>KK499765.1:5011325-5618958 GCA_000688715.1 Glossina pallidipes
AGATGCACACTACCCATCGGAATGCCGGACGAATGCCTTCTTGCCTGACTGCTGGGTACGGCACTTCGGGGAGTATTCGTGGTGGCTGTGGTTACCTTAAAGTTTCGTGGGGAGCATTTAAAGAGGTGCTTAGATAGGCCTCGACGCAAACCACTAAGCGAGAATTTGGTCCACACCCATTTTCTATTGCGGTACTTCAGGGTACAGAGGCCCCCTTCAATGGGGATTACCTTTCTCCCTGAGGGGTCGTCAATCAACTTAATACGATTGCCGATGGTTGTAGGCAACCCGTCTGATTAAGACTTCATGTCAGGTGCAGACGTTAAACACACAGAGATATCTGTATATTTTTGCATTAATCATTATACATTTCGTTCACAATGTTGTAGAGAAGAAACAAGTCTGTGTTCGCGGGTTCAAATCTCAATGCGATTCGACCATACTTTGTCGTAGCTATAGTGAGTGCTCAATTGGTAAAGGCTGCTAAGGTGCGGCCACTCCTTATCTTTCTCTCCTTCTCCGCTTCTTTCTGGCAATCACTCTGCTACACATATAGCGGACATCCTTTGTGCCAAGTTACAAAAAAGAAGATTAAATCTGCTTGTGAATTTTTACAAAAGGTGAACAATGTTTTACCTTTCACCTGCGCGCGAAAAATATGTCTCTAGTAGATGGCATACAATTCAAGGTAAAATGAAATGATACTGGACCGTGAGTACATTTTAATAAAAAAAAGATAAAAAACCAAACATTTTAAATATGAATCAAATGCCATATATCTGCATGTGAATGTATGTGGAAATGTTAATGAAAATGTTAAAAGTTTATTTATTTACGTCTATCTACGTAATTTTAATAAAGATTTGAAAAGGTCTCCAATGCGGGAAAAAAATACGAAATAAATCTAATTAAATTCATGTAGATTAGAGAACAAAAAACAACAACAACGAACAAAAAAATTATTAAAACAAAAACAATAGAAAAATCAATCAATGAACATGCAGCGTTTGCGAGGCAATTATGTTTAAATTGGCAAATGGTTTACAAGTGCCACCAAAAATGGTCATTCTACGGCAGAACCACCACGTAGTTGTTGGTTATTCTTTTTCTTTTTTTTTCACAAAACAACACTAACCGCCAACGACACATGTGCAGTGTGGCAAATAAACAGCAACAAACTTATAAAAGATCGAAATAACAATACTAAGGCCATTAAAGCTAAAGAAACATGATGGAATTTCTTCTTTGGCTTTACACATAATCCGCTTGTTGTTGCTAATACCAATATAATGGGATATCGTTTATGCAGAGGCTTAGTTAGTTAGAGACTAACCGATGGGCTGCCTGAATGACTGAATGACGGCACAGAGTGATTGGTTTGGTAACTTTCAGAATAGTTTCAATTAAACTCAATTTGTATTGTTTTGGTCGAGGCTAGAAAAACCGCGAACACGCACTTATAATCCACCGAAACGATATACACCGAAAAAGGTTGTACAAGCGTCTCTTACTTGAACTCCATTCGTTATCACGCATGCACGGCGGCCTGCTTAGATTTTTATTTTCTAAATGTATACAAAGCAAAAAAAACAATTGCGAAGGCTAGAGGAGGTTACAAGATGAACGTCGAATACCTGTCACTTAGGCCAGCGAATGTAGCCGAGCAGCATAATTTCAAAAAACTTCTAAGCAAAGAACATTCTCTTGCTATGCAATAATAAAAAAAATTGGTCCTTTAGGCCGATTATGGCTGGCCTTTAACGTTATAAGGAGAGCCTTAGGTAATGGAATTTTTATTGCATGAACGGATAACGTTACTTGTATATATCCAAGTCATCATAACATACCTAACCGTACAGATAAAATCACTTAAATCGCGTTCAACTGACATCCTCCGCAGGTTTGCAGTTAATGCAGATGCAATGGCATTGCAAACATGTTAACGAAATTAGTTTACCATCAATTTGTAAGTATTGAGCTTACAAAAAAAAGAATGAAAATGAATGAAAGACAAAACGAAAAGACGCGTTTTGCTTTTTGTTGTTTCCTTCGCAAAATTGATGCTCGTTGATCGAAATTGAAACCGACATAAATAAAACAAGATCAATCAATTGATTTATTTTGACAAGTTACAACAACAAGAACAAATACAAAAACAAAAGTTTAAAGTAACAACGAAAATCTTAACTCTATCCTTGGAATAGTGTATGCTGCTGCTGCTGCTGTTGTTGTTGTTGTTATTATTATTATTGTTGATTTTCTGCTGGTATGCCTCTGGCGCTTTTTGTCGCTTGGGATCTTAGTGCTTGCATCCAACGTTTAAGTTAATTTGCGTTCTTTTTTTCTTCTCCTCTGTCCTCCTTACGTATCGTGAATTCACTTGAGAATGTTCGCAATTTGTTTCTGTTTGACTTTTCTAAAATCAGGTTGTTTTCTGTCGGTGTCTACGTCTCTGGGTACGTGTGTACGTGTAAATGCGAACATATGCTTTGGACAACATATGTTACAATCGCGATTTGTTTGGCAATTTGTTTAGTTTAAATAAATAAAGTTTTCCCCAAATTTGCCACAAATTTATTATATTTAATTTAATTTTATTTATTTGATATTCTTGCGTTCAATACAAACATGCATACACAAACACGTGGAATAGTGTGTCTTATACGGTCGATAATTTACATAATAAATTGCTATGATATTGTCTTGCCAAAAAAAACACTAACAACTACAACTATACTACTACATTGAGGGATATTGTGTTCTTTTTTTAAATTAGTTAAAAATGAGCAAATAACCGAATAAAATAATCGGATTAAATATCAATGATTTGAAGAAAATCAAAAGTTAAGAGTGAAGTAAGGAAGGAAGAAAGTTGTACTTGCTATAAATACATGAAAATAATGATTTGCCACTAGAAGATATCAATCAAGCGAATCGCAAGTAGTTGAAATATTTATTTATATGCATATAAATAAGTATGATTATACTATATATACTACTACGTACATATAGATTTATATATATATATATATATGTATATGTTTATTTATATGTATATATATATATATATATATATATATATATATATAGATGTATATATATATGTATATGTATGTATTCACAAATTTTTTTTATACCTTGCTCCACTTGTGCTACAAGCGTATATTAAGTTCGTTTGGGTATACGCAACACGTAGCAAGACTTGGCATACTCTATTCTACTTTTATTATCAGCCATAATCGCTTTTTGAACCGATTTAAGCTTGTCTGTCCGTCTCGTTCTTTTGTGTGCAACCTACAGGCCACAGTTTTTAAGATATTTTGCTGAAATTTGCTACACCGACATCTTTTGGGCAAAGGACGAACGCTGTTGAAAACGATTTATTGCTTTCCATATAATATATTATTTTAAATAGTCGTTAGATGAATAAGTCCGGAGTGCTATAGTGTATTTAATGGTGGGTTGTGTGCCACTTCAAATCTTATGTAGTATGTAATAAGTTTACTAATTCACGTCTTGCTGTTGGAAAGAGTATTCAACGCAATAATTTTTAATAGAAAAAAATATATAAATATCGCAAAATATTGGGCAATTTCGGTAAAGGTATGTAGAAATACTTCCGTCATTTCTATCAATTTCTAATTCAATTGATATGAACACTTCTCCATAAAATCAAATGCGACATCATAAGCGACATCATAAGCGACTTTAACTTTCATTAAAAGTCTATAATGACTGATGAACCGATTAAAAAAACGTAACAGTAAGCAAAATATACATTTGTAGGCGATAAACCGATCCTAACCAATCATGGGTTACCTTTGAAGTAACTGTCCGCTGCTTTAAATGAATCGAAAAAATCGTTAATCCCAGCTCTTTGAAGAGCAGCCGAGTATGTAAGAATCTCAACTATGAAAAGTCAGTATTCGTTGCTTCAAATGTCTGAGCGGTAGATCGTAGCTATAGTGAGTGAGCCCAGTTGACGAAGGTACAACATTCACCGATTGCGCACATATCACTATTCCTCTTTCTTTCTCGACTTGTTTCTGATTATGAACGCGTTATAGGCATAAAGGGACATCCCATGGTCATATTAAAAGAAAAACCCAATGATGAAGATCTAACGTTAAATGAAAAATTTTATCGTGTGTACAATTAATTTAATTAGCAATGAACATAACTAAGGTCTGAATTAAGTTTACTTCACTTATAGATCTAACAGAACTATGCAACTTGTTGTCTAATAAGTAATATTTATCTGTGTAACAGAAAATGTTGAGAAATGATTAATGTGCACA
This sequence comes from Glossina pallidipes, assembly GCA_000688715.1. Lineage (NCBI taxonomy): Eukaryota > Metazoa > Arthropoda > Insecta > Diptera > Glossinidae > Glossina > Glossina pallidipes. The sequence continues at coordinate 5,015,624 of KK499765.1, forward strand.
GGCCTCTTCGTGATAACTTGGCGGAAAAGCGAGAAAGCTTTTAAGATCCTTAAAAAGTTACACCTAACCTTCCTTACGCTAATTTCAATTAAAGATAAATATCGGCATTTCCTCTCAACCGTTTTTTCCCCAATAATAAACAATAATAAATTAAGAAAAAATCTTTTGTACACAGACGGCTCAAAATCTTCTGGTGTGCCTCCTGCTTGTGTCATGGTAGATGCTTCAGGACAGGTTCTTCTCAATTACATATTTCACGAAAGTACTTCAACTTTCGCAGCCGAAGCCACAGCTATCCTTCACGCTGCGAACCTTGCCCATAAAAACAAACTCAAAGCCGTCATTGTTACTGACGGTTTGTCTGTATTACAAGCTGTTTGGAATCCTTCGCCTTCGAGACGGAGCACCATCAACAAATTAAGGAATATAATTACATCACCCGGCAGAAATATTAAAATGTTATCGGTCCCTAGTCATATCGGTTTAGTGGGAATTGAGCAGGCTAATCGAGCGGCGAAGTATGCTTCTTCTGCACCTCTAATTATGGGTGATATCATGGAAAAGTTGGATGTTCAAAGATACATTGGAGGTAAAGTTAGAGAGAAAATTACAGAAGTAAATCTACGATACCATCATCAACACTACTCTTCTATTAACCCTCAATTAATTTCACCTTTATACCCAAACAAATGATGAGAAAATCAAGATCTAAACATTTTGAAGAATTCGCCTTGGTCATACAATTGCAACTCACCAATGGATCTTGAAGAAGTCGTCCTCCCCAATCTGCAGTTGTGGACAAATTCTTACTATGAAGCACATTCTCTGCGACTGCCTTATCTTTTCCTTGGGTAGAAGTATTGCTTTTGGAACAATTAACCTGTTGGACATTCTAAAATCAGCTTCAGAACAGAATATCTATTCAATATATTACTTTATTAAAACTACTAGGCTCAATATCTAATGTACATTTTTATAAATTAGAGCCGATAGCCTGTGTTGCCAGTGCTCAATGTGTTTTTTTTAGCCTAAGAATTTATTTCATTAGTCTAAAATTTTAACAATAATAACAATAACAATAATAATAAATTAAAAAAAAACAAAATTTCCAATACATTCTTGTTGGTTCTTGCAGGCACTTCTTCTTGCTAAATTTGGAATGATATATAAATGCCCTCTTGCATTTAAGAAGACGGTCGATGACGATCAAAACCAATTAATTGGATCTAGACTTCATGCAAAGGTATTTCAATCAGGAGCGATTCTTCTTAAAACTGGAATTTCCAGTTTCAAATATATTGTTTTATGTGCTTTCAAGTGCAAAAATATCCAGCACGATGTGAGGTTTCGTCAGGCAATAATTCCAAATGTTTGGAAATCAGTAAAAATGTTATCAAAGTGGCAGTTCCGTTACCTTCAATGGCAAATGGTATTTCTCCGGCCATGTATTGAGGCCGTAGATGTTGAAAAACATGTGCTTTCATCAGCAGAGTATCGTTACATGTCACATAGCTGAAGTTACGCTTGATTTCCCAAGAAAGAAGTTTAGCTAAAGGAGTTTGCGAATGAATGGGCCTTTGGGACCGTAAGTCCCATAGATTTCTTTCTTTGAGGAAAATCTAAAACACCCACTTTGCCGAGCGAACAAAGCAGGAAGTATAGCAGGCGCTTTGTAAATGGTAAATAGAATGATAACGGCACTGGCAGCGCCCGCAGCGGAAACAATGGTTTTGTGAAGCGGGATATCCTTATGTCATTTGTATTCTCTAACACCAGTTTAGGATTCAACGCCAGTTTCAAGCCGAAAGGTGGCGGAAAACCCAAATGGCAGCTTAATGAAGGAGAGAAGAAAATAGTTGATGATCATCAATCGATTGTAGACGAGTATCGCATCGAATGGGTAATCTGGTGATTTCCAGTGAAACTTGGATTCGCTATGAACAATCGCAGCTTCTCAAAGGCGGTTTCCGGTCAAACTGCGGCAGGTGTCAAACGTGCCAGAGTTACTTTCAAAAAGATTTCGAATATTGTATTCTAAAGAGAAGATTAGAGCGTTCTTACTAACATGTTGTAGGCACAATTTTGATCGGCCACTGTTATTTAACTTGCAATCGTACAAAATATTACATCACTACTTGTTATTCTTTTGGATTAAGTCTGTTGACTATGAGTCCAATGTATCCGGTGGCATGATGAGTTTATATTATTTGCCACTCTTTCGCGTTATATAAACGATGGCGGCAGTATAAAGGATGTTAGAATAGAATTTATACTGGCATTCTCCTTGATTGGGAGATAAAAATGTTGTTTATTTCAGTACTGCTGTTTACTTCAGAAGAATGAGCTTACTTTTAATCAGAATATTGGGGATCAAGCGAAAGAGGTTTCCCTTCTTTTGATGCTAGTAATAGAAAAACAATTTTTTCATTCCTACATTGAGAAGAAATTGCTCATGAATAACTGAATAAAACGTTCGATTCATCAGAGCCCAATGATCTAATCATCCTTTTCATTTAGAATAGAAAAAAACGCTACTATTTAATGGAATTTATTTTAAATATATTTTTAATATATACAATGGAAACTATGATACTTGAATACATAAACATTTAACCTGTACTGGTTAATATCAACGTTCATTACGGTTATTACCATGAAATCGTTTGTGAATTTTAAACTTGTCAAAATTCACTTTAACTCAATTCAATTGTGTTGAAATTCAAAATGTGTTGACTGCCATAAATAAACCAGCAATTATTCCCTTCCACCGTGGCATGGGCCCATATATTTTTGATTATGTGTACCCATGTAGTGTTGTACGCGCTGCGAACTGCAATGAGAAACATTATACTATTTTTTTTTATTTTTATTGGCCGTTCTCGCTCCTAGGTCGACTATATGCCGACATCGAATTTCGCACATCAACCTCTATGTCGCGCTAGACTCAATATTATATTATTTAAAATTAGTTTTTCTTTTTTTTCTTCCTTTACCGAATACTTAAACTTGTCCTTTTATTGAGATCACTTTTACGCTTTCTTTGCAAATTAATTAACAATAGTTAAAAAATTAATTGGTGATTGATAAAAAAAATTAGGACTGCAAAAGGTTAAAATGCTTAAAAGAGGTCTTTTGAGAATGTTCCATGTCAGAGCAGATACAGATGATGTAACCACCAGACTAACAATATGTCAGAGATAACGCGAGCCGTGGCAATTTTGGTACGAAAGGTGTGGAAAAATGTAAAAAGCCGAGCTTCGTTCCTCGCCGTTATTGAAATGTGTTGATTACAATTTTTTATTCGCTTCTAAATCTAATATTAAAATTGATGATTGGATTAAATAACGTCCGCTAGCTAATTTTGTTTACATTTTAGAAATTTTTTCTCCTTTTTCTGGGGTATATTTTCCCAAGCATCGCAACGCATTGAATCGAATTGTCGAGTAAAGTGTTTACTAATATTGTAGAAGTAAAGCTAATTATATATACTTACGTACATGCCGGTGTATACGTTTGCAAGTTTGTAGGTTTCCAGATGTTTATATGTGTAAATAATTCGAGTCGAAAAGAATGCTCGTCAGTTTATATTCGAGATTTGAAGTTAATTAAAATACATGAATCAATAAAGTACAACAAAAACAAGAAAAAAAACTATTACATAGTACATAAGTTTTGTTGAAATAAAATGCGGTCTTATGAGATGATTCCCTGCTTTATGCTTTTGAGTAGTGTGTTGTTGTTATGTATTCCAGAGTTAACGAGCTCCTTTGGAATCTGTTCTCATTATTTAATACACTTGACTAGTGGAAAACATCCATAAAGGGAAACTGTGCTTGTTTGGGATTAAGCAGATCAATTAGAAAACAGACTGTACCTGCTACACCTTCGAATAAGCTATGGGGGCAATTTGGGATACGGGCCCGTTGTTTAAATTCCGCATTGGTCAACAATTCCATGTATTTGACTGCCCGATATAAGTATTTAGGTTCATGTGTTAAACGATACAACAGCAGGAATACATAACCATTACCAGCTACACCATGACAAATGCCGGGACCTTTGCTTAGAAACCCTTATTCCATACCAAATCAGATGAACGCCGTAAGGCTTGCATGTACTTGTCCTCCTTGAAAATGAGATAAGCTTTGGCCAGCAAATAAACGGCTCCCGGTGCACCATGACACCAATGTACCAAACGCATCCCACGATCACTTTCCAAGTTCTCTAACGCAACTGGGAAGTTGCCTTCGTCATCTTGCAAAGCTAAAAAGTAATCAATAGACTTCTTAATATCCCTCAGGTCAGCACTTGGGGCGGATATAGGATCTGTTCTAAACCAAGGGCTCTCTAAAAGCATATGTAAGATAGCACAAAGACCATGAGCCGCTCCCAAATATTCTCTTCCACGCCATTGATACATTAGAGGCAAGGGCGCTTTAAATTGTTGGGCATATTCACGACCATTAGCTATAATCAGTTGACAAACGGAAATTAAATCATCATCGGTAACTTCCTTTCGTGGCATTATATCATTCAACCAATAACAGCCGGCCAAATAGCCAGCACGACCTAACAACATTTCGTCCCAGCCATATTGGGTTCGCGAAAGCGCCTTACAAGATGTAATACCCGCTTTGAAGTTCATCAAATCGTCATTTAGCTCTGGCATTAATTTTAGGTCGTGAGATACAGCTGCCGACACGGCATAAATGCCCGCATTGCCATAAAAAAACGAGAAAGGCTCGGCAGAAGGTTTCTTATAACGGTGCGTATTCGCTTTGGCATTGCATATGAAATCATGAGCGTGCTTTAAAGCCGGATATAAGGCTTGTGTCTGTGACGATCGGGACATTTTCCAAAACATGTAAGCAATGCCGGCATTGCCTATATATAAATCACCGCGCATTTCCTCATCATCGTAACCAGGACTACACGTTTCCAGAACTCCATCTACATATACAGCAATAAGATTTTTGACATGTTTTTCATCGAATTCATATGGCGTACTCCGGGGATCTACATAATCAGGAAACGGATTTGTGAAATAACGCTTCTCCTTTTCTTCTTTGGCCAATAATTGCAAATTGGCGTTTGGGGTTTTGGTGGCATTTGTGCTGCTCAGACGAGAGTGATCTATTTTAGAGGTGAATTTCAAAAGACCTGGGGTGCGGCAAACTGCAAAACAGGAGGCACCGAAATAGCCGCAAATGTTGTGTAAGCGATCCGTAATGACTTGATGTCGTAGTAATGCATTATCGTGCATCCTAACTTGACGGTTAAGACGCAAATCGCAATAACACAAAGCGCCTAAGCCAATACTGGCTTGTCGAGCACCTGCAGCTTCGCCCATTGAAAAAGTACTCTCTGATGGTGGCGCCTTCAAGCTTTCCTTTAAACATTGCATTTCTTTGCTTTCAGTTCTAAGAGTTGACGATGAAATGGCAAGTCCCCGCACGTAATTGCGTACAAGCACATTTGTATTCTGTGGTTTTACTAGACGATCAGTTAATAAAGAGTTTTCAAGTTTTGTACTGATACTAGCGCTTACCAAGCGGTTAAAAAGTGTAACAGCAAGTCGAAGTAACATTTTGTAGTTCTGATAATTAGTTCAGGTCTTTTAATTTGAATTGATTTGTTTTTCTTTCCAGGAATTTTAGCTTTCAGAAAATTCTAGTAGCATTTTATTACTAGGTATATAAATTGAATGCGATTGTATTTCCATATATGTGCATATATTTGTAGTACATTGAATTTGAAGTTTGAAATTTTAAAACTTTTTAAAAATCATTAAAAAGTAACTTGAGTTATAAGAATGCAGACATTTTTGAACGCCATTGCGTACTGAATATATGAATAGGGTTTCTCAACGCTATAAACATTTATATAGTTATATTTAAGCAGGTATACGGGTATTATATATATTCTGCACGATATACATTGTGTTTCTTCGTTTACGAATATGTGACTAACATTTGAAATTTTAATTAGAATGAGTTTGCTTATGAAATAGTTGTAAAAATGTAGTAAATTTATGCAACGCAATGCAACGTTTTAATTGGTTTAAGTGAATGCAATTAGTGTACAACTTTCAGTCTGTTTTTCAGCGAACCTGGAACAATTAGCAAATGTTTATTTGTACTTAAAGGGCATTTACTTAAAGGTAAAGGCAACTAACGAAACCTTCTTCAGTCAAATGTAAATCACAGAAATCATATTTTGGCAAGTAATGCCCTTTGCTCTTCATCGTGTTTATGAGTGATTTCTTTAATATAGCTTCGTATAGGGCCTTTGCTGATGATTTGTAGAGTTTATTTTTTATATATTCATTTATTTACTTACGCATGAAACTCAATTAAAACAAGTCAACAGCCGAATTCAATTGAATTTTAGAAGTAAAATCTAGAAGTAAATTATTACTAAAAACTAGTACAAAGTATATAAGAAGTAACGACATAAAAAGAATGACAAAACGTCCCCATTTTCAAAATTTCTACAAGCAAAAGTGGCTGAGCAATAGTGTGTCCGCGTACTAAATTAATGCCAAAAATTTTTTGTTCCTCTCCGCGTGGTCCGCGGCCGTAGTCTTAGTAAACGCTGTTTGATATTGTAGGTACCCTCCATTGGTCCTACTTTGTAAAAATTGATCTTTAAAGTAAACATAATAAACTTTGTTATATAATTTTTTTTTAGTCTGAAGATTAATAAAAATTTAATTCATTGAAGTTTAGTTGTGTGCGCAGAAGTAATTGAATTTCTGTTCACCATAGATGTGGTCCTTGCCACAGATGTGGTCCTTGACCGTACCCTATCCCTTTCTGTTTGCTTCTGCTTAACCATTACCACCTTCATACTCGTACAGTAGGCATCCCCTGAGTGATGGGTGATATGAAAAGCAAAAACATACATAGCATTTCCTACGAAATCTGAGCTTTTACAAGCCAATGAGCGTGAATATATTTCCGTAACAATAGTTTGATGTAAAAATTATCACTGCCGAATTTAGACTACGTAGATCTATATAGTCCCATATATATATAGCCAGATGTATATAGTCCCATGAAAAGTAAACCTTAGCATTGCAATAAACCTTGACTGTTAGTGCTTTAGGACGAAAATATGTACAGCATTCTTTAAGGTCTTTGAGAAGGAAATTGAATTATTATTAGGAATATAACTTCGGAGTTGTACCACGCGTAATGTGGGATGCTTAACGGGCGGTTTTAGTCGACTATAATAGTTCCAAAATTGTTTTGTTTTTTAGTATCCTTTCGTGTGAGTATGCATATGCACAGAATTTCGAACTTATTTGGTTGACAAATTTTCAGTTTCGAAAACCCTAACAATTTTTAATATTTATTTGGAGACATTTATCTATACTATACACGTGTATTTATTTATTAATACTACTTACACTTATATAAATAAATATGTTTCCCCATACGTAGCATTGACGAATTATATCTTAAAAAACAGTTAACTTTATTGTAATTTGACACAAAACGGTGTGGCACAACCACAACTAAAGTATCGATTAGGGCTATAAAATTCATAGACATGTATTAGCATTCAATTGAGTCATATTTTCAATTTTTATTTGCTACTCCATTTTAACCGTTACATTCACAAGTGAAGGCATTTTTAATTTAAAAGTACTTTTTTTTTCCATTCGAGTAAAGAAAATGGAAACATTGTGCTCGTAAACGTATTTCTTATGTAATCCAAAATAGAATTCGAGAAATTTCCATTATTTCCATCGCATCGCACGATGCATATATCAGTAATTGAATATGTAGGTGGTACCAAATACACATACCTAACAACACTCAAAATAATTTTTTACCGTTTTCAAAAGCGTTTGGATTCCACAAATACACTAAGTGATGGTAATGAAACCACAACATGTACTTAATTAATACGATCAACCCCAAAGTGAGAAAGTGTTAAAATTACCAAAATCAATTAATTTTTGGTGCGATTTGGTGGAAAATTTTCAGCATTCATCAAAGATTCAAGACTCATGAAATATAATTTCGGCCAATTCATGCCGTGGAAACATTTCGCATATCCGCGACGTATATCAAGACAGTTTTCAGCTGCGACCATTCCCTTCCTCTCTCTTCCCTATTCCTTTGTAATCGTAAGCTTGCAAAAACAGCAAAAAGCCAAAACTAGTTAGTTATTGACTTGTTGGAGGAATCACATGTGTATCACATGACATTGAGATGAAAACTTTGTGGATGTGCTAAAAAGAGCTGAAGACAGCCAATGTGAATTCTACATAAAACTCGGGAACATGAACTTAGGTGGTTAGGCGTAGATCGCGGCAATTGGATACAACTTTAACTCAGTTGATGTAAGACTTTTTTCTGTAAAACAACCCGTGACATAAACTTTAAAAAAATTTAAATTAAAATATTTTGATTTTCTAAACTAAATGAACCTAAGCCGTTTCTAAGAACAAATATTCAACAGAATCCAGATATTAAAAAACTGAAGGTTAAGTGTTGAGTATCCAAAGCACACAATAAAGTTTTCTAGTTTGCTTTTACTTGACTCGCGTTTCGTACCGATGCGTAAAAATATGTATTTGTAAATGACTTAAAAATAATTTATATACCACCATAAAAATAAGACAGAATATCAGTAAATATAAATTTTAATGTAATACAACAAATAATAAAAAAAATCCAATGTTTAACAACGTTACCTACCACAGAATCTTCGCTATCTTCTCCTATCCGACATAATTTTCTGTAGACTAAACTATAAAATTCACCTGTACTTAAAAATGACCGACTACATACGAGAAATACATAGAAAAGATGCACAAATGCATACATGGATTCTTAGATAATAACCGCATATGATCGATAATAAATTAAATGTTGTATACCTCTTACAAACATTTGACAAGTGCATGTCCATATCGTAGAAAGAGAAATAAACTATTCACTGTATTCGTATTGTGGCCTGTCTGTCTCGCTATTCTTTTCTCCTGGCCTCTATGCAAAATGTGAAATGAAAGTATTCCCATTAACTTTAAATGGCACTATTGTAACATAAATCGTGGCAATGCTATATAAAATCTGCAAGTACATATCAAATGGATTATTGAGTTAAGATGAGTTGAGTAGAGTTGGAGTAGAGTGGAGTTTTATATATTAAGTGAAGGTGGTCGTCGGTTGCTAAAATGGTAAAATAAAGTAAAAGAGCCTTAAGGAAATCGTCCGCAGTTAAGCGATCATGACGATAGAAGACAGAGAATAAGAACATAATAATATGTATATTTTGTATTATGGAGAGAACATTTCTACATATATGTTCGTAACGACGATGATGACGATGATGATGATGATCAAGAAATTTAACAAGACAGCATCAAATTAACGATCTTGTCATATGACTGCATAAAATATTTGCTATTCATTTGAAAGGTTAAGAAACGAAGAAAAAAAGAAGAGAGTTAGAGTTCAGTTGTTTGCTGTCTATCTTTTTATGATGTCTAAACTGTCGTAATAAAATTTTGTGATCTCTGTGTGTAAAAATGCAAAAAAAAAGAAGTATTTTCTAGCAAGAAATTTTACACAAAGCAATTAAATGCTGTTCAGTTAGAGCAAATTCTTCCTACAGAATCTCTAGACGTGAAATAAATTTTACGCCATTTTATAATTTTTATGTCTTCTTTACCTAAATTGAACTTTATTTCTTTACATTTTTTACTCTAATCAGGTGAACTTGTTCGTTTTTTCTCTCTTTTCCTCCGTACGAAGAGCAATCAGTTTATGGTTTCATACAAAAGACTTAATTTTTTTGAAACTATTATGATTAGCCAAACTATGGACTTTGGATGTATAAGTCAAAATCGAAATCAAATTTGAATAGAAAATTCGTCACATCAGAGCATTTTTTTAAAATGGTTTTTAAACGTTTCTAGGACCACATGTTGTTTTGAGAACTGTATTCATTATCAGTATTGTTTCCCCATAATAAGATGTGCAAAGTTAAACATTAGGTTTAATATCTAGGAACCTTATTCTCTTTGGATGATAAGGGTATCAACAAGTACTTGTGGAGAATTTGTTGACAAGTTATTGACAGAGTTGTATTTTAGGACAAGTTATTCCCCCTCAGGATATGCTAAGGAGAATTATGCCACAATTCTACAAACATGAAAATGTAGAACGAGTTGAAATAATTGTGTTTATTTAGGGAAATATGTAAAATTTATTTTTTTTCTTACCCAAACCTTCTAGGGAAATATCCAGACGACACTAACTTGAGTCTGCTTCTTTCGGATCAAATAAAAAAGTGCCCTGCTTTTACCGGACCTGCTACGGATGTATTTCTTTTAATAACACAGAAACAGCTTATTCCTAAGACGGTATTAACAATTGTAAAAAACAAAAATTTTCTCCATAGTTCGCTCTCTGACGATCGTGGTAGTACCTCCCAAGACAAATTGTCATTTCTAGGACTCCACTGAAATGAGTTTTATCATTGGCTATCCTTACTTTTCGGGCTTCGTCTGTTTAAGACTCCATTTCATTCATATCATTAACCCTTCAATTGTAAATCTACTGAACACTTTGATAACTGTAGACTTAGTTTCTATCCGGTATCATATTCTTCTCGGACTTAACCTTAGAAGATGCTTGCTTTAATCTTTTTAGTCTTTTGTTAGTGACATTTCCTGATATCGCTTACCTCTTATACAGCTGGAATGATCTTCTCGCTCTGCTAGCCGCGAACAGAAGAAGGAAGTAAGTATAGACTATTGAGTACTAATTCATCCTTGGTTACCTCTTACGACCTGCCGGGTGTGCGAATTTGTCTTGTTTACAGATAAACTTGCGCTAACGCTCAGATACGCTCAACAGCTTAAACTAAACTTAAAGCTACATGTGGAATTAAAAGGAGCGACGATTTTTGTTCTCACATACTATTTGCAAAACTTTCGGCCAATTCTCAACGCCCTACACATGCCCATCACTTATGGTCCAAAAAAATTAGAGAAGAGGGAGACTGAGGAGTGTGGCGCCAAAAGGGGGGATATTTTTGTTCGCACATACTGTTGGCAAAACTTTTTGCCAATTTCCAACTTCCTCCATACGTCCATCACTCATGTTTCAAAAGGATTGCGGAAGAGGGAGACTGACCGTGATCGCAGTCCGGCTAGTGTATACCTGACCTCTAAGTGTTTGTGCCTCCACGGATGTCTATGTGTGTTACATGGGTACAACGTCGTGGAAGCTTAACTCTTCGGTAACCGTGAGCACAAGGAATGCGAAGACGCCTCAGGGATGATTAGTTCTCGAGTACCGGAATGGAGACGCGCACATTGACGTTGGTACACTGAATCGTTGACTTCATGGTGTCTCGTGGCAAACGGAGTGTGAACACGTGCGCTTTACGCTCCGAAGGTGATTAACCCTCGAGCACTAGAATAGACATAGGTAGATAAGAAATAGGAAGATAAGAGATGGAAGAGCTATATACGACTTTGCGCTGGGAAGTGCTGCCGGTCACATTTTAGGGTGCTCTTACATTTACACCGTAACCATATTATTATTGTATACTAATATCATATATTAATTGTAGCAAAAAAACATGTGTAAACGACAAAAATTGAATGTTTTCAAGATATTTTTCTCTCTTTTTATAAGCTAATGGTGGGCATAAATTAATTCAATCCAAACATAATTTTTTATTTCTGTCATTAGTAAACAAGTAAGCTTTGTGTCTATAGAAAGAGGAGTGATGATTTAAGCATAGAATATGAAATTAAACATTAATTTTTATTATGGTAACATTAAAAACAGCTAAAAAAAGGAAAAAATAAATACGCTTTAAATGCTAAGTTTCAATTGCGGTTAATGTTCGACCAAAACTAGTTTCGCAATCGACCTATTGGCCGTACCTGCTCTATATCACCATGATGTGTCTAAGTAAAGTGCATAAGTTTTATGATGATCTCAATTTTTAACATTGGAGCACGTTCGTTTCATTGAAGTCATTCTTGGTTAAATTTTCAAAGATCATCATCATCATTATTGTCGTGAAATTCCATTGGAGCACATTCATTGGAGACTTTGAAAGCCGACATTAAACCAAGCATCAAACTAATAAATCATACTCATGTTGCATTCCCAAAGCCACCATCAAACATTTCGTTTCATTTTTTTCTTCGTTTTGTTGTTGTTGCATTTTTAGCACACAAGGTAAAGAAAATTGTATATACGTTGATACTCGTGTTCATTTTTTTATTTTTTTATCCCTCTCTCCTTCTTATGCATAGTACTTGAAGCTCTTTTTGCACTAGTGTCTCCTGTCTAAACCAACGACATATTGGTATGGTTTAAATACGCGATTCATTGTGTTTAGTTTACCGTTTAATACGTTTTACTGATACATATATGTTTGAGTTTATTTCTTATTGTCTTGGTTAACCGATCGCAAATGGCCTTAACATTGCGCCATTAAATTGCGTCTAAATAAATACACACACGTAAATTTATAAATGCACAAGTTACGCTGCCAATAGCAAATGAGATAAGTATTGGCAAAAGAAATGATGCACACATACTAGATTGACATTATGAGAAATAATATAAAGAATACAGAAAATATATTGCCTCATAGAGAAGAAGTAAGATTCGAAAAACGTTTAAGAGTTTTTACGTATTTAAAACTCAGACAAATGGTAAGAAATTTGTTTGCGTTCTTTTGTTTTTGAAAAAGTCTAAGTAATAGTTCTCGGATTCTCTACTATACGCTTATAGTTTATCCAGCTTGATCCAGCAGAAAGGGTGAGATATATCTCACTATCAGAATTAACGAGAGTTGCAGACCTATTCTACTGCTGCAATCGGTTTGAAAGCTTTTCTTAAAATACTTTTGAAACGCCAAACAAATTTTAATACCCTACTATTAACCAAGTATGAACTAACTTCAAAGCTTTTACTTCACTTGAGAAGTTCATTTGGATAGAGTGAACAGGTAGTTGGACATATTCTAGCTTCATAAAGAAAAAAAAAACAAACGCTATAGTCATATAAAACAAAATAAGCGGCTTCGTTAATGCAACTGAAAAACGGAGGATAAGACACACATAACGAAAGATCAAACGAACAAGCAGAGTAAGCGCTTGTGATCGTATTATTTTTGATGATATGTTGTGTTGTTACACAAATGCCACAACTCCGGCTAGCATCCAATTTTACATTTATGGGATTAAAAAGAAATAACCCACAAAATTTTAGAGAGATCTAAACTTAGCGAAAGAAAAAAACTAAAGTAAAACTAAAACTTTACAAACAAATATAAAAAATAATACGATTGTACATCATTTGCATCGCTGGTTTCTCTTTTTTACTACTTTTTTTTTCCCAAGATTACAAAGAAAACAGAAGAAAGAAAGAAAAAAAAAAACAAGACACAAGTCTGTTTAAATGCCACCACCTATTAAGTTCAGTGGTCGCCTCTATGACACAAATGACCCCTGCAGTCATTACTCACCTGTAATACCAAACTTTTTCTATGCTCTTGTATTCATTTATTGCAGTAACTATTAGCAGCTAATGACCGACTTTTATGAGACATCAGTCTCAGTTATAAAAATCCTTTTGTCTCTTTAATTTATACTAAACTATCTTTGACTGCATATGCGTTGAACTTGTAAATATGCAGGCCATTTATGATCGCACACGTCTAGGTATGTTGATGAGTTAAAACATATTCGTAAAGGTAACGTTGCATCATATTCATACTCATGTTCATGTTCATATTCACGTACACGTGTATGCATACATGTGAGTAAGAAAGAAATCATAAATGTTCTGCGTAAAGAACATTTCGCAAAATGAAAATTTATGACTTTACTGCCACAGTACTATTGTTGGCCGTTGTTCTTTTTGCTGCATTTTTCAATTGCTGATGTATTTTAGTTTTGCAAAGCTTCTGTTATTTCACACCAACTTACCATGCACAATGCCGTACACGAGTAAGTGTGTATAGCTCGCCAATGCCAATGCGGTGTCTGTTTTCAAATAATTATAGTGCAATGGCTGCTTTTGCCTTTATATACAGGTATGGTCTCTATTAGGCTTTACGTTTAATGTTCAATGCTTATATGTGTGTTCAAAACAATCATAACCATCATTAGCTTTTATGAGTTTCTAACTCTTTTGCGGAAGCCAGTGTTTTGCTCAGTCTCTCAACTTTTTGTTCACGTATGCGTTCTATGAACATCGTTTGTTTCTCCTTAAAATATTTTTCTTTTTCTTTTCTTTTCGTATTATTACGTAATTTCTAAAAATCCTTAAATGTTTTTTACTTGTTGTTTTACAATATTTAATGTTGGCTATAAAGAAATAGAAATGTTGTAGTAAAGACGTTTTTCGTTCGTTTTGTTTTACTTAATGATTTACAAAGTGTTTCCATTGTTTTAGTGATAAATTACATGAATTTTAGGGACCGCCTCTAAGGCTATGGCAGGTATTAATTGAAATTACCTAAAAGCCTTTTCAACCGCATTTAATTAATATGGGAGAAGTAAAAAAGTATAGAAAATAAAAGTAATAGTTATTTATTTAAGGCTTGAGAGGAAATTGTAAAGATTCTTTACATCAAACAATGAAGCACGGGTGTGTATTTCATTTAAGAATTTTTGAGTATTTTCTCGGTTTTTTGGAGCAATTTTTCATCCCACTTATTAAGTCCGATTGTCAGCAAAGGTTTAGTCTTATATACTTTTGGGAAAGTTATAGGCGGCTTATACGTTACAATACTCAAATAACTACAGTTTAGATTAAGAAAACTGAAAAGAACTTCTTCTTCTTGCCTAAAAAAGACAAGAGTTTATTTATATAAAAGAAAACCCGTATAACAATATATCGAAGTCCATGCAATGTTTTACGCAACGTTGTGTGTTACGCTGAAGGGGTTTGTTAATCTTGCTTTCTGTACGTACCGTTAAACATTTTCAATGCATATGTACATATTAAACGTTGAGATCCGTTAACGAGATGTATGTGTGCTTACCTTACATATTGCGGTAAGAGTTTCGCTTTATATTTAATGAAATTTTTAAGGTATTTGACAACTCTTACATACGAACATACAACTGCAACAGGCACAATGTTATTATTATCTCACAATTTCAAATTGTTTGTCTAATTTTTTATTTGAATTTGTAATAAATATTTTATCTTTCTCTTCTGTTAAAAAAAGCAACAGAAACAAGCTCTTCTTTGTTTCGGAAGTCTTTAAAAAGTAGAAAACAAAAAAATAACTCAAGTCAGCAGTAAAGAACATATTGATATTATGCAAGTATTTTGCATAAAAGTGATTGATTGTATGCACATGAACACGAGCTAGCTAGCTTATACATATGTATGAATTGGTACCGCGTTCAACTAGTCAATTCTAGGTGTTGTTCAATGAAACTAGATCATTGATCTTTAACTATTTTGTACATTTCCATGTACATTCTTCTTAGGGTTAGGTTGATGACATTCAGTTGGAAAAGAAATCATTGTTATGCATTATTAAGATAAATGCATATAAGTGGACACTATCATGCAATGTATTAAGAATTTCTTTCCTGGTGAATTGACATAAGTGCTTCTTTTTTTCTTTTGTTGCAACTAAAGCAACCTTTGCCCATTCATTAGGAAAATACAAAAATGTTCCATTTTGTAAAATATTTTTCTATATATATTTACTGCATTCTCGAACTCTCTCTCACCTCCTCACTTTTAAAGCCTACAATAGATCGACGATAACGAGCACCATATGTGATTACATCACTTTTTACCTTAAACTTAAAAGCATTCTATTGAAAATGTGTTAGCAAGAAGTGACTTATGTTAATTAGTAAGGTTGGGTTAGCGTCCAAAAACAGAATACTATTGAATCTCAAATCAAATATTCTGATGTACATAAAAAAAGTCAATGACAGTTGCATCTTTTTAAATGTCATTCTGAAAAATTGTTTAAAAAATACATATATATTTTTTTTCTTTTTCAAGAAATAATAAAAGAAATTACAGCTTTGTATGTTGAGGGAATGACTTGAAATGTAAATTAATTTCCCTATGTTTTTATTTAAAATTTTTGTGTTTTAACGATCTCAACAGTGATTGATCGACGAGCTTTATACAATATTTGATCTTTTATTTTACTCAATCTTTCTTTGTGAACATCTCTATGCAAATTTTTATGCCGCACAGAACAAGTTGTTTGTTTATAGTAAGGCCAGACGAATTTTTAATGAAATGATTTTCAAAGTTGAGTGCCCCGTTACGTATATGAGCGAACATCGGCGCACGCGACGTAACAACTTATCCAGGTGTGTAACATGTAACACATACGTGGTGATGATGAGCACATTAGATACGCAAACGCGAAGGCAATTAGTTCACACTTTTCTTTAATTTTATTGCATTTGTCTGCAAGAAGAGAACTTTTCTTTCCGTATTATTATTAATGGTTGTCATCAAGAATTTTGCTTCTGTAATATCTCAAGAAATAGTATTAATTTACTTTTTTATATATTTTTATTTATTATTACATTTACCGAATCAATCTGTTTTTGCTTTTCTGTTATATTGTCTGACTACTAAACTATTCATAGATTATCCTCTGATCTTGCTCGGCTATTTGCAAAATACCATATTGTTCATCTAAGCGAATTTTCGGTTGTTGATTTGCGGAACAGAAGAAGAAGACGAACAAAATATCATACGTTTTTTTGGAAATGAACGGAAATTGTTGTAACCATATTTCAACATTTCTTGTTGATTATCTCTAAGATTTTTCCTTTTGAAAAAAAAAACCAACCTTTGTTTGTTGAAAAAAAATTCTTAAATGTAATGATTAAGTCCACCCGTTACAGGGCAAGTTTGTCTGTAGGAATTTCAATCTTTCTATCTCAACTTTAAAACCGCCTACGAAGTAGTATCCCTACAGCGGCTCCTGCACCTTGAAAATCGGAACACGCTAAAGTCTTATAGGTTATCAGTACTTATCAATACTTATTAATCCTTCTAACGAAAATTGAAAATAATTAAAAAATGGAATTTGGAAGCGAACAGCACCAAATTTTGCGGTTTTATTTGTTATATCATATAGTTGTGAACTCCATAACACTTAATAAATTAATGGGATTTCGTGAAATAGGAAAAGTTAAAAATTTTACAAAGCAAATGTTTTACATATTAATGTCACTGTCTTAAAACGTATCATTCGTATTCCTTTCACTTAACTAGTTAACTGTTACGACTCTTTTGGAAAATGCGCATTTAAATTACGTCCCAAAAATTCAGCGATGACGAGTATACTCGTTCAACACAGAGTAAGTGTAACATGAATATAGACTTCAATGAAACGACTTTTATTATTTTCTTTTAATACTCACGTTTATTTATTCACTTAAATTAACATAAATATTTTGCATATGAAAGAAAAAGGACAAGTAAAATTAATTTATTACTTCAACTTGCTGTTAGACAGAGGTACAACGTGTTATGGAACTGCGCAAGTTGAATGCCATTATAGCGATTCTTTTCGAATTTTTTCTAAAATACATTTTCACGGCAAATACAGATTCAAATGGTCAAGTCTTATGTTGATATTCGACAAGGAATCAGAAAACTTGAGAAAAACTGGCGAGGCAAAGTAAATGGCTTACTCAATGTTGTCAAATTATCTCGTATTGATAGCCAGGAAACAATCCGACTAGGCCTCATAATATTTCAAACATCTTGAAGTTTGCGAATATAATTTGAGCATTCAGTGAAATTGCACTTTAAACTGAAAATTGTTACGACTTATTACTCATCACGTCATAACATAAAATTTTGTGCATTTTTCATGACGAATGTACTCCTCAAAAAAACAAAAAAAGGAAAACGTTTGGGAGTACATCCGATATATATATAATATATTCTATATAGGTGGATAGAAAAATAGGTGCGAAGTCTATTTTTCGGCTTTATACACGAATTGTAAAAGGTAATTTCGTGTTGAGAACCTTTAGGATCAAGTTTCATGTAGTAATAAAAAAGAATTATGGAAAAATATTAAAAAAAAAAATTTGATCCAATTTTAGATCCAAAGCTTGTTTAATTTATGTTTACTTCCGGAACCACAACATGGACATAAACAAAGAAGAAAAGCAGCTATTATTATTATTATTATAATTTATTTATACCAAAAGAAAAAAGAAGAGCAACTAAAGCTTCATTTTGTCTAGAACAAACCACAATCCTCCCACTTTTGTTTTAAATGAGCAAAAACTATACCTGGTTTCCACGTGAGAGCTTACTTTGTTCACGAGAGCCTTTATATCAATAAATAAATCAGGCTGTTCCAAACTTGATACAGTTAACTTATATGTCAAATCACTCCCTTGTACCAATTTCTCTCGTAAAATACTAAAAATTGAATCGTTTTCTCATATAAAAGATTACGTTTCGTACGAGTCCTTACGTGAGAGATGGTTTAAAAAATTGGCATATTCGACCGAAATTTCTGCGCTAAAATGCTTTCAGTCAGCGATTTGTGTGAAGAGATTTTGAAAATTTCATGTTTTCACGGCGTTACGTGGTAGACAGGCCTGAAACTAAGGGTAATGGGAAAACATTAAATTAATTTGTATAGATGTTAAAATAAAGAAGCGACATTCTAAAGCTTCAAATATATTTATATATATATATAAATTTATATTTATTAATATGTGTACATATATAATTTTTATATATATAATCTATATTAATAATAACATGTTTATATAAAATCACCCTCAAAGATATTCTATTCTTAAGTACAAACAAAGTCAAGTACAATTTGTGGTCTGTCGATAGTAGCAATCGAACCGTTATGTAGAATGGCGACCACTAAGTTACACGACGACCATGTCGATGTGAACAGTTTCAATTTAAAAGAAAAGTTAAAACCTTAATGCAAAGGAATTACACATCACGAATTTAAGCATACAAAGCATTTTAGGCTTGGAGCGTAACCGACAGAGGGAATGCCGTGGTTAGGCGGTGATGTTGGGTTCATAGCTCCAGAGAGCAACTTTTATTTTATTTAATAACTTTTCCAATCAATATTTTTACGTGATTGATTATTTTAAGGCTTGGGCAAATGGCTAATAAACTGTCTACAGCGACTATCTGCGCCAGAAAACATTTTAACTTACGAATATTATAATTCTAAGGTTAGAAATTTTTCAACTCATTTCATCTTCGATTGTGATTGCTGCCAATTTAAAAGTATCTGTTTCAAAACCTCAGTTTAATGAATCTTGTTAAACAAAAACCGGTACAGTATATAATTTGTCCCTGCAGGGATCAGTTTGGGTCGACTTTTGATGACTAACATGTAAGTTACACTGAGAATTAATAAAAAAATGAAACGCAATAATGTCAATGTAACCATCCGGACAGAGGAAAGAGCAATTGCTTTCAATTATTAAACTTTGCATTAGCTGATTAGACACAAACCATTTGACTAATTTAATATTTTCTGTTTAAGGTTATTTTCTTCACTTTGAAAGTTAAAAAGAAGAAAAGCAAAATATATATGTATGTATAATATACGATGGCAAAGTGCATCATATACGGAATGTTAACTTGAAGGCGATTTGTTGACATCTACAGACTTTCCTCCTTTATCAGAGTTTCAGAGGAAGAAGCCGAAATAGCCTGGAATTGTCAACGAAACATCTGCTTTACAAGAACTTGCGCCGGTGTACCATAGATTCTATTATTTTATTTCTCAAAACTTTCGGTGACTTATCTACTTTGAAATGTTGTTAGTTTACTTTTTACTCCTAGTAATTGCGTTAGTTGTTCACTGAAATGTAATGTTAAAGAAATATTATACATTTTGAAAAGCTGCCTCAGCAGTTTTTCCAACTTAAATAACTACCTTGTCTTTAAAAACGAATCAATTTGTGATGCCGTTACCCTGACTTTTCAATGTTTTCATTATAACTGCATTAAAGATGTCTTTTATGAATCTTATGATATGGATTTCTGTGATGTCTGGCCATTTCAACTTAACGTGTGCCAAGCACATGCTTTTCGTTTCTTCTGTTCTCGCTTTTACTTCCTTTCTTTGTTATTTAATATAAAAGTAAAAAATAAAAATTAATTTCAGTTTTACACCTCATTGAAAGGTTATGAATGTTTAAATTTTTGTAAATAAGGGCTGAGGCCAAAAATACGAAGCAGAAAAGATATTTTTTTGATTAGACTCGAAAGAAACAAAATATTAATTTTAGTCATGGTGTTATTCGATGAGCACTACGTTAATGTCGCGTTGAATGTAAAGAAAGAGATTACTTACGCTTGAAAGTTGACAAAGAACAATTTAATTCTTTCATTATGAATCAAAATTTATGAATTTTAAGCAATTTTTTTCTTTTACTAATTTTTTACTTCATAATAACAAGTTCTGGTTTCATCGAAGTTTCAAAATTGAAGTTATCCCATAACTGCTTTCGAGATTTCATAAAATTTTTAGACGCACATATGGTAAACAATTATTTGAAATTTTTGCACAAATATGCATTAGCCACAGTGAGTATTGAGCTTTGATTGGGTCATTAGCATTTTCATAATCATGAAAATATTGCCTTTTTTATATATACCTGTTACGTTACCTGTTTTCTTTTTTATACCTAACACTTTTTGCGGGTGCTATGGTATGTTACGTTCGCGCGGATGCATGGAACACGCAGGCTGGCTTGAGATAGATCCACCTTTTATTATGCGGATTGATTCAAAATCACTTTATTAATAGACTTGAGTTTGTCTATCCATCTGCCCGTTTTGTCGTCTTGTGTTCAACCTACAGGTAATAATTTTTGAGAAGTTTTGGTGAAATGCGCAAGATTTGGCCCACACAAGAACGAACCTTTTCTATCGGAAAACTTATTCAGACGTTCAACACATCATCGCCTGATAGGAAAAACTCATTAATGCCATCAGCAATCAACCGGGATTTTATCATAATTGTATGTCTTTACCTACATATATGCATTTGTGTATATATTTATACATATGTGCATATACATGCAATTATATAGTTTGAGAGTTGTAAACAGGCATTTAGGTTCGTTTGATAGATATTATGCGTGTTTCGTGCGTTAGGTTGTCAAGAATTATAGATCTTTTAATGTTACGTCATATGCAGATAATGAGAGTTTATCCTGTCAATCGACGATATGAACACTAAGACTAAATTACACCTGTATATTTCTTAATCGGCACGTAGACAAAGATTAGCGCCAGCTACTAAGCAACTTGAAAATAGGCAAACCTATCTAGCATGTAAATGTTATGCAGAACTACAAGTATACCGCGGATATTAATAAATTCATTCAAAAAAATTACTCTTGCTCCAAGGTAAGTTATATGCCTGGGAAGCTGGCATTACAGAGCAGCATTAGTGGAATAGGCTGCTCCATTTCGAGAATTGCAAAGAAGTCCTCTCAAGGCATAAAAGGTGGGATATGTCACACATCGTTAATAGTCCATTGTAACAGAGCAATATAGCATTGTATGGTAAAAATGGGGTTACTTGCTTTGTAAATTTATATAAAAAACAAATAAAAACATTACAGTGGGCCACGTCGCATTATTAAACACCATGCACCACCCAACAATGATTATATAGGAAGTCTTCCGACCCGAACTATTTTTAATAGCGTGTAAGTTGAACGAAAGAAAATAAAATGGACAGACGGACAGGCAAGCTTAGTTCGAAGTTGTTAGTTAGTTAGTTAGAAACTGGTTCTAAAAGTGGTTGCAAATCGATCGACATAATAAAAAGTAGGTCTATCTCAGTTCTTAGGGATGTTGCATACATCCGTGCGTATAATTTGTAAGAAAAGGCTTTAACAGAAAACATTAACACAAGTCTTTTGGTACATAAGACCGGTACGACCAACCGTTTTAAGGATAAAATGGAGGTTTGTAAACTTTCGAAAGACTTTTTTTTGCTTGACTTTCCCATAAAACTAATAAAACACTTTGTAAAAATATGACTCAAGCTCGAGCAAGCCTTAAATCATTTCCTCCAAAAATTTAATATCTTTTTAGCCTTTCTTAAATCGCTAGGAAATCGACAGAGAGCAGCCAAATTTCAATTCGAAGTAATAGTCCCATAATGCTCGGGAATCTTACTTTGGAACTTGTTTTACAATATCAAAGCAGTCTAATGAAATTAAGATAGCCAATCAGTTGTTTTTATATCTGGTTACCAGAAAAACGCGGTTAAAGTTTCAAAGAACCTATTGTTTCTAATTTACGATAACTGTGGTGTGGCAGAAGAAGCTATGAAGAGAATAAAAAGTAAGTAAAAAGATAGCTAAGCGTCATATATTCAATAATAGGAAAACTGGCATTATCTTACTGCCAACTGGTTACATAATTATCATTGAATAAAATTTACATTTAATTTAATTAACTTAGTATAAAATAAAGCAGACTAAAATGGCACGCATATTGTTTTCTGTGTGTCCACAAAAAAAAAAATATTAAATGAAATACATAAACAAAAAAAAGGAGACTTTTGAAACAAAATTTTAACTTTTAGTGCTTGGAAAAAACCATTTAACTCATTGCTAAACTTAAGCTTTGTATTTGCACACTACTAACACGTCTAGATACTCGTGCAATGCTTTTGTTATTTGTTGTCCGTTTGTTGTTTACTATAGTTAGTGTTGTTTATGTGCGACATTTGTACAATTGGCAACTAACATGATGGCTAACAATAACAACAATAACATTTGTATTATTGTTACTTGTGCCGTTTGCTGGTTTTTTTATTTAAGGTGCGTGGCGAATGCCCAAAACAAAACTAACGTATGTATACTCGTCCACAATTTTTTCTCTTTTTTTTCTTTTCTTATTTTGCTTGCTCATACCCATATACAAGGAAATAATGCACAGAAAATAAGGTAAATAAGAAAATTGTACGGACTTTAGAGAGAATCTTAGATGCCTTTCATTTAAGGCTTTTAATATGTAACTTGAGTTATTGCGGATAAATAGTGGACATTATATTACATATGGTAAGTGCTCATGGGTAGATGGATAAAACTGTTTTTCGGTGGTTTTTGAACAAATGCTCCAAAAATTCCTGTAAAATATTTGAAGCATTTCTTAAATTTTTCTATCTATAAGTGTATCCAGAAAATGATCTTAAAGCAAACTGGTAATTTATGTTTATTCTTTAGAGGAAGAGATATCGGGAAAAGGGAGAAAAACCGATAAATAAAAAAATGTTTTATTCGATATCATTTCGAACTATATTTCGAAGTACTGCAAACGAAATGACAAAATTGGTATGCCATCAACATTTGGCCGGTCGGTATTAAACAGCATCTGAACCGTGCCAGTTATAGGCAACTAGTATAAATGTGTCCAAATGCTACACCTGCAATTGTATCAAATTTTCGTTTTTTAACATTTGCGTTAGTAGAGTGAAGAGTACAGATACGTGTAGATGTGCATTTAATGCTATATTTTATAGCTAGCAGTAGTAAAAGTAACCATACTAGACAAATAGGGAAATAAAGATGCCGTCTGCAGAGAATGAATGTACGCTAAATTATTTCCTTCGCATGTAACACGTCTTGCAGAGCCATTTTATTTTACTGAATATACATACACACTTACAATAAGTCAATTTTAGTAGGTAACGGAGCAATCTAATAGGGTCAATGCGGGTAGGCACCACCATTGATTCTAATAGCGTTAATTCTAAAAAGTGATCGCGAGTCATAATAGGATTAATTTTAAGGGGCAACAGTGGATTTTAGCAGGACGTAACAGTGCCTGCGTTGGATCCTAATAGGGCCTCCTCCTGGACGAGTGTGAATTCTAATAGAGCATAGGCACTAGGCCGCACTAGAGCACACTCTAACAGGCGACCTAATATGTAACGTTGGATTAAAGTACGGATTTTTCTAGTGGGTAACGACGAAACCTAATAGCGCTAATTATAACAAATAACGATGAACGCCATTTCTAAGACGTAATGGTAAATCCCAACAGTGTCATTCCCGTAGGTACAAAATCCAATTTTGATACTTAACGATAGATTTTAACATTGTAGATTATGCTAGATATGAAAGAATTGTGACAATTTTTTGACATCTAAAGACGAATTGATTGACAAAAGATTATTATTATATTTAACAACCGATTCCAATACGGGGCATTCTAATGTTTAATGTTGTATTATTCTTTTCTATTATATTGTTGACTTTGGTTGGCAGTGATGAATTTCAGTGAAGCGCAGTCTGCAATTGAAGGGCGGATGCTTATTGGGTCGAGTTTATACCACACACTTTTTAATGAATAAATAGAACGTTGTACAAGGAATGACTAAGTTAAATAAGATTAAAGACGTTGTCCGAAAAATGTCTATCTAAATCCCTTCGATTTGACATTGCTTCGTTTCAAATATAAGCATAAATAAGGGCGAACTAAATAATGTATAAACAAATTTTGATCATGTAAAGACTCAAATCTTTTTAAACAACCTAAAGATTTGCTGATTATTTACATTATTCGCCGCTATTGTACATTGCTTATTAAAATGGATCACACAAGTCTACTTTTAATGATACATCTTTTTCTTAATTAAAATGGCAACCATTTAAGATTCGTTCTAAATCAGAAAATATATTTTATTCGCGTCACGTTAATTAGGCTTGAGAATTTCTGTTGCTTTTAGTTCTAAATAAATCTTTATAAGATAAAGACCAGACGTGATCGATATAAATGAACTGAGAAGATTCTCGAGTGGTAGATGCTCTTCTTACAAAACGTTCTCAAAAAGCGCAATGGCATTCTTTAGTATATTGCGAGAACATGCTGTTTATACGTTTGTTGTAATCAGCATTTGTGTTTGTGCTCAGTGCAATGATCGCACTGAACTCGGTTCGTCTTTTTTAAACATAGTGTATATTTCATATACAATACTAAAAAGCAACTTGGACATCTTTATGGGTTTTGAATGGCAATAACTAATCCAAGAAAAAACTTTAACCTGTTGCTAAATTCTTACATTCAGGTAAAAGAAAACACATGAAGGTATACGTGAATCAGGACTCAACGTTTCCGCTCGAGGCTTTTCATAAAAAGCAACACCTTCCGTATTGTGCTGTTTATAGTAAAGAATGGTAACAATTGCTTTGAATTTAGAATTTTTGTTATCATATGACTGATTGTTTGATTGATGCGCCCATAGAAAATGAATGGAAATGACGTCACAAGATTTGTAGCTCTCATCCTTCAAACATATACAAATATTTCATTCAATTTGCTCGGCAGTGCCCACCTTTCTCACTAAAAGTCCTTACCACCTATTTGCACACTGAATGATCATGGTACATCTACATAGTCACATTGAACAGCCTCCTATAATATAATCGTTAATAAGCTTCTCTAAAACACAATCGTCAATCGACACAAGTGTCAATTTGAAATCTCCTTTCTAAGAGTGAAGTCTGCGAAACGTTGCAATTTGCGTCGATAATAAACGCAGCTTTTAAGTCGTCGGTCTTTCCCCAACTCTCTATTGACGGTGACTTGAACTTGAAGTTGGCTTTATGTTAAGCTGGTCAATGAAGAACCCTCGCCGCTTCCTTTACTTGAGGAAATCAATATTAATACTCAGCAGCGAATGTCGACACACCACATCCCAATTGACTTACCGTTTTATCGCTTCATCTATGAAATATTTGACCCCTTTTGCGTTTATTGTGAAAATGCTAACAGTTATTATCTTGTTTTTTCCTTTTTTAGTTCGGCTAGCGGAATGAAAACATTAATAATCCTTTCACTATAAGATAACAAAATACTTAACTTTAAGTTTCTTTGTATAACGCGAATATCTGCCCCCTACTGGTCCCGTAAGTAAATAAATAAATAAAACGTCTATTATGAATAGCAACCAATTAAATTATTATGTGAAGTAACTTAAATGCTCTTAAAGTGATAATAAATTTTTACTTCCATTAATCCTCATCCTGAACGAGAATTTTCCCTCCTCATTAATCACAATTCTAAGAGTTTATTTCGCATTAAACACTTGTACCTGATAGAAGAGAACAAGTGATATCCTTACATAATAACAAGTGCTAATAAACTATTAGATTCAAAAGAACAGAACAAAAAAATGGATCTGCGTGAGCACAGTTTTCCGCCTGCAAATTCAACAATGCAAAACAACTTTGTTTCTTACTTGTAATTGGAGGTATTTCGTTTCTATCGCACTTTTATTAAGTTTTATGTAGAGTGACATGTAAATGCCTAAAAGAAGTAAAGATCAACCGTGTTATGGACAGCGTCTTCGTGATATCAAAGAAAAACTTGACATTAGTCAATGAAAGTCAATGCTTTAGTTTAAAATAAAACTAAGTAAAAGCATTATAGTCAGGCAAGGCCGATCTTTAAATACCCTACAACAGTTCGTTTAATATAATTCTTCATTTACTGCCATGATAAAATGATGACAACTACATTTTGTTGCCATGGAACGATAAAGTTTTCATTGCAAGCCTTATATTGGAGAAGATTTCGGACGTGAACTTATTTGGTCCGAGTTTGGCAAAAGTAATTATTGCTTGTCGAATAAAGTCTTAAGCTTACACTATGTGGCCTTGTAAAGGTTTAACTTTTAATGAAATACTTACAAAGGGTGCTTTCCAGAAAGCGGATCTATGCAGTGCAAATTTGTTGCAGTCCATTTTAATTTCAAGTTACTATTACTGATCGGTTCCGATCGTAAGATAATAAACATTTGCCGTTTTTGCCACCTAAAGGCTTATTTTTCATAGCAAAGGTGATATGGAAGAGCGCTCAAATATTGGCCCATTTTATCCAAGTTTTTCACATCAGTTTAGCTTATTGATTTATTATTATTTAATAATTTTTGTCGTGAAATTTAAAAGTACCAAACTTTTTCCTATAACGAATTTTTCAAAATAAAGCAAAAATAGGGGACTGGTCGCAAAAAGTAACTGATCTACTCTATTTTCAATGAGACTTCTCCTTAGGTTAAAGCACGCGGTAAAGCATGTTCTCATAATGTCCAAACAATTGCGATCAGTAGGTTATGCAAAATACATGGATGGATAGGCAGACCAACTTAAATCCGTACTGAACCGATCGTTATAATAAAAGGCGCGTTCCTTTTAAGTCCACCAGTGGTGTAGGGTAAAGAAGGAAAATTTTTCAGTAAGAAAGTAGTGCAAAAAAATGTACTAAAAACAAAAAGGTAAAGTTAGTGAAACAAAAAATCCTTAGCTGAAGTCAAGATCAGCAACCAATCGCAATATCACCGAAATGCAACAGTTTAACGAAGTATTGACGTGAATGGCAAAAAGAAACCAAATGCACTTTTGACCTAATGTACACAATAAGAGAAACACAACACGAGAGAAAATTCAAACACAAACTAAAAAAGAGGCAAAAAGGCAAACTGCGCTTGCCAGGTGGAAACAAAGCGATGACACAACTGCCAAGAACTATTTTAATGCCGCTATAGATGGATGAAGGTATAGTAGAATCGCAGCCATACTGTTAATACTCCCCTTCCATATAGTGCTCGCCATGAGATTTCAACCGAATTCAAGCTTCTCCCTATGTCTGTCATCTTGTCCTCTGCAAGAGTAGTCGAATAGTATCAGTAGTCGATAAAAATCACGAATCGACGTTCGTGGGTTCAAAGGCCAGTGCGGTAGTGGTTTGGTTTGTCTTTGCTACAGTGAGCGTTCTTAAAGACATGCCGCTTACCGATTAACCACAAATCCACTAAGCTACCGTCCCTTGCCTATCTCTTTCCCTTTGTTGACTTCTTTCTGACCGACACCTTGTTACGTGTGAAGGGGACATCCTCTTGTCATAATTAATCATATAGAAGAAAGAAAAAAGGTTTTCCATCTGTCTGTACGTGTGTCTGCTGTTTCAGGATAAAATTATTTCTTGCGAAAAAATTGATATAGAAACTTGGAACTTTGCGCAGAGAAAATGAAGAGACTGTCTGCAGAGAGAACCTTGGTCCCCCACAAACACGCCCAAAGTAGCCGAATGCTGAAAAAAGGAAATAAAAACTGAAAAGCGGTGAGTATTACGTTCAATAACGTAATAAATATCGCCTTATAATTTAAGATAACATATATCGAAATAAACATAACGATCAGTGCAAAACCCGGCCAATTAAGTAACGAAAGAAAACTTTGCATTTATTGAATTGATGGGTATCCAGGAATCTCACCAAAGCAAATATAGTTTTTTTTTTATTTCAACAACAAGGCATGTACCATGCTCACAAATTCGTTAATGGGTTTGTATAAGATTGTTTTCAGTGGAATGACAGTTCCCCACATATATGTCATAATTACATTTTTTTTAATTAGTTAAACTTGCGTCGAAACAACACTTTTTCATTTCAACATGTGGCTATTACTTTATCTTATTAATAAAAACAAGTTCGCAAAGTCAGTACTAAGCTGTAGTTGTAACAGAATAAAATATTTTTCTTTAAACACAAACAAAACGAAATAAAACCAAGAAAAAAAATTCTAGGGAAACGGTTATATTTCTTCTTAAGTTCATTTAAAGTTCAGATGAGTCGCACTTGTTCTCTTATTCAATAATTCAATTCACGCTTCTTCCAAAATAAACAAAAGGCATATGACATTCGTGGTTCAAAAACATTCAGATAAACACACACGCACACACACACACACACACACACACACATGCACAGTACAATATTACGCATTACTTTCAAGTCAATTTAGTAACTCATGGATTTATGAGGCCAAAGCAAGTTGACATTTAAAAGCCACCGTTTATATCGTTGACTTTTTAACAACATTTCAATTTGTTTTGTACATATTCACAGAAGAAAAAGTAAATCATGTTGTTTACTACACGTTGTTACGCAGCTCTGTATTTCTTTTATGGACTTCTTTATTTTATTTCATTTTTTTCTAATATTTCATATATATGTATATGTACGATTTATATATATTATATATACGTATGTATTAAGTCAGTACACCTGAAGGCAAATGTTTTTAACTTGTTAAGTTTTTTCACATTAACGTATAATGATTTAAATCAGAATTCTATAGAAATTTCCTTATGATGTTGAAACAAGTGAATTTAATTAGATTAAGATCAAGACAAAAAGACAACAAAAAAAAAATAAACAAAAGCATAGCTGAGAATGTGTACAGAATGATTATGAAATGTTATGTTTGTGTTTTGCATGATGATGATGATGATGATGATGATGATGATGATGATGATCATGAATAACAATCTCATATAAAATTTTTATGATATATTTACAGTTATATAAAAAAGAGATGTGCACATTTTAGTGTTAATTTAAAGTATTTCATAAGAGGTTATACCAAAAATAAACGATTTAAACAACAAACTGGATATAAAAGTATCTTAATCAACTAACGTCACCGTCAACAAGACTTCTGTGTGTAGATAAAATTTAAAGCCATAAACTCCGAGCATAAAATTCAGCAAGCAATACTTAGCTAGCAGAGTAAATATTTGCAATCGGATACAATTTGTTTTCAATTTTGAAATTGCTTTTACATCATATACTTATTCTATTGTGTTATATTATGTTGAAAAAATGCATTCTGCAGTATCTTACGGAAGCATTTATGTTAGAAAGTCTTGCGGCTTTTAATTACGAATAGTAAAAGATAAAGAGATGAATAATATATCGGATTGCAATAACTGTAGGTCGTGCCTGAAAATATTTTTTAAAAGACGAGGGTCTTCATGTTATATATCGCGTCCGCATAATTATCGATGTCTGTATCACTACATGCTTTCATATGTCGACGTTTCGTTGTATTTGTTATTCTTCTGAGTTCGTTTGAGCTCACATGATTCGCTTTTATAAGTATTTGCTGCGAAAATATGACTACAATAGATTTGAGAATTTTACTTGCAGACCTTCAGATTCATTCAGAATCTCAACCACAAGAGACTCATCGATCTGCGATGTTCGGATCTAAAAATGAAAAGCCTTTTTTATCTGTGGATTGCAGCATTCTCTAGACGATTATATATGGAAGGGCGGTATATGGAAATGTGTTTCTCATATAGGTTAAGCTATCTTTTCTGAACAGCAAGCTGCAAATTGCAAATATTTCTCTCGCAATTTAACTGACTTTTGGGCACCGATTTGCTCGGAATGTAATAAAATTTTTATTGACATTTCGTTCAATATAAGAGCTGTGCAATGGCGAGATAATTCTAAAGCACTCATTGTTACTCTTCCTTTTTCATTATCATCATCATCGCAGCTTGTTTGCCGTTAAACGTTGCTATGCTTTCTGAGAACAGCCACGCCATCAATTTGTTTTCAAAAACCTTTAAAAATGTTTTTTATTTACTTGAAGACTTGCGTCTTTTATATGCAAATATTAAAAAAATGGTTTCATTTTTATACCATACATCGCCTATGGTACAAGGATACATTAAGTTTGCATGGACTTGTGCTACACTCGGATGGTCTTGTTATAAACTCATTTTTCATTATACCGATAGATTCGGAATCACTCTCTTAACCGAACTAAGCTTGTCTGTTCGTCTATCCACCTTGTTTTCTTGTGTTCAACTTGCAGTCTGCAATTTTTGAGATATTTTGGTTGTTTTGTTCAAGGACGAATGCTATGGGAAACAGTGCTTCCCATATAACGCCTTATTTTGAGAAGTCGTTTTATAAATAACTGTAGGGTGGTGTGCGGTATTTAATGTTCTCTTAAAGTGTAAATTCAGGGAAATTTTTCTGTTTTAGAGAACACCAAGTGATGTTACCCGGTAAAATGACACTCTGGTAACCATTCGTTCGTTCTTCTTATAAGAGCCGGATATTGAGATTAAATAGAACAAGACTACATACCATACTTGGTTGCTTTGTTCGTCAGTTAACCGGTGGGTTCAAAGAAGTTAAGAAATAAACGTAATACGTTCTGCAGAAAATACGACTTTTAAAATTTTTTAACTCCACCTCACCTTTCGCTTAGTGGTCTCTTTCAACGTCTCTTTTTGACAATTTATGCAATCAATCAACTTTTTACAATCAAACTTAATTCACATTTTACAGCACATGTAATCCAGAGATTACTAAAGTAAGACTCACAATAAGAAACTAGCCTGACCACACACATATCTTTACCAAAGAATTTATTAATTAAATTTCAAATATTCATGTTTAAAAAATTCCTTTTTTTTTAATGAAACAAGAATTCTATTTATTTTCAAAGTAATTTGATGCGTTTTGTTTCTTCGGCCTGCGCTTATTCCTTTCGAGAGAAAGAAACAGATTTGAGATTATTTAAAAATTGAACACCAAAGAAAACAATAAAAGAAAAAAAGTGTATTCCTTCTTCTTCTCTGTAAAAAGTACTAAATATCAAAGGAACCAAAAAATAATTGCACAAAAGATTTTTTTCGCTTTAAAAGTTAAGCAAAAAAACACAAAACGATTAAAAAAAATTGGATGAAAACTAAACCGAATTTTGGATACCCATCTCTTGGATAAGTAACAAACCAACCAAGTTTTGCTTTAATCTTTATTTGATTTCTGTGGTGAGTAGCTACGAACCTCTTAAATCGTTTTTTCGTAGCATTGGAAATGAAGTTTGCAACACTCGAAAGCTGCGGCTTTTGAGCGCCTCGTAGGATTTTAATTTCAGTACTACTATTTGAGGAAAAGAATCACTTACCGGATGAACGTGAAGACCCTGAAAAATTATATGTACATATACAACCCATTACTTAATTAAGATGTGGGTCTGTCTTTCTGAACATATTGAATCATTTGTTGTTGATTCACTGAATTTTAGAAAAAGAAGAAGAATCAACTTTTACTTTTAAGATATTCTTGAATAATGACGCGTTTCAATTTTATCGGGAAAAAATCCCACGTTAATAATTTCTACTTCAGTTGAGTACTCGATCTTTATAATGCTTTATTGTACCAGGTGAGCAGAACACTCTGCACAACACTTTTGTAAAACACCAGTTAATTGCCCTTCTTCCCTTGTGTTTTCAACGCTTATATATCTTTGGGACTTTAGTACTTGAGCCAAGCAGATATTTATCACAACAAGAACCAATGCTGTAAATGATTATCTCTGTAACATTGTTATGGAAAGTAAATAAAAAGTAGAAGTAAGCACAAAATGCTAAGGCACTCGAACCGAATGGACGCTTATTAAAACGAGAAGGAATGCTTTGGAAGATTGTCTCTGTTCCAATGTTTTGAACTCAACGTAAGTCTCGGTCGCGCGGAAGATCGCTTGCTTAGAGTGCCTGATTTGCATAAAGTCAGATATCGTCTACCGACATGTTTTCAGGATTCGATTTCACCAAGCAGACAATGAATTCTCGAATAAGCCTTGAAAGGCCAGAAACGTTCCTTACCCATGAGACTTAAGAAGATAAAGCAAGCAGAGAGAATACTTGTGGCTGCAGATGTTTATGACGTATTTTTGCAACAGAATGCATAATCAAGTGAAAACTAAGACCTCAAAAATATTAAGCTTTGTCTCAACATGTGTACGAGTTTAAACTGAGTGCATAAAATAAATAGACGGAGTTTAAAAGTTTAAAGGCTCAGTTCTTCTTAGCTCGCCCATATTACGGTGTAATTGCACCCTTGGGTTTGACTTTGCATGAGTAACTAGAACGCGTATGAACTTTGACTACCTGAACGTTCAATTTATTTTAGTTTAAATGTTGGTAAGTAGCTGCAGTAAGATCATTGGCTTTCGGATGGACAATTTCGTAAACAAAAATCTTATGGTATTTTCAGTAGCTGGAGATTTTCCTGAACCCTAACTCCATATGTCCCAGGACACAGAATATATGGACGAGGAAGCCTAATCAAGTTTGTAGTATCTACCTTACCTATTTTTTCGAATTTTACAAAGGAAACAATAAACATGGTAGACTTACTTCTTTTTATTCTCTAATGATAGTTTAAGCAGAAAAAAAAGAAATAACAATACGATCCGCCCAACAATCGTACGTTGGACAAAGGTTGGTAGTGAATTGCAAAAAACCGAAAGGAACACTGAGACAATAAGTAACATATGATAAAAATGAAAAAAACAAACGAAAATTACCTGTTGCTGTGTGTGAAGTTTCGAACAAGGCAGGCACGTAAGAAAACATGGTTTGAACCTGTTGCTGCTGGCCATTGTTAGCAAGCAATAAATGTGGATGCTAACAACAATTGCCATTTATGTTCGGATTTATGTGGTATATTGTTTACATGATGTCTTTGTTAGGCAGAAACACACACACACGCATACACGTATATATGCTCGCGCGCACAAGCGTTCGATATTCATATGGCGTGCCGTGTGAATTTTGTTTCCAGTTTTCAATTTCAGTAAAGTAAGTTTTGATCTTATTTTTCCCCGCCGTATGGGGATTTAGAAGACAGAAAGGCCACCAAAGGCGTGATTCTGCTGAAATTCTTTGAAAACAATTTTAATTATAAATTCATTTTTAATAAGTTTTTTGTGTTAATTTAATACTTTTTCTTTGTAAATAATAAATACAAATGGAAAAAGCTTTCGCTTTGGCTTTGTGTGTTTGCAAATTTATAAATAACTGTTTATTTCTCTTAACACGCTGCCTATTATTGCAAGCAAAAGAATTAATTTACCTGCTTTTCATTAGTATATTCCAGCAATAAATGGTGTTGTCATACAGCAACAACAATAATAAAAACAAAGACAGCAGCAGCAACAACAACAACACGGAGGAACAATGCCAAAGAGATTTTTACACACAATAAAAAAAAATACCGACTCAGAAATGATGAGTTAAGAGCTCTCGTTTGTTTATTAATTTTTTTGTTTTCTGTTTTCTGTTTTCATTTTCGTTTTTTCTTTTTTTCTTTGATTTTCATTCTTCAACAAACCGCTTTAATTACATCAAACAACGACAACAACATAAAAGGATTATGAATATGAAAACCGCAAAGACATAGTAGTAGTAACAAAAGAAAAAAATATAAGAGAGATTCGCGCTGTACCGCGTGAGACAGGCGAACAAAACATTTTTAAAATGTTGCTAACAAAAACAGTGTTGCTTAACGAACCAGCTTAAGTTTTTTTTTTCATTTTCCGTTTTTGAAAATTAAACAAACAACAACAGACAAAACACCGTAACGAAACAGCAACGAAACCAGTGAACTGATTAATCAACAGTGTTCACATATAGCGAGTGAGACGTGTAACAATTAACCTGCTATCATAAAAGGCCAAAAAATAAGTTATTTGAGAAAGAACACACACGCGCATACATGCACACACAAAACAATAATACACTGCTGCTGGTAAAGTTGAAGAATTATGAAAAATTAACTTTAAACATCACGCGGCGAGAAGCAGCAGCAACGACAGCAGCAACAGCAACGGCTTAAAAAAGCGGCAATTTTTAAAAATCATTTATAACATTTTTATAACACTCGTGCTTGTATTTCATTCTTTTAAAATATGCCTAAGATTATGTTCTTTGGCTTGTCTCTCGAAGCATTTGTGAACAATTCGTATGCTCTTTCATAACATCAACATAAACGAAAAATCATACATGATACGAAATGTCAACCGTTCGTTATTTCAAAAATCATTTCATTTTTTTTATTAAATAATACACGCAGATCTTTAAAATAATTCATTTTTTAGTTTTTTTTGTTTTTTTTTTTTTTTTATTAACTTTTAATATATGTCAAGTCATTCTGTTTTACTAAATGCAGGTACCGAGGCCTTCAATATGTTCAATTGGTTTGGTTACGCTTTAGCTTCAACAGGTGAGTTATGTTTACGATTGGTTTTCTTTTTTTATTATTGTTTTTTTATATTTATTAATGTTTTGAAAAAGCAATTGAATATAACGTAATTTAGCCGAGTCATAACTGGAGGTGGGATTATAACGTAAACAATGAAAGATCATTAAGAAGCAGGTTCAAAAATGACGCTATAAAAATATTAGCAATCTTGGCAAGCTATTTAAGACGTGAACTTTTTCTTGTCAAAGCCTTTGCAATCAAAGTCTACCCTTATGTTTGTGTACATATATATAACAATATATAGAGAATTGAATGGTAGACAACAAATCCTGCCGCATAAATGCCTTTTAGCTTTGAAGCTTTGAGGCTCAAAAAAAGAAACAATACCAAATTTCAAGTTCGTGGGCAGCTTTACTCTACTGGGAAGAACTACAGTCGAAGGAATTTTATCTTGGGGCCGGTTTCCTTTCGCGGTATTGAGCTATTGCTCAATAGGAAAGACAAGTAAAAAAGTTATGTTCGCTCATGGCCGAATCTTTTATACCCATCACCGACTAAAAAAAAGGAAAAAATTAAATTTTCATACTCCGTAGCATTGGCTGAGCGCGATTGATTTTTTCTATTTTCAGAATAAAAGTGGAAATTTATACGGTGTAGCTGGTGTACTTTATGAGTAGAAAGCAAAAACACGGAAAGAAAAGTGTTCACAGTTTTTGTTGTATAGGCGTGCGGTATTAAAATAAACATAAAACGTTGATACACGATAATATTGAATAGACATGGTCAATTTTCGGTATCCTTAGACACATACTGCAGCATCGCCCATAGAATATGAGTTCAAATTTTTTTGCATTTATCCTCTATAGTTTAGATTTAATGCCCAAAAAATCAATTTTTAATTCCTTTTAAAAACAGAGATGTTCTTAATTTACGTGGTACAGTATGAGTTTCCTTCAACCGTTTTGGACCATTTTCAATACTTTTACAACAGACGGATTCAGAATTTTATAAATTTTCTTATAGACCTATAACATTTTCAAGAGAAAGAACGAGATGTATCTTGCCAAAAAAAAAAAGAAACAAGTAAGAGAATTATATTCAGCCATCACTGCTTAATGCTGATCAATAATAAGTAGGAGCTTCTGCAAACGTTTTGATAAAAGGGCGAAATTTCAATATGGCGAAGCCGATTTTTTCCATTTTTGCACAAGTGCTTCAGGGCAACCGATAGAATATAAATGTTAATTTTTATCGCCGTATCTACTGGCTATTGTAAGTAACAATTATCATTTAGTATGTAATAACAACGAAACGTATATACGTTTTATGTTGTTCCATCACTTTAATTAATATATAAAAACAAGTCATATATAGGCGTCCCGTACTAGACAAAAATTTTTTGCTAATTTAGTTAAACTAAGATATAGAAGGGTATAATAGAATTTAATATATATATATATATATATATATATATATATATATATTATATATTTATATAATTAAATTGAAATCTGTAGAGTCTTTTATCGAATCCGTGTTGTACGATGTTTTAAAATGGTGCAAATCGCGGCAACGCGTCAAATCGAAACCAAACCTTAATTTGTAAAATTTTATGATGAAACAATTCACGTCAAACATCCATATAAACGAAACCTTAGCGGTGGACTTCTGTAAATCGTGAAACGTGCTCCAATATTCATAGTACCGTAGCCTTGCAGGCCCCGGATTAAGATGTTTTGTCTACTATAATTTTGCAAGTGTGTTTCGAATGTAATCTTAGCCCTCATCTTTTATTAGCTTAAGACCACATAAGAGAGTTTCCTTGCTATCAATCTAAGCTTCTGAGTTCTATAATAAGTCACATAAAGGCGGATCACGTTGGCGAGGTATGGAGATACATCAGATTTGTACTTTGTCTTTTGTAAATGCAGAGGTCAAGCATTCCTTATCACCTTATGATTTCGATCTCCATAATATGGCGCACGAATATATTTTACTCTTCCCCGTTAACGCTGTTTGTTGTGTTTCAAATAAAAAAAATTAAAAAACAAGTAAGAAGGTTATATTCGGTTGTGATCGAATCTTTTATAAGTATAACCGTTATCGTAAAAGACAGACTAAAAAGGGAAAAACTGAACTTCTATAGTCTGTAATGTTGGCTGTGTGTGGCTGAGTTTTTTGTAAGATAAAAGTGGAAGTTTGCCTCCAGTGTCTGATATCTCAATTTATGCGACAGAAGGGCCGACAAACATGTTCAGCATGGTTTAGATTACATGCTAATCAATAAAATGGATACTTTATAGGATCTTTGGAAATTGCTTCTACGTGTTGCAAACGATTCAACAAAACGAATATACTCCTAACACTTCGGTGATGGATATAAAGAAATTGTCAGAGCTTCATTTTTTGAAGGTTCCATTGAAGACAAATGGTGCTCAAAACTATTCGCAAAGGCGGCTCTACCGAATTCCGCTTACTTTGGTATTATTGCATGTATCACAAAACCTAAGGGCACGGAAAAGTCGCTTATTCCGGGGCTAAAATAAATAGAACAATATTTATAAACTTTTACTGTATAAAGTATTAAGTTGCTCATAGCATCAACATTGCTCCCTATAAACTAATAACTTTATACCACTTTACCACGAAATTGAAGTGTCATCTCTCGTACAGTGCCGTCGCCACTTAATTATACAAAATATTTGTGTTAACAGATAATACAACCTTGAGTTTTTCGAGTCGTTTCTTTTTATATTATTATCTCAAACGCTTTTCAAGCTATTATATAAGAAATAAAGTAAAGTCTATACGCAGATTTTAAAAATAGAGAAATATTTTTCTAAACAAGAAAATTAATAATTAACACAGAAAAGACCACTTCTGATATACGAATATTTTTTTGATTATTCGTCTGCTAAATGATACGGTTCCTCCGCTGGATGTCCTCTGCCAACGGGGGTCCTCATCATTATCGGTCCATTTATATTTTCTAAATATATTTTTATTTTGAAAAATCTCATACTTTTGTAAATTAATCAACCTGATTATATAGGTCAACCGTTGTTATACGTCTAACATTGTGTGTCGATAGCAAAAGGCGTTACCGGAGTATAAAGATTGGTAATAAAATTTACAATAAGATAAAAATAACGGCTGCTACCATGAGTGAATTGAACGACGACATCTGTTGCAGTGTAGTTTATCTTTCGTCAAATATTTATTGTCTCAGTGCATAGAAAAAATCGCTTTCGCAAGCTTTCTTTTTTGTGATATATATGTATATGTATGTGTGCATTTTTTTTAAAGCATATTTCAAAGTTTTTAAATTTCTACAATTCTGTTACAACAGAAGAGTAGTATTTATTACGTTTATATTGATCGCCTTTTGTTAAATACTGAACTGATTAATGTTATTGATATTAATTTTTTACGTCTCCCTTTGTACATTTCTCTGAAATTTTTACTTGCTGCTCTGTTTCTGTAGGCGATGGGTGAATTATTGCTCCAGGTTGTCATGTTATAACCCAGCGATCAATAATTTCCTGGACTGACATATGCATGTCTCCAGTGAAAAATCTGTATTACTTTTACATAGTGTCAGCTCCCAAACGGCGCTTGTCGATATGTTCTGTCATTTTGATCATTTGTCTACGAGTTAAGAGAGTTTTTATTGACGCTATTTTTTTTTTCTTCCCAAAAAAGAGGGGAAAATCTGAAAATTCCGTCTTATGCGAAGAAAAAGGGTCGTTCAAACTCACCATTGTCTTGAAAACTGTTGCGGTAACACTCCTCTGCCAAAAACGACTATTTATCTTTTGTTTGCCGTTTTTAAAGTAGTTCGTACTAACACCGTCGATTTCAAATGCAGTGAGCTTCTAATAAATATTAAATGAGTAAACATTAAAAAAATCTCGAAAATTATTTACGGTAATGGAAAAGTGACATTGTAGACACAGCTGACATGCTAAGGATTTATATTTGTCAAACGGATAGCACCTTTACTCACTGTGGAACAGAAAGACAATGATGCCTAGCGTATTATGCATGAATGCTATTATGAATAAAATCTCGATTTGCGATTCTACCTACAGTGTCCTCAAGACATGCCCTCAATCATCCCTGTATCTGCTTGAAATTCTCTGAGAAATTCTCCAGGGAAAATGGTTTGAATTAAAAGATGGATGATTGCAATTCTTGTAGGACTCTTAAAGGAGACTACGTTGATATATAAAGTAAGATTCTGCAAAAAAAAAAAATTTTTTTTGCCCACTCTCGGGAATCATTCACTGATGTATTGTAAGCGAAATTGAATGCGTTGCAATGTTTTGATTATCTATTGCAGAGGCATTCTATCACTTGCGATTAACTCTTGGCATATTAAAATATTTAAATTGTTTTCTTTTGAAATATTTTCAAAGTAATTATGAATTTAAAATAGTTCGTCCATAGTTATCTTGCAAACAGGTGCAAGCAAACTCCCATAATCTATTTAATCAATCAGTACGTTAGTATTAATTTGTAGCACATACACAGACTTTATTCAACATCGTTAGCCAAATATTTTTCCTACCTTTCGAACAATGTGTTGGTACCAATGCTTGAAATAATTTTCCCCTTTTTATAGTGAAGCATTGGAATCAAACCGACGCTCAACAACTGCCCGACTCATCGACGCATAAAAGTGATAATCGGAAGGGCTCGAGTCTCATGGGCATCAATATAAAAAAGGGGCACTCGGAAGGATTCCACTCTGCTGAACAAGTGCTGTGGGCTTTCATTTTCCAATTCAGTAGTTCAAACAAGGTTTTGCCAACTGCTTATTTTTGCTAGATGTCCAGGCTATAAAAGAAAAATTGCAATCTCACTTGTGCCGTTAGCCATTTGTTTCTTAAATGATCACTTCATAGTTGTATACTGGTATGTTTTATATGCATATTAAATAAGCATGCACAACCAACCTATCATATTGTCTTGCTCTCTTAGTACAAGTACAGTTCGATTTACTTGTGTTGAATACTAAAAATTGCTACTTTTAGGTTTCGAGAAGAATTTCCAGTAAATTCGGAGGTTTTGAATATGTTTTTTGAGGCGCAGTTCCTTTTCTGGTGTTACTATATTCACTGGAAAAGTCTTCGCCCTTTTGAATACATTGAAAAGAATTTGGAGACAGAGTGTTATCGCTAATAGTGGGCGTGTGAGTAAACCAACTGAAAACATTTTTAGACTGGATCTATGCATAATTGTAAAGAATATTTGGATCACTTTTTAGGAAATATATCAGAATAAGAAAAATTTACCAATTTTTTTTCTGGGCTGCATCAAATCTCGTCTCTTCTTGTGGGCGTATTTTTGACAGAACACATTCACCTGCTCACCCTGCTTCCTTAATTTATTGAGGAATGTATTGTACGTGTCAAATTTCAACAAGCTATCTAAGTTTATGAGACTGTAGCAATTTCACAAAACAATAAATCAAGTTAACCCTCTCTACTAAGTAAAAGTTGTTGTAGATATAAAACGTCGAGTAACAACTTTTTGCCTTTTTAAAGTATAGTTTATCTACTAAACCACAATAAATTAAACAAATTGGTAAAAAAAAAAAAATTGCAACAAGTGATAGAAAAGAGTGACACTTGTAAAATTGTCAAATTGCGATTTCAGTTGCATTAAGACCAGAGAGAGCAACAACAAACGCGCTCGATAATAACAAGTGCTCATCTTATGCTTACTCCTTAGAATTCCTTGTAAATAATAATCTTTACCGGTGAATATAATTTTATTTCAAATAATAAGTCATCATTATGGCCAATGATCTTCATGCGGCATCAACTACGTGTACATTTTTAGACAGATCACTTGCCGAATATTATTTTCAAAAACTCAAATAGTCTTAGCGCACTAAAGCAGAGAAAGATATCAGAGTTAACAGTATTCCTTAACATATATTCAGAGGAAATTTTTTTTTCGCTGGTGAGCAACAGTTGCATTGTCTATCTTGCGGAGCGATATATTTATGGACTATGCTTATTCTAAATTTTTAAAAGGTTTTCTGCACCTACTCCAATCTTCAATTATCAATAATCCTGTAAGTCACATAGTAAAGTGCACATGGGCTCAAAAGAAGTTCCCAGCGTTTGATGAAAAAATAGTTTCTTTTACCAATTCTTCTATTGAACACAAGAAAAGTTATGCTTACCAAAGCCAACGATAATCATTTATTCTTCCTCAAATTTTTTTCCTTCCGCTTTTCATTATTATAAAGTTTTAAAGTGTATATAGTGTGTATAGAAAAAATAAGTAAGGAAAGGAAAATAAAGAAAAAACTAAACTCCAATCTTTCAAAAAAATAAATAAATAAATAAATACAAAATAAATGCCACACTTGATTTTGAGAAATTGTTTTGCATCTCGCTAAAATAACGACCACCCACACCTTAGCGATAAAAACGCATGCACATACCGTGTATATGGTAACAATATAAGCTTTATACGTAGGTATGGTAAAAAGCGTCAATTTCGCATATCATGCGATAAGTCCTCTTATATCGTTTCAGTGGAAAAGCTAAGAAAAACAAAAGCAAAAAATGGAAATTCATTGAATAAATATTATCATATGGAAATTTTTAGAGCAATTACCCATTCCTATGGGTCGTCAAAATGAAAGAAAAGGAATAAAAATAAAATAAAACAGCGACAACAAAACATAGATCTACAAACTTATATAAACAATAAAAGAGTGTTTAGGTTTAAAACGTAAACATCTAAGCTGTAGCGTAAGAAATGTGAAGATCACAACAAGTGACCCGACAACATATAGGTTCGTTCAGAGAACTAGAGAGATGGAGAGAGGGCGAGAGAGTGAGAGGAAGAGAGAATAAGCTCTTGTGACTAGTAAGGCAGACCGTCAGGATGATGATTGTGCCATGCAAGGTTTATGCACACAAAAGATACATAGTAGTGGCAAGAAAAGCACAGAACAACATATGTACGTCTATAACTTAACTAAAGTTTGGCGAATGCGTGGTATTGTTGGTGTTTATTTGCTAGGATCTACACAACATTTGCTTTATAAGCGTTATAGGTATGTTATTGTATATGTATAAAATGCAAAGTAAACTTATTTTTCAATTTCATGGTTTCCCTAAAAGTCAACAAACAAACAGACAAACAAACTAGTAGCAATAGCAACAACAATAGGTCATTGCGAATACATAGTTGTAGTTTACCGCCTCCACGCTTTTACTGGCACACACAACTTACCTTTTACTTCTTAACAATCTATTGATGATTGTCGTATTCTTTATATTGATTTGTTTTTCTTTTTCATTTTTTTACCGCCATGTGCAGGGAACCTGTTAACTGCTGGCTGTGAAAAAGCAGTCGTTAACTTAAATAAAAGTCTTAAACCTTTCCTTCAATATTTCACTTTATGGATGTGTTTTACTTCGATCTTGCATGCCCATCCATATTTTCTTCAACAAACAATAATTATTTTGCTTTTCAAAGCTTATGCACTATAACTGTCAGCTAAGCTCCCGTTTCATGTTTTTTTTTCTCTCCTGCAAAGCAAGATCTTCTAAAATTTCGCCAATATTGATACGTATGTGTATGTATGTATATGTTTGTTAGATATTGTATACATATATTACATTTCATGGTAATTTCATAAATGCTACTCGCCTTTTTGTGGGTGTGGTTGTTGTCTTCATCATTGTTATTGCCCGGTTTGTAAAATGTTTATAAATTTACCTTC
The DNA here is from genome assembly GCA_000688715.1 of Glossina pallidipes. NCBI lineage: Eukaryota > Metazoa > Arthropoda > Insecta > Diptera > Glossinidae > Glossina > Glossina pallidipes. Next base: position 5,058,255 of record KK499765.1, read on the forward strand.
AAGTCCTGTCATGAGAGTTAAATGCACGCTGATGGTCTTTCTTTTCTTTTTTACGTTCAAACTTATAAAGTGACTGATGATTTCCGCATTGCAACATTCAGAGTACTAGTTGATATCAAAAGATCGTTTCTTTCTTTTAGCCAAGTTCATATATCGGTATCTATTCGCAAAGCTATTATGCTACTGGTTTTCTTCTATTTTTTTATTACTAACTTTACTTACTACTCTTGCTTGATTGTATTTAGAAGAAAGAGGGCGTGTATTACTGCTACTATTTTGTGTTCTTTTTGTTTTCTTTTTCTGTTTGCAGTTCAAGCACAATAATCTATGTTTTATTGCTGTCAAATAATATTAAAAAGTCAAATTTTGACAGTTTCGTTGCTACTGCAGTTGAAAATATGTTGAAAAATATTATTCAGTACGTAGCTATGTGTGTACGTTTATAAATGTTAGGCAATCTAAAATTTATTGGGTCCGAAAATATAAAAAGCATTAGTTTACTCTCCAACAATAATGCCTTGCAGTATGAATTGAATGACAGAAATTTTTGACCTTCTCAGAGTTCAATATAAGTTTTTCGTTTTTTGAATTTTATGCTAATAAAGAATATAATAAGGAATTGATAAAATTTTCGTGAGGTATTTTTCGGTTGAAATTCAAAAAGCAATAGTGTCTATCTAGGAAAGAGACAATCAAAATTAAAGACTTTCCAAAGAGTTAATACGGCTTTTTGACCACACCATAAACACAGGAAAAAACAAGATATTTCTGCAAAAGTCTTCAGATATCCAAACGACACTCGATGGCGTTACCTTACGGTAGCCAAGGCCTATCGCATTGAAAATAGCTTAGCGCTGCAAGTCCGATTGGATAAGTGGTAGACATGGCAAATGACTACTTCGATGCAAATTTAAATTTCAAGTTATTTTCAATTCAGCACTAGTTTGTAAGGAACAACACTATATACAATATCACGCGCTAAGTTCGTAGGATGGCTTTACAGAAGCGGGATGAATATCAATGAATCCTTATGATTTTCAAATAATACTACCATGGCCGTACTTCTAGACTCTAAAAAACTTCTAATGAAGATCTTCCTAAGCAAGCACTGACCGGTGAAAAAGAAGATTCCGTTAAATAATGCTGCTTGGGGACACTTTTGCTTCCATTCTCATAGAAATTACGATTATCTCAAAACATTGCTCGGAATATTAGAGTTCAGTCGCTACTAAAGACTTCAAGGCAGTAGAGATTACTTGTTTCTTGTGCTTTTGGAAGAAATATCTATTCCGTTTTTATCTTTATTATGTTTACTTTCACATTTGCGAGAAAATGTTACGTAAAATATACTACTTTTGAGATGCCTTGCATTAATGCAGACTTTCTTTCCAATATAAACTCATAGTTGGCTATCGTCCCGTATAGGCAACGTGCCATAACATGTGTGAAAGTTTTGTAAACAGATGCTTATGATGGTCATTATAGATGGCCACGCTCGCAGTATTCTCCCTATTAACCGATTAACTGTATATGATGAACGTACACGTCGTGATCCGTCTGTCCGGTCTTGTCTGGTTTCCTAATGAAATTTTATCATTATTAAGGTGTATTTGCTATAGCAATGTATCTTAAAAAATATTTTTGCATTTTTGTCAGATCGTTTCATTACAACTTAATTTCATATCACATATACTCTGTCCTTGACAAGACGAGTTCGACTCGTTCTCGAGATTCTCGCATAGTTAACTAGTTAAATTAAGAGAAAGTAGCAGATGCAAAAAAAAATGGTCTAAGTCAAAGAAATTCCATTATGTTCTTTTTCGTTATTACCAAACAAAAAACATGCCATTTGTAGGAGATAAATAGCACTCTTTTTGTTTTTTTTTGGTTGAAAATGGTTTTTTACTTTTTCATCTGAAAAGCAGTCGTCACAAGAAAATGTTGCAAACATTAGCGAAATAATGAAATAAAGAATTCTGTGAAGGTTATTTATTCATTCAGGTAAAATAGACACTGCTCGGCAAAAGTATGCTGAATATCTGCATTTGGCACCTGCTTTGTATTATCAAGTTTTGGTACTAATTAAATTCTGTAGGGAGCTACAAAAGAAAAAGACATACACTTAATAAATAGGTATAACCCACGAATAAATAAATTTATTTTCTACCGCCAGTTAAAGATTTAATCAAACACATCTTCAGTTTTACTTCTTTTACATAATAGAATTTGCAAATATTTGCATCCATAAGCATTTCTTTTTTAGTTTCTTCTAAAGGACTTTTTGATTTTGTAGGAACCTAGAAATTAGACTTTCTCTCACATGTTTTACACGATAATCCCTATATATACGTCAGCGTCTAGAAGATAGATCAATCTGATCAAAATTCCCTTCCGTTAATGATTTGCTAAATTGTGGCATTCTCCCACAATTTACAAAATACCAAAAAATTAAAATTTTTTCTGAAGGGCTTACTGTTCATCTGAAATCTTCTACGGGAAGACGGTCCAAGAAATAGACCCGTGTGGTTCAAATTTCCTCCACTTAATTTTTATGTCAAAATACTATGATGAACAAGTTTTGGTCACAAAACATTGACAATTGGCCTTTTTTGGTCATGTAAGGGCTTACATTTCCTGAGAATCTTCATAGGCGGTGATATCCCAATAATAGACCTACGTGGTCTAAATACGGGAGGGTTGATTTCTTTTTTGTAGTAAGAGTTATGTGAGAGGGGGTTTTAAAAGTTGCCCCATTATACAAATAGGTATAAATATTTAAAATATCAAAACCCTTTTACAGAGTGACTTTTGGCCAGAAATTTTTAAAATAGCATTTTTTTTCATATAATGGCTTTCCAATATAGGATGATATGTGGAAATTGCTCGAACAGTGGACCTATTCAAATTGATTGTAATAATGTTCGTCCTCACAGCACATCAGTGTCCTAAATTTTATCAAATTATCTTAAAAATTGCGACCTGTAGCTTGAACAAATATACAAAGGCAAAGATTGATTCAGAAAATGATTAGAAATCGGTCGGTATAATAAAAGCCCTTCTGAATGTTACATAAGTTCGTACAAACTTAATATACCCTGCTCCACAAGTGGTATAGGATACAAAAATGTCTACCGTACGTTTAATTAGCGTAAGTAGTATTTCTAAAACATGTGCACGTTAAGAATACGTGTACTAGTCGACCGATAGGAAACAATTCCGCACTGAACATTTAAGTGGCTCGGACAAATATCTGGGAAAAAGGCGCTTAAAAATACCTTCCCAGAATTCCAAATAAACATTTAACAAACATTTGAAAAACTTGTCGCTAGTTTCGGAGGGCGTTTCAGTTTCTTTTACATTTGCGGAGTACATGTAAACAAATAACACCCATTTATAAGCTTTGCATTCTTTATCGTTTTGTGCCAAATTTTAGCTTGATATCTTTATTTCTATAATTGCGGCAATTTACAAAATCTTCACAAACACTCTAAACAAATTATTTTTTAAATTGACCAATTGTCCTAGAAATAAGTAGGTGCAAAGCGTCCATAATTCTAGTGGCAACAATATAAGGTTAGTTATTTAATTTAGTTAACTTATTAGCTACATACAGGGCGGTCGAGCAAGTGATCCGATGCGAATCATTTTCGTTAACGTTCATCGTTGGCCCTCTCAAAACTCAGTGTAAAAAATTTCACTAAAATATCTGACAAACAACACTGCTTCGTTTTAGAAGCATTTTCTGAATTTATCGATATAACAAAAGATGGGCTGTCTTAAGCTATTCTGGGTATTGCATACGTCCGCACAAACTGCAATCTTGTACCATATGTGGTGTAGGGTATAAAAAGAATAAAATCGTTTGTATTTATCTTTTTCAAAAATTTTTCTCACTATTCTTCATATCCTTCCTTATTCGGAAAGCAAATTATATAGTAAGCAAGAAATTTTTCCAAATTTAAGCTTCGAATAATTTCGCCGTTTATTTAAAGGTTGATCTTGTTTCAAATAATTAACCGTAAAAGTTTCGAATTTTCCCAATGACGATTTGTTTACGTATTCTATTAAGGATGTTTTTGTAAACCATGATAATGTTGCAACATTAAGTCGAAAGGTCGTCTAAAAATACAAGTCATTTTTGAGTACTAACACATTGTACATTAAAGTAAATTAATAAGAGAAACAAAAACTGTAAATAGTCCAACAAAAGCAATAGTTGCAGAAAAAAATCATCAAAAAGGAGATCAAGAAAATCACGAATTTTTCTTAGGATTTTTCCTCTTTTTCTTTTTTTACATCGTTACTGCTAATAGGGCTGCGTGGGAATTGTTTTATTTATGCTTTTCTTCTCCTGTTGCGTGTCAATGAGAGTTTTTTGATATTTATTATAAAACATTTGATTGAGTTCAGAGAGCTTAAAACACAACATTTGTACATGAAATATGAATGCTTTCAGTCAGGTAAGTATATACAAACACAAAAGAAAACGGAGACAAAGAGATACCTCATCGAACCATAAATATGACAAAATTGTGATGTTTTTAACAGATATACGCGACCACCAAACTCTATTGAAATGGTTGTGATGCAGTATAGAAAACCAATTGCGCAGGGGTTTTCTAGGGCAACAATATTTTTATAATAAATTGATGAAAAGCATGAACAAACCAACACTATATATATTGCGAGAGCAAAAATTGAAAGGAAATGTAAAGGAAAAAATACTTCATACTACATTTTAAATGAAAACAAGTGTACCAAATGAATAAGGCTTAGAGTACAATAAAAGTCTTCTTCTTCTTCCCAATCTATTCAACTAGCCTTTTCGGGTTAAAACTCGAAACACTGTTTTGAAATTTTTTTGTCTTTTGCGAGATTGCCAAAAATGAGTGAAAAAAGTAAAAACTTGAAATCCGCTTTTGGGCCAATGTTTAATATACCCAACAAACCAAAATGTAAAAATTTTAAAACATAATAGGAATTGTTAGCGTTTGAGCTGACTAACTAAGTAAATATTGACTACGTTTCATATAATTTATTTAAATCTAATATTAAGATAAGAAAAATGCCTTGTTAATCACTGCAATCACATGAGTTAAGAAACCCTTTAGGTAATGCAAAAAAAAAAACGGTAGTCGTTGAACAATACTGAAATAACTGGAAAGGCGAAATCGAAGGCTTAATTTTTCGTACCTAATTATCTACAAGGATATAAGTCCCATATTGTTCTTTTATGCAGTTTTTTATTCAGATTCTATGTAAAAGACCACAAAGATATCATGATTGTTGTAACTCAAGGTTGCATCCATTACACAACACCTTCTACTTTGTCGATTTTGAAAAGATATGAACTGCATTGACTACTGCGGATTGTTGTAACATCTAGAAAGATTTGGAATAAACCTACCATTTACAGGTAGCAATTAGCGAGATATTTTGACGAAATTTGACACACTGACGTGTTTCGGCCTAAGACGCACCATATTGAATATGGTTTAGATCGAACTACCTTTTCGACAAGTCCTCATGTAGCGCCGTATCTGTATAAGTCGTTATAGAAGAAAATATTGTCATCTTAGGAATTTCGCGACAAAAATCGCTTAGTAATAGTGTTGCGGCGTTCTAAATTGGTCTGAAAACTTTGGATTCAATGGGACAGCTTTTTGAATTCAAAGACAATTAAAAGACGTCATTTTCAATACTTTTTGAAGAAAATTCGTTCATAATAATAGTCAGACATAAAAATTAACTTTACCGAAATAGCACCAATTTTGCAATTTCTTTGATTCCAACACATGGCAGGGTTCTGACGAAAAATAAGATTTCAGATGCCAAAAAGGTCTAATTTGTGATATTTTATGATAAAAATTTGTTCTTAGCAAATCAACCATAGGGAATTTGGGTCACATTGTTTAGACCGCACTATATATAGAGGCTCGATTAAAGAAGTTAAATTACGAAAAAGAGAAGCTCTCATCTCCATCTCGAAAATTATAATGACATTTCAAATTTCATATAAATTAAAAATAATTGTTTTTTATTGATATTTTTGCATTCTTTTGTTTTCTTTTGTTTTGTAACATACAAATCGTTCTTTCTGTTGCAAATATTATAGGTCCACAGGAAAATTTATAACGTTCATGAACAGAGGATGAAGTGATGTGAGATAATTGTTGTAATTTGCGAAACACTTTTTTACTTCAGACACAAGCTAAAGATTAGTATAAAAAGGCAAACAAAACTCCTTACTTAATTTTAATGAAACGTTTTAATTTTTTGCAAACGAACAGACGCGGATGAATAAACTAAGACAACTAACCATAAGTAAAAAGTTATATTTGCTGGTAGTCAGATACACATAAATATTATATATATGTGATTTGCAAAAGTTTCGAACAAAAGCACGAATTTAATCCACCTATCAATGTGTATGTCTAATGGAAAAAAGAAAATGAATAAAAAAACAAAAAAACGAATGAAAAGAGCAGACGACAGGTTCATCTTGAGGTAAAGGATTTGTGTTTTTATAAAGACGAAATTCATTTATTATTACGTTTATATGCGAGCAAAAAATATCGCAGACTGTGAGAATATTTTGTCGAAAGCCGGGCTGGTTAAATGTATGAATCGGTTATTATGCAAACAAATATATATGTGGAACAAATTTATGGGAACGCCTCTGTTACTGCCGTTTCTCTTGTAGATGAGGATCCCTTTTTAGGCCATTTCTTCAATGTATCGTTAACGCTACCTGCTTCAATTTAACGTTTTTTTCCTTTTCTTCAGTGTACACACCGTGTCAAATGAGTTCAACCTCTATAAATTGCTATGCTGCTATGCCAGCACAACAAGTGAATGACAGGATAATGAGTCCTGTGTTTGTGCAAAAACTGATCTCTTCTTTGTTTTTCGCTTGTAAATATGTATGTATTTAAAAAAAAAGAGAACAGAAGAAAGACTGTCTGTACTTTCGTCTTCTCGGGAATCCCATTTTTAGTTGAAATGTATGTGTGCGAGCGTAAGGTATAATGTGTTTTGTATTAATGTTTTGGTGCAGGTTGTTGGTTCAACTTCAGTACGTTTTCCCCGTTGTTACTTCAAAAACAAAACTTTTTTCTTTTCTTTAAACGTTTTTAAGAATTCCATTTTTGTCGGCCGTTTCGTTGAATTTCAATTTGTGTGCGTGTTATTTGACGGAATCTGTTTAAGATTTTCAGTGGGAACAAGTGCAATCGTTTGTATTGAGAAAGAATTTCGTCTTTCAACAGATCTACTTGTAGCTCATGGGAATTCCTTGTTTCGCTTTTTGTTTTTTTTCGTTTTTCTTCTCCATTCATATATACGGTCGTTGCATTTGCAACAAGTAACATGCATTAAAATGTTGGCAAAAATGTGTTTTTATATTTTAATGCTAAATAAAATTCATTTACAACAACACAACAACAACATGTTCCACTTGCCTGATACCTTTCACATTATTTCTTTCGAGATTTCCCGCTTACGCTTCTTATCAGCAAAAAACGAAATGAAGTGATATGTCAAATCCTTAGAAAAAGTCTCGCTTTTTAATAAGCTCGTCAAATCTCGAATAAATGTAAATCAAGTGGCGCCTAATCAAAAATTTGTGGATTTACTTCGCAAAAAAATTCCAATAATGTTTGTGATATTCGGGAAACGATGGGGCATTAAATTAAATTTATTTTCCTCCTACAGCAGCTTCGTCTACAGCTTTTCTATTGCATCATTGGGTCTTATTGTAGATTGTTATATAGAATCTACAAGGTCTGGTTAGAGGCTCCGCTTGCTTTCCTTTTTACTACAAAGAATGCGACGAACCTTCGCCATTTTTTGGTTTTGTTTGACAGCTGGGAATGCCTCGCTCGACGTGGTCAGGGGCCCCTGAAGTAATCTTCTGCTTCAGCGTAGCAGTGGGAATGGCGCACTGCGGCAGTTTTTTACTGATTCTGATTGGCCCAAATCGCGGAAAGAGCGATTGTTTGGTCTGGAACGGTAGTGCAGGCGGAACAGCCCGCTCTTACTAGAGAGGAACACACGTTCATATATCTATTACCGGGAATTAATCACTCTCGGAGCGGAGTTCCCCCTCCACATATAATCAGACATCATGTGGTTAAGCCTTCGTGGCAAGAACTCCTGTTAAGTTTCTAGAGACATGTGAAATCAACCAAAAAATCACAACCGATTTTAGCTTCCAGGAAGCAGTGCAAAGGGCGCGAAACTCCATAACCTCATACCTCTTTAGAAACAGCGCGTCTTTTGATGTCGTTTTATACCCTCTTGCATAACCGAGGCCATTCAGCTTATTAAGCGAGCCGCTTCTTTTCACGGAAAAATCAAATAATGAGATTCTAAGCGAATCTAAGACATGTAATAACACTATACATGAAAGTTATCTCATGTTACATTACTAAATCTCTACTCTTCATTGGTTTCCGAACTTTTAATTTCTTAAACAGGATGTTGATTGAAAAATTTTCAAATTAGAATTTTGTTAAGCAGTGCATTTACGTTTAAGCTTTCGACATTCACAATAGGACTGTGTTGGCGATAGTCCCGAAAATATTAAGACTTCACGTCTTAGAAAAATTTCATAAAGCATTTAATGTTTGAGGAGTCTATTATGATCTTTAATACCAAAAAAATGCTTGCGTACCATATTGAATTTCCCAAAATCGAAGTCATTTTTAAAACTTAGCATTTACCAAGAAAGACGCTGACAGTAGTTAGAAACTTTGTATGACTCTCACTTCGAAACGAGACCAAAAATTGCTGCCAAGTAATTGAGCTAAATTTATCTAAAAATCCTAACTTTCTGCGTCTATTAAATGCGACTCTCTATCATTCACAATAAAAAGTCCTAAAAAATCGAGAAATTCAATGTTTTTTTTATATGCTGCACTCTAACTATTCAAAGTGAATCTTATTCATTGACTACGATAAATATTACCTGCTATTGGTTCACCCAATTGGTACTTACTTATTGGATTCTTTCATATGAAATGTCTTGTGTGGATCGACATCAGAATTATTGACGTACGGCTCATCGAATGCTAATAATTTTGGTTGTTTGTAAACCAAAAATGCATAACGCATTAAACCACTATGTGCTGAGGGACCCATGCAAGGACAAATAATTTCACCCTTATCCTCCGTTGAACCAGGTACGTTGAGTACTAACCAATGCAACTATTCGGACCAATAGAGATTCTTAGGGCCGGGAGAATCAGGACAACACACATAAATCGTATAAACCTCATTAACATCAGCAGACCATTCCAAATGCGGTTTATCTTTAGTTCGTGTAGAAGTAGAGTGTTTGCTCATGCCAACAAGAAGATGGTTAGGAAATTCCGCCCATATTTAAATACAGATACAAATTAATTTTTATTCAAAATTTTTTTGGTTAGAAAATTTATTAAATCTCTTTAAAAATCCCTCTGGTGCTGCATTCAACATATTCGGAACAATTTTGTGTTATTTTATTATTATTATTATTATTAAATAAATTTAGCCAGAGAACAGATTCTAAGACTAAAGTCTTAAAACACTAGCATCTAAGGCTTTCGGCTTTTATTTATTTATTTATTTATTTTTTTTTTATTAATATTATTATTATTTTTATTATTAAAAACTCTACCGCACTTGAGGTTTGAACCCACGACCATTGAATTGCTAGTCGAGACTCTTGCCTACTCGGCCACTCAGGCGGATTGTGTTATTTTAAAAGCTTATCAACATCCCGATTTGCCCAAACGAAAATTAATAGTAAGACGGCTAGTAACGATTTCAAATGTATGATTAACTTAGTTATAGTTTTCCCTACAATAAATGATTCACTTACTGATTTATATGTTTTTATGTTTCAGATCTTTTTGTTAGTGAATTACTTTTTTATGACTTTATTAAACAATTTTTATTTTGTGCAACTTTCTTTCTTCACTTTTAATGATGTATATAAAAATGTTCAGTGATAATTTGATAATTATTTAAATAACTTAATTCATATTATTAACAAACAAAAGTGAACAAATTAGTTATGAGCACGCGATTTCATACAAGAACTCTTTTGTATTAAAAATTGAATAAGGTTCTGATTTTGATAACTAAATGATTTGTATGTTGCTGCCGTCACACATAGGCTATAAAAATTTGCTTTCGAACAGTCTACCAAGTAGGCGTGTTCTTAATAAACTGACTCATTTTCTAATACAGGGTCCAGGTTCGTGCAGTCCGGAATTTACACATTTTAGCTTGAAGATAGGGTGACTTTCATGTCATTATTAAGTGAAGAATTCTAGAACGACCTACCTTTTTCTATAGATTTTATGAAAAAGCTACAATCGGAAAAATTGAGATGAGAAGCTGAAATTTGGCCCAAGGGGTCTGCAATAACTCGAAAAGGAGGAAGGATCTAACGATAAATAGCCCTGCAATAAACCAAAATTTAAAGCGACATTCTTTTCTGATTTTCATCAATAAGGACGAACCAGGTACATTTCAGCCTCTTGCCTTAGTTAATGCTGCTGTGGCAGTCCTCCAAAAAACATTTTGATTTGAAACAATTAAAAACGTCCTAGCGGGTCGCGGGCTACCATTAAAAACTCTACACCATACTACTCGTTAGTCATTACTCATATAACAACTTCTCACAATGAGGCGCTATGTGCAAAATGGTCGAATAAGTGATCCAATCCGAATCATTTGCAATGGCATGCGTTCCTGCGGCAAAACAAGGAGGTGGGCCAAATTTCATTTTAAGAAATCTCAAAAATAGCAAGACGGACAGACACGTTTAAATCAAATTAAAAAGTAATTCTGCATCGATCACTGTAATAATAAGTGAGTCTATGTCAAACTCTCCTTGGTGTTGTATACATCCACATTACCTTATCACAGGCGTCACCCCTAAACATGGTTAATTTGTAGCGCGTAGTGTCGAAACCACGCTTTACAAGTACTGTGTTACGTACGGATGTCACCTGTACATGCTTGTTCCAGTGGTGTGGGGTATAAAAATGATTTGTACATATATATATACATATAATTGCGAGTGTGTATATAAGTTATGTTTATTATATATTATGTATACGTGTCACTTATTGTAAATTTACAAATATGTACTAATGTGACTCCGAATAGAAATTTAAGGATTTTTAAAAATTTTCAAAACTATGAAAGCAAAATTATATTTCGGTGTATATTTACTGGTCTTATATTCTTCGATCTCATACAATTCAAGTGCATAAATGTTTTCAACAAGCGCAGACTTTAGCTTTAGAATTTATTTGTTACCCTTTGACTATTAAAGTTAAATGAAAACATTTTAAAGAAAGTTCATCGTAGGGTTGAAAACTTCTATTTCCAACGCTTTAGCTTCCAAAGCTTCCATTATTTCCATTACCAAAGCACCTTGCATAAATATTTATTTTCTGTGCAAGAATTTTTTTTTTTATTTTGCGTAATAATGAAAGTCATCTCAGTTTCCACCACCCAACTAGTGACTTGTTCCTCTTCAATAAATTTTCATGCAAACGCGTGCACATGCTATAAAATATTAAAACAACCTGTATGATACCTACTGGCCCGTATAGTGTGCAGGATATGAAATGCAAAGTGTTGAATGAAACTTGGAAGTATGCAAGTATGGCACGAGCAGCTAATACTAATTATTTAAATTTCATTTACAAGCATAGAACGCAAAAAACTGTGGGCTAAAATAAGAAAGGAAAAGAAAAAAAAAGGAAAACAAACGAAGTCTGTATATGACCCGACAAGAGGCGGTCAACCATCAAATGGTCAAAGGTATAACTATTTTTTGCTTTTTTTAAAGCGGCTCGAGTCTGTCGCCTGCCGGTTAGACTTTTGTCATAGGCTTTCAATTTAAAATTTTTTTTTATTTTTTATGTTATGTTGTTGGGTTGTGTAGACTTCCTCCGCGTGCACCAGTAACTTTCTTTCTAATTGTCTGAAACGCACGACAAATGGTTAGATTTTATTGTGCTTTGCAGTCAGTGAGTAATGATGATGACGACAATATAGTGGCGGTGTTGTTAGAGTGTGTTAGAGCCGCGTCAAGGATCGTGCTTAGTCTAGCATGTCACATCACAGAAATTTCGTGCTTAACTTGGCCGCAACAGTACAACTAAACTATGACCAAACAATGCAATGAGGGTGCGCAGGCGCATATTAAGTAACTGTCTTACTTTGTTGTTGCATTGTTATTTTTGTTGTTGTTATTGTGGTTTTCTTTGAATTGTTAGATTATTTGATGTTATTTTCTTTACATTTTTGTTGTTTTCTTGTTTCCTTTTCAGCCTGCTTTATTTGGGGAGTTGCCATGGAGACATGTGTTGAAGTATATGTTTTGACTTATTTTGTGACTCGTTTCCTTTTTATACTTCTGATCTTTGCCTCGCCTCGGCTTACGCTTTGTTTTGACCTGCGCTACCCATATTCAATTATTTAAAATTTCTATTATCCGTTGGTGTCGGCACATTTGACTTTTGAGCTTTTAGTTAGCAAAATTAAAAAAAAAAAAACGTTACAACCTAAATGTAAGAAAGCGCTGTTACGCTTACAATCAAGTACAGAGCTAAGAAGTGCGCTGTATTTTAAGTGATTATTTTTGATATACGCGTGAACGAAATTTTAAAAATATCTTTATCAGTATTACCATATATGAATGGAGCAGCGAATTAAATTTCATATATTTTGTATATTTCTCAAATGTGACCATATTGATTGTTCAGTCAGTAGTCTTCCAATGTCACATATCAACTATTGCAATGGTTACGAGATTTTCTCTACATGTTCTTTCCAAACTAAAATCAGCTCTTCATAAATTCGAGCGGTTCGTCTGTAACGTCCGTCTCAGGGTTCATATAGTCTTTGATGTTTTCTCAAAGTTCTCGTTTGAAAAGTATCCTGGATTTAAGCTTCTACAAGCTTCCTTTATCTATTAAAAATTTGTTAGACTTCAATGACCGCCTTCTCGGCCGCAGATCTCATTGGCACCGACTCTGTTTTAGTTTAGACTGACGCGCGAAATGTCTGTGTTTTTCTTATGTTTGTAGAGCAAAGTAACTGGTATTACCTCAACACTAAATAATAAAGTACTGCTTATAACCATGACAACAGACTATCGTAAACTTCGCTGACAAAAAATCTGTGAGTAAATTCTCGGTCAGGAAAAAGTTAAGCTTCAATCATTCCACTTGTTTTATAAGCGGTTCAATTTAGTCGATCTGGTAGAAATCATTACCACCACAACGATCTCGGTCGTTCGTTGTTCACTGCGATCGTTCTTCGGAAAATATCTCGCCAAGTTTCCAGTTGTTAGCAGCGGCTTTCATCTTTTCAAGCAAAAATTATTTACTTTGAATAATCTATAAGTACACATTGATCAGAGTGCCTTGTTTATTATAAGTTACAGGCATATTATATAAGTTATAGGCACAAAAACAGGTTTGAGTGTAGAATGCAAAAACAGTCTATTTACGAATGGAACTTTTATAAGCTTTGTAGTTCTTCGTCTTCTTCTTCTGCAATTCAGCAAATCAACAACAGACGATTCACTGCGCTGAGTAAAAAACGTTTAATGAACACAAAATTTTTTTTTTTCGAGCCTTTATAAAGTTGGTGGTTAGCTTACTTGTAGACGTATATGTTTTGCGTGCTATCACCTACTTCACGCAACCATGTTTTGCATATTTTGCAAGAAGCGATCTTTCTCAAGTTTTCCAATTATATTCCTATTTCATTATGCATTTTTTTATTTTCATAACGTTTTGAAATTAATTATATAATTTCTGGGATCATGTTTATTTTTCAATAATTTTTAGGTAAGCTTCATAGTTACGAACTACCTACCGACTTTTTTCTTCTTCTTCTTTTTCTTTTGTGAGTCGAATAAAAAACAATCTTCCTTCTTTCGTATTTTCTTTTGTTTAGCGTACACCGTTCCCACAAAAGTAAAATTGAACCTAGAGAGTCTGAACTTTTCAGGTTATGTTGAGAATTTTGTATAAAAAAAAATTTGTTTGATCCCACGAGTTTATTGAAAAGTATGCGAGCGCAAGATACTTTTCGGAAGATCCTCTCTTGACAATTGATTACAAAGCATGCTCTGCGGAAAAATTACGTTTTCCTTTCATTTCCCAAACATTTATATTTCATTTCGCTGAAGCAGAGAAAATGAATAATATTTAATATAAGGAGTCGTTTTCAGAAAATTCTTATTAATAAATACAATTCCTCTTTCTTAGATATTCTTTTTTCAAACTATTGCTTTTGTGTTCATTATGAATATGCTACTGAGAGTTTCCTTGAGGGCGTCAATTAACAAAATGCAGGAAATGCATTGCATTGTTGTTTACATGCATTTTGATCAACTACTTCCTGGAATGTGCTATTTTTATTGCTTATTTTCTTGCTTATCAATTGAATATTCGCAACTCAAATATGGGTTATGCTTACCTTGTCATTTCGTGTGTAAACTCCACAAACATGCTTTAAGGTGCGATTAATGGTAAATTTATTCTCGATTAGCCCTAGAACATTAAATAGTTCGGCCAGATCGTATTTTACTCCATTGCCCCCCTCCTGCTCATTTTTCTGTCAGACCTGTTCACTTCTGTTAGTTATTGAAACTGCTTCACATACGAAATTTGGAATAGAATAACTGCAATTGGATTTAGACCTTTTTACTCCACCGATAAAATATGAAAATAGGCTTTGTATGCCAACAATCATTTCTTCGTTTATTAAAAAACTGGAAAGAAAAAATTTTCAAAACAAATTTATTAATTATAAACAAAAAATATCCTAACCTATAATTTCCTATAAAAATTTATTGGAGCTATATAAGCATTTATGGGCGTTGAAATTACTAGAAACTTGACCATTTGTTTATAAGGAATTCAGAGCGAAAAGTTCGATATGAGGTTTTCGAAGTGAAGGGTTTTCGCGATTCGGCCTTGCTTGCATTTTCTATTGTTTTTTGGATTTCAGAAGACTTTAACAAATTCCAAAGAGACTACAGGTGTCATGTTATAGTATCCTTTTGCAAATTTGTTTTCAAGAAAACCCCTTTTCCAAAATTGAAACTTGCAATTAGATAGGAAACTCTAGATGCAATAAGTGTAGCTCTTTGCTATTATTTTAAGAATAACTGACTTTCAAAGCAGCAATATATGCATGTTGCAAATAATATAAACCACTTACGAATAGTTTCTATCTAAAGAGAATTTTTATGTAAACATTTTTTGTGAGAATATTGTTGCGTACATTGTATTGAAAGTTTACCATAAGGAAAATTTTTGAAAAATTTGTAAAATATACTACAAATGTCTAAAGGATGGAAGGATAAGTTTTCCTTCTCCTAGAATTCAGCAAATGAACAATAGACAATTCACAGTGCTGAGAAGAAAAGAATGAAAGAATACCTTTATCAATAAAATAAATTTGGCTTTTTATCGTAAATAAAATTGAAACAGGAGTGAATGGTTCCGCACAAATTTAATCTTAACATTCGAGAATGCTTGCTTGTCTGCATTTCAGCAAATCAACAACGGAAGAGTCACTGTGTTGAGTTTTCCAGATTTCGCATATTTATGAAGTGGTTGATTGGTCCATAGCTGAAAGTCACTTTGACATGTTTGAATGAATTTATATTCTTTTGTTCAGGACGTTTGTATGGCTTTTTAGAATAACTGGCGCGTGTTTCAATCCTTTTAATCCTTGCTTTCGTTTATTACTAAAAAATTTACAACAGCGGTACAAGCGCTGGATAAAATTCACTCAACTCTGCGACAGCAGATGACAAAACAGACAGACGAATGTCACCTTTAACAAAATCCCTATCAACCTGTGGCTATTATTACTGTTGCAACTACAACAACCTTTTTAACTTATGAATAAGCCATTGTATTTGGCAAGCAGGGTCGCGTCTTTCGTCTTTCTTTTCTCAACTTCAGTCCTACGCTTCTACGATTCTTCGGCTGCCGCTTTTTATAACAGCTCTTAATAACCACATCAATCGGCAATTGACAAATGAACTTAAGTTTGACGACTAAGTATGTCTAAGAAATTCAAAATATAACCTTCTAACAAATCACAGACGACGCCAGGTAAACTATCATCTTCTTTTGGTCATTCGTTTACGATTTACGAGGGTTTTAGCGACGCTACTTCCACGTTACTTTTTTATTTTCACTTTCTACTGATTATGCTTCACTTCTTGGTGGAAGAAAGTAGAGTTCACACTCAGCGTTGACTTGCAAAGTGTTTTGCCAGCCCTGCAATTGAAAGCAGTGGGCGCCGGAAAAGTATTACTAAAACAGAAAATCTACAATCTCTACGAAAATTACTCCCAATAATCGAAAAGAGAACTTGTAAGAGTTATCAAAAGGCAGTGTATACACACTTTTTTATGAAAAATTTTGACATGAGAAAGCTGTTTTTTAATCGTGTAGGCCGCTTGCTCACTGAAGCAAATGCACCGGGTCGCAAATTGGTAGCAAAATTGTATGAGCTAAAGAGCGAATGGCTACTCTCTGTATTCTCGAGAGATGAGCTCCAGGAGCTTTTAGATGTTTGCAAATAATAAAAGGTTGCTTAAGGCCAAAAGATTTGCTTTAAATAATGAGATCATTGCGAAAACTGAAGCGCAATCTGAAGAAGGAAAAGCTTTAGACTAATTGCATCTCTATTAAAGGAGACTGCATTGATGAATAAAGTCATATTTCGCAGAACACCTGCATTTTCTTATTTAGTCCTGGCAACTGTTGATCAATCTACTATATATATAAGCAGATCGATAGATTGGGTCATGGTAATGCGCTTCCCAAAGTGCTTAAGAGTTTTCAAGAAGAAAATAGAAAATTTAATAAATACTTGCGAAAACTTGCAATCTTTAAGAGATGCATAACGTAAGAATTCACAAGCGTTTCGATCAGCCAAACATGTTCCCTTATCGGCTAAGGCGACTGGCGATTCAAACGTTCAATTACTTCTACTTTTTTCTTTTTTGCTCGCAACAATATAATTTTAGGCAAAAATGCCTTGTGCAATAACTCGGCTATGCATACACGCACTGCAGGTGTGTTATGATTTAAATATTTGCTTATAATAAATGTTTAACGAAAAGTATACAGAAATACCCTTAAATCAACAGAACTATTTCCGTGCTTTTGTAGAGAATACATTCATTTACATTCATCATAACCATATATAAAGAAAAAAGAATTTAAAAGTTATTGTCGTTTGAGTTAATTGAAAATAAAAAGTAAATGCGATTTATATCGAAACTCTGTGAAAGAGTAAAGTGCTCTTCATACGCATATAATCCATGATTTTATTATTTAACTTGAACTGAATAAGTGAGAGGTGTTTATACACGATGTGTACAAGATATTCTATACGTGACATTCTAAAGAACAAAACAAAAAAAGAAGGGGTTTGAGTAGTATTTGTATATAATGTTTAACTATTGGCACAGCTGCTGTTTTGTCTGCAAGGCCCTTGAAGTACAAGATATTTATATAATAAATATAACATAAAGAGGTTCAAGATAAAATAAAAAGCAAAACTCAATGAGAATATAATATGAAATAATGAGGCGGACATATACGCACATGCACATACGTATCCATATCTCCATAATGTTTGTTTAAAGTGTTAAGGAATCTTTATGATGTAGTCAGTAAAACATATGCAAAAAAAAGCGAACATAGAACTCGTTCGTTGTCTTGTATAAACACAACTGCAGCAGTAATGTGTACGCTACGAATAAATGTTTAAATACAATCAAATAATCAGCATATAAAAAAAGAAAAACAAATGTCCATATAGACTTAGGCTCATATTGTTTCCCTTTATATTGTAAAGATATTTTTCCAATTATATATACATTTATAGATATGTACATATCAAGAATAAATACACCTTGCCTTTATTCTACAAGTAACAAACTGGAAACTGGAAGGAAGCTTCCTTCCGCTTCTTTGGAAAATCCCCTATAAAAAAGGGGTGCTTTACCGAATTCATCCCTAATTTCTTTAGGGCACATTATATTTACATTTATAATATGCAACGTTTGTTTTGTTTTTTTTCAATACTTTCAGTGGATTGCACATGTTATACAATTTTTGTTATTTCTTGTTTCGCTTGTCAGTGACATATGCCTCGTGCTATGTATTTAAAGGAATTTTCATGTTAATGAAATTCTCGTATATTGCGTTACAGGACTTTATGGTTCGATGGATTTTCAAAGGGATGACGGCGTACTTTTAATTATTGGTAGCTTTTGTCTATAAACAGGTTAATATTTATAATAATATTCTTAAAAAAGTTACCTTTAATGTGTAACTCACCGAAGTCTGCATTTGGTTTTAAGCGATTTTGTCTCAGCTACCACCATGAGTTTGTAAAGCGGAAAGCAATCTTCGAAATGATATTTTTATAAAATTTGCAAATACTTCGTAGCTACCTAAAGGGAACAATTTTCACTGCGCTATAATGTAATATTACTAAGTTGACTTTGTATTATCTTGTATTGTTTTTAAAATATTCTTAATTCTCGGTTTCAATTCATCTCATTATGCCCTATATCAACTATGGTACAAGAGCGGATTTATGCAATACTCAGAAGGACTTGTGTTAGACCCACCTTTTATTACACCGCTCAATTCAGAGTTACTCTCTGAATCGATCTAAACGTGTCCGCCCGTCCGCCCGTCCATCCGTACGTTCGTCGGTCCGAATTTTTCCTTGTGTTCAACCTACTGGCCGCAATTTTTGAGATATTTTGAAGAAATTTGATATATTAACATGTTTTGGCTTAGATATTAACCATATTGAAAATAATTCGATTTGGGCGACTTTTTCAAACGACTTCCCTTTCCAAGCCTTCTTTTGAAAAGTAGCTATGTGAATAGCTTTTCGGTGGTGTATTTAATCTTGCGCCTCAGACCACTATGGTCTTTCTAAGAGTTGAAGTTACTTTACGATTCATTTCATTTACTATTAGTGTTGTAACTACAAAGCCCAAAGGCCAATGAATATAGATGGCATACGATTATCATGTACGAGAGAGGTTGTCGCATAAGTATAATTTGACTGAAGAGTTACGGATATAACCAGGCGATGTGTAACCCTAGTAATCATTCGTACTATCGACAAGCGAAATTTCCGTACTTAAGAATGTGGTCAATTTTCCTATAAACGTATTCAGAGACTCATAAAACTATTTCATAGTCAAGAGTTACTTTTTACCTGACTTGGCTTTTAAATAATTTTTCATGGTGAGGAATTCCCAGAACGGGAAAAAAACTGTTTTCGATACATATTGAATTATTAATAACTATAATCAGCTTTTATCAAATATTTGATCGCAATAATATAATATAAAAGATCGTATATAATATTTAACAACACTCTGCAGCTAATTATAGATATTGGACGCAGTATTTACATACTTCCCAGTTTATTTACATACTGTGTTTTGATGATTGCGGGGAGGTGTGATTTAGTTGATTTTCCGATAACCTAATTTTCTAAACTAAAACTTGTACAGTAAGATCCTAGACCGATCTTATTAATTTTTAAAATTAATCTATGGACAGTGGTGAAATATGACTTGAAAACGATTTCTGCTTGACAAAATTTTGAGTATCTAACTTAAGCGAAATCACAAACAACAAAAATTCCTTGTGACTTATGGCATCTCTGCGATGTTTCTCATTATACGAGTATGAAGCATTTAAAATCATTATTCTAAGCAAAGTAGTTTGGTCTTTATTTCTATATAACTATGTATGACTGTATTTTGTCCATTTCTCGAATGAAGATATATTACTTGCTTAAAAATGGATTAATTCTAAAATCAATATGGTAGATACGGTAGATACCGCGGCCTTGTGGATTAATTTTTTCTTAATAATACTTGCGTTATAAGTATCAAATAAAAGGGTTTGGAGAGTGGAATGCGAAAGCCACAGTGGTGAATATGCGACAAGAAGGAGAAGGAGTGAAGAAAGGGAATGATATATGCAGGTGGCCGTGATCTATTGGAGATATTAGCAAAAAATATGGAAATTTGTACCGAATATTTTTTGGCAAACACATTTACCAATTTTTGAATTTCTTGCAATTTCTCTGTTCTTATAAGTTGGTCTGTGAGTGTAAGCATTGTTCAACATTTTTCAAACTTGATCCAAACTTTCAGCTAAATATATATATTTTTTTTTTTGATAAAATTCAACTATATTTACAATATTCTTGTTACAAATTTTAAGTATTGAAATATTCATTATTATCATCTAAGAGGTTTAGTTTTCTATTGGGTAACTCGTCAATGTCCTTATGGTGAAATCTTCGTGCTATCAAAGCGAAATAATTATTAACCTATTTTCACATCTCTGCTGCTTTACAGAGCTGCTGATCTACTATCTACGACTGCATCAATCTGAATTAGTGCTAATCGGAGAACTGAAGTGTGGAGACCAGGTTGAAGGTGGGTTATTTTTGCTAGGACCGTCACCTGCATTTCTTTTCAATTTAATCGAATTAAAAACAGGAAAAACGCACTACCGTAAACGACATACATCTCTTTACTCAGTGATATACACTGAACGACCGCCCGTAAATAGGTAAAATTTATATGTTACAAGCATCAATGTCCAAGTTACAAACACTTAAAATTTCAAAGAAATCGAACGCCTAATGTACGTTTTATGAAGTAACCAATTTCACCTCACAGAATTTATCGGCGCACCTAATAAATATGTATTGTTCCACTTAGTTTGTTAGGCATTAAAAATTTCATCGCGCGATGGTTACAGCTCACGACGATGTAAACTGAATACCACATAACAATTAGAAACTTGGGAAAATTAAGAATTCCAAAAGAAGAAGATATATGCTACAAATATACGAATAAAAAAATTAAGAAAAAATAAATAAAAAAACAAAATAATATACTTTCGTACTTCTGCAGTAGGTATCAAATAATATATATTTCTTACTAAAAACAGTTAGGCATAAGAGATATTCAGCACTCGTAAAATCTAACAAATTCACCCACATTCAACGAATTTAAGATATAGGTCTCTTTCATTCCTCTTTTATATAAAATCTTAGTTTTATTAAAAAAATGAAGATTTCATTTATTCGTATGACAAGTATTCCTTAAAGATATGAATGATTTAAAGCAGAAAAATGTGAACAAGATTTATAGCTTTATTACAATATAAAAATTTTGTGTTCCTTTTCAGAAGCTTTAACAACATTTTTGTATTTAACGTAATAAAAACAAAGTCGAGTTTTTGTTTTGTACTTTTTTCTTTTATATCATGAGGAGACGCACAGCAGCCCGCATTGTTGATAGAAACGGAACGATTTTAATAGAAACTATAAAGGTATAACAATCTCATACGGCCTAGAATGTTCATATAATAAGCTACAAGTAAATATATTTTAAAAAAATTAGGGGGAAAAAGTGTTGTTAGTGCTGTTTATTGTTTCAAAGAAGTGTAAGCATGAGTATTTTGTCAGGTGTCATAAATTTGGGATTTATTGCGCAAGCGCAACATATGCTATTTAAACAAACATGAAATACGAGAGACATGTGTGCGTAACCAACGGAAAATCATTTAAATTATAGCATTTACCACGTATAGCGATAAGCAACATAAATCAACTAAAACGCCACAGCCTTAACAAAATATAGCATAGACAAACTTTCAAATTTTCTTTTCCTTTGAACAAACAAACATATGTTCATTAGGACTATTTCTAAAAAGCAGTATATAAGTTTAAGAAATCTTCGAAGATGCGGTAAATCATAAGGATATGTCGAGGAACTTTCAAGCCAAGTGAATTAGAAATCCTTGTTACCTATAGTTTTTGTCATCACGTGAACTATCAAGTATGGAGCCTTTTGTCCATCACCTTAACTGCTGTAAACCTCATATTAAATTGAACGCCATTTGACAGCCGTCACCAAAACGTAGTGGATTCCTGTTTTGCAATATCCCCTTGCACATGTCATATGTTAACTGCAATGACTTTCAAATTTTCTTATAATGTTGCACGGTGGATGATATTCCTCCCGATTCTGGCAATTAATAGAGTATTTTAAGTTCTCTAACTGCGGTAACGGTGGTAACGTTGCATTCTAATTGGACCAATTCTGGTACCTAACGGTTCGTGGATTCCAACAAGATAACTGTAGATATTAATGGAGTAAATTCGATCATGTGCTCAAGGATTCTAATAGACCAATGGTGGATTCTAAAGGGGATAATTTTTGGCAGATATCATAGATTATAACATGCTAACAGTGGATTTTAATAGGGCTACTTCTGGTATGTAACGTCGAATTCGAAAGCAGTATCGGCGGTTTCTAAAAAGGTAGGGGAGAATGGAGTCTAATGGAGCTAGTATTGGTAGGTGATGGGGATTGCTAAAATAGTCAGTTATGATATATGGCGATAGATATTAATAGGATAACGGAGGGTTCTAAAAGGTTAAGTTCTAGTAGGTTCTAATAGGGCGACGCTTAATTCTAATATAGAAATGGGTAAGTCTAGATAGGTAAGAGTGGATACTAATGCGATCAATTCTATTATGTAACCATGGATTCTAATAGAGCAAGGTGGACTCTTGCAGAGTGAATGCAGGTATCTAATAGTGGCGTCTAACAAGGGCTATTCTGGTAAAAAGGGGATTTGCAATAGCGCAACGGCGGATTCTAATATGATGGTAAGTGCTGTCGGATTCTTATAGTGCTACCTGTAATGGTGAAGTGTGGTTTAATAGGGCAGCGTTTGTAGGTGATGGTGGATTCCAATAGGGTGAATTATGATATATAACAGTAATAGCGCAACAGCACCGGAGATATGATAACTGAACTGCCTTCGTTTCAAGAATATTGATGCACAAGTGAAAAGGCAGTCAAGCAATTAAACAGCAAAAAGTGCCAAATCGTTTACAGCGAGGCAGCTAAGAACTACATGTCCATCTGCGACAAATTACTCGAACGCCTGCACGCCTGCACGCCTCTCGAAAAGAGAAAAATTTCGTTAACATTTGAAGCGCTTAATAGGCAACGACGAAAAAATGCCATAGCGTTCGCTAAGCCTAAGTGGATCGTGTGTGATCCAATCCAAAATATTGTACTCAATCGAGTTTTTACCGGTGAATGTCCGAATCGATTCATGTCTAATTCAGTTGGAGTCATATCTGGCGTTTTTTTATAATAATTGATGAAAAAGTGAGAGCCTACAATACATGAATGTCAAATACCAGTAAACAGATTAGCAAGGAGGGCACTACTTTGTATGTTAAGAAAGAGCTGGACTGGTCGTGGGTGTCCTTTGATGTGCCCGTGATGTGAACTTTGAATCAAACCAAATTTTAATTTGCGATTTTCGATGAACAATTACAAATCCAAATTGCATCCGACAACAAAGAAATTCCAGAAAGTAGCACTAGATGGTGGACATTATGCACAAGTGTTGCTATTACAAACGCGAATCAAGTATAACAACAAGCTGCATCATATATCGAAGCACAGAAAAGTTAAGTTTTTGGCAGACTCAAGAGTGTGGCCTAGGAAAACTATGCCGCAATTAGAAGAGCTTTCTGCACCGCAACCTAAAACCATTAAGCCTTACTACAAACTGAGTGGTGCACCATAAAAAATTATATTGATTGCCTCGTACAGTTACAATAGTGCAGATAGCATAAATAAATCGGAACAGAACGGTGTAGAGCCTACATATGCAAAAGTATATCAAAAGTCGGGAGGATACCATCGACAACTTTTAAGTTATTCCCTAAATAAATAGAATCTAGCATTATTCCATAATTTTACTAAATGTTTGCAGAATTCATAATGACAATAAATTCATTTCAAAAAGGGTTTTTGAAAATCCTCTAAAAATTTTATGCTCAGAAGCCACAGAGGTTTTAAAGCGTCGGAACCAATTGTGCAGCAGATAGTCATACCACCAAATTATCTGGGTGGGAATGTATAGTTTCTTGTTGCAATAATAGTGGACGTGTTGACAACTTTGAACTTTATAAATTACGATTGAGTTTTTTCATAAATTGTGATCGACAAAATTTATAGAAAGAAGTGTGCCCTCGTACCCGTATTTTCTAAATAAGATATCAACAGATTTGTAACAAAATTGACGATTCGTTGTTCGTTTTGTCTATTATTAATTTATATTATATGTAAAATAGCTTTCAGTTAACAATTGCCACAAGTTAGCAATGAGTTATATACTCTGTTCCCATTAATATATAAATCACGTAATTATTTGTCTCAACATTACTTCACGTCATTTAATTAAAACAAAAAATTAAAAAAAAAAAAATAAAACAATTTTTAAGGGCTTAAGGTGCGGTTACTTCAATCAAAAAAAAGGAAAGGGGCTACGGTTAACTTACATAACCATCAACCATTGTCCTCTTTTTATTACGTCTGGCTATTTATACCTTTTCTACTATCCTCTACACAATCTTTGTTGTAATTCTAAGTTTATTACATCATATTTTGAGTATAATGGGGCTTCCGATTACATTTTGACCGTACGTCTCCACTTTGTCATTAAGCCGCTCGCTTTATTACCTTTCTTTGCGTGTATGCATCTATTACCGGCATGTTCGCACTTAGATTGTCTTGCATTTATAAACATATTGAATTCTTATTCAATTGCTTGTAATTTAAAGAGACAATATAATCAAAATAGTTAAAACCATTTGTGTGTTCATATATTTTATACCGCTTACGTGTTTTAGACTAACAGCCGGACGATATTTGCCGACCGCGGTTTCTTATATTAATCACTAAACGCGACGACGCATATGTTTCCTGTCTCGTCAGTTTCATAAAAAATGCAACCGGAAATTCCCTCAAGTAATTTGAAAATGTTTATCAAAAACGTGCTTTAGAATTTTGATTATTTCAAAAAAAAAAGGAAAAAACAGAGAAGAAGGAATGAATACAAACTCGCGATAATCTTTTTTTCAAAAAATGTCATTGCTCTCATACAAATGCAATCTTTATTTCCCTGTTGCTGAGGGGAGGAACATCAACAAAGACAGAAATCTTTAGAAATTTTAAAATCGTTTTCGAATTTGTAGTTGAAGGTTTTACGTTTGATTCAAGTATGTGAAGCAAGTGCAACTTGGGGTTTATTGTCTTTTTGACGATTAACGAAAAAAAAAAATGTTCAAATTTTAAAACAAGGATACACCTGTTTCCTTGCCTCATTACTCGGGCGCAT
The DNA here is from genome assembly GCA_000688715.1 of Glossina pallidipes. Classification (NCBI taxonomy): domain Eukaryota; kingdom Metazoa; phylum Arthropoda; class Insecta; order Diptera; family Glossinidae; genus Glossina; species Glossina pallidipes. Next base: position 5,083,571 of record KK499765.1, read on the forward strand.
GCATACGTACATTTTGAAAGTTTAAAGTCTTGAAAAGATATTTTTTTTTATTCTCAACACCTATATAAGCTAAATTTATTCTTCCGGTCGTATTATCCAAGTAACCCCATCACAAATTTTTGACCAGCGCATGCGTAACGGTCTGAGTCAATTTAACGCTGTCCGTTCGTCCGTTTCCTCGTCTTTCATCCATTGTTGGGAAGCGTACGATCTCAAAATTTATGCCTGACCGTTCTAATTGTAGCGCTTTAAGACTTTATTCTTAGACTTTCTTTCTCTGGTTAGTTCAATAATAATACCGATAGTAATATGTAAGTTTAGATATAATATAGACCAAGAAAAATGTATATGAAGCTGTGTCGGAACCTTACTTGTTTTGTGTCGGAACCGTGTTATAATCGGCGCAAATTTTGTATCGAAACAGTGCTTTGCAAATGGGCGACTCCTGCACATATGTATGAATACATTAAGAGGAAAATGGAATTTTCCCATAGAAGGCCCTACCACAGCATGTAAAGGACAAACCTGCCTGAAAAAATGTGGGCTATCTTCACTCTTGGATTCGCGCTTTTGCTAAGGTAATTGATAATTGAACGGTACAAAATGATCGGAAAACTAAACAAAACTAGAAATGCAAGCATAAATAAAATAAGAAATTATGCAGAAATGTGATAAGAAATTAAAAAAACAATTTTTTTCTTGTATTTATAACATGGTGTGTGTGTATTGTTGGCGAAAAGTTACACTATAGAAAGTGTCTACATATATTTTTACGAAATAAGCCATGTGCAGTTTTTTGATATGCCATAAAGGACGCTATAACCTATCAGAAAAACCTAATTTCATTACCCTGGTCCCGGTCCATTACCTAGAAATTCGCCTAACTAATTTTTCCAACTAAGCATTTTTGCTTTTGCGTTCGTAATTAGCGCCTTAGTATATTTTATATGTGCACGTTTGCTAAGATTATTTAATTTTAATACTTATTTTGCTTTATTGTTGTTTATTTCGCAATAAATTGTAACTTAGCAAAGACATTTTTAGTGAAGACGCCAACCATAAAAATGTGGGTTATCTTGGTAGGCTATCTTCACTTCAGTAATTAAAGCCACTATTGGGAAAAAAGGAAGTGATTTGTGGCTGCATAGTAAATCTGTGTGGTACGTATTGAAAGGTAGCACCACTCCTACACAGACAACCAATATTTCAAGTTAGCTAAATATTCCAGAATGATATAGATCCATGGGCGTGGCCCAATTTTAAATGGTCCAAAAATTTCATTTCTTATCATTATACAGCTACATACGGATACTTGAAGCTTTAAAGGCGATACATGATTTCTCGTAAGGGCAGTAGGTATAACGAGTACAATCATTATTCGTTTTATGTGAATTTTAAGAATATCTTTAAAACAATATCTTCGGGAAGAGTAGTTTGAAGATTTTTGATGAGTTAATTTAAAGTTTATTTATCTATTAACGAAATCACTAAATGTCTCACAAACTGAATAAGAAACTTCGCCTTCAACTTTCTAGTTTGGAATACGAATTCGGTTGCTTTGTTTCTCAAATCAAGGCAAACCAAGATGGATATTTTAAAATAGTCTACCAACTAAATCTTTTCATATTGTCTTTAAAAAGAAGAAAAAATTATTCATTTCCAGATGTGCACCTTTTTCTTTGCATTGCCGTCATAATGTAAGACATTCTACCTTGTTTTTTTTTTTTATTTTCGTACTCGAAAGAAACAATACAACAGTGTAAGGCACAAATCATTGTTGATGTGTTCATCATATCGATATAATGAACAATGAGTGCAAGCATTCAGAAATAACCTGAAATCCTCACAGCAAGTTCATGGCACTTGAAGGTGTAATCTTTTAATGAAACCAAAAATAAAAATTGTTATTCACATTTCACTTTATATTCTTTTTTTTTTTTTAAATTCTCCATAAAATATCTTGCAAAGGACATGCGACATTGCTCAGACCAATGAAAGTAGTCTGCATGCATAAGAATGCATTTGGAATTCTGCCTGTATTTGAGTTAAACATGCACAGCATGGAGAGTGGTGTAATGACCGACGGAACACTAATTGCAGCTCAATGAGTCTTAAATTTAATCTTTAAACGTAAAGTGAGTTGGTAGTGGATTTTTAACACATACAATAACCACTAAGGCGCTTGCGATTCGGATCTCTTTTTGCGAGTATTCCGTAGAATGCTGGCAGGTGCGGACATAACATTTCCACCCAAACCTTTTCAATTTTTGCACATCTGATGCAGGCATATGCCACTGGATTTTAAAAACAAATTTTACTCCTATACAATAAAAATAAAAGCGAACAAAGGTTTTTGGCGAAAGAAAATATTTCTGCATATAATTAAGTCATAAGTACTTTGGCTTTTTAGAAAATTGGCAGATGAGTAAATGGGTTTTCAAAATATCTAAAAATACTTAAGAACGAAAGGCAGTAGAAATTTTTTTTACCTAATTAGCCTGATTTCGATATAACGTTGGAGTGTAAAATAAAAGCTACGCGTAATGTTTCTGTACGGTTTGTAACATACGAGACGCTCCCGAGAGTAGACTTATTCTTGATTACCTAATAATTGCGAAATCATTATCAAATCTGGCTAAATAGTAAGATGCCCAAACTTTATACCTTCATTCGTAATTCTATTCTGCTTGAAAAAGAAGCTGGAAAACTAAAACACAACAATTATAAAGTATACAACAACAACAATGTTGAAAATCATTTATCCTTTTATTGATTTGAAATTAGTAACAATTAGCCAAGGTGTAAATCTCGTAACGTCCCCGTAATAAGTGAACAAGCGTAAACACATTTTTATCCTGTCAAAGTGAAGCACAGGCTGTCATGCGCTTACCCAGCGTTCTTATCTATGGTATTTATTATCTAACTAAGAGAAGTTGCGCTGAATTGGCATTCAAAGACTTGATTTGCAGTCATCAGACACTATTCTATTAGTTAGTCTTGTTGACCTCCAATAAAAGGTTTCAAATACAATTCGGTTTGCTTTACTGATAAAATCAACTTGAGTTGTGGAAAAAGTATTTGTCCTCTTGCACACGTTGGCTGATCTAAGCGTTTAAGTATTCTCGTCAAGCATATCTTATATCTTACAAATTTTGAACATTAGCAAAGGTCTTGATTGTGCTCCATCAGTACGTGCTCGACATCAGTGTTTGCTGGAATAAATGATGTGAGCTAATTTTACTGCGAATAAGATTTCCCTTGAAACAATATTTCGTGGGAGTTTGGTGTGGGGATTGATCCTTGATAGGTTGTTATAGGAAAAGAGGGATGCAGGGAGAGCTGAAGAGAGACAGAGAGAGAAATGTGAACGTCCGATTTAAACATGGTGACATCAGGTACCGCGGAGATTTTAGGATTAATATTTATTTCAATCCATTATTTATTCGGTCATGGGTGCGATTTTTATAACGTTATGCAAAAAATAGGTTTTTTTGTAGACGACCGCAAAAGACTAGGATGATTTCCCGACTCATCTGCAAGGTGTGGGTAAAAAATAATCAACTATCAAACTCACATTTAACCATACATTCTGCACAGGCACAATATTCCTTCTTGGGGTATAGTGGTGGTGTTGGAAAAAAAAGTCTACTTATTTATTTAAGCGTTTTTTTAAATTTATTTTCAATCTGAATCTGTAGGAGCATATGTAAATTATACCACAGGCACTCGTTTAGCCCTGGCAAGTAAGAAAACTATTGTTTAAAAATGCCAGGGCTTAAAAACTCTCCCAATTACAGAAAAAAAAAAAAAATAAATAAATAAAAGATTTACATATATTCCGACATGACAATGTACAAAAAAAATAAAAAATAAATAAATGGAAGTGATGAATGCAACTTTGTACAATGACGAAACTCTATAATACATTCAAGAAAACAATAATCACGAATCCTATTCATACTCGAATGCTAACAGCATTCAGTAATATGGCCTGTGGTGTAGCCCAACCAGAATAATGAACATAAATCTTACATATTTTAACCTGCTCTTCTTTTTTATATCCATCATGAAAGGTGCAGATATATTCAGTTTGTCAAAATGTCTGCAACACTCAGAAGAAAACTTTAGAAGAGCATATACTGTAGATCAGTACGAAATTCTGAATTTATTTAAAAATGTCTGTCCGGCCGTCTCGACGTCTGTGTTTACATGTTCGGTAAAAATTCTGCCGATTGCAAACAAAAATAATAAAAAAAATATTTGGAAGTTCTTGCATCTTGATTGATATCAAAAATGGCCCAAATCGATCGGTATGCCTATAATGTAAAAGGAGCAAAAAGCATATCCACTTTTTTGGTTTTTCACTCACTACTTGTAGACAGCAACACAGGGAATTACATTTTTTTTGATATGCCAAATTTTAGAAGAAGAAGACAAGCGATAACCATAGAGATTGCTATATATGTTGTATGGCTGGCAGCATCCGTATAAAATGAAAAAAAAATTGTCCACGTGTACCGAAGATTGCTATGTATCGAAATTACATTTTTTACGTTTTTATTTAAGACAAAGATGGGGAGTAAGAAGGATTCGGACAAAGCTGAACATAAATTTTCTTATTTGTTTTTCTTGAACGTTTTCGGCTGCACATGCTAGACAGGTTGGCGCGTACTGTATAGCACATCTTAGGTAATTCAAGAAAAAAACAAGAAAAGCATGAGCAGAAATCAAAGAAAAACTACAACAAAAATAAAAAAAGGGAAACATTTTAGTAGGACTGTGAATTGGCATTCCAAACACGATCGCAGGAAAACAAAAGTAAAACGTAACATATGTTCATGCAAAAGGTAAAGGTGTCAATTCTATGAATAATGCCAGTGAGCAGCAACAAGAACAGCAACAACAGACAACGCAACAGACAATACATGCACGCACAGCAGGAGCACAAGCTAAGAAAATTGTTATTACTTTTTGGTTAGCTAGGGACAGTAGAAAGAATGACAAATGGGATAAAGAACAAATGGAAATCGCAATTTATTGAAGTGCATCAGACATTCAAAGGAGACAGAATGCATCTTAAATGCTTCCATTATGGATTTAACTTAAAAAATTTCGCCCATACAGAGATATTCAAGGCAAAGAGTTAAAAATTAAACTCTACGGTACATAGTAGAGGCATTATCTTCTTATTACATTTATAAGAGATGCTGCTTAGAATGTGACAAAACCGCAAGCACTTAGTGCGTGCATATAAGTCCTTGTTTTCAAAAATTTCACATTTAAAAAATTCAAATTTATTTTCAAGCCTTCGCATTAGTTGCATATTTGATTCCTTTTCCTACTCAAGTGTAAATGTACATGCTTTCCTTTTAAAATTCCAACCTTGACCGTATTAAACAATTGAGAATGAACGAACGACAAGTTTCACTTGTAAAACAAATCCATTAAAATGCCAGGTGTGCATGTTGATTTCTTGATTTCAAACAATGAAATCACAAAACAATGCCTTTAAAACCTTAACGAAGGGATATTAAAAAGGATTTATAATGAATGTATGGCACAAACCCTCAAGTGTATGTAATGAAAAGATTTGTTAAGCAAATAATTTAAATAAATAAATGAAATAAATAAGTTCAACTTTATTTACAAGTGGTCGCGGAAAATTTTACTTGAAATACGTAATGAATTATTATACGGTTTTTGAAAACATTTTTAATGTATGAGATATCTTGAGCTTTATTTGTATATAGATATTTTTATATTTTAGAATTTTGCTTGGCCTCTATTTCCATAAGCCTACATTTTGATAATAAACATTTGGCAATCGTAGTGAACCGAATAAACTGACGAAAGAAAGTTCTGATGTCTCAGACAACAAAGTACTTCGTGCTGACGACAAGCGTTTCCTATTACAACGCTGTGAATAATCATTTGTTTAACCCATTTATACTTAAAAAAAGAAGAACAGACATTTCAATAAGTTCAGCATTTATTGCTTGTCATTTTAATCGTCTATTAATGCGAAGTAATGTGTAATGTGATGTACATTTTGTAAAAATAGAATATGAGAGAATATCTGTGACAATGAACATAGAACACTAAGATGTTACAAATTCATTTTCAAAGCGGAGAGGTATAGAGAACGCAAATTTTTACATCAACAAAATTTATAGAATATGATCTACATCAACTTTAATTGATCTTTGTTCCACGTACAGGTTCATCGCCAGAGATATTTGCTTATCTCCAAAGTGTACCAACATAATGCATTAATATAGTGCACTTTAGGCAAAACAAACTACCGAAGGAACGTTTATTTTTCTCAGCCTTACCAGTTGTTCTGTACTGTTCTGTACTGTACTCTCAATGCCATTTTAAGTTTGGAAAATTGTGAAACGTCCCTTCGATACTATATCTGAGAAATAAGGATTTTACAATGGTAACAACTGATGGACTTTCTGCTGTTGCGAGATAGATCTCGCTACTAATAGATTTTTGTTTAACAGAAGATTCCTTAACTTACCTCTCTAGCAAAACTTACTCTATTAGCTCTATATTACTCTACATTTTGTTCCCATTTCCATCAATAATGGACTTGCTTAGAGGCCGCACCGTTTTCCTACTATTCGCCGGAATTCGTAATAATAATATTGTATTGTTACTAAAGATCTTTTCTTCCATTTTCAATGCTTCTTGTACCTACTCTTATCGTTTTTAACTGTTTCCATTTTTGTTGCTCATTATCATTAGATACCAATTGGAAATAAGTCACTGACAATGCAAGAAGGATCAACTCGTCTTGTCGATTTTCTTTAAACGCACACGCACTGAGTGTAAGAAATGGAAGGAACGCTTGCGAAGCTGACGACTCTTCCGACTTGAATTTTCTTCTAAATAAATCGATTACACAATATAGAATACAATAATTATATATTACATAGTGACTATAGAATATAAAAACTGTATATTATGTAAAAAAAATGTTACATCATTTCATATTTAAATTATAGGTTCGCAAACTACATTTTTTTTTTAAAGTAATTTGTAAATTTGCAATTTTTTTATAAGCGGAACGCCCACCATGTCAGTGCGAACATTGCAATTTTGTAGAATTAACTTCGTGCGGTAGCAATTAGTCGACAAAGCTTAAAATTGTTTCCAGCGTCCCAGTCAATAACTTTACCTAGCAAAGAAATAGCAAGCATAAAGTTAAAATTCGAAAAAGCACAGAAATGCCTAGAATTCTCTAAAAAGGAGGATAGTTTTTGTCCTGAGTAACGTCAACGCCTATTATTCCGCGTTTGAGGAAAAGTTAATTACCCTTTTATGATTGGATACACTTGAACTTACTAAGATGTCAGCAACTACTTTCGCTACCGTATGGAATACGGCATAAGCTTGCTCCGATTCGTAGAATTGTATGGCCCGTAATACAACCTAGTATGAAAGACGTAAAGGCAAATTGAATACTTTTGCTATAATATTTACCACTTACAACGACTGAAGCTAATAAGATCAAGGGCCACAGCACTGCAGCAATAAGTCGTGCTACTAATGATACTCCATACCAAGCGATCATAAATAAAAACACGTAAACGGCGGCGGTACTTAAATCGCTGGGAACACTGAAATTGTTCAAAGCCCATTCGCACAGGAGTATGTGCAATGGCATATTCTGAGAGTAGAAAGAAAAAAAAACGAAGATGAGTACATTATAAACTTGAGAGTTCTATGCGCATCTTAAAATGCTTTTTACCTCTTTACCCTCCACTTTGCTGTTTATTAAATATTCTGTATCCATTCCACTTAAAATTTTAAAAATAAATTCTTCAAAACTTTTTTTGTGCCACTTCTTCTGACACTATGTTTCAATTCTGTACTAATTTCAAAAATATAATAATGAGAAATTAGATTTCTTTAAAGACAAAATATTCAGAACGTATTTTTATTTCACAATAAACATTTACGTAATGTAAATATATATGTGAAATGAAACACTTTCTCTGAACCCCACAATGCCATATTCTTCAGTTTCGATTGCAGATTAAAGATTTTTGATTATTTTTGGATTCACCAGACGAAGTTTGTTTGCCAGGGGTTTACATTAACATTTACTTTTCGAATAGCAATTAATAAAATTGGAGACTGACCGGGATTCTGGAATGTTAAATGGTAACAGTTTTTACAGATAATTAGAACCACAAATTGTGTGCTAATTAATTGAAAACGAATTTTGCGGTTTAGCAATTTACAGGGCTGCGCAGGGCCCTTCGGGGAGTATCGTAGTGGCTGTGGGTTTCAACCGTCATTCTCAACATTCCCTGGAGTATGTTTACGTACACTTTAGATCAATCAGGTACTCCAATTGTAGTGGGGCCTCCAGTTTATAGGGATTGTCTCAGTCTTTGCGGAGCGCCGGTTCACGCATAAAAACATCGCCAGAGACTTTTGTACACATTATCTATACACTTTGTTTCTTTACATATTTTCATAACTTAGCCTTTATGCGTACTATCATCTTCACCTTTCTCTTTTCGGTATTCATTAGATCATAAGTTACATTTTCTATAATCTGACTACATGTCATAAGAATAATATCCTCTCAACACACCATCTACGAATCCAATAAAAAAAATATGCATGCACCTGAGCGATAACCTTATCGCATATGTATACATTAAAGTGTAGCGTAACCTTTCTCGACATCTAATCTACACGCAATTCACGTGGCTTTGTATAACACCAACATAAGGAGTATCTACGCTTAAGATGCTTATCTACATATTATCTGCATGTATTGTTAAAAGCAGGACTGACAAAATGATAAAGAAAAGGCGAACACATTTTTTGGAAACATTGATCGGGCTCCTTTTTTATTTGCGGCCGTCAGCCCAAAAGTAGATAAATGGACAAGTTATACTTTATCGGGGGGAAGAAAAGGGCTAAGAAAACCTGGGCTTGGACAACTTGGTGAGAAAGACTGAGGAAACCGAGATTGTTCAGTGCACCACCCGAGGTATTCTTTTGAGCTGACTAGAGCTGGCCAGACTTGTCCTTACAAGAACGGATACAATAAAATAAAGTAAAGACAGGCGCATTATTGAAGTAAGAGCAGTCCCAATAAAGAGTGTGAACACTTCATGAAATCGATTTAATCAGAAGCACGATCTATTTAGCTGACCTATGTTTTCAACTTTTTAAAATAAAAACAAGTATATAACTTTTTACGTGTGGTATCCTTTTATTATAGACTTACAAAGTTAATTACAAAACAAGTATAATACAAGTATTGCGATTGGACAGCGATCACAGTAGATCCTAGTCCTTCAACTCACATCATATCCTTAATAACCATAAATGTGTTCTGAGTCGCTTTACTTTATTTAAAAATCATTTATTTGTTTTGCCGCTTCCCTCACATTATTTAGATAATGCTCGAAGCTCTTACGCGAAAGTGTATAAAAGATATATTGTGAACAAAAAAAGAAATGCTGTTCATGTTTTCCTGGTCGTTATAATAATATATTTACATCAACAAAGCCTATGAAATAGCTAAATATCTTAATCTGAAACCGTGACCGGCTATACGTAGAATTGGAAATCATTATAAAGAATAAAGTGTTTATAAAAAAAAATATTAATAAATGAGAATGTAGTTCTATTTATTTAAAATACTTAAAGTCTCTAACATTAAGCCCGCGGCTCATGCCAAATTTTCAATGGTCATTGTTGCTTCTAACATGTGCTTATGAATTCTATGCTGCAGTGTAACGTGGTTTACACAACCAGCACATGCATTCAAATGAATTTTATACTTCTCCCCCGTTTCGAAAGACATCACAAGTCACACATGAGCTTGAACTTTTTACTCTTATTACAACGTATTCCACAGCTTTTTGTCTTTTTTTGCTTTGCGCACAATACTTGCATATGTAGTGAAATATTTTGCATTATATATATATAGAAATATTAAATAAAGTTAAACAATTTAGATTTAGTTATTTTACTCTTTTTCTAGTTATATACATATCTATATTTCTTGTTTTGTCAGTAGGTTTTGACATTTTCCTGTTTTCCACACTTCAACTAAAAGCCATGGCACAAATACAATTTTTACTGCGCTCTTGATTAACTAAGCAACTAAGCAACCGGGTAACTTGCCAACCTGTTGCACGTTTAGATTATCTTGAAATGTTAACCAAGGGGTTCATTGTATTTATGTGTCTTTTGCTTAAATTTCTCGTCCCATATACACACATATATATTTCTCGAGAGGGCAAAAGTGCAACAGTTAAGAACTTACTGTAAGCGTGTTACCATACACACGTGAAAAGGAGGAAATTCAAGTTAAGTGCTTAAAGGAATTATGCTAAATGTAATAAACAGTTATTATATCGACCTATGATTCGTTATTCTTTTTGCAATGATTTTGCTTTTAAGCTAAAAGCACACACAGGAAAGAGTTTTCGAAGAATAGGAACATAAAAGCATATTAAGTATATTCAAATTTAGTACCACATATTAAATATTTTATTTAATTTACAAAATAACAACAGCGACACGAGAAAGTTACCACTTGAAAGCTTAGGAAATCAATTTAAAAACATTATATGTCTAGCAATCTACTCTAAAAGTAACGAAATCAATCCTTTAAACATAACAGGGAATGTACTTACACCACTGTAAATAAAGAAAGTTTTATTGATTTTTTTTTAAAGCTTTCCATACCCTATTCTACTTGTGGTGCAAGCATGAGTTAGGTTTTTGCGGATGTATGTAACACCCAGAAGGATTGTTGATAAACTAGCCTTTCATTATACCGATCGATCCAGAATTGCTTTCTAATTCAATCTACGATTGTCTGCCCGTCTGTTCGTCTTGTTTTGATGCATTCAACTAATACACACAACTGATACACTAAGGACGAACGCCTTAGAACATTGGTCGAATCGGACCTCTTTTCCGACCACTTCCCTTTACTTTGAAAAGTCGTTATTTGAACAACTGCATTAAATAAACTGATGCAGCTTATTTAAAGGTGGACCGTCTCCCACTATAGCGTTTTTACTTGCTTTGCTTCAAATAAGACTTTCTTTTTATACCCACCACTCAAAAATGGGGGTATACTCATTTTGTTTTTTTTCATAATGTATCTGCCCCGGAAGAGAGCTTCAGAGACCCTACAAAATGTATATATTCTTGAACAGCGTGAAATTTTGAGTTGATTAAGCCATGTCTGTCCATCTGCATGTCTCTGTCCGTGTGTGACAAAGAAAATAAAAAAATTATCAGAATATGTGCAAACACCTATTATTTTCCCCATAAAATATAAAAAATTGTCATTCTTTACCTATTATCGTCACAAAATACAAAAAGGAAACCTCGTTACTATCAAGAAATGGGAAGGAGTCGTAAAATATGTAAATTCGGTATAATTAGTTTTTGTACCAAATTGCTCTTGTGGAGCAATATTCATTATAAATTTCTAAAAACTGGATCTTGTAGCTCTGTAAAGGGTTATCTAAAGCCTGTAGAAGCTTTTCTGATAGTAGTAGTTAGTCCATCACACGTTTTCGTATGTAGTTAAATATAACTTATAGTTGAGCAAAATAAAAACAATTTATTTTAACATGTAAGGATGATTTCAAAAGACACACCGACTTAAAGGATATACATGAATACTTCCTGCCAAGTGATTGATTAAAGAGAAGTTTGTTTAGAAAACAAAAGAAAAAATAAGAGACGGCAACACCTCTTTTTTTCGTACAGTCTCAAAAGGTTATTTGCGGTAAGGAAATAGATAATGTAACAATTATATCTTCCTAAAAAGGGGGCTACGGAGTATTTAGATAATGCAACATTATTTTCTTTTATTTTCATGTGGACAGTTTTTAATAATTTCTCTCGACTTTTTAAATTTCATTTTATTGTAATCCACTGAGAAACCATAATGAACATATGCAATCAACGGCAATGTGTTTAAGGCCTAAGACTGACAGAGAGTCAAGTACCATCGATATAAAGAATGGCTGCCTATAATTACTGCTTCCATCACTGCTTGCGGTTTTTTGAGTTGAGTTCTAAAATGGGCCAATTGCACAATGTGGCAGGTAAGCTCTAACCAACATCATCCTTTCAATGATGTACTCTGTCAGTTCGTATAAAAGATGAAACTTGTACCTTACTTACGGAAATTGAAAGTTTGCTCTTAACATACTGTTAATACAGATCAGATGGAATAGTATGGGTCTAAAGATCGTTTCTCGCAGAACGCCTAACCTAAACTTGTAGTAGCTTTTAGGAAGATCATTTTCCATTTTTAAAATTGGGCGTTGAACTAAAACTTTTTCTACCAGAACTTTGAGATTTTCTCTCCTTGTATCGTCTAGCAAAGGATTAGTCAATGAAACCTAAGTGTTACAAACGTCGACAAAAAATATCTTTATTAAGGATTGAGCGTAAAAACATGTTTTTAAAGCCTACGAACACTAATAAATCGTAAAAAAGTGCATAAATTCATTGAAGCGGCAGCTGGGAAGAAAGAAAATCGCATGGCAGTAGATTACATTGAAGAGATAAAGACATAACAAAAGATCGCACTCGCATATATATAGAGCGAGACCTTTTTGCAAGGTGTTTTTGTTAATGTTAAAAACTAGGTTGCGAAACCATTCACATAAGAGCATGATATATTCCTAGACATGTGTCTAAAGTAGTATATGAGTTTGTTGCGCAATGAATGCGGGTGTGGTGTTATTGATATATAATCAAAACACAGAAAAAAAAGTGGCAAAGATTATATCTTACATTTTGGGCGTGAGTGTCTGTAAACATTAGTATTGGTTGAGGATAATATCATCAAAGGTGGCATTCCTAGAAATTTATACAAATGTTATTGAAGAGAGTTTTTTGTTTAAAAAAAAAAATTATATTATCATCAATACGTAAAAATTTTTTAAAATTGAGGTCATTTTTTATTACCGATACATAATTTCTCGATTTAAGTATTTTCTAAAATCTAATTTTTATGAGTAATACATTTTGCTGTTCTTAATCCTATTTTTACCTAAAGATATAAAAAAATATATAAATAAATGCTTTTATGTGCGCGATTTCCTAACAAATTTTAATTAATTTTGTTTTTTTTTTTTGTTTTCTTGCTCTTGATTTTAATCCGTTTCCATGATTCATTTAAAAAAAAATGTTTACAACTATGAAAATGTAAGGCTTAGTGTTTGAATATTTAACGGAAGCTCCACATGCTTTTATATATGACGAAGTAACCACCGGTTGTGTTCGATGCCATCATCATCATCATCATCATCATCATCACTATCATCGTCATCATTATGTTATATTGTGGCCACTTTTACACAAGGGAGTCAGTACGCATCCAACCTATTATTAGTTATCATAAATCTTGATAATGTAAAAAACAATCTATATAGTAGGCATTTTCTGGTTTACTTTTCCGTTACGTACACTTATGCGTACGCATTATCTTTGTGATAAACATTTGCGTTGTAAAAACTGAAATTTTTTATAAGTTCGTAGGAACACATAGAGATGCAGGATGGCCACTGACGAGTCTGTAACCTGCAAATTAACGGCCGCAGTTCGTTTGAAGCGTGGTGCTGCTTTACTCCCGCCTGTATATTTTCAAACTCAGGTAAATAAATACAACATTCGACCCGAGTAGAGATATCCTGGGCTATTTTTGGAACAACGCGACTGGCTTTCTTTCATCGCACTTTCCCGGTGTGCCAAAGTCTTTGCTTGACTTTCTCACTCGTCGCAGCGATGAAAGCAATCGAAGGATTTTAAAAACGACAGCCTCTATATTTGCTAGGAAAGTAGTGAGTGTCACGCGTGGATGTATCGATACGATCGCATACAGTATTTTCAGGTGAAGTATTGAAGAGTCACTAGTTTAACTTTTCAGGTGAAAAATCTAAACTTAACAGAAGTGGTGTGGCAGTGGATAATTATAAATAAGCTGTGAACGCCGAGCTTAAAATAAAGTTTACCAACGAAATTGATTTCCGCTAATTCGGGAGAACCATAGGAAGCGAACTCGTTTGATTTCGTTTGTCTAGGTAGAGAAATTGCTTTATGTAGAAATGCCTTCATTTTCGTAAAGAGTTGATAACGTTTATACACCTTTGAAAAATGTTCAACTTTTGTAAAAATTTCAAACTTCTTTAGTCGGAGATAGTGCATCGTATTTCAAATTTAAATTTGGTTAACTGTTCCAAGACTTCTTGTGAGTAAAATATATGCAATTATGATTACAAAAAAAAAGGTCCAATACTTTTATTATTAATTAATGTACACGCAATACCGTTCCGTATGCATAAACAAGCGGTTCATCATCTTATCTCTTATGATTATGCAATATTTCATTAAAAATAACTGTCGATAATTATAATGTAAACGAAATAAAAACTTACTTCTTTTTAGGTATTTAGGTAAGAGCGGCGTCTTTTCTTATTGAATGATGAAAGATAATGAACGCTAAACACCTTCAAAATATGTATTCTTGTATAACACCTACAACTGATGTTGAAAACAGAAAATACAAAAGTTAAAGTGGAATTAATCCTTTTGATTATATTTCACAAGCGTCTAGACTTTAGAGTCTACCATATACGCACTACCAACACCTTTTTTTTCAAGTTATTTGAATCCTTTTCTTTCGTGCTGCTTGCTTGCTTGGTAGTAAATAAAACACTTGACAGTCTGTTGGCTTGAAAACCTTAAAAGTTAAATAGTTTCTTGTTAATGGTGTTGTTCACCGCGCCTCGTTAAATGCATTTTTTTTTTATAACATGCTTTCCAATTAATGAAGGGGCACAAGTCTTTTGTTAAGTACCGTTTTAAATCAGAATGTTTTCTGTTGCGAGGACTTATATGGACGCTTCCACCACCTGCCAAATGATTAATCATTTTGTTAAATAGCGCTTTGGCTTCACTTTGGTGTTATACGTGCTTCCTTCAGTCATCAATTGGCAAATCATCAGATATGAAATTATATTCTGGCAGCTAAATGCCTACGCCGAAGAACAAAAAACACCACATTGGACATGTTTTACTATTAGGTATATATATGATTAATGTATAAAATACCCGGAACTTGTCGTTTTGAAGCGACTCACCGACTACGACGAAACAGTTTTTCTTTTCTTTCTTGCTTCTATCGGATGTGAAGTTGTTGTGAATCCGTTCCTAAGCTACGTTTGAGCGTTTTGCAATATGTGTATTCTGTAAAGCAAAAATTGGATATTGTCTTAAACCTTGCATATTGAAGAAGAATTTTTGTGTGGAGCCGCTGAAGATTTTTTAGAATCTCTACGTGTTCCCCTCCTGCAAGATCGAAATACTACTTGAATTGTTTAAGGTATTTAAGGAAGTCCAAGAGATGGCAATTAATATGTCTCGTTTTAACCATATAGAATTTGAAATATAAGCACATACTCTTGAACACGTTACACGTGTGTCTGTATGCGTCTCTTTCTTTTTTACTATCCGAGCTGGCGATAGGCATCTTGGAAGACATTACTGGCTCATTCCAGCAGCACGCACGGTTCGCCATCCACGTCGCCTAGGTAGCGCTTTTGGAATTGGACGCGAAAACCGCTTCTTCTACTAACCAAAATCGCACAACACTCACCTGATTGTCTCAAATGAATATGTGCTTAAAAGGGGACATTTCAGCTTACATTTTTTATTAAGATAGTTTCCTAATGCTTTGCTCGCGAAAGAGTTATATTGATTTGGAAATAGGTGATATATCTCTTTTTTATTATAAAAAAGGTAACACATGCAAAAACACGACGAACATTTTGTGAAGTGTACGATGAGAATGCTGTGAGTGAAAGAAAGAAGAAGTTGGCTTGATTCCATTCCAAGTAAGAAGAAGATAGGCACGCGAACTGTCAGGAAATAGCGGAGGCACATCAGTCACATGGCAGTTTGGAATCATTTGAAAAGGGCAGGCTACAAAAATAAGCTAAAAGAAGACTAAAAAGCCGCGGAGACCCTTTATATTACCCACTATTATTTTATTATTTATATATATTTTATTATTTTATCTGTACATACGCTTTTAAGAAATTCTTTAGAAAAACTTGAAAACGTTTATTAGTTTAAACATTAAATCCGGCCACGTTTTCATTCACCAACTGCTTCAATTGTTAGTAAGGTGTTTGCATTGCTTGTCTTTCTGAAAATCTTTCTAATCAAGTCTATCAAATTTGACAGGCGTTATACTAAACCGTTTAACGATTGAATGATGTGTATATGCCCAAGTCCATTCAAAATCTCTGTGGTGTTTATTATTGTTGTAATTTCAGTTTTATTCATTTTTTAACAACAACAACACAACCACCAGCAGGAACAAGCCACTATATATACGTTTATATTTTACATTGCTGTTCAACTTAGCATCAAAATGATTGAAAGCAAAACACTAACAACTTTCTTTGATGTATTTAGTAACTATTGCTGTTAAACTATTAGTTAGTACATCAATTTAAAGCCTTTGGTATATTATTAACATCTACTCTAACTGACAAATGATGATGATGATCGTGATGATGGTGCTGATGATAGTGATGCATCCATCATTTATTGTGTGAGCACATGCGTTGATGGTTACGTACTCAGGGGTTGTATTTATTGTTTATATTCTTTTTTTTTCTTTTCTTACTTGAATATGTATCCATTTGATATACATATTTAGTCAGAGGCTATTTTCAAAGTGCTATCTGTCTGCTGAAAATAGTTAATTAACGAGAGAAACAGAAAGAGCAAAAGAAAGAAAGAAGGTGTTGAAAAACTGTATAAACCATTAAATGATTTATAACAAATTTATGGGATAATTGTTAGGTGTCACTAAACAAATAAAATAATCTTAACTGTTTTGACTATTATATGTCTTTTCGCTGCGGCTTATTGTTTTTTCCTCCTTTCTAAATATCATAAGCATGAGTAGTGAGTAGATCTCTTATACGTTTTATATCAATCGAAGACTAACGTTGAATTAAGATTAAATCTCGTAGTTGTCGTACGTGATTTACATTGTAATTCCAAAATTATTTCTTTGTATCGTCTGGAAATTCCTCAAGCATACATGAAATATATGATACATGTAAATGTCATTTGATTAACTCTGTATGAGTTACATAATGTTATGCAACAAAGACTACACTACTACAACATTTAACAACGTGCTGCTATGTTGCAAGACATGTAAATATAGTATAAAATACCTCCTTAATATAGTGAAAAATGAAAGTTTCAAGATATTTAAAGCTTTAATGTAAAATTGAAAATTTTAAAGACCAACTGGTACTCTTTACTTGTTGCTCTTGAAGATCGAATTTTAATGTCTTATAGACTGTGCCATAAAATGTACTTGAAATTTTGAATTTCCCGAACTCTATCTTATTTCTTATATTTTTTCAGAACATAGGGGATGTAAGCCCGGAAGCTTTGGATCATTTTGCCGCCATTGAAGTTGTGTGAGATGTATTTTTACTTATTTCAAAATGACTCCCTTGTTTAATATATAAAAATTTCATATTATAAGAAAATCAATATCCGCTGACTTTATAGTTGCCAAACGCAAGAATTTTGGTGATTTCTGATCCAGGAGCAAGTACTGAGTCCTCAAGTACTGAATTAACAAAGACAAAAGCAGCTACCCAAAGCGATTTTAAAGTCTACAGATATCGTAAACGTACTGCTATTACTACTAAAAGGAACTTGTTTATTAAAAAAAAAAAAGTCCAAGAAGAACAAAAATCTTCTCTTATTCTCCTAAATCAATTTTATCGTCTTTATCGCCTTCATGAAGTTCAAATACTTTTCCTTATCACCAGTCTGGCCTGGTGGCAGAAATTCATATTTCCCAAGACCGCGATAATCGAGAGAAGCGGTCAATTTAGGTGGCTTTGGCACAGTTTTTTCAAGCTTGCTTTACTTTTCCTAAGATATTCACACTATTGCTGGGTTCTTTTCGTGCTGTATTCATATATCCAAGTGTCGCCTCTTTTAATTATTTTTTCCACTACGTAGTCGTAGTCGTAGTAGAATCATTGCTTTACAGACATAGTAAAGACCGAAAACCTCACTTCTAAATGTTCACAAAAACACGTGTAACACTGCGACAATTGAAAATCTTGATATGAAACTATACGTATGTTGTAGTAGCCCACCAAAGAAATAATGACATCATCCTTTTTATACCGTGTACCGGTTGCGGTCCAGCGGTATATCGAGTTTGTGCGAAAGTTTGCAGAAGGATTTGAGAGGGATCCACCTTTTATTATGGTTAACACATAAAAATATGTTAAATAAGAATAAAATTTTCTTTAGGAAATCAAATATTGACAATAATATGTACAAACAAAAATGAGAAAAATATATTCTCGCCATATAAAATATTTTCTCGTGGGCCTTGCAAAACACCTGTTTTTTATACTATTTTTCTGCCTTTACCCTCATAACTAACAAAGTTATTAAAAAGAGTTTATTTAGCTGATAAACACTAAACATGCAGTGCACGAACGTGACAACAATGTGTTTGTTGATGGTTGAAGCATATAACGTTAAATATGTATGTTTATGTCTTCTCTGTGGCTAATATTCAACAGGTTTTTATGATATCCTAAACAACTTTGTTTTTCACTTAGAATTTAAAAAAAAAACTCTTATCAATTGTTTGTTTTATCCTTTATCCCTACGAAAGGGTATTTAGGAAAAAAACAAAACGTTTATTCTATTTTATTATTTTATTTCTTCTTTTGACGCTGTCTATCTATCATCTTAAGATAAGGAATTTGTTGTTTTTCAGTAATCAGCTGAATTCATAGATTATAAATTCCCTAAAATGTCTTCTTGAGTTTTTCCATTTATTATATTTTCGTAAGCGTACTGTTATAAGTTCGCTTGTCACTGTTTTCGAATGAAGTCATCGTTCATAGATATATTTTGAGGCACTAAGGAAAATTCTCTTTCACTTTTAAAAGTAAACGAAACATAATGGTGCTATGCTTTGGCCGAAGGGTCTACGTCTTTTCCGGAATCAACTGCTGATTGATACAGTTTTATGTCAGAAGTCGACGTTAGTTTAGGAATAGCGACAGCTTGTTTTTCACGGCCAAATATAGAATATAAGATTTAGAACAAAATGAAGGGCTTGGCTTATTGTTCTCATCATCGCGTCAGGTTATGTAACAGAACACCAAAACAATATGGTCATTCTTCGCTTTGATGAGTCGAACGCTATAAGGTACGAGCAGCACCAACCCCAACCCTCACCCGAAATCGAACTTTATTTTCGAACTAGTTTGATAATGAAAACTGGAAATCGACTACCGTTTTTTACATTGTTAAAACAGAAGTCTTATTTTTAGCTTGAGTGCTTGCTTTTATAAAAATGTATTTTGATTCGCTAAATTTAAACTTTCATCTCCATGTTGGCGTAGTAAGTACATTGAGGCATATTTTCCCATGCAATGCAATGATCGATTTCGGAATTAATTGTTTAATTAATACGCACTTCAGAATAAATAAAAAATTCAGTGGGAGGATCCATTTTGTATATCAGTTACATACATGCATTATCATTCACAAAGAGATTATATCTACTTTCTAGAGCATCTGTACTGATAAATGAATATATACATTGTAACTCTTTCTACTGTTAGATCTAGTAGCCCAGAGTGATCCCATAAAAACAATTGAGTGCGATCTGACACTTTGAATTTAGAACCATAATGCGTTATACAAGTGTATATATATATACGTTTAGTTCAGCAGAAATCAGGCGGCGTAAAAATTTCAAAAGTCTTATGGAATTCATTAAGCTCTGACTTCAAGAACACTGAGCAATCAACATAGAAGCTTTTCCCCCGTACGCGTAACACGTTTAGGGTCTCAAAATTTCGAAAGAGAAAAAGATAAATATTGGCCCCACCCTAGTTAGTGTGTGCCCAACTGGTAAGCGTTATGTCTATGACCAAGTACGGTCTGCCACAATTAGAACTAATCACGCGCACAGCGACATCAATTAATCGACTGCTCTGCTTTAAGCACAGAATAAGGAGGGTTTCTAGGCTAATTCATTTTAGAATTCAGAAAGTATTAGGTGACGCTTACAAGAAATTCTGACCAGTTCAGTAAGAATCACAAGCCGCGCCAAATGATCGTTAAATTTGCCGATTATCAGCTTTTTGGCAATCACGCTGTTGAAGAACGCTAAACGGATTCTAGAAAGCGGGCACAATAAACTGAATTTATAACTGAGATGAAAAACTAAATGATAACACAAAAAGAAGAAGATAACTCCGAGTAACTCCAACTCAATTTAAAACAATGAAAACGTATGAAAACTGTATTCTCACTTGACAAGTTTGCCACTGTTAAATTGCTAGAGCATGTAGACACATTCTTCAACACATTCTTCTTTATCGTTTGGCGTGTAAGGTGCGTCAGCGAATTCTGAATTATACCCAAATTTGTCCGTATTTTCATTTTCATTTTCTTCCATTAAGTTAAACTTTTCTTTTGACTAATTGCACGACATGTTTTTGTATTCATCTTTATTTGGGTCATGTAAAAAAAGTTGGGGACACACATGATAACCCAGCCAATCTTTTCTCTTTAAATCTTAGTAACTTTCACTTTTAAAAAAGTTTCCCCTTCCTTTCGGTTTTTAACTATTTCATCAGAAATTACGGTTTTAAAATCGTAACATTACAGACAATATACCGGCAAATCAGTTTCGCTTTGACTTAACTATTAAAACGTTTACGCTGCGCTTGCAAAGCATAACACATATTAAGAAAAATCCTTCAAACCTGAATAAAGAAAAAAAGACAATGGATTTCACTACAACATTTAACTATAAACCACAAATCATAAAATGTTTTTTATGATTTTCTCGTAAAAAAAAAAAGTATGTTGGAAAACAATATGAATAAAGAAGGTTTTGCGAAAAGGTAACAATACAAAAGGCAAAAACGTTTAAGTTAAAATTTAAACGCAGTTTAAATGAAATTTTTTAAAAACAACAAGTGAAAAGCTTCTTAACAGTTCGGGTCGACTTACTGAGTGATTTACCAGAATAGATCGTTAAAAAGAACAAAAATACATATCAAGATATTTTATCAAAATAACCTAAATGAAACTGCACAACAAAGTGATGATAACTGAAAGTTAATAAAGATTTTCGACTTGGGTTTCATTATTATCAGTTAAATTGCAATTGGGTTTTGTGGGCACAGTAGAGTTTGTTTTGAGCTTAGTCCCAAACATATTATTGAAAGGCTTAGAGGAAAATTTCTTCTCGCACGGACCATGCAAACTGTTAAGACAAGGCAGCAGCATATTGAATTATCTGAGTGGGTTGGTAACATACTGCTGACAGAACCCTAAAGATTGACCTAAACTTACCAAAAAGGAGATAAGTTCAAGCTGTCGACAGCTCCTCCTTAAAGTGATGGTATTATTGTATAGCTGGTAGAATAATTCCCGGCCCTTCATTTTTTTTCCTAGGCGAAGTTACCAATATGTGAATAAACTCAGCATATATTCTACCCTTTATTGAGGCCACAACTGTAAAAACGTTAAAAAAAAAAAATCACCAACGAGTACACTTAACAATAATAAAAAAACAGGGTCATGGTTTCGTTAAAACAAAAATATTAAATCGTATAAATTGAATTAGTCTGAATGTCTGTCTCTCTGTATGTTACGTACACCCTCCAGAAACAGACAAAAAAACAAAAAAAAGGGAAAAGAAGGAGAAGTAAATGAAAAAAACAAAACACCCAATGCAAGTAACATAAAATAACAGGAGACATTTAATAAGATTTGTTTTTATTATGATTTGCTTTAAAATGTGAAACACACCAAAATCATGTTCAAGTTTTAAATATCAACATAAAGCTCAATGTTAAATGAAAGAGAATTACAAAGGCAGAAGAAAGAAACCTTGTGAGAGCCTATAATAAAAACGCTAAAAGGACACCACAGCCGTGCGCACAGAGGTAGTAAATATTGCTGTACACTGCTGAGCGGATGATATATGCAACAGTTTCAAGTAAACCCAGATTTTGCTTTTATTCCCCACATTACTTTATTAGTGAAATTTTCATTCACATAGTTAAATAATTAAACTTAAAATAATCGAATCCCCTGGGGTCAAATCGCATTCTGAAGAATGAAGTAACCATTGTGTTTATTGAGGCAAAGTTTTCTCGCACTGACATGATGTGTACAATAAAAGAAAAAAGGTTGAAAAAAGGGAACTATCGATGCAAATATTTTCGCATCATTGGCTGCCTTAAGTTTACGAAATGCTATATCTAAGGGATGACATGACAATCTTAAAATTCAGAAAAATGTTAAAGCTAATCACGACTAGGCATTAATTTTAGAACCACCTAATTCTATACTTACGTTGTTACCGCAGATGTAGTAACAAAAAACGACAGGATTTAGGTCAATTCAGGAGATCGATAAGTGAAGCTAAAACAACGTAATTCCAAACAAGGATTTTTAAGAGGTATGAAAACGCTTCGCAAAACCCTTGTTGTAACAGTCCACCGGAAAAAATAATTTCAATGTTTCAAGCACCTACATTCAATATTGTGACATCGATAAATAAGTATTGCTTGCAATAATATCTTTAGCATTGCAAAAATTTATTTATTAAGTTTTTATAGCTATCTCCTGCATTTATCCGGCGACTTTGGGTTTCATTTTATGAGTGACTTCAGTAAGTATTTGTAACAAAGAAATACAAAAATTTTGGCATTTTCCCAATGGAAACTCTCTACTAATGACAAAAATCACCGTAGCGGGCATTTTCTATATAAAACCTGAAGTCCACTCTGAAAGGAACAAGTGTACATTAGAATAAATAAAGCAATTTAAAGGGTTTAAATTTTGATGTGACTAAAGAATGCTTCCATTTATATACATAGATATGACTTTGTTTTCAACAAGGTGAGCCCTTTTGGGAGTTGAAGCTCCTTCTGACCCGGTCTTGCAACTATATGGTGAAGATATTTTATTCGATTCCCAAATATTGCACAAGTTTATCTTCAAGATACATTTATTCAAAAAGTCACGTGTCAGAAAAGACTAAATCGGATTACCGGCCACACAATACCTTCTCATAGATAGACAATCCACGTTAGAGTGATTGTAAACATTTCTCAACAAGTCAAAGCTAATAATTGATAAAATATTTTTCCATCTAATCTATTCAGCCGTTATACTGCAACGACGGGCTTAATTAAAAATTTTCTATTATAATGCTCAACATTTTTTAGACCCCTTACGATAAAATTTTCCCTTTATCGTAACAACGCTTTTCAATGACTTCATTATTTCGCTGACTGTGCGGAACGTTGCATTGGCTCTGTGAAACAGCATGTTGGAGACATTCATTAGAAATAAAAATACTTTAAAAATCGAAAGTAGTGAATCATTATGCCGTCACATTCATAGGCAAAAACAATGGCTTTCCCGAAAATCTATGTTTATATGACATTTAATTTTCCTGCCGGATCTTGCAAACTAAAGGACTTAAAAGAGAAGAAGAAAAGAGCTTTTTGCTCTTTACGTTGTACGTTGGTAATTGTCGATGAGACTTAGATTTACACGTAAGTAAAATAGCCGCAATTTTTTAACGCTTCTTTGTTGAAGGGAAATTATTATTGATTTTTATATAAAAAAAGTTCAGAAAATAAAAGTGTTTAATTCCTCTTCATAGGCTTATTGTTTAACCGACATTATCAAATTAAGCTCCCTTTGTTCCTCAAACGCTTCGTTCGTTTAATTTAGCTCTGTCTGGCTTTTGGCTATTTTCGAAACCAGGGACTGCGGTCTGACTCTATTGATGAGAAAAACTCGACTCGAAAGGTTTTTGGATGAATGTGTCGTTCAAACAAAAGTAAACATTAATTAGATTATATCACAAGTTATTTAAAACAGTATCACGGAATTTGAAAAAAATTCGTAAGACGGAAAACACTCTAAAAGCGCCTTCTGACTTGTGACGTCGTCGTGATGTCACTTAGAACAAAGCTGCTACTACCTTCTAAAAGGCTCTACAAAATACACTTTATCAGCATTACATTCTATGTATTCAGTTTCTTAACTCGTAAACACCCTCTGTTCAAGTTCTTAATTCGAAAACTGAAACCAGTACAATCTAGTTCGGAAATGTAGAAACTAGAATATTTTTTCTTTAATAAAATAAGGCAGCATTGCTCACGCACTTTTCATTGAACTTACCTTTCTTGGTCATATAACCGCAATGAGTATTTTTATCGTTCGATGGTAGCTGTTAATTACATTCAAGAAATGTCTCTGTTACCATAGCTTACTAAACTTACGGGTCTATTCTGAGCAACAACGCATAGACCTCGAAGGCATTTGTTTGCTATGGTTTGCGTGTTTTGGCCACGTGTTCTTATAAAAAACTTGACATTGGCGACTTTTATTGTGACTGATTTTTCGGAAGCCCAAAAAATCATAATAAGGAGACATATTGTTTTCTTGTATAAGTAGTGACCGGTCACAGTGACATAACATATCTCTTAATATGGCGAGACAAGAGAAATGTGCAAACGTTTTTCTCAACACTGTTCAAGTTATGTAGTCGCGTACACTTTCATTTCGACCGTTATTTATCTGTTTAACTCTTGAGGTGGCATTTTATATCTGTTCAATTTTAAAGGTGGACACTTGTGTCTGATGATGACGGTGATGGCATTGGGTATCTTTTTCGGGCTTTTTATTTTATTTTATTGTTTTATTTGTCTGTCAAAATACAATTTAAATGAATTAACAACAAGTGTTGTAAAATTCCTTCGTTTTAATTGAAAATTATCCTAAGTTTCCCTCTCTCACTCTCTTTCTCTCTGTATATCTGGCTCCATTAGGTTCACTACTACAATAAGCGAAGTGAATGTGGCTGAGGAGTGGAGCTATTAAAATCATGCACCATTCGCAATCATTTTTATTATTTTTTGAATTTTTTTGGTTTTTTTTAAATTTGTTTTTTTTTTTTTTTGGATTACTTCTTAGGTTTGTTCCTTTTTTTATTTATTTTTATTTTTTGTATGCACTTTTACCTTTGATTTTTGTATTCAAGTGAAAGAAGAACGATTTGTTTTTTTTTTACCCATTTTATTTTTGATATTGAGGACACACTTACCCACTGCCAGTAAGTATTGATGGGCATATGTGTGTATGCGTTTAAATTTCTGACATGAAATTTGTTTAACACAATTTTACAATTTTGTTAACATATGTCTTCTGGCTGCTTAAAAACCTTAATCTCAATAAATTTTTCATTTCATATGAAATTGTTTTTATTTCTGTTACTTTTATTCTTCCAGCCATAAGCTGAAATATATATATATATATACAGTTATGTATTTTGTATATAATTTATGCAGACATGCACTAAGTAAGTGACTAAAAAATATTGCAGCTTCCGTTAATCAAAATTGGCAAAAATGTAAAAAGAAAAGAACCAAAAGATGAAGAGAGAGACAAAAAAGAAAAAGACAAAAAATAAGAAAGCAAAAAATAAAAGAATTCAAACCGAAACAATAATAATAAAGTATTGATTTTTTACAGCACAGGTTAATTGCTTTTGACATGAACATACATAACACTGTGAATAAATATACAAAATACAACAACATTAATAATAACAGCAACAACCACATACAGCATTGTTAAAGATCATCATGTAATGAAAAAAGAGAAATTTCTTGAAAGGATTTCAATAAAACATAAACACACACACACATAACAAGAAAAAATCATTTTCAATTAAAATTTGAAAATGAAATTAAAGAAAATTAGTTTAAAAAGTGAAATTGTCAGATTATATTTTTTGTACTCCAAAGGAAAAAAAACAAAAATATAGAAATACAAAAGAAAGAAAGATCTGGAAATAACCCACTAAATCCTAAGGCAACTTGTGTGGTCCACATATGCAAACATATATATATATATATATATATATATATATATATATATATATATATATATATATATATTCTTGTGCACATGTAAAGAATACGACTCTTTGTAAATTGTCATTAATTATCGATTCTTTTTCTTCTTTTGCTAGATAAACAAGAGATAACGCAAATTCACTCCCATAAGTATGTACGTACATAGCCATAGCTTGATAATAGAGCAACTAAGTGTAGTTTAATAAAAACTTGTTTCGATGAGTATAGATATCTAGAGATATAGGTTACTTTATCTTCTAATTTATGCCGGTTTTATATATTTGCAAGTCGCCACCTTCACTCCGGGAACCTATGTTCGCCTACAAGTCTTTTTTTAATATTTTCTTTCTTTAAATATAACGTTTTTCTTTTTGCCTATAACCTAAAAAGTATATTGAATTTGTCGTACTTTTTGTTACTTTTAAGAGACAGATTTAACACAAATTCAGTATGTTTTTAACCAGTCTTGTTTTCTAAAAATATTTGACCCTGTCGTTCATCCATCCAGTTTTTACTATCGGGAATATGAGACTGATTCGACAAAAAGCATTTTTTGCCCAAGGTATGATACAACTCACTAAACTTCAAAAAATTTGAAAAAACCTTCTTTAACATCCACCTGAGCATTTGAGTAAATATGAATCGCGATTACCAACAAGACAGTACTCCCCTTCTTTAATATCCACCTGAGCATCTGAGTAAATAAGAATCGCGATTACCAACAAGACAGTGCTCGTCGATTCAAACCTTAGCGCATTAGGGAGCATACTTAGGTGCTCAGTTAGTAAAAGCATAATCCTTAGCGATTCGGCACGAACTCCCCTCTAGGCTACGGCCAATCCCAATCTCTTTTCTCTTTCCTTAATTCTTTCTAACCGTCACAATCTTAGACATATAGAGGACATCCTACGAGTGAGAGAAAAACAAGGAACAGTCTGCAGTTTATATGTAACTGAAATTTGGCTCAAAGATGTACAAGAGTTATTGAAATAAACCAGTGGATCTAGTCAATCGTTTGGCGAATCGTGGCATTTACAACAAGTGTACCCTATTTTGTACGTGTAATGTGTGCTAAATAAGCGTTTCTTAAATCATTTGATTCTTTTAATTTACATTTGTATATACTTCCACATTTGAGAATAGTTAGGATTATCTCTGATATTGTTAAGTTCACATATTTTTTAGAAGACCGATCATTTACTTTGAAGAAGTATCATTTACTGAACAATAACTTCAAGGCGACTATAACTTTCTTAAATATTGACTTCTTGTTTTGTTGGTTTTTCTTAAGCAACAAAGTTGGTAATCTGTACATTTTTCTACGCTCTCTCGTTATTTTGTATCTCTGGTATCCTGCGGTTTAAACCCGACAAATTACAAACACTTTTCCAAAAACTAGAGAGAAAGAGATTATGTTATGTTTGCTACAAAAACTGTGTCAATGAATTGCCGTAAAAGATAAAAGTTTTCCTTTTTTTTCTTTTCCTTTCTTTACATTATTTTTAGTTTTTGCTTTAATGTTTTCATTAGAAACGTCTTTAAACAGTTAGTGGTTGTGCTAGTGGTAACATCTACTGGAAAAATTTTCCTAAACATGTTGTTAACAACAATAAAAACATTGATTATCACAAATGATAATTAAACAATTAACACTAACGAATAACATAAAGTGTTACGTTCTAATTGGCCAATGTTGACAATTTTAAATATGGTTTTCTTCTTCTCTTTTTTTATTCAACATATGTGCGGCTTTTCAAGTGCACAAAGCACCTGCCGTAGAGAAAAATATGAAACTTTTGAAAATTGTTAACAAGCTCTGACAGAGATTTCAAAGAACAGTGTTGGGCAAAATTAATACAACTCCAAATGAGAGATAGGGGAAAAATGCTTCAAGGTCCATATGTTTCCAATAGGTCATTCCGCTGAATTAGAACCCGAAACTTTAAGTTTTCCGAAACCGAAAATTGCAAATTTTGAGGAACGAAAAGATTCAATATGAACGGAGAATTATTATGAAAGTTTAAATTTTTAAAAAGTCCCATGAAACGTCTGGCTAAACAATTTTTTCTATTTCAAAAATTGTTCATATTGATTTTGCACAAGATACAGATACAAAAGATGCGTACGCAGTAAACTACATTCATTATAACAAATAAATAGAATCATTATCGGTATAAATCTCATGAAATTTTTACATAAACGGCCTATTCAGCATTTTAAACACTGGTCTTTGACCAGTCAATCAGCATTTGTGCTATATGCGCGCAAGCTCGATTTTGGTGAGTAAAGATGAAAGGTAGAGGGTGATGAAAGCAGGAAGTAATAAGCGGGTACGTTCGACTTGAAAGTGGAAACATCGGGCACGATGGTGAACACATTTGGCGGTGAGTTTAGAAAGCAATAATTCAACAGACGGATAAGCAGACAGATAAAAAGACGAACAGATAAATGAACAGAAAATCTTAAATTAATATAATAAGAGTTAAGTGTGCAAATCTCTGTCTGGTCTATGTACGGACATTGCACACGTGCTGTTATCAATGTTTAAGGGAGGGCTTGTCAAATAAACACTTTAAAATTTTCACATTTTTTCGAGTCCACATAATTTTTTTTTTTCGATTTTAGTCATACTACGTTGACAATGAAACCAAAAACGGTTCGATATCAAGTATAGATAGGTGTTGTTCATTATCATAAGCAAACGTGTAATCAACTTTTGTATAAAAAAAAACAAAGGAAAGTTGAAAGCCTAGAGGCCCTAGAGGTAGGCGTTTAGAAAAAACAAGAATTTTATTTCAAATTGTTTTGGAGAAAAAAAAAATGTTTATATATTTATTTATTCTTTTGAATCAGAACGTTTTTGCATACGTTTTTTTAATCTCTAAGGACGTAAATTCATATAGCCAATCAGCTGTTGAAGTAGTGTGTGGGCTTTATCCAGGAGTTACTATTTATTCTTAACGAAGACAAAGTTTAAAACGACCCATTTCCAATTTAATCCGTTATTCTTTAAAAATTTTTTATTTTAAGAAATTGAACTTTATATATTTAATAACAGGTTCGTCCTTCTAACGCCGCTATCCTATCCTAGGCGAATTCCTTTCTCATTTAAGGCAATACATTCAATTCTCTATAATTCTTACAGAGTAAGTAGGAAATAGATAGATCAACATGTACATTCATGAAAAAATTCAAGTATGGAAAAGTACCATAAACTATGAAATCAAGTATATGTGATAAAGATGACATATTTTGTCGATAGTAGCCGCATCAATTAGGTGATCGAAAACCTTTGACACTGAACGTTCAAGTGACGCACCCTGACAAATACTTACCAAGTTTTATGTCAACGGCCGCAATGAGTTGCAAGTTACCGTGTTTTCTTTCTCAATCGCGAGGGTCATTTTTATATTTGAGAAGTGACGGTCAACCGAACGCATATAATATTAGCCACATTTCAGTTTTTCATTTGAAATCCCATCTACCAAGTCAGCGTTCGCGGCTTCAGATCTCAAGTGCGTTAGAGCTTACTTTGTTCGTACCTACAGTGAATGCTTAGCTAGTAAAAGCCTAAAACTTAGCGACATCCAGACATCCGCCAGGCTACGATCACCACCTCCTCCCTGTCATCTTCTCTTTCTTCGCTTCTTCTAACCGTCACCACGTTACACAAATAGGAGACCTTCTCTGAGTGATTGCTCCATATTAAAAAGAAAAAGAAATTTTTTTCTTCTTTACCTTTTGAAGCTTTTAACCTAAGCACACTGCGTGATTTAAGTCAGCTTAATTAGCTTTTTTTTTAAGTTTCAGGCATCATTTTAAAAAGGAATCTTTAAATAATTCTGTTGAATTCACTGTCATATCCTTAAACTTTTTTTTTGTTGTAAAAATCATTGACATCTATATCCCTAACCATTACGGTAGCAATCAATACTTTGTTATGTTTTTACAAACAGCTGTTCGAAATTTTATGCAATTAGTTCCACTTGAAAACCAAATATTTATTTCGAAAATCCCCAAAAAGAAAATGAATATAACTGTGAATGTTGGCACTCGCTCCACGCATTATACAGGACAAAACATATTAAATTACTGACAGTATTTATAAAATGTGTAACGGTTTATAAGAGCAATGAAATGTTGAATGCTAGAGAACTGATGGATAGATTTTTATTTATCCCGTTAGAAGGGAGTGAGGAAAATGGATATATTTACACAGGATATCAATGGAAGCAAAAGCGGAATAAAGCGAAAATTAAGGAAGGTGCAGATGCATACAATAATCAATAGAAAAGAACGATGGCAAAAACAAAAACAAAACGAAAGATTATCTTTTAGAATTTTCTAAAGTCTTTTTTTGTTTTGTTTAAAAATAACGCAAAATCGATGAAAGATATCGCTTCAAGTAACAGGGTGTGGTGCGCAGAAAAAAGTTAAAAATAATAGGAATAGAAGTGTGCGTGCGTGTGTGTGTGTGTGTCAAAAGTTTTATTTACAAACCAATGCTTGTAGCTTATAAACAAAATTTATTTAGTCCCTATAGTTCCATCAGTGATCGCTATTCATCGCATACGGAAAGAAAAAAACCATATTTTAAGTTAATTAGAAATGAAATCAGATAAAGTCGTCCAGAAAGAAAAGAAAATACAAAACTAGAGCCAGTTAGCTTTTCTTTTCATTTTCTGGTAAGATTTTAATCTTAACCCCTTTTCCTGCTGTAGATGAAAAAAAAAATCTAAAAACTTAAAATTAATTCGTATTTATTTATTTATTTACTTCTTTTCGCTGGTAAACCTTAATTTGCGTTCAATATCTTGTTGATGTCGTAACGATAAATTATTGACGAGGGTTTTGTTAACCAATTAATTACATTCTACTAAAGCACTAAAAAAATCAAGGCTTTAATCTTTTTCTTCTTCCTTTTTCCAGACACCACATCTCTGTATCTGGCAGCCACCCATAGTTTAGGCACTCGCTCTTTGTTATTACCAAACTCAACTGAAGATTATTTTTGAGATATGAAAATGCGGTGCTGGAAATATCATTTAAATTAAGTTAATTATTAGATTACGCTTCTCATAAGAATTAATAATGATAATTGGAGAGAAACGGGAGGCGTTAAGTCACTGTTTGCGGTTAGCTTATAGAGTAACACGTCGACCTAAAATAAAGTGTTCTTCCACATTTTCTTTTTTTTCGGAATGTAAAACATGGCTGTAGAATAATAACATTGAAGGAAGTTGCTAAGCATTATAGCACAGCATCCAATAGGTTCGTGCGTTACTAAATAATCGTAATTTTAAAGTAAGGACCGTAGTAATGAAGTGTCATAAAATTTTTACATATTTCGTTTAAAGATTAGTGCCATATAACAATCATGTGGATTCCTTAATAGTTACACTCCATTTGTATGTTATCCTATGACCTTATTGAGCGGTCTATTATTTAAGTATTAAAGGAAAAATTGTTTTGACAGATACTGACGCAATCATGTTCAAATATGCTTCCTCCATCCAAATGTGCTTACTCCAAGATTTTAGTCTAGAGCGTGCATCAGTCAAAGCCGGAATTGGTAACTTTTATACTTTGCATTACATTTTTATGCGTTATACTTCCCACGTCAATCTACTTTAGGGTTTCACAGAGAAGAAGTGCCTAAAAAACTCTTTTCGAAAACTTTCGTTTTTCTGTTTTGTTACGGGTGTACTTCCTAACCCAAGCTATAAAATGCCTTTGAGTTAGTCCAATTGACTTATTGCGGAAATTCGTTATACATCAAATGCAACATTTTTTTTATATTTAGTGATGTTGAATATATACTTAGAGATAAAAGAACTTAGAAAGATAGTACTGTTGTGAGTAGTTCCAAAGCCAATCAATACCCGTCCACATGTGGATCTATACTCTAAATACCATCTTCAATATGGACTGAAAACATCTTCAATGCGCATAACCGTAATGATAAATTTATTTCGAAATTTTTTTTGGTGGTGGATAAAACAAATTCCACTATACACAATAAAAGCATGTATTATTGCAATTAAAGATCAACGAAACAATTGATGAGTGACATAACATGTTTGGAGAAATATGAACGCCAGATGGATAATTTACTGGTACTCGAAGCCAGTTGAATTTTTATTTTATAAACACTAGAGCTACCAACATTTCATATCAAGCGGATCATTGTGACTAACTATTTCGTGGATTGCTTTAATCATAAAAATTGCGATGAGAAATTAAAATTCGGCGTGTATTTTTCGGAACCGATTCATGAGACTGAGTCAAAAAACGAGTTCGTTCCGTAAGCAAACAAGCCCACAATAGATGAAAAACTGAAAAAAACCTTAAAAAATATCGAGTGGGGTGTCACATAGGCAAGTAGATAAGAGTCCTGACCACCAAGCTGGTGTTCGCGGTTTCAAATCTCAGTGCACTTTGATCTTATTTGGGCGTAACTATAGTGAATGCTCTGTCAGTCAAGCAATAACACTTAACCAATTAGGCTTACACCCACTAAACATCCATTAGGCCCTTCTTTCTGATTATCATTGTTTTACGCGAATAAAGAATTATTCCCCCAGTAATTGGTCATTAAAAAAAAAAAAAGGGGTAACAGGTTTTTTATTTTATTTTCATCAATAAACGAGTCTACCACGCCTAGTAAGTGAGTGTTCGAAGGTTGAAATCTCAGTGTAATAGAGTTTACTGTGGTCGCAGCTACAGTGAGAGATATAGGCACAAAACTTATCGATTGGGTACATATCCATTCGATTACGACCACCACACTATCTCCTTCCCTCTCTTCACTTTGGGACACCCCTGAGTAATTGGTCATATTAAAAAGAAAAATAATATTGCATATCCCAAAATTCAGTTTCCTACATCAATGTTTTCAATTCTCGCAAACGCCCAAGAAAACTGAATAAAGTAAAAGTTACTCACCTTAACAGAAAGATGGAAGATATCTTGTAGAAGTTTAAAAATGTCGTAAATAGGTATTTGAAAACTTTTTTTACAGTTTATTTCGAAAATGAAGCTGGAAGCTCGATACTTGAGATGACTTATAGTAACATCTCGGTGGTTGCAGTGTTAAACTGTAGCCTGTGTTAGAAATCGATTGAAATTCTGTGACAGTTTTTGGCTTATGCGCAAGCCTTAACTTCAGCTGCAAGTATTAACATTCGCAGAGCTCATATTGCACTAAAACATGCATCTGTCGTGTGCCACTTGATGAAGAAGAAGGAATTGAAAAGGAAGCAATGAACTCAAAATATTTGTACTCAATATGCTTAGGAAGGCGTTACAAAATAATAACTTTTTTGTTTTTAAATATTATGATGAAAGGCTCTAAAATATGTAAAACTAGACTACTTGAATTGCTATGAGACAGCAATTATTGCTAAATTCTTAGCGGCCAATTCCTTCACTCAATACCAACGCAATTTTCAAATGAAATGAAAAATTCCTAAAATTTCCGTTGAGATAAAATTTTAATTAAAAGATTACCAACATTTTTTTCGTATTTTTTGGGATCGTCGTGGTAGTGGCGGTGGTTGGTGGTATATTTATTTATTATATATATATCATTGCATTAGTTGTACAATTCCAGTGCCTTTTCTATTCCAGACGATTTTTTTTTTTGTGTTAAAACAAAAATAACTCACAATGATCAACGAAACTTAAAGCATACACATGCGCTGAAGCACAAACCCACACACACACACGCACACACACACATGAAGATCTGCTGACATAAACATCAGGAATATGAAACTATACACGTTCGTGCTTTTCTAGATATATGAACGAACAAATGAAAACATGAACACCTGGACACAATGAGTTTAATATGTTTTAGTATTAAGCGAATAAAGCACATTCACAAAATCTACACCGATATTATACACGAACAATTCATCAGGGCCTTATATAGCTTTATATGCTTGTACGTGTATACATAAAATGTGAAACGAACGAACACATTTGTAATAACATATTGTTCGGCTTTCGTTATGCTTGTAAAACGAACTATTCGCGTATTGCTCTACACACTGCTGTTGCTCTCTAATATCTTATTCATATCTCTAGTGTTTAAACACGAATTAATATATGTATGTGCCAAACAAATATCCATAAGCATATACTTACTTATCTGCATACAAAGTAGAAAGAAAAGAAAAAAATAACAATATTAAATGATCGTTACAGACGACAAAAAGCCGTCCAGTATATTCCATATGTATTGTTTATATTTATAAACAAAACACAAACCATATCAAACCACTACCACCACCGCCACCGTCATACATGCATATGCTCCTAGTTTTTTATGTATGCGCAAATGTAAACGTTTAAGTTGTCGTTAATGTCTGCAAATGCGTAAGTGTCTTACTCAAAAAGGAAAAAAAGAAAGAAAAGTAGAAAAAATAAACGACACCAGCGACGACAGGAATATGAGTCAACAAATACTTTTTTTTATTTCGATCGTATTGCGCTGCGTGAGTATGCAGCCGTGACTGATTATCACTATGATAACCGAACCACGTTCATATAATAAATGAAAAAAAAAAACCAATATTTTTAAAGCATTTCCTAAATCTAAATATTATCGTGTTTTTCTTTTTTTTTTCATTGTTAACATGAATAAAGCAAAAGATAGAATATTAATCTATTCAATAACTCTTAATCTTTACTACCGCTCTTTATATATGTCTGCATAACAAAATGAGATAAATGAAAAAAGAGTTTAAAATATTTTCTCTTAAAAATAAACAATACACAAAAGGAATGCAATGGAATTAAAATTTATTGAAGAGCTTTATATATTAATATGAAAGTAATTGGGGAAAATTAAGTTAAAGAAGAGTAACTTAAGAATGATTGTAAATTTATTTCGTAAACAAAAATTTACTCATCTCAAAAAGTTATATTATTTATATCGATCAGAATGATTGGTTCAATGGAAGTGTCAAATTTTGTACCAATAGAATGCAGGCAACAGAAGCAAGCAGAAAAAGGGTAAGAGACTTCTTCAAATGTTTGTAATGATAATGTAAAATTTATAATTAAAAATTTATCAGTCTTTTTATCAAGGTTGTTTTTTATCTCTCACCGAACATTTAGCCTTGTTAAAGTTATAACTTTGCTCACGTATCTGAAAATTACGACTTTGTTAGATAGGTTTAAATATACGTTAGTTGGATTTGTTTAACAATGGACCTGAACCCTCAACGAAATAAGAATTAGCAATGAACATTTAAAAAAAAAAAGCTTTGCGAACTGCACATACTGAAACATTGTTGCCAGAACTACGAATCTCACAAGCTGCGTCGATTTTAAACTTAAGCAACATAAATAACGAATAACAGAGAACATTCCGATTTGCAAGCTAGCACCCTCCTAGTTGTTGAAAATTTTCTTGATTTTTATGCATATATTTACACAAGTATCTGTCCATCCCGAAAATAATTTTCCTACATGTCGTAGCTATAGAAGGTGGTAGATTATATTTGCTAAATATTTGTATTGTATTGAAAAGTGTATGGGTAACCAAGCCCGCAATATTTGAACGGAGAGTGATCGGAGGGGGTGCCCGCATCCTTTATGCATGTCTATGAGCTTGTGTTTGTGCTGAAAGTACAACTATTTTATATTAAATAGAATTTGGATTTAGTTTCTTTCTTTATTAACCAAAACTCGAAAACCAATAAATCCATTGGTCCAAACGCAAAATATCATTACTATAATTGATTGAATTTTTTTTATGTTATGGTCTTAAAACTTTACCGATCGATAGTATATAGATGGTTTTTTGTCGCTGGTGCTATTAATAAAAATAAAACGTTTCCTTATCATGTAACAGCAGAAAGCAAGTAAGAAAGGCACAGATATCCAGCGCGACAACCTTAATCAAAACATAGCCTGCGGCGGAAAGTATCTGCAGCTTAGCAGCTGCTCGGTGGTGTGCTGTTATTGTAGTTTTTATTTTGGCGCTATGTTTATTGTTAACTTTAAAATTGTTCTTCAATAAAATTAAATACAATTTAAAAATCTCTTACATTCAGCACACATTTGCCAAGAACCCCCCATATAACGAAGACTCGAATATTTATTATTAGATACGGTTCTCGGTTTTCGTTCATATTATCATGTAAAAAGTACTGCTTTAATAGGATTAAACATAATTTAAATCATAAAAGATATCATACGGGTTACGAGGCAAAAATTCGGGCACGTATCCGAACAATATTTACTTCCTATTTTTGTGCCTTTGTTCATAGCTTTCAACAAACATAGAATCTTCATGTCTCTCTCCGTCTTATGGTTTTGCAGCCCTTAACGTCTCAAATGCCTTTCTTTGCTCCCCTTAGCAGTTACTTCAATCTGAATCTTACTTTAAAAGAAAATTTTGAAAAGCATCAATTACTGAATTATCAAATTTATGAAAAGTATTTGTAATACTAACGATAACAGTAGTTAATTATTTTTAGTTGATTGTTATATAATTACAAATATCGGCAGATATAAATATAATTTGAAAGCATTCGAAAATTATACGATTTTTGATTTTCTAAAGTCTGAAGTCTTATTAGAT
Organism: Glossina pallidipes; assembly: GCA_000688715.1. NCBI lineage: Eukaryota > Metazoa > Arthropoda > Insecta > Diptera > Glossinidae > Glossina > Glossina pallidipes. The sequence goes on from KK499765.1 coordinate 5,120,219, forward strand.
TGCATAATAAGGTAAAGTAAGGGGGAATATATTAAGTGTAGACTTTATTTAATATGTGTTTGCACTTTTCCTTATTTCATTCAGAAGAAGAAATTAGGAAGCGCCTTTTTACCAAAATAAACAAATGTAATGCAAATGGGGAATCTTCACATGTAATTCAATTTTTAAAATTTTCAACATCAAAGAAAATAATTAGACACCCATCTTAGACACCCATCTATCATCAAACTTTTAAAAAATTCGAAGAAGATATAATTTACGATTTGTTCTTTGAAGACGTCATATATATTGTCTTCTGTTACTTTGGTTCTTCCACGCACTTAAGATAACACACCTGTCCCTAACTCACGAAAGGTTATTTTTAGACTACTAAAGTTTTTCACAAAAGCCTATGTTTTAAAAGGCATTCAAAGATCTTTGTATCTTAGTATTTATAGAAGTCGTGCTCATAGTTTACGTATCCTTTCCTTTGCTTTACAGCGTAACCGAAAACAAGCAACACATTATTTAAAGAGCGCAACAGCTGCTTTAAATACGCAGACCTTTTCGGAAAATCTCCGAGAGAGTTTTTTAAAAATGAGTCAATACTATAATGAGAGAAGAAATCAGAGAGTTTTTTTTTATTAATACGACAAAGTAAACAGAAACAAACGGTGTATATATACAAAATCGTTCCAAGTTGAAAGCGAAGTGGTATTAGTTTCAAATGCTATTGGCTCAGAAAAAAACGGCAATAACGGCACGCGCATACGACATGTGTTAACATATATAAACAGGTTTCTACTGTGTAGCGGTTCACTAAGCACTTCCAGCCGACCAGGCGAGCCGATTGGTGGTTGAAAACCGTTCGCATATATCACTACATATATAGAAGAAACCGCTTTATTTTTTCACGCATACACACACGCACACACACATCCTCATACAAATAAGGAAATTAAATACACTCTTGTATACAGGTGGTGTTTTAATGATTCGTTCGTTTACTCTTACACTTTATATTTTTCTTTTATCTTATAAGATGAAGAGCAAGAGAACAAGAAAGAGAGGGAGAGTGTGGTAGAGCGTTTTGATGCTTGATGATTTTTAAGCCTTACTCAAAATTTTGATGAGAGGATTCATTATAAAAATACGAGTCGTGGGTTGCTTTAGCACAGTTCTTCGTTGCTTCCGCTTGCATTAACATCGCTTTTTGCTACGCTTTACGTTCTCTTTCCTTATGTTTTGAGATCTTTTGTTCGTTTGATTTTTTATATTCAATTAATTTGTGAATTTATCTCATATCTCAATATGATACCAAAAATATATAACAAGAGACAATAAATATTAAAAAGATCGTGTGCGTATTTATTTAAACTTAACGGTACTTTAAACAAGGAGTAAATGAAAAAGCAATCAACGCGCGAAATCAGTGCCTATAAGTTTCTTAAGAACATATCTCCAAGTGTTTACATTATAACGAAAAAAATAACTGAATAAAAACTTAATTCTATGAACAAAATGCATAACGTTGAAGATATGTTGGTGGAAAAAAATTATAGTAAATGTCCTTTGAAGAAACGACCGGTCAATTATCAATTCGATGAAGATGATTCAATTTCTGTGGATAGTAAGCTGAACGTAAAAGCTGAGCATACATTACTGCAGCAAAAAAGTGTTATTGAAGAGCCAGAAAATCTCAGTTTGAAAAGGGAGCCGTGTAAGAAAGAAATCATATCAAGTATTAGCGGATCGAGTAGTAAAGAAGATGAATTAATCAATGTAAGCGACTGCTGTGAAGATGAGGGTGTTGACGTAGATCACACCGATGACGATAGTATGTACGAAGAAGATGAAGAAATGATCGATTGCGTAGAAGTTGAAGAGAATCATGGTGCCGATGCTAATACAACGCAAGCAGCTGCCTTGGCAGCAGCAGCCGCAGTGGCAGCAGCTTCAGCTGCTGCTTCGGTGGTAGTACCTACTCCAACTTATCCTAAATATGGCCTACAACCGTGGAATTTTCATATGTCTCCGTACACAGCAGAGTTTTATCGTACTATTAACAATTCGCATCTGGCTCAACAAATTTCTCCTCTACGCGGTGAGTTATTATCGCCGAGTTCACCATCTGATTCCATTGGGTCTTTGTCACCGCCACCTCATCACTATTTGCCGGGTCGCGCTAGTTCAGTGTCGCCACCAATGCGCTCTGAAATTATACATCGGCCTATAGGGGTAAGGCAATTGCCTAACTGTCCGCAACACGGTCAGCACAAATACATATCATATCCATTGCCACCTTATCATCCACATAATGGAACAACCGCACCCTATCCTTTGGGCTATCCACCCCATCATGCTCCCATTTCACCAGCTTATTCAGAATCCTCATATTATTCCATGCGTTCGTTAACACCAGAAACCATTTCATCACCAGTGCCCGAAGATCTCTCCATTAAAAATTGCAATACTAATGCAAACAACAAAACTGTATCGAAAACGTTAAGTAATAGTAACAAAATGGAAACTTTAAGTGAAAAACTTGGCTCGACTTCTATTACCATCAATTCAACGTCAGCAACGACGCCAGTTAAAAAAGAGAAATCAACAGCTCCGCCTCGTTATCAATGTCCCGATTGCCAAAAGTCGTATTCTACATTTTCAGGCCTCACCAAACATCAGCAATTCCATTGTCCTGCAGCTGAAGGAAATCAAGTGAAAAAGTCTTTCAGTTGCAAAGACTGCGAAAAGACTTATGTGTCTTTGGGTGCCTTGAAAATGCACATAAGGACCCATACTCTACCGTGCAAGTGCAATATTTGTGGTAAAGCTTTCTCTCGACCATGGTTATTGCAGGGCCATATACGTACACACACCGGGGAGAAACCTTTCAGTTGCCAACATTGTCATCGTGCTTTTGCTGATCGTTCCAATCTCAGAGCACATCTGCAAACGCACTCTGATATTAAGAAATATTCCTGCAGTAATTGTTCAAAAACATTCTCGCGCATGTCTCTACTAACAAAACACTCCGAAGGAGGTTGTCAAGGTAATGTCGTTAATAACAGTCAGCCAGAAACACCAATGGAACTGAGTTCATATCCTATTTATGCTGAACATTAAACTGAAAAAAAGAAAACATTATTTCAAGGCATATTGCAAACTTAAATATTATTTGAAAGTTAAATATTAATTTGCCATATGAAACCACCAAAAATTAGTTCCTATACTAAAAAGAGGACAACAGCTTAAACAATGAGCCTGGCATTATAGATTCCTTTTAACAAAAAGCAAAGAAAATAAAAATAGGACGAAACTTTTTGCAGAAGAAAAAAAAACAAAAATCCACTACCTACCTCTAGTCAGCCTCTTCAAATAACGCATCGCAGTTTATTTCTTACTACACAAATATATATTTGAGTGCCTGTACAAAAAAAGCAAAAAAAAAAACAAATTTTACTTAATTTCTCACAAAAGTGTTGTACATATACTATACTATAACATTATTGTGTAATCCTATAATCATTGAACTGAATTCCTTGTACAGTATTTAGTTTAGTCTAAGATTTCATCATCACTTACGGAAGACAACGTGTTTATTTTGATTACGGTGTACATTACAAAGTAAAGAAAGTTTGTATCTATTTTTTCAATATATGTACATTTAAGCAATGTTTTTTTTTCTCAAATCTATTATACTAAATTAAAATTTGAAATTAGAATTTAAGAGAAATTTTTGTATACTTGTAATAATATTAGATAATAAACATTTTAATGAATTTTATTTATTACAAAACGATTGAATATTAAAGAGAATTTATTTTTAAATAGAAAAAAAATAACAATGGATTTTTCCTTTCTCATTAAAACAAGACTTTTAACGAAGTACGTAGAACATAGCGTAAAACTTAAGCGAGCCTTTTCAGTATTTAATTGAAGGGTTATTTTTAGATAAGAACGATTGTCATGCTTAACATTGAGGCACGTCATTTCTGAGAGTACGATCACAACACTTAAGGGAAGGATGATTTCCAACTGGCAAATATTAACTCTAAACAGAAGGAAAGCCACTTGTTGAACAGTTTGGGGCATTGAATTAGGCCACTACTTCCACGAATATCCTTACTGTGTTGAAAACCAAAAGTAATTCTAAAAAGTGAAAAAATTTCTATGTTTCAAATATGAAACTAATCAAACAAGACAGGGCGCGGCTTATGTCTGTCGATAAAATTCGAAAAAATTCGACGCTGTTGGGCTTGTGGCTGCGGACGAAAAATGAATGCGACAGGTTTACCCAATTTTTGTGAGTGTCTAATGAAAATTCCTTCGATGATAAAATTTATGTCGAACGGCGCATTCAAAAGAGAAATAAAACAAAATATCATAACGAACTGCACATATTTGATACAATTAATGAGTATAAAAACTATGTAATTCTATTAATGATGGAAATCCCAAAATGTTGGCAAAAGCAAATAATTTTTTTCTCTGCTATATTATAAACTCACAACGCTGCGGAAAAACGTGACATTGTAATCTGTTGTAATAGGTCTTTAACGGCTTCGAGGTTACATAAGCGTCCATGAATAAATAAATAAATAAAAAGATGGTTGAGTCGAGTGCGCAATCGACGTGGACAGTCGGAAGCTGATCCCAGTTTTATATTAACCAGTAAACCATGCTTAACAAGTATAGAGGTCATGATCCATCCGTCTGTATCGAATTTCCTCACAAAACTTTATCACTGTGAATGAAAAATGAAAAATATATTTTAAAAAATACTTTTGACATTTTGTCAAGTCGTTTCATTACAACCTGATTTCATATTGCACGTACTTTGTGTTTGACGAGTATACTCATCATCGCTAAAGAGATCGACACCGTTAACTGGTTAAAGACTTTATGGATCAAGTCTATGTGTGTGTTGATAAAGGGGAGTGTTTTGCTTTTAACCTTGTAACAGAATCCACTTAACCCTTTCTTCATGGCGACGTCTTTCAATCACAACGTAGTGTCACTCTGAAAGTTTGAAAGTCGACAGAAAAATTTCTCACCTTCAAAATGTGCGAATCCTTTCTTTTCTTTTGTCATTCTCGCACATTTAAGAAAGGTTGTCCTGTTTGGCAATAGAACAACCGCCGTTTTACGTATATTTATTTGTACCGAAAGGGATCATTTTGATACCGATTTGGAGACAAGAAAATTAATATGATTATTAAAAACATTCCCTTATCGATTAAAAACTTAAGCTTCGAAAACAGTTGTGATATATTTACATGCATGTCTGCATTAGGTTAGGAAGTGACACAACATCGGAAAAACATATATTCATACTTTCGTCTACAAATTTTGATCCCCGGCGATCCAAATCTTCGTTAGATCAGCTTTGCGCCATTGGTATCGGGAAAATTAGGCGAGGTACAAAAAAATTGATTATAGATATCTGAAGACTTTTCATTTTGCATTGTTCATACCGACTTGTCTAGGCAATAAATCAAAGTGATGGTACAAAACGTATGTCAAGTCTGACTTTGGAAAAGACTATTTCGAGAAAGGATAAAAGACAATTCTTTTAAGTGCTTTAAACCGTATCTCCTAAACGAGGCGGAATAAAATTTGATTAATAAACTCTTTTTCATATTCTACACCACTTGTGGTACAAAGATACATTAAGTTTGTGCGGATGTATACACCACCCAGAATGACTTGCAATAGAGCCATTGATTATTATACCGATCAATTCAGCATCGCTTTCTAAATCGATTTAAACTTGTCTGCCCCTCTGTCTGTATGTCCATCTATCTGTCTGCCCGCCTTGTTTTGCTGTATTCATTCTACATCCCGTAATTTTTGAGATATTTTAATGAAATCTACTACACTCACGTGCTCGTCGTAACGATGAACTCTGTGGTTAAGGGGCGAATGAAGAAATAAATGGTACCTAAGTGCGTTCGATTAACGTTTTCACCCGTATGATTTTTTAAACTCGTTTTATATATTCTGCAGCATACATGAATCTAAAGCATTGCCATTACTGAAACCTCCTCGAAGATCGATCGTCAAACTGGACTAAAATCTGCTACAAGTATTTTTTGTGACCAATTGAAATGTTGACATGGAAAAGACACGGTCGGCCCACTGTTACCTACGCAGTTAAAAGAATACCTAAATATTTTTACATATTCTTCTGAGGAATTGTGTACTTGGATTCGGCTCAGGGCAAAAAAATGTTGCTATTCCTTGGCTCCAAATAAGCTGGTAAATCCATTTCAGAGATCTTACATTTCATTAAAATATATAAGCTATCATAAAATGCTACTTTAATTGTTTCTTTATTCTAGATCTATTTGGCTAGCATATAATATATAATCCGATATGTAACATGAATAATAAATAATTGTACGTAATTTTCGTTTTTCCAGTGATAAAGTCTGTTGGATTAAACATGAACATTATTTTTACACACAATTTATCTGTAATACCACAACAAAATCCGCCTGAGTGGCCGAGTAGGCAAGGGTCTCGACTAGCAATTCAATGGTCGTGGGTTCAAACCTCAAGTGCGGTAGAGTTTTTAATAATAAAAATAATAATAATATTAATAAAAAAAAATAAATAAATAAATAAAAGCCGAAAGCCTTGGATGCTAGTGCTTTAAGACTTTAGTCTTAGAATTTATTCTCTGGCTAAATTTATATAACAATAATAATAATAATAATATCACAACAAATTGCATTAATCCTCAGATTTCGGCAAAGCTATCGGGCATTTTCAGTTCTTCCTAGTTTGTTGGTACACTTGTAACTTTTAAAAATGCTCCATAAGTTATAACACTAATTTAACGTTCCGAATCGACTAATCATGTTCCACGCACCATCTACCGTCCACTCACTCATTTTCTATAGTTGGAAGCTTCTATTCCTTCTGAAATTTCCTTCCGTTCAACGTACGCCGTAAGTCTAAGTGGATTTCTTTCAAATTCAGTAAATTTTTTCAAATCAAAGAATGGTTTATAAGACAACGTTTATAACAATAATAGAAATAATACTTTTGGAAGTGCAATGCATGTATGCCTCGCCGTGATAGCGATGTACGGCTTAAACAGCAAATAATGTGATATTTGAGGAATTCACGTAAATGTTATCACTGTTAGATTGTCAATATGCTTCTGCAAAAACTACTGAAAATTATTGTTTCACTTACTTTTTTTATCTTTTTTTTTAAGATATCTACGAAAAGCATGCCCTAGCGGTTGAATTTTCAAAAATTTTGAAATGAAAATTTAAAAAACTGTGCAAATGTTGCTATTTTGTTTGCTTGCATGTTTAAATGGGACATTACTTCTAATATAAAACAAGTAAAAACAAAGGGCCACCATTAAATAGTTTACCCCCGCGTACAATTTTTCATATAACGCCTTTTAAAATAAGGTCTAAGGAGAAGTGGTCGAAAAAGTGGTCCGATTTGCACCATTCGCAACAGCGTTCGTCCAAAATAAATTTCATCAAAACATCAAAAAGACAAGACGGACATACAAGCTTAAATGGATTCAGAAAGCGATTTTGAATCGATCTGTATAATGAAAGATAAGCCTATTTCAACTCCTCTTAGGTGCTGAATACAGCCGCAGAAGCTCTTGTACAATAATTGGTTTGGGCTTTAAAAAAATTAAAGCTGATTTTACTGTGCCAAGCCAATGTAACTCCCTAACTCTAATAAGCTACAACATTGAACACTACACTGTAATAAACGGGTATCGAACTATTGCAAGTAATGCGAAATCAATAAAGCTCTCACTTATAAGGTCTCATTGACGGTTTCAAAAGCGATAAAGTAAAGTAAAATATTTAAAAAAAACACATTTGATCTAAAATGCGCCATTTTTTTATTGATTTAGATAAAACGATCTTCTTCTAGATACCATAAATGTAATATTAACATAATGGACAAGAATAACAACAAGCATTTTACAACAATAATAGAAGAGATACTAAATATAAAATATTTAAACAGATCAAAATTTTGTTACGTTGTTTGTTGAATACTCACAGATAACAGCGATAAATGTGATTTTTATATGCTTGTCAATGGATTGAATGAGTGTCGGTGTCGTTATGGTTGTTTTTTTGTTCATTTTTTTACATCTCTTTAGCAGCTTTTCTTAACTTTTTTGCCTTTGAATGAAAGTAGTATCACTGGTTAGATATTTTTTTGTTTTCTTTATATTGAAAATGACTTTTTAAGCTATTCTTTGTAGTTTGTTAAATATTTTTGTTGTTTTTAAGGAAAATTTGTTGCTAAAAATTTAGCAAGTGAGCACCTCCTTCTAAGCGGGCATTGCAACGTAGCATAACTAGTAGTACACACAATGACGCTTTACTATACTTTTGTTAAAGAAAAAGCAGGCTTATCATAACCTAAGTGAACCTAAGAACATAATCCGAGATTAAAATAGGAAAACAGAGCTTGAGAAAGTCTTTAGTTCGCAACTCTGGCACTATTGGACAAATCAACTTTAGATAAATGAACAAACCAAAAGCCGCTGAAGTATGAGATGCCTTGATATAAAACAGCTGAACGTGCAAATGGATTAGGAAACACACGGAACTCATACTAGCGCATTTTAGGATAGTGCTTAAAGACTTTTTACTCGCGGCAAACGAATTGAGGATGACGTGACATAGAACAGATGAACTTTCAAATGCACTGAGTCGTAACAGCGAGACCTAGGAGATTGCTCGAGGAGAATTGACCTTGAAAGTCGCGGTACAGATTGCCCATGATAAACAGCAATGGGGGGACCGTCGCATAGGTGAAAGAATTAATAGATTATAAAACAGAGGCGCATATGACAATACTTACGCGGTACTGTAATACGAACACATTAACAAACAAATAGATAAAGGGAGAAAGGGACATTCAATGTCTACTTCAACTGGCGGTGAATATATTCTTTTCAGATTACACAAGGTTCGCGAACGTATACCTCTGAACTTCGTTTTCGGTTGCGTCCTTTTTATAAGTTGTTCTTCTTTGCAGTTCAATGTGTTCTTTGTCACATAACACAGGTTAAAAAGGCAAAAGTGAAGACCTCGAAGCAACTGGAATGCGCAATTGAACAAGGAAAGTATTTTTACTAGTGGCAGTCTTAAAAAGGTTTAGATTTTAACAAGAAAACGATAACATCTCACTCTCTCGCTTACCTTCTTCGATATGGTCTCTCTTATTATGCAAGTTCTACTAATCTCTCGCGTAGGATTTAAAGTACTAACAAACTCCTATGTAGAGAACATTACCTGCTTAGCTGTTAGCTTATTTATTATTGTGTTAGACTTTCATAACATGACATTTGAGAATCTCTGCGTTCCGTGTACAATTTTGTAAATAAAAAAACACAAAAAAGAGGAATCGCGGTTTACTCTCTTAAATTTGTTATTGGAGCATTGGGATTGATTGGTTTTGTGCTAAGCCATTGTATATTTGAATACACATTTATAGATTTCGGTTAATTTTTTAACGAGGCAAGGCACACAAAATGAAGTAAAACTAACTTAAATAAGAAAAAAAAGAAAAAAGCAAAAATAAAACTTTCCAAAAGATTCGTAACGAATCAACCGCAACGACGACGCGAGAGTGCGCGCAAAAATGGAGATCATTTGACGATAACGTGCGCATTTGTTTGTCACGATATTATTTTGGAATAGGCGAAGGAAGTCGAAGAAGAGGACAAGCAGCGTTTATTTATTTAAACACGCGCTCCTTTAAAGAGTACAAAATAAAAAAAAAAAATAAAAAAAGGGAGAAGAAAAAATATATTAAATAAACCACAATTTCACATTTCTATTCATGTGGTCGAACGGGTTGACGATTAGTTGGAGGAGGAGAAGATGTGTCTTGTGCACCTCAACTTTGCGCGCACGATTGCTGCTTCAGCAGCCTTGTTTTATTTCACCACCATTACCAACGTCACTGATAGAGATACCCTTTTGTTAACTGTCTGTCTTTTTGCTATTTTTCTTCTTCTTTTTGTTTTTTTTTGTTTATTTACCAGTTTTTGTGCAGCCAATAAACCTTAACAAAAGAGCCCTAAAATCGCGTTCGTAATCGTTAAGTTAAAGAGCGCGGATTAATAACGCTTTGTTAGGTAAAACGTTACATTTAGTACTTACAAGTCAGTTGGTTTATATATTGAACTTTTATTGTTTGTAGGTGCATATACTAAAACCTTTAACAGCTAACTGCGAATCTTAAAATGCGTGCATATTAATTTTTTTGTTTTTGTTGCTTTTTGCTGCAGAGATTTCTCTATGCTATGATGCCCGTCTTAACGAACTTTCCAAAAGTGTATCACAAGCAGAAAAATGAAAAACCACGACAGACTGTAACTCTGTAACAGAGCTTTCAATGATTGTGACGAGATCCGGTGTAGATGGCTAAGGCGAAATTAGGCCAAGTAAAAAAGCTACATTTTGTGTTTTCCAAATTTTGAGTAATATTTTCATAAGAACTCGAGACGTTGGTGGGGGAGGGGTCGAGGTTTTTGATTTTTGCTAAGGTTATTTCAGCTGGAATGGTGGAGGGTTGAATGGCAAGTGAACGTGCATTATCCCAGTGGAGAAAATTTGACTAAACTGCAACTTTCCCGAAAGCAACGTTTACTTCATAAAGAATAGAATAAGAAGCAAAGAGTTGATGATGGTACTCAAAAAAAAAGATCGCTGCCATATTTTGAAAAAGGATGAGATCGGGCATGTTGATATGATACAGATACAGCTTGCCAACGTGATTAGATATAAGAGAAGCTATTGTTAATTCTTTCATCAAGAAATCATATCATCTCTGTATGCGCGCTTGTCGTTCAAGCTAGCAACTGTGCCCTTTTTTAATTTCATATTTTAATCTTTACGACGAGAAATGCGCGCAGCCAGGCAATTCTAGATAATTAATTCGCTTACTTGTTGCGATGATCTGAAAGTGAGATCTTCAAGATGGTGTCCTGTGCTTTACTTGTCCAAATTGGAAAAATAGTAATAAATGAAAACAGGGATAGATTGAATCACACAAATAGTAAGTCGAGAATAGGGACAACAAGAGAAGCGGATAAATGGATGGATAAATTCATATATGGAGAGGTGGTTAACCGGTGAGTTGCCTATGAACAATGAACAAATGAATAGGTAAAAATAAGCAGAAGTCGTCGTATGAACGCCTGGGAGATCGTTATAGCTAAGCTGCTTCCAAAATATTTATTCTTTTACGCGAATGTCTGGGGCCTGCAAACGGGAGGATAAAGTTGGTAGTTTTCGCTGCTCTTTGGATGCCTAAATATTATAGAAAGCACAATAAATAGTTGTGTTATATTAGCTTCACCTCAATAAATAGTAGATGGTAAACAACAAACGTTAATTTGAAGGTATCGAATGGCGCACAATTACTTGCGAGGTCTATTTAAATATGAGTACCGTATCGAACTCTCCGTTGGCAGCTGTCTTATTGGCAAATTATTAGTGAAAGCATTGGAAAACGTGATTGCGACGGCTTTTCGATACTTTTAAAACGCTGGTTCTTGTTTAATTTTATTCGTTCCATTAAATGCATACATTGTGTGCAATTCGCTATGAAGGTGATTTACAGTACTAGGTGGGCAATGATGTAAAATTGAAATGGTCAGTCAGTGTGAAAAAAGCAGCCGCCCAGTTAAGACGGGGGCCACTTTGTAATTGCCGGTATCAAGCAAATTCGATAGATGACGTTTACCGACTCACCATAATGACCACGAGTTTACAGCTCTCGGTTTTCTTACTATCGAATCGAAAATCTTTCGAGATTAATTCCTGTCCAGTAGCATATTCAAATTACGATCGATTTTATTTGATATTGACAGCTATAAACAGGTTATCGGTGTGATATAAAAGGTACCCTAGGAGCTTTATGGGTAAGCATAATAGTAAATTTGGTGTTGGTTTCAATTTACAATTGAAGCAAAGCAAGCGCCAGAACCAGGAAAAACATCAACATAAAGCAAAAGAAAAAGAAAAATCCGCCGCTGGGAATGCTCTTAAAAAAAAACGTTTCTCATATATGGGATAAGAACGTATGAATATGTATAAAAATTTCTATTTGAATTTCTGCATTTTTTATAAACCCAAGCGATGGAGCGATGGAGCGATGGACTAACATACTTAAAACAACGCCTATTAAGAATATAAACGATACGCAGACTTTACAGTGTCTGCTGTTAGCAGCGTAGCGTTACACAAGGATTTATAAACATAGCATGACTCCCTGTTTAGGCGATGATTATAAAAACTGTCTACGTTCACTGCTATACAGTTGATGATGATCTAATTTGGTAACAATTGTTGTCGTGCATCCATGTGTTACTTATATATATGCTATATATATATATATATATATATATATATGCTCGTTTAACTATTCGATAGGTTTTCTCAACTTTTGGTAAACAAATATTTGATTTGCTTATAATGTCTACATGTGTGATGTGTACAAATACATGCACATATGAATCTCCTCTACCTTGTATAAATATGCATATGTTTTTTTATATATATTTTTCAATTTAAAGCTAATATGCTCGATTTGCGATCAATTGGTTTCGATAATGAGTTTAGCGCACCCATTTTATTATTTCATCGTTTTGTATTTTTATTTTCTTTATGTTTATAAATTGTCGCATACCGTCGTATTTGCACACATTCGATGTCTTTGCTTGCATAATGTAGGCATATGCGCATTTTTTATAAGCTTTCTTTATATCCATGAAAGTGTGTTGTTGTGTCTTTCCCTCTTCTGCGTTTCGGATTTTTACAAGTGTGGATTTCCCGTCTATTGAACCGTTCAATCTTTTGGTTTCTTTTCTTTTGCTCTTCACTTTATTTTTCCTCGATCCACACACACACACACACTCACGTAAGTGCCATCAATTTCATTTGATGCGTGTTTATAGCGGAAATTATGTTAAATAGGGAAATTTAATTCATATTTATCTGATTTAAAACCACAGCAACTTTGAATTCGCAATCGCAGATCATTAAAAATATGATATGATATTAAAGATTTAAACATGAGAATAATACGCAGAGATTTATCTGAGCTTGAGAAGATGGGCTCAAAAACAAAAAAAAGAAAATAAACTAAATATTCAGTCGAATAGCTAAACTAGGTTAAGTTAACGTTTTATTCAAACAGTCGCTCTTACGGTTATGTTCATTGTTTCTTTTTTCTAATATATCCCGAAAGAGTTTCCACACTTTGCTTGGTAAAAGAAATTATATTTTAATTAATGATTGTTATTGGTATAATTTTGTTATTATTAACGATTATTATAATTAATAAGCTAAACTAGGCTAATAAACACAAAACAACATCGCAGACATGTCACATGTCAAAAGGCATTTTCTAGCTTGTGTTTTTCGTGACTTAATAGTTTGGTTTTATAACAGAGTTTATATTATAACGCTTTTCTGCGAATATAGAGTAATATATTCTGGAATATTGAAATTGTGGTAAAGTCATAAACGCTATCACAAAAAATAAAGATAGTTTTGTCGTGTGACTAGTGAATGATCACAATGCGAGAAAACAGTTGAAAATTAAACATCTAAAAACATTGCGTAGAAACAAGAGGCTGTAAACAAAGGAAATACTTTATGCAATTGGGATCACATTTTTATTGCCAATACGTTGATCATTTCGTAATGTAATTAATTCAAAAAAACAAAAAAAAAAAAGAATAAATCATAGGAGAAGATTTTTTTTTTAAATAATCTTTTACTTAAGTAAGCTAAAAGCTGGAAATAAATCTTCATCCAAAAGCTTGGGACATGAAAGATTTCAATTTCATAGGAAATACAATTCTGTCGATCAGAAATTTGGAAGTGCCCGAAATATTGACCTAGACATTTGCATCTGATATGCCATGTGGTGGCCGCTATTTGAAATGCAGATAAAATTGACTTTATTTTGTTTTTTCGGCGTTTCCTTGTTATCGTATCTAAGGGTGTATGGAAGCAAGAAGAACTTACATTTGGAAGTACCTTCAATATTGATTGAAAACTTCCATGACAGGGAGCAAGTTAAGTAAAGGCTTATAAAATAAAATTCGTTTCATTCATATAGAACATACCCCGTAGTGATAACAGGCTATGTAAACGTGCGCAATCAATAATATATAATATATTTATATATAACAATATATAATATAATAGTTTCCTATGGTTAATTGTTTTGTTAAATAACTCCCTACGGCCAGTTCTTCTATTAATTTGCTACTATCGGTCAACTTTCATAATTTCGTGCAATCATTTTCAACAGGGTTTGACATTGGGCCAACGAGCGTCAGTGTACCAAATTTCACTAAAACATCTCAAGAATTGCGACCGGCAGGTGGAGAAAAGAATGAATGGAGAATCATAGTATGTATAAACGCACAGACGAGCTTAGATTGATTAAGAACACAGTTTTGAAAGGAAAGTCTCTTTTTAGCTCCTCCGCAAAGACTCAATATACCCTGCTCAACAAGTGGTGTAGGGTACACAATTATTGAAAATATTTGAAAAAAATTCATTACGTTTTTATGTATATAAGTTTAATGTCTATATTAGGTGCAACACGACTAACTGATGCAGGAAGAGGTGAAAAATATAATTAATGCCAGGGTTAATAAGCAAAAGCATCGTGAAGAGAGCCTTACAAATTTCACAAAAAAAGGAGATATTTCAGATTATTTTCGTCGTTTCTTAGGTTGTTCAGTCTTTAATTTTATTAAAGTCGGATTACTGCTTAACCTTTACATCATTATGCCATATCAGGGACCGGTGGAGGTTTTCAATCTCTTTTCGTTTAGCGGTTCGATTCGCAATAATCATTTGTTGATTCTTTGAATTACGTACTCTTTGGTCAAAATTCTTCAGATAAGAGTTATAAGAGCTTATAATTCCTTCCCTAGGGGATCTTATTTCACACACAACCGTAAGCTTTTAATTTTCGTAGCTAATAATATGATTAGCTGCTTGTCGTCTCTTTTCACATTCAATTTTCTTTTCAATTTGATTTTCATTCTTACTTTACTTTTGCACCTATAGTAGCCATGGTAATCATTTATAATACGCTCCAAGGCGTATACATTTATATATATATATATATATATATCAAGATTTCAATCCAGATAGAACGTAAGTTTCCTTCCTTTTAGGCGCAGGACTTTAAGCATCGACTAGAATATCCACGCACCATATTTCCCATTTGAGAAGTGATGAATTTCTTTTATTTCGACTGTCAAGCATTTTGGATGCAGAACACCTAATTGAAAGTCTTCTTTTTTGGACTAGATGGGAACTAGAAATTATGAGGAAATTTCTTTCAAGGTTAATATCAATGTAGATGAAAATAAATCGACAGTTGGTAAGATGACTACAAGAAGATCCCCAATGATGAACGTTTTTATATATTTTTTAGTTTTATGTCGTGCTTTTAACTGAACTCAAACAGCAGACGATTTCGAACCGTTAAACTATATAAATTCGCATGAGTAGACGAGAATTTAGACTGCCAAGCCGGTGCTCACGGGCTTAAATCTCAAGTGAGATAGGATTTACTCTCTTTCCTCAGTTCTTTCCGGTAGCCACTCTGTTACACTAATAAATGATATCCCCTCTATATGAGTGATCGGCAAAAAAAAGAACTATCCTTTCCTTTGTGGCCCATGTATGCTTCTGCGTCCTTGAATGACCTGAACATAGTTTGCGTAGTGTGGCACGCGCACGACAGTAGACTCTTTACGCATCTGTCTATGTGGCGTAACCATAAGGGTTTTCGTTAGACTAACGCCAGACTGAACAATCTACTTCTAATGAATGATATCAAAAGGTCAACGAAAGGCGTTTTGCTTAAGTTTAGACGGAAAGCCTTCTTTTTCTCTTTTTGTATGTTTTATTTAATAGCAAGGAAACATTTTTTCAATTGAAATTCCAACGGGCTTTTAATTTTATAACATTTTTTTTTAAATTTTTACAGTTCAGCCCTTTTGTAATGAAATTTAAAACCGTTGCTTTTTCTCTGCGTCGTTTTTCTGCGTCTTTCTTCCTAAGAAAGTTTTCATGAACAATTGGTTTGAGACTGAGTTTAGTGGTTAATGGCCTTGTAACAACTCTGACAAACAACAACAAGTCCTGAAACATTGTTTGCTTCGTATCTACAAAACGCCATCATCACGCGCACTAATTTAATAAATAATAATAAAAGAAAAAAAAAGAAAATTTTCTTTTTTTTTTTTTATTGCTATAAAACTACTGATGTTAGTTAAGCTTTTTGCTGCGGCTGCTGTTGCTGCTTGGTTGGTATAAGCCGACATATTCAAACTTGGAAGAGTAGGTCTTACAAATTACAACGCACAAGCGTGCACAAATAGATATACACATACACAGGCACACTGTTTCTTATAATGATAGTTAGTTGCTACTTATATTTCATTGTCATTATGACTGTGGCTTCTTTTATTTGTTCGAACTCTAATGATTTTCTCTTTTGGTTTTGATGGCATTTAATAAGGGAATTTTTTTTCCGTACACAAACACACGCATTTAATATTATACGAGTAAACAGAAAAAATGGAAAACATACTGAAAACTATGCAGTATATGTGGTTTCATTCCGCAAACACTTTTGTGGTTTTCAAGATGATAACAACGTAGTTATTTTTTGTATTATGACTCTAATGGTTTAGCTATGTGTAAGCGGTAACGCACTTGTATAGTAAGCGAAGCGCACAGCATATATTTGCTGTGCAAATAAACGTTAAGAGTGTCGATGGCATGCACACGCACTTATTGCAAGCTTTCATTATTGAATTGTACGAATGCTCTCTGATGTTTAAAAAAAAAAAAAGAATAAAACTTCATACTTTATGTGCACTTTGTGCGCTAGTGGGGCGATTTTCTGTTCGCTGGCACCGTCACTGCCACCACTAGTGCTGCCATCGCTACCATCGCCATCACCATACTCCATGGACATTATCAAAAGCATAAAACGACAAAAAGAAAGCGTTCGTTAAGTCTAAAGGCAACCACATATTACATACGCTCATACGCTTATACGCACTTTTACAGAACCACATAGGAAAGCACAACATTTACTTCCTGCCAGTGATGACAATTTTGCTAATTTGTATGAAACACAAGCAACCACAATAATAATTCAAGCTTGTATACACACACACACACTTAAAAAAACCTTCTAACTAAACTATTTTTTTTTTGTTTTTGGGGTTTTGCTTCTCTTAAAGTGCGATAGAAATCTTGCAAAGAAAGACAAAACGAGCCAACCGTACATTTTCACGACATGTGTATGTGGGTTGGTATGAGTGTGTGTATTTGTGTGCATTTGTGTGCTTATAGGCATCTCTTCGCTTCTCTTCTCTTCTCGCCAGGCGTCTTGTCATTTCTTTGGTTTTGTTTTTGTGTTTGGCTTTAAGCACTTGGCTTTAAGACATTTGATGGCTACGAATACGAGGCGACTTGGAAAATGTGTGTTCGCCAATTAGTGTTACCGTACAATATGGCAACAGAAGCTAAGGCTAAACTGCTATGAAACCGTTTGATTGTTTTTGGCCGGTCGGTTGGTTGGTTCGTTTAGCTAGTGCTAGAGCAGTGATAGCACTTACGAGTAGCAGCAAATTTAAATGCAGCACTTATTGCTATTTGTGTTTTATTGCACTCCAGTGCTAACTGATGCCACCACTGCTGCTGGTGCTGCTTATGTTGCTGCTGCTGCTGCTGCCGCTGTTGATGATGATGATGAGGATCTTTACACACCGCAATAATGATGATGACGATGCCTAATGCTCTTCTGCCGCGCTTAAATTGTTAAAACCATTTGGTTGGTAGCTGGTAGAGGTGGTGGTGGCGGTGGTGATGTCGGCTGGCTGGTGTCTGAGTTGGTGGTTGAAGTATTTACGCGCATTCCCGTATTTTAACATGGCGTAGATCATTAGTAAAAGATGGTGTTATTATTTGCACGTTTTGTGTGAAACCTTAAACATAAACACACATACACACAAACGTGCAAAATGTTAGATTTACAAATTGTGATAATCGTGAAGCAAGAAAATTGCATTTGTTTACTTACAATTATATGGCAGGCGTTCTTATCTGCTTTAGTTACTTCTCTTTCTTTCTCTTTTTTATTTCTTTTTTTAATATATCTATGTTTGACCGCTTGCGTAACGAGAAAGAAGCTACATATTTGGATTCGCTTGCAGTAATAAGCTTGAACTATGTGAAACGAATTTGCGACAAGCGCTGAAGCGATTCTAATTATAATAGTTTTAAAATAATATTTAAAAACCATTCGATATATGTATATACAATATGTGTATAGGTATATATCAAATAAGATTTTTATTTTGTTTTTATGCGCTACGGCATTTGCGGTAAACGATCATATTTAGTTTGTGCGGTTGCATGTAACACACAAAAGGACTTGAGATTGACAAATCTTTTCTGAATAGATCTAAGCTTGTCTGTCCCCATCTTAGGCCGCAATTTTTGAGACGTTTTGATAAAATTTGGTATACCGACGTATTATAGCTAAAAATTTAGGCTGCTGGAAATGGTTCGGATCGGACCACTTTTTCGACCACTTTCCGTATAAAGTTTTATTTTGAAATTTCGTTACATGAATGACTGTAGAATGCCGTAGGATCTTAATTGGTGTGCTGTGACCCACTGTAGTATTTTTTCTTGTTGCATATTGGTATATATAAATAAAATCTTTTTTAGGAAAATTTCAGCATACTTGATCATATGTTTCCAAGTAGTTAGCAATTGCCAAAGTAAAGCTTTCTAGTGAAACTTTAGAGCAAATCAATAGGTCTTGGTCTTAATTAATGATATCAGTTCGTAGTGCAAAGATTACAAATGTTTTAAAATTTTTACTAATAAGCCTTACGTTTTTAAACAGCTCAAAGAAAAGGTGTCATGTACAGATATAGACGTAGAACTCGAATTCGAAGAGCATGTAACCGGTTTTGAAGGAAACTCATAATATTGTATTGTATTGTGTGCCTGGATATAGCAAATTGACCTTTGACGTTTTAAACAGATAAAAGATAAACCATTTTTATGCCCCCACTGTAAGATGGGGGTATACTCATTTTGTTTTTTGCTAAAATATATGCAACATCCAAAAGAAAACTTCACAGACCCTACAAAGTGTACATATTCTTGATCAACGTGAAATTCTAAGTTGATTTGGCCATGTCCCTCTGTCTGTGAATCTGTGTGCTCTCTTGGTCCCAAAAATGCAGATATCGACTCCAAATTTGGTAGAAACATTGGAAGTTTCTGCGTGCAGATTGGTATTGAAAATCGGCCAATTTGATCAAAGCGAAAGCACGCAATGGAGAGTAAACTAAACGCAACTGATTTTTTTTAACAAAAATTTTTGGATTTTTGGTTCTTACTCAAGAATAATTAAAGTTAGAAAGCTGAAATTTTGCACATTTGCTTTACGAAATAGTCTACTCCTTCGAAAATGGAACCAACCGGCCATGGCCATACAAAGTTATGAGTTACTAAATTTTATTTTTTTCACTTTTTTGAGTTTTATGCTTATATATCACAAGACAAATAAGACAGAATGTTTAAAACTATTTTATACACTCCTCAAATGGAGATATCTTATCTGCCTAAAAACAGGTTAATGTTAAAATGAATATGGTAAACACCGGTATTAATTTTCTCTTTATAATACCGGCGATATAGGCTTCCAAAAAAAGAACGCGGAGAGTAGAATGCGAAAAGCGTAGTGGTACGTATGCGAGATTCGGCCTCCGCCGAATTTAACTTTCTTACTTGTTCTTTTTAATTCAATTTAAATTAAACTAATTTCTCGTCGTATGTCTTGAATACAACGAGAAATGTAAGACGGTAAGAGAATGTATGACGTTGAAACCAAATGGGGAGGCGAAAGAGAGTGAATGCAGACTAGTGGGTGCATGGGCAATTGGTAAACGTTGTGCCTGTACCGAAAGAGCATTGAGTCGTTTTACGGCGACATGATAATTGTTTATACACTCGAATCACTTTAAGGTGAATATAATTTGTTTAAGCTCACTTTAATTTTAGTTAACTTATTACATATTTCTTAGAAAAACTATGACAGAAGCTCGTGAGTATAACAAGCCGGGCATGACAGGTCATTAAAATACTTCAATTTAACGTAATGGTCTGAAGTAAGTCGCCCACAAAACATGCCAACTACGCACATTTTTAATTTATATTTATTTACTGCGTGTTGTGTGTAATTCATTAAAACCAAAAATATTATATGCGATTGATATCTAAACCAATGGTAATTTTTTATGTAAACCACTTAATATATTAAAGGTTTCTTGTTTTTTCTTTTCTTTTCCTTTTTTTCTTTGCTTTACTTACGAATGTTATGAATAAAGTGTTTCTCTATGTTTTTAAGGGAGGTTGACAAAGAAAAGAAAAAATAAAAATTGCTTTTGTGCATTAATAATAATAACAATAACAACAAGTATAACAAGCAACAACAATATAATAAGAAAAAATACCAAACACAAAGCCAAATACACAACAAAAAATTTCAAATTGTTAGTAAATTGATACCCAGGGGTATTCGAAGACCACAATGCTTTTACTGAGTGAATAACGTTCCAAAATACTGCACGCACGCATATAGAGTGTACTACTACACCAGTGTATAGTGTAGCGCAGAGAGACAGACATTTATCATTTATTGATTGTTATGCGAAATATAGTAAATTGAAATTGTTATGATCCATAAATGTCAACAGAGTAAAACTGCCAGTATTTGCAATGTAAACAAAAGCTAACGACAAATACTTATTTATGCCCAAGCACCACTACGCAACACAATCTTTACATTCAACTTTTGTTTGCTTATGCGAATGGCATAGATTTCAATTTCTGTTGCTTTCTATTATATATCGGCCAAATTTTAGAATACATATGTGTTCACGTGTTCATGACTTCATGAAGCGACAAACACTTGAAAATCTAAAAAAATCTTGAGAAAGTCATAAGGTTGAGTATATGCAGATATGCACAACAATACAAAGGCAATTATTATGATCATTTTAGAAAAAAAAATAGCTGTGTTCAGATAAACATTATTTGAATTCTTTTTTTTTTGGTTTTATAAGAAAATCACCTTAACGACAAAATCTTTAAACATTTTCTCATCACACAATAGTCTGAAAAGGAAAATAAAAAAAAAAAAACAAAAACGTGTGAATTTTTGTTAAGAAAAAATCACAAATGAAAATAAAAATTAACATAAGCAGCAGCAAGAAAGAGCTGTGGATCAAAAACACTTTCTGAAATTGATGATACTATATGTTCTAAATATAATTCGGTCTTTCTTTTTTTCTTTCCTCTTGGATAAGAAACGCTTTTAAACACTCGATTTGATATCCTGTTACATAGTTTAAAGAACTGCTTAACGCTCTATGCATACCGAGTGTGGGTTTATTTCCGACAACAGAATTTTGTTTCCTTCACCATCATGCTGCTAAGAGAGTGTGGGAAAATGAAGTTCATGTTAATGTGTTGAACACATTCACTGCTACTTTTCGTCAAGCATTATGGATAAAAAATGATGTGATCTTGTCAATATAAATCCATTTTCCCTTTTTTTATAGACTTTTTCCTTTCATTGTGTCCCTGAATTTATAAATAAATTTTAAAATATTTTAAGAATATAAAAAACAAACCTGAAACGAGAGTTTTAGTTTTTTGTTTGTTTTTTATAAAGAATATCTTTAAACAGGTTCACGGATTAAGTAATTTGAGTTATGAAGTTCTGTGAAATTTTTTTATTTTTCTCAATAAGAATTTCTTTGAAGAATCTGAAGATCGTTTAAGTTGTTAATATGTTATGGCTTTCTTACTGACAAACACCAAAAAACTAATCGGAAAAGTAACAGATGGTGAGCAAGGACTAATAAACATGCCATTTACATTGCTGCAACTCTGAAGAAAGTTATAGCATTCACAACGATAAGCTTTAAGTAAAAAATTTTAGAAAGATCTTTTACACAACAGGCGATTAATACAAGTGCTACTAACACTTCTCTACGACACGTGCTACGATTGACTTTGATAAAAAATCATTTTGTTCGAAGATGACTTGTTTCTCATCGCAAAGTGTTGGTAAATGTCTCATTAGATTTGTTTCGGCCTTGGAGCGATACTTGCAACGGCACATTTTAAACTCCTGACGTCACATAGGTCGAGCTTAAGTTTTTTATTTTGAATTAGAATTACTATCACTAACAAAAAGAACAGAGCAACAAAGATTTAAAAATCTGGTGGTTTGCCTGCGCTGGTAACAGTATTTACGATTATAGGTAACCTATAGTATTTAACGTCTGCAAACGAAATGAATCTAACGAAGCTCAGCAGTTTACGAGTTACACACAAGCGGCAACTCGCGTCTCCCCTTTTGTAATACAATCCTGCATAACTTAGAGGATCTACACTAAAGCTAGAGTACCAGATGTTCTCTCATTGGCGAATGGTCTATACGCTCTTTACTGCGCAAGACGACGCCTAGCTGGCATCTCTAATTATATATAGCCTCACGATATACGGTTTTGCGGTAACCATAGCCAAGAGCTTCATTGCTCTCACGCCGATTTTCCATACGCATTGAGGAACGCATGCGGCCATGCGGCTCAGGGTTCGTCGGATTATAACGCTTTTGGATTGTTAGCGGTACGCGACTGTAACGCAAAGTCAATCTTGCATTGGGATTATCCACACATCCTGGACTGCCCTCCAAATTTTCATCCCATAAAATTTAAATGTACACGGACAGATATCGACCCAGCAATGCTAGGCGCCCAATCATGGTACTAGTGCTTTCGCCCCTTTAATAAGATCGCAGACTTGTGATGAACGTTGTCTGCGAGCAGACAAGTGCCAATATCCTCCATGACTTCTACATGACTGAGAGCTCACAGTGTACGGGGGAACGTACGGTCGGAATGTCAGAAAATGTTAATAAGAAACATTTTATTGAAGAACGCAGTCGTATAAAAATTTAATGAATTTATAATAAATTTGTAATAACCGTGAATAAATTGGTTTTAATGTCCATACGTCTTCCTGCGATATTAAAGATGTGTTGTATAAAGTGCTGCCAGTCAAACCGTTTTTTTTTACTTTTTATTCTTCATCACTAAGAACTATTGATTACTGTGTTTTGCGTCGTGAAGTTCTGATTATTTCGATTCAAAAATTGGAATTCATGTTTTCTTGTAAATATTTCGAGACTAATTGGTTTGTCTTTACTTACAGTTATTGATGAAATAAGGGGATGGAATATTCTTGAACATACTGTAAGATTATTTCATATATAATTGTGTCCAGAGAGATAAAATGTTGTGAAAAGTTTATTTTGACTTTAACTTCAAAAACAGTGAGATATTAGTTCCCGCTTTTCGTTTTCATTGTGATAAGCATTTAATAATAATAGTTTTTATTTGAAATTTTATGAAAAAAAAACTGGCTATAAGCCATACAGCTTTCACCATAATATTTCAGTGCATTATTTCAAAAAATAAATCAAATCCTTACTTTTTTAGCTCTTTACCTTTTTTAAATTTTATTGCTTTTACGGTTAGTGGCTTACTGACCCAGTTCAAATTTCGTTTTATGTTTTCCATTGTTTTTTTTGTTTTTTCATGTTCTTCACTTCTCAAATCGATCATGCGAACAAATAAAAAATGACGTCTTTATAACTAGGGGAAGACATGGAGAACGAGGGAATAAAATTTAATTTTTTTTCTTGTTTTCTTTTTTAAATAGAGATCCAAAATACCAACAATAAGGCGGTACCTGTCAATACGGCATATGTCAGACCTTTTTTAAGTATCTAGCGAGCTGTGTGTATACATAAATATCTTTAATTAGCTAACTGTTTGCTTGATAATACATTTTTTAAGCTTTAGGTTTTCAATTGATGTTCCGTTAGGTACAAGAAATGTCAGTACTTAGTTAGATAGGTTTAAAATAATTGAATAACATTTTTTCTATTTTTTTTTTCTCAACTACGCGAGTCTGAAGAGAAAAGAAGATAAGAAAAAGAAAATAATGATACTGGGTTTGAAATGCAGACGATAAGTGGATTTTCACTTACTTATGATTTTACATATGGTATGCACTTTAGATAATTCCACAAAAATGTTGCCAAGGTGATGAAAGGCACTTACGTTCAGTTATATAATATATAAATCTGCAATATACAAATATAAAAACATGCTGTGATTGCCTTGCCCTAATTCTTTTTGGATTAATTTACGTTGGTTCCAAGTTTTACAAAGAATTTCTTTAAATACAAAAAATTTAGTCGACAAGGAGTAGAATGAAATGCTTTTGTCTTTCCCTTCGTAACACTCATCGGAGCTTTCGAAAAAACTGTACATCCTGTGAACCACAGCGCGGTGAAAATTTGTCAACTGCGGAGGAGAATTTGCGAAATCCAGGCGAATTAGGGCAGCTTCAAAGCGATTTAGTAGTGAATAAAGATATCACTCAATAAGTTGGTGGGAAGGCGTGGAAAAGGGCGTTTTCTTATAATTTTATCATTGAAACGCACTAATAATGCTGTGTAATATCCAATATTGATCCTTTTCCCCTTTTCGAAATAGTTGGTGAATATTATACCATTTACGCCATAACCTTTCCGCATCATCTTTGCGTTTTTGGTTGTTTTGGCCAAGTTCGGCTAGAACTTTTTCATGGACCAATGCTTAGGCAAAAAAGTAAATGTACTGCTTTCTGATATCTTTGAGATGTCAGCTTTTCCATGCAACTTCACTTTCCGGTTTTACGAAATGATTTTGTGCGCTTTTTCATGTTTTCTAGAAGAACTATTGATTTCTTTCAGCATCATCGGTGTTTGTACGATCGCATTTCAAATCAGCAAATCGCTTCTATAGCAAATGTTTCGAGGAAACAGAGTCCAAATAACACTTATCAAGGCACTGCTTTACTTGAGTGGCATTCTATTCCATAAGAAAGCAACGCTTTAAACTATTTAAACTTTAAATTATTCCGTTTTTTTGAAAATTACAAAAGTAACGTCACTAAAACGACTGTAGGTTTTAAGTTAATAGTCGAAATATAATAAAATTTTAGTTTCGTTTGGAGATTTTTGGTCATCATATAGACCCCTCAATAGCGGCGATATCTATACGTTATCCTACGAACATATTGAGGGTTGTACTATGATACACAAACGAAATTCTTTATACGTAAGCGGGAGATGCAATAGATATGCACAGTATGAACAGAAAAACAAGGTCAGAATATAGTGTGGAAATAAGCGGAGATAAAGAAATACTTGCTTATCAAGCATATATGAGTTCAGTCCTATATACTTTGAGTGATGCAGCAAGCAGTGCTTGATATAATACATTGAGTTTATCTCTGTCTCAGAGTTCTGTCCAAGCAGTTAC
Source organism: Glossina pallidipes (assembly GCA_000688715.1). NCBI lineage: Eukaryota > Metazoa > Arthropoda > Insecta > Diptera > Glossinidae > Glossina > Glossina pallidipes. The sequence goes on from KK499765.1 coordinate 5,145,732, forward strand.
ATTATTGCGTCCATCCGTATGTGTGTATGTCTCTCGTCTTCCATAGGAATTCTCAAAGTGATACAAATAAACTCAGTGGCATCGAGAGCACGGGAAGGTGTTTGCTTGCAGACTTCTTTCCTATGAAGTCAACTACCAGGTAATTTTTACAAATAATAAGATGAATTTAGCTAAATGAGTTAATATTATTTGTTTGTTAGCAGCAAACTTCAACGATAATTCAAAGGCACTCTGGAATTTATCAGACTCAACGATGATCTTCATTTCGTCGTTATTGACTTTGATTTTCAACGGCCGCTTGGAATTTTGCCGAACCAATGTGAAGCTCTCTGTTGCGTAGCAACGTTAGAGCGAAATACATTATTAATGTTTCGGGCGGTCTCCGATGTCGTAGTTTCGCATAAGAACTCATATTTCAGAATAGCGCAAATTTCCGACCGTTCTATTTTCAGTGGAATTAACTTTTAAAAAAAGTTTTTAATATTATTTTGGATTTCTTTAAATAAGCGATAAGTATAACTCTACAGCAAAAAAACAGAGAGCCTTAAAACATGAAGCCAATCTCAAATAACAAACTGTTGGTTGGTAATATTATTAACTACTAATTTCATCCTTATACTAGGTCCAGAATGATTTGAAGGACTAGGTCCAACAGATTCTTAAAGATCAAAGAAGTAGTAGCGTGACAAAAATTGGATGGAGCTTAAATGGCGTAAAAGCGTGTCCAGAGAATATAGATACAAATTATTGGTAACTACAGGATTAGGTTACTCCGCATAAAAAAACTGCGCTTACTCTTACTGTTTATAAGACCTCTGCGAACAATGTTTCTTGGGGGTTGGCAGAGATTTTCAAGTTGGCTGGATTATCGGGAAATGGATAACGACAAGATTAGATGGACTTCGCTTTGTTTAGCGAAAGGGTTAAAGGTTCTTAACTATTTTCTCATATTGGGCTACACTAACTAGTGAGATATAAGGGATTGTCCACTTCGCCGCAGGACGTGAATAGAGACTTTTACGGGGGAAATTCTTAAGAAAAGTTGCTGTCTAAGGGCCATGAATTATATAACCCCTGCAAGTGATTTTGGCTTAAGTTTTGCTGTAAAAGTGGTTAAAACTATTTTTAATGACAATCTTAAAAGTTCTGAAAGTACATAGTCTTAATCAGCAAAGTACTCTAGAGGATTTTTGCCAGCCAATAATTCTTATCATTCAATCAAGTTAAGTTTAGACACCAGATAAATGATTTTAACCGAAAGTTGATGTATTACATTCTAAACGTTTGGCTTAATAAAACTACTTTTGAATTTTCCTATAAATAGCTTTATGAATATTTTATTTTACCTTACATTCCTTGTCATATAGGGTATAATTAATTTGTGTGGATGTATATAGCACACGGGATTATATATATTACTATGTCGATTGCTTGATTATCATACTAAACTTGTCTGCCAGTGTGAGGTTTATCCATTACCGTGTTGATCCTACAAGTCGCGATTTTTGAGATACTGTGATGAAAATTTAGTACACCGGCCTGTTTTGGCCCAAGGACAAACGCTATTGAAAATGGTTCGGGTTGGACCACATGTTCGATCAGTTCCGTTTTATTTCGAAACCTCATTATATGAATAACTGCACTAAGCGGTGTAGGGTGTTTAATGACGAGCCGTGGCCAACTATGATGTTCTTACTTGTTTTAAATAAGTTGCTCTTCGACAATTTGCTACGGTTTGGTAAGCTTGGTAAGTTCATCCGAAAATGTTCGTTTTCGGCCGTGTATAATATCTGCTTTGTCTATTTTTTTGTTACTTTGCAGTTAATGCTTTTAATCCTTTCTGTTTTTAGTACAAAGTGATGAAAATTTATATACATTTCCGCCTCCATATATTCTAGACGAAAAAGAAGAAAAAAATGGAATGAAAATCAGTATCTATAGGTTAAGAAAAGAATGATTTCTCCGCATACATCTTTATATGCGATATTTTTGCATAAATTTACACTTTGCATCTCAAATAAACTTTCGCGCGCACACACACGCGCACACATATGTGGCTAAGAAAATGCAAGGGATATAAACGAGATAAATGTTCTTTCTTTGATTTAGGTGTTTATTGGAGTACTGCCCACAAGCTAGCAAATCTTGGAACAGCAACAGCAACAACAACAATACCGTTGCATTAGCACATACAACGCACCTTACGAATAAAATGTTAATACAATGAATTCCAAGTAAGAAGAAAACAAAGAAATAGAGAAAATGTAGTCTTTTCGTTCGATCAAAATCTTCGCTGAAAATAACAACAACAATAACAAGAAGAACGGCTAAGCAATAAACAAGCGGTATACATATGAAATATTTGGCAAGCAGCATGATTTTACAAATAGTTTCAACACCATTACGTACATCATTCTCGACATCTATTATTCATATATCGCATCGAGAGGGTTATAGCTACGTACAGAAAAGCATCTCAAATATTGTTGTAGCATATGGGCTGAGTCTTGTTCTTTCATATGTATAAACAAATTTTCCTGATGAATTATGAGAATTTCAATATGTTTTGATTGCACGTATGTATGTACACTTGCATACGTATGCATACGAGTGGCGAAACCAGAACGTGTAATAAATCTTTGAATTTCGAATAACAAGAACGCTTGCCTGCCTGCCTGCCTGTTTGCCTGAACGTTAACTACATAATCTCTTTCAACGTTGTAATAATTCTTTTAATTTTCATAAACACTATTTTTTTCTTGCTTTTTTTTGGTTACTTTTGCATAAAAAAGAAAACGCAGCAGTTTTTAAATTTAATATTTTTGCAAAACTCAACGTCTCGACAACAAGTTGTTGGCCTAAAGAAGATTTGAGAAAAAAGGTTTCTCTCTCTTCTTGTCTCATTTCTTTTTAATTTCGACGCAAAGCAAAAATTATCGAAACTTGAAAGAGTTTCTTATTATTACGTGCGCGTTTTAATTTTCTAAGCAACCCACACTTGCTGCGATTGTTTTTGTCTTGCTATCAATAATGCAAAACAAATCATGATGGGCTCACTTCATGTCGTCACTAACAGCATTGCCATCAACATCATCAGCATTATTATCCACCATCGTCATCGCCATCACCATCACCATCGCCATCGTCATCTGTTCCTCCTCCGCTTCCCTTAGCACCAGCACCAGTATGTATTCCTTTTTAAAACTTTCGGATTTAGTTGGTTGCTTACATGCATGCATACTTAAGAAAAGCTTATCGTCGTTATCGTACGCTTTAACAAATGCGTTTCATTGCGTTGCATTCTTTATGCTGTTTGCTGTCGTTCTTTAGTTACGTTTTTAACGCACATACGTATACAAATGTATAGAAAAAAATAAATGTGTTTACGAATTGTTGTACAAATTTGCATTTTGGTGTCTGTGCTTTGCAGCAAATAAAAACCGGCATTCAGCAGCGCAACAACAACAACGGTAATCGCGCAATATCAACATCAATAATGCACCAGCTATTCATATGCCACCTTATGCATAAATATTTTTTAGTCAGGTCATTAAACACAGTATGGAAGGATGAAAATGAAAAAGACGAAGACGAAGAAGAACAACAAGAAGAAAAAGATATTGTGAAAAAAACAAATTTCAAAAAGAATTATTATGCTTTCTGTTAAATATAATAAAAACAATATTTTTTATGCTTACAATTTTTTTTCCTTGCTTTTCTTTTTTGTTTTGTTTTGCTTTTTTCTTTTTTTTGTTGTGGTTTTGATAGACCAGCCATATTCGAATTAATGTTGTTATTCGATTCTTAGCTTAAGTGCTTTTTTCAATATGTACGCTCATGTGTGTGTGTATAGCGCGATGGATACTTGACTAAAGTGGAGGATGATTGTTGTATTGATTGCTTAGTTTTGAATTTATTATTACTATACTTGTTGTGTCCGTTGCCGTTTCTTGTTGATATGCCTACTCTCGTGACGGACTCGTACAGTCAAAGTCGAGTATATTTTGCGTTATATTGACGTTGGTTCAGTTTTTCGAATTTTTGTCTAGTCAGTGCGTCACTTATATAAAGCGTACGTAGTCACTCAGTCACTCAGTCAACCAAATAGTTAAAGATTTAGTTACCATGTATGTATGTTCGTTCGTTCTTATTGGGATTGGGATTAAAAAATAAGAAAGTTTTTTTTTGTGAATTATTGTTTTCATAGTGGCAGGTACATATGCGTTTGAAACCATAATCTGGCAAAAAAAAAAACATTCACTAGACAGTCGAACCTGCTTTTGTGCGATATTTTTAAGCGAATACATAAATATTTTTCGAAAATTACTTTATCAAAACTCAAGCACACTCTTACCCATGTCGCATGTTAATAGTATATTGAAGTATTTACGGGTCGCCCGCCGTATAAGCTGGATAGGCCAGATTCGGGAATCACATTACTTCCATTTTTAAATTTCCTTCTTTTCCTGCTTTTATGAAATTATTCGATCTCCATCGCCCAATCTTTTCATGGGACGCTTACAGTTTTTAAGATCAAATAGGAATTTTTTTATATTAACACCACGTATTTCTAGCTTTTTGACTGGAAAATCTTTTACTGTTCATGCAGTTCGAAATTGAAATGTATTACCTTTGACTTTAAAATCCTTTGGTGATCGCCCAAACAGTTTCAGAAGAAAATTGACCATGTCTGTAAATATGTGAAAATTTCGATTGTAGTTGGCAGGAAATGATTCCCAGCTATATTATGGAGCAAATATGAACACTCTTGTACGTGATAACTACATATCGTGTATACCTAAGTAGCCTTAAATTGCAGTGACATTATCAATAACTTAAGAGATCATAAGGACAACAAGGGATAAAGATTTTTTGCATATGTATTAACAGGACAAGATTAAAGAAAATTCACACAGCAAAGTATCTGGAAATAACATTACAAAGCAGCCTATCTTGGGACTTGCAAACTAGGGACCTGAAAACGAGTGTAGCTCCATAATTGGAAAACATAAATTGAGTTCAGAATATAAATCAACGGTTAAAACAACCAACGCAAAACTATATTGGAATGGTTTATGCGTGCAATAAAAATAGTAACATGTTAGAAGCGCTTCAACTTATGCAAAATAAAGCCTTAAGAAATCTTATATACAAGCTGCCAAAACGTTATCCAACAATCATACCTGGAGGAATACAATAGATAAAAGTTCCGAAGGAAATTCGTTGGCCCAATATCTTCAAGTGACGAAAGCGACTACGAATCAGTTTATCGTCTCGCACTACGATGGGTCGATTCAAATTATGTTCACTTTGAAAATATCTCCATGCTTAGAAGGAGAAATTAAAATTTTTTTAAATGTTTGCATTTGTCATTTAATTATTTACATTGTTCTGAAGAACTTTTTCGTTATTTCGCCAAGCTTTGGTATATACTTATAAGGGAGGCCTTTTTTATGCCGTCCCTATCTACCACAAACAGTAAAATTTATTTAATGTGTTGTGAAAAAGTATTTGTTTTAGCGTTTTGTGGTTTCTTTTGCGGATTTTTCTTTCTGCAGTCCGTATCCACCGCTTAAAAACGCGTTCAACTGTACTTACATTAATAAACATTAGTTAATATTACTATTTACATTTATATAAATATTTATATTCAAATTTATATTTACACAGGCTTGAGCACAAGGTTCTGGTATTTAAAAACTTCCTTGCTGTTATTATGTATTGTTATATATATATTTTTTCACTGAGTACGTTATGAAACGGAAAATGCTACAAATTTCTACATAAATGGAGAAATGAATTATTAGAATGTTGGTAAATGATGGTAAATTTATAAACCAGCTTAATTGTTTACTGTTTATTGTAGGGAACACTTTAAGGTCATCTCCGCGTTTCCAACAGACAAATATAAAAATATAGATAAGGAATGATTGTTATGTAATGTAGTATGAGATCTCTAAAGTATATATTCCTGTGCCTTACAAATAATAAAATTAAGTTACTGCTTCTGACGATAAAGAAAAGGAAGAAGGTGTACGAAAAAAAAGGGTCCGAAAACTTAATAATTGGTTTAGGAAAAATCATTGTAAACCTGTAATTAAAGTATAACTAGAATTATGTGAACCCATTAGCAAATTGTCTAAATATGATCATATAAGGTCTTTGTCCATTATATGAACTTAGGATGGATAAGAAAATTATTTTCCTCTTATACGTATAATATCGAACATTTTGGCTGCTTTGCTGTATGTTGATGTATTAAATCGGAGAACAGTTTTTGTACAATCTAGACGGCTTACCTGCTTGATTTCTGCTAAAACTTGCTCCTCGTATATAGTTTTCAAAGATTTTTAACTCAATTTCTCGTATGAACTTGAAGCTATCATATTTAGCGTATTGCAGGAAAGCTCAGATAACGCTCAACGTCCAATTTAATACGTCAACTGAGGAGATATATGGCATATTTGGCTCTAAATAGTCACTTCAACACTACCTACAGAGAGACAGGTGGACAGACAGCCGGGGCTAAATCTGTGTAAAACTTTGCGCGGCTATATATCTACACATAGTCACATCATATAAAAAATATAAAATGTATTGTTCTTTACTACGTCATAGTGTAAGATGAGGATTGAAGGTCAATGTCGCACCATTAGCGAAACAAAAGATAAATTATTCTTGTTGAGTTTTGTTTTGACTTTCCTTTTGCCCGCCTACGGGAAAGAGGAAGCCAGAATTACTGCAGAAATATTAATTAGATTGGTTTTATAAAGGACGCAAGCATTTCAAAATAATTTTGTTGCTGGCTTTCTTTGCATTGTCTGCTTGTAAGGTGAAAAGAAAGAAAGAATTACTAAAAAACCTATAAGTGGTCAAGTAAAGGTTTTTTCTATTATAGGTGTCGCTGTGATAAGTTGTTGAAGTCACCCTATATTGTTGGTGTAAGGGTCATGTGCATACTTGTACGGGAAGCAAACCAAATTTTAATTATTGTAGACAGCCAGCCATGAAACACACAAAAAAAAGAAAAATGGTAGAAAAGATCGAACTCTTAATTAACATCAGTTTCCAAACTTGTATATACGGAAAACTGCAATTGCGCCATGAACGCCCTTGCAACAGTCAAAAACCTATGTAACATTCCATCAAGAAGAGTTTTCTTAAAAGGCTTGCACTGCGAATTGCTGGTCATTGACTTTTGTTTTTTTTTTTTTTGGATATGACCAATCACTCAAGGAATGTCCTCTGTTCGCGTCACGTCACTGACGATAAGGAAAAAGTGAGGAAGGAGAAAAGCGAGAGGAAATAGAGAGGTGGTGTTGGCGGCCTAGCGGATGTGTGCTCATTCGATAAGAGTTGCGCTTTTGTCGACTGAGCGCTCACTATAATTACAATCAAAGTACACGCACTGACCTTGAACTCGCGAAGACTGAGTTGATAATCGCGATTTTTACCTGCTCGACTCCTCATGCGGATGATTGCTGTCACACATCACACAAGTAGTTCACATTGCGTGTTCATTTGAGTATGACAGCCGAAAAACCGAAATTCTTCCAAGAACGGCTGCGATAATCATTTTTAATTTGGCGAAATCATCATCTGGCAATCGATATGCAGTTCAAACTCAACAAATCTGCAATGTTATATGCAAGCACAAAGGTTGCTTCCTTTTGAATCTAATTTGCAATTTAATTTCACATGTCGTGCTACAGTTTACTTCAAAATGGAAGGGCTTCATTTGTTTGCACTGAAAGTAATACCTAAATAAAATAAAATGAAATGAAGGGTGTGAAGAATTCGTTTTGTGCGTTGAAGTGATGGGTGTAGGAACTTTAAAAGTGAGAAGTAAGTGTAGTGGGCGAAAGTAGAACGATAACCTGCACAAACGAAAAGTATATGAAAAAGACAATCCAAACATATGCTAGGAAAAAGAAATACGCGTATACTGCAACAGTAAGGAAATTGAAAAGCATGTTTCGCAATTTTCTATCAGAAGTTGTACGGTGTCGCCCTAAAACTAGCAAAAGATAACTGAGCAAAGTGATGCTTTTATGGTCAGATAACGGTTTTCGATAACTCGCTATTATTGCTATAAGTAATGATCGCCATCCTTACTCGATTGATTCACGGCAGACGAAATATCAGATCACATATTATATTGTCTTTAAAAAAAGGTTTGTCTCTATGTGTCATCAATTTTAATGCGCCAGTTGTCATGTGTAAAACTTCGTTCAAGCCAAACACTATATAACACTTATGTGAAAGCGAAATAATTTCAAATGACTCTAAATGATTTCAATAGACCGGTGTTTTAATTCTTAATTGTTTATATGCGCTTCCCAGTTCACTGCCATGCACATCTGTTCGCTTATCTTTCTATCCGGCTATTCGCCTGCCTGTCTGTCTTCCTACCCTGTTGTGATTTGATAGCTTTAGCTTATTTTGAAAGACCTTATTTGTGCGATTTGTTTCTGCGGCATTATTTTCGTTCCGTTTGTGCGATGATTTGAATACAAGCGCTTTCTGAGAGCTTTTTTGTTTTTTTGTTTCTTCGTTTTGTTCGTTTTGTGTTGCCATTTGACCCATTCACCCACTTTGATTTGTACACACTTGGAGAGTTAGTTACATATGTATAGTAGATATATATTGTACATTTACGGACATCTATCTATACATCCACAGAAACACATGCATGCCTCAATTGGACATCTCTTTCAGTGACATTTCCTTAAAAGCAAAGAGAAATTTTTCAACAAACACAAAAAAAAGCAAAAAGGCTTACGTCGAGGCCTGAAATGTACGCCTATTGAAAAAACCAAATGAACAACAGTTGTTGTGGCTGCACAAGTTAATGAATAGTTATGGGCTCCGACGAAAAATGATTTCATTAAGTTTTTTGTCTTTTCGTTTGTTACGCTTTTCGCCTTACTTTTTTTGCAAAAGTTCTGATCGTAATCTTGAAAAGAGGGCCTCTTTACAATATCCGCACAGCGTTACTTGTGGGTTTTTTTATTTTCTGGTTTTTTTTTGTGTTATTTCGACAATGTGGCAGCTCTAATATATAAACAAGCAGTAACTAACAGCAAAAGCTTAAGCCAAAGATTTTAACTTTATGATTTGTTAGTTTGAAAAAGAAAATGTGCGCATTCGTTTTAAACAAATAGAAAAAAGCCATTTTGGAGAACTATATACGCCTTAGGCCGAATCTCAAATATTCACTGCTTAGGAGAAATATGTGTTAAAATTCTGCTTAGGCAACATTAAGCTTGCCCGGAAGTTGTTGCAGATCATACGCTACTGCGCTGAAAATATAATTTTCATAATCGATCGGTCAAAAATTGATCATCAAAATATTTTGAACAAATAGTATTCGTTGTGGAGTCTATTGCTTAGAAGTGAGCGCTTTCATAACCGATCGGTCATAAAGTTTTGATTATTATTTTTTGAAATATTGCAGTTTTTTTATGGTTATGTTTGTTTTATAACAAGACAAATTCAATCTTTTCAGTTTTAACTTTTAGCAGCTGACGGACAAATCGACTTTTCAAAGAGAAGCGTGTGCATGTCTTTAATCATAATATGATGCTTGCACTAAGTATAAGATTAAGGAATTATTTTAGTAATTTACGTTTACTATGAGGCTGTTACTATATACATTTAATTAGTTAAGATCTACTATACCGGTGGCAACTGGCGCTCATATTGGCACTCCGCTCATTTCATACGAATGATATTGTTTGGAGTAAAAGTAATGGTTGAAAGATTCGTATTAACCTAACTATGGGCATTGTTTCTCTTGCTTATCTTTTTTTTTTTTGGTTTTTATGGGCTTCAGTGACTTATAACAAGTCTTTAACTAAAGCGCCTATCACAATAGTTACAAACTTTTAAACTGTTGTTTACAGTTCCTTTTTTTTTTGTTTTGTAACTCACCGATGATGATGACTTAAAACAAACACGCCATCTTTTCATTCATTTAGTTTAACATTTTACTTCAATTTTTCCTCTGTGTTTTCCTTCTTTTTTCCTTTTTTTCTTAAATGTAATGCGCTGTATAAACTCGTAAGAGTGTCAGTAGGAGTTGCATGAAAAATTGTATATGAAATAATTATTATTAACTCTTATCGTTCGTTTAATATGAACCGCAAACTTTCTTACAGACACAGCTTCTGTTAATGATTTAGTTTTGCACCGCCTAAATATAGAGAGAGGCGGCTTCAGCGAAAGCAAAAGCAAACCTTAACGGGTGAAGCAATAACAAAGCAAAAAAAAGAAGCAAACGACAACAGCACAAACACAAAAACACCAATGACTAACTTTGATTGCCGCTGACCTTAAGATGTCGTGTCTAACTGAAAAGTTCATCGCTTTATAGACATCATTTAGCCCCTATCCTAGGATATCGATGCGCTCTAGCAACAGTTTTCTGAAAATATATTGCAAGGAAGACTTTATACGTTTGCTGTTGTTGTTTTTGTTGCTATTATTATTATTTTATATCATCTAATATGGCATGTTGTATCTCTATGGCAAATATTTGTCGGTTAAAAGTACAAGAGGTGTTAGTCTTAATGGATGTGATGTTTTAATTTGTTCGAAATTTTTTTTGTTTTTGCTAAAAGCAAGCCTTGCAGTTAGTTTATAATCGAAGCAGCATACGTTGAAATATTTTCTCAATGGAAACTTATATATTTTCTTATTGCATCTCTTTCAAACGCACGTAGCTAGAAGCTCCAGTTGTGTAGATCAGTGTTAAAATTATAAATTTTTCAAATAAAACTAAAATGTTTTCATTTTTTCGCTTTTTCCAATTATTAAACAGAATTAAGATTTATGTATGTTTACGTATTTGTATGTACAGATGAAGAAGAATGAATGTGTCCTAAGTAATGGTAAATTTTTTACCGTCTTGGAGTGCGTGCTGCATATACAGCAGTTCAGGTCATATGATAATCATAAAGAGAGCATGTGCCGAATTGATAACTACTTATGATAGAGCCTGTACATGCTATAGATGACAGTGTATTCCGAAGCTGGACTTTTTGATTTTTGTGTCGAAAGGTTTTTTCAGTTCCCGGCCAACTTTGAAAGCATCAGGGAGAATTTCTCTAATTTTTTTCAATTTTACATATGAATACACGCGAAGGCTAAGTTCTGTTTCTAATTTTAGCACTCGAATAACAGAATTCGGCATTCTCAGTGTTCTTACACAATCATCCTTGGAGTGTCCGCATATCGCATGACAAACTACGGCGCGTCATTGTTACTTAAGCGCGCCTCCCTCCTTTGGGAAAGCGTCCCAGTAGTAATCTTTTACATCGTTTCAGATTTTTACACTTTCAAAAAACAAACAACGTACTACTTTCTCGTCCCCTCCTCCACGACCATAATCCTTCCAGAACTCCACCGTGTTCAAACGTATAGTGAACTTCACTTAAGTGAATAATCATGAGAAATAAAGGTGAAATATGAATGCACCGATGGACGGACAGCTCTAAATTAGGGTTCAGGGTCGTAATCAGAAATAAGATTAAGAGTATTTATGGTGTCTTTATCAGTTAAACAAAGCACCCTAGATTTTTAAAAACATATATGTAGAACAGGTAACATTACAATAAACAACAATTTGTCACTATTTGTGGAACAAAACGTATCCAGGCGATATCTTAAAGGAATGAAATTGTTTGAAGTGATTTTCGACAAGTTGTTTACGCATAGCAGGCCTTAATTTGACGCACGTTCGTTTTCAAAGCGTCAATGGTTTGAGGATTTTTTACATAACTTCGGTTGTTCGTTCAACGTCGCCATTCGAACGGCGACAAATCGCACGATCTTGTAGGCCAATTCACATAACGTAATTATAAGTCCGCGAAATTTTGTACACCACAATGCCAAAGCTGAGTATGTTGTGAGACTTGTGTGTGATTAAAAAACATTGGATATCGCGATCAGAATTGATAGATTGTCTCATATCCACGTCTATCATCTCTAGACGAAACGCCGCACCAATAGCGACTTTTTGCGAATGCAAGGGTGTTTTGATAGTTACTCGGGGATTTTCATTGCCGTGAATGTGTGTCAGCACATCCCTCTGTAGAACAATCTTTCGCAAGTCCAGCATCTGTAAGTCGACTCCTCACGTCTTCGCCTGCGATCGGATCATCCGTCCATCCATTTTTCAACTAATCTGTCAATCGGCTTACTTGTTTCTCCGCTTGTGCGTCTATTAGATCGTTTACACTTCTATCTGCAAGTATTGGACTTTTCCGTCTGTCGAAACGCAGCTCATCTATTTCATAGTCCCTATTTTCTGTGATATAAATAGATTTCGCACATCATCATTGTCCGACAAAACACGCCTTATTGTTTATTAAAAAAATATAAAGTAATATATATAAAAATCCCGCGTTTCATCTTGCCATTGAAATAATTGGTTAATGTGGAAACTTTTCCCCTCTTATCTATCGTAAGCCCATTAAAACCAATAAAATAATTTTTTATATTTATCTCAAAGTTTGTAAAGCTAAAAAATGTCCAATTATTGACTTGACTGGCTATGAAAATGCATCGAGCTGTTAAATATCGCCATAAATAACAATGTAACGATCGTGTAAAATCAATGTTAATATCATAACATGACTATTGTTTAAGCAATAACACCGATGATAATGACGACAACGACAACAATGCAAAAGAAAAAAAAAAGAAACTCAAACTGTTAAAACAAAGTAAAAAGAAAAATTTGGAAAGAATTTCGAAAATCGTAATAGTCAACCTATTGGGTTTGCGTGCGGAGAAAGTTCACGTTTTTCTTGTTATAAAAAACCAATATACTACAAGCAAATGGAAAAACAACCTGTTAATCTAAATATCTCAATCATAGACGTGAGCTTGAAATATTTGCGCTAACCTTTGTAAGTCAAAGCGTACACATAAATTTTATGTCTTTACTTATAATCGAACTAAACTTATTGTAAATAGACAAGAAAGACACCACATATTTTTTATATACAGGACAGAAAGGTGGGAGTATCGTTGGTTTTGTCAAAATGTTTCCAACAAGGAAATTTCCAAGATGCTATAACACATTAATATAAATGTAGTAATATATATAGGAATATATATATTAATAATAAAAATATATATGTAGCAATATATATATAGTAATACATATATATTAATATATATTCTTGATTAGCAGCAAATTTGTGGCCGTATTTAGTCATGTCCGCCTGCCTGTCCGTATCCTTATCTGTACCTTTGTTCGCTTATCTCTATGTGTATCTGCCTGTCCGTTTACTTGTCCGTCCAATATATTATATTTATATATTATATTATATATATATTCGTTATTCATACACTACAGCACGCTCAACCACAAATATTTGCTTACCATCTTTGCATGTATTAAAAATTGAAATTCATCGAAATTCACTTTCTTTCTTTTTTTATAGCTTATATAGGTATTAAACGATCGGCCTTAGCCAAATATGATTTTCTTACTTATTGTGGTATGCTATCGTTAACTAATTTTTGCAATTTTCTACATATATAGGAGCATATGTATGCATATACACGTGTAGAAACACGAGTGTACGAGTGTGAATGGCATTTCATAAATTTTTTACTTAATTTAACAAGCACGGCAAAATCTAATTTTGCATCTTATTCGTCTGTTTGTTTGCTTTTCTTTTTTATAGTGTTACACTCTTATTAAAATATCATATCCTCTCCTCCCCATTTCGTTCTCCGTTGGTTTCATGGTAAAACATCATTAATACATCGGTGCAATAATAATCGCCATTTGTACCTGTCAATTGCAAATGGTTTCACTTTAAGTTTTGAATTTACCCACAAGGAAACACAACAAGTTTATGATAATATATGTAACGCCCGTGACACATCGCGTTTGGTATGAACATCATAAGCGGGAAAATATTGATTAGTTGCGGTCTGTATTTGTATTTTGCAATTTTTCTTAAAAGCTAAGAAAATTATGTTTAGCTATCGTGAGCTAAGCATTGCGTCAGCAGATCTTTTACGTAATTGTATATACAATGTCATCGGACTAAATATTAAAAGCTTTTCCGTCTTTAAAACATTTTTTCCCATATGTAATTCCACCTGCTTCAAAGTTTGAAGGCTTCAGAAGGCATAAATTCATATATATATTGAATTAATTTATGACAATCAATGCGTGGCCTTATTTTCGAAAAATTTAAGACTCTACATGTTTCCCGTCAATAAGCAATAATACTAATATATATTTCGTACGTTCTTGAGGTGGACTTTTATAAATCCTATCTTCAACTCAACAGCATTTCTGCTTGTATTTGCTTCAGATGTCTGTTTCTTTTCGTGGTTTCTAATTTAAGCATTAGCTTACGAAATCCGACTTTAAGATATCACAGGCTTTGGAATATTAGGATTTTTTTTATAACAAAGCAATGAAATCATTCGTTCACAAGGATTTATATGGTTTGTCCAGAGCTATAATTTGCTTTCTAATTCTTAAACTTCCGATGTTTATAATATAAACGATGTGGTGCTACTAAGTCGCAGCGCGCTCATACACAGCAGACTGTTTTCATCAATTCTATAGCGTAAGTCAATAGGCTTTAGACTTTTTCAAAGCTTAGGTTTTTGGACTTTTCGTTGAAGAAATAATTGTGATCATTGTTTCAAACAAGGTCGTTGCATGTATACAACTGATGAGGTATTTCCCGATGCCGTAGCTGTAGTCGATCTAGTTTTAATTAAATTAGTCTGTAGGAAATGGCGAGCGAAGCCCTTCATAAGCTGAGGTTCCTAAGGAAGCATTGCCTAAAAATATGTAAACTCATTAAAATAGTTTAACATCATCTTTGCAAGGGACGCAAAGGCAAATTATGCTCTCTTCTGTGTGTGTAATATGGGATCGTTATGTAGCTTGGTTTCAGGGCATTGTAACACTATAAAGAAAGAGTAGTATCCAATTTTATTGTTTATGTTTCCTGTTGGAATTATTTACAATAGCTGCAAGATAATGCTACTCTCTGAGTGATGGAAGCAAACAATTTGCAAACAATTTCATAATTGGAAAGACATGTTGGACGCTCTATTTTAATGACCGGTTGATGTCAAATGAATACGCGGATATTAAGATTCCTACGATCAGATGACAATTTCATGAACTGTGGAGAGCTTGTTTGTTGTGTTTTCCATAATATCAGATCTCTTTTGGAAATCTTCAGGGGCATTGACCATCGCGTTTTACTTCTAACATTGTCTTGTAAAATAAGTAATTTTCAAATGATTAGAAAATGCTCTAGACATATGTATATAAAGCACTACTCAATATGTCTACTGTCTGACACGGTTGAAAGATTCACATGATTTCTGGATGCGCCCAAACTCCAAACGATACATGTCAACGTTTCATTCAGTTTAGCGCTTTTAGTGACATATTGATGTGATATTTGTTTATTTTTTTATTTTTTGCGATATTCAAGGGAAGGTACAACAAAATCACTAAAATCTTAATAAATCCGTACATTTAATATGTACCTTTGCGGCTTAACTTCTGTTTTGGAACTTTAATAAACTTGAGTTAGGTTTCGCCTAATAGATTTTTCAAAACCACGGTGTTTCAACTTTTGCTTGAAGAAATATTTGTGACAGCTGCTTCATGCAAATGTTTTTATTGCTTAAGAGCTTAGACCTTAAAGAAATTAAGAAAAAACAAAAGTCAAACAAGTTTCTTGAAGAAGTTTTTTTACTATTGGTTCCTGTTCTATTGCGCTTTCAAAAGGAAACAGGAGTAATTCCGTAAGTTTTACTACAGCGAATTTTTTCACCTAAGAGAAATCACCTTTTAATTCAAAATGCAAAGCGTTTTGCTTCACTAGCATGCTTTAGAATGTCAAGCTCAGGGTCTTGAGTCATTTCTGCGGTGAGATCGATATTGATATTTAGAACACTGTGATTTTACGATCAATAGTTCTTTAGTAATTATGTTCACGATTTTGTGTAATGCGCGCTCGTCAATTTGACTTTTAAAACGATTAGGACGCACGTAAGATTCCAAAACTTTTGACTTTTTTTATATTCTCCAAATGAATTTTAAAAATACCTACACGGGATTACATCCTTCCCGCTCTAGTTTTCCAGATGTCGATAAAATATAGCTATTTCTACCTATAGATTATCTATAGATTATTTTGATTCATAACTTTTGTGGATTCGCTGCAGTCTCAAAAGTGAAGAATCAGCTGCAGTGAGAAGAAACTTGTATCCCGCTAACTTATTACAACGTGAAGTTGATATCGGAGTTAATTAATTACCTTTCAAATCATTTTTTTGCCAATCCAAATACTACCCTCAAATCCATGGAAATCCACGGGGATCAAGTTGTCCAGTCACTCTTAAATCACGTATGCTTCAGGGAGTACTCAGAGTGGTTGTGGTTATCCCAATTGCGAGGGCATTAGATGATTAGAGATGCAGATAGACATCACCTAGTTTTTGAACGGAGTATTTGGATCATACTCAACTTGCATATCTGGTAGCCCAGTCTTGGAATAGGCCCACTCTCAGTTGCGGGATTTTCTTGCTAGCTGGGGTATGTTGACAATCACTTGTTAATTACCCAATAAGCCTATGAGCTTCGTCCGTTAAGCCATCCGGGCAGATGCAGATACTAAACATCGAAGACTACTATTCTCAAATGTTTGGTTAGCTTTATGGCGGGGTTCTTTTTATAATATAACATTTACGTATATGCAAGCAGTTAGAGGAAGCCGACAGTAAAAGTGAAAGAAAGTGTGGCAGCTAATTCTTTAAATATTGAAAGAGTGTAGTGCGATCGACTTGATCCTCCTGATAGTTTTCTTTCTGACTAAAATAAGATTTTCTTTTACTTTTCTGAAATAAAATCGTTTAAAAAAGTATTTGGCAGTTTAATGTAGACTTTGGCATTGCTTTTGTACGTTATAGTCGTTGTTGTTGTTGGTGTTGTTACTTTATTGTGTGCCAAAAATAACCGCTTAAAAAACGCTTGAAGGTGAACTGACACACAATAAAAAGTACAAAAGAATATATATATCTATAAACATATATATATATATATATATATATATATATATCGAAATGTATATTCAAAAATGCGGGCATTTCACTTAAAAGTAAACCACTGAAAATTAAACTATTTCTTTTTTGTCTAGTCATATCCATGGTCAGGCCAGATCAAAGCAAATAAACGGAATGAAATTACAAGTGAGAAGCAAAAAAAAAACAAAAAATAAAAATATAGAAAAAACGAAAGAAAGTTTTATAGAAAAGAAATAAATCTATTTCAAGTCAGGCAACAATTTAGACAAAATATGCACACAATCCGAACCATTAATAGTAAATAGAGTACCAGAGGATAGTCATTTAAATATATTAATAAAAAAAACAAAAAAAACATTTTTATATTTTTAACTCAAGTTAATGAAGATGAAGATCTTAGAGCTACTGTCAGCGTAATTGTTGTCATAATTATGATGTATGATGTTTAAATGGAGAGAAATCAGCGTTGAGGATTTTATGGAGTGGCCAAATTAAGAGAGAGAGTTTTTAAGTGTTCCAACTGTGCGCAGTTGATCGGCTTTAGCTTAACATATAAGACAAACTATAGCTATTACTGTAATTTTTCATTTAAATGATTTATTATACCATTTCTTTGAATTCAGTTTTATAAATTAGAAACAGAAAAAAGAAATTTGAATACAGACAAAACGCGAAAGAAATTTACATTTACGTCTTGAGGGAAACTTGGACCCCTATTGCATC
Organism: Glossina pallidipes; assembly: GCA_000688715.1. Classification (NCBI taxonomy): domain Eukaryota; kingdom Metazoa; phylum Arthropoda; class Insecta; order Diptera; family Glossinidae; genus Glossina; species Glossina pallidipes. The sequence continues at coordinate 5,163,543 of KK499765.1, forward strand.
ACAATTCGAAGAAACTTATGAATGCTAGTAGGAAGATTTGAAGATTTGAGATTTGATCCCAAAAGATTTGAAGCTCTTATACATTCCAATCACAACGGTAGGTAACTTTGTCAGTCGCACCTATTACAAAAGTGTGCCTTGCGTTCTCGTACAATTTGTTGACAAAATCTTTATATCTCGCAAGCTTTCCTTTTTCACCATTTTCTTCGCTTCTCAACTTGATTTGTTTTCGTTGGTTTGTTTCTATCTATTCCAATTTCCGCAATAGTGGGAGAATGGAAAAACAGTGGAAAAGGTAATAGAATGGCGGTCGGAAGGAAGGCTGGTCAAGCACCTTTAACCTCTCACTTAATAAGGTCATAGGATGACGTAAAAATATTGAAACTATTGTCATGAAATTTTTACACATATATTTTGTGGATTCCCAGCATTTTAAAATCATACAGATCGGTCAATAGCGATCCAATACTTATATATTATTCTATGAACTTTTCAGTGCTGTGTTACACATATCACTGATGTTTACTTTTGCGTGTAACATATTAGTCGACTTAATTAGTATACTTTCATTTATCAATAGGGAGAATCAAAACGAATCCAAACGCCAAGAAAAAAATATCTAATTTTTATATGTAATGAAGTCTCCATAGTCTAACATTTTTAATGGTTTAAACACGACTAGATTATCGCAACAGCATCATATAATGGGTCATAAAAAAGTTCGAGGTCTCTTTCTTTTACTAATTTTAGCTTCAAAATGACAACGAAGAAATTCCTTAGAAACTGCATAAGATTAATACAAAATGTGTATGAAAATTGACCGTGCAACATGACAGTGACAAAGCTAGCAGTAGCCAATCATGGCAAATAACAACACTACAGCACACTACAGCATTACAGCACCACCATCATCATCATCAGCATCATCATCATTATCTTGGTTACGACAGATAACAAATGTAAATGATATGATGGGAAAATTGTCACATATATACTATACAGTAGTGGTGGTTGGTGTTGTTAGTTTTTTGTAAAGAGTAACAATAACAAAAACATTTACAATGGACGACAAGTGTTTAAACAGTGTGTAGATTTCCGTTTTAAAGAGATGTTAAATTTTCTTATACACTCATTCAGTTGGCAAGTGTGGGAAAATGCAACTCGTGCCATCTACTAGCCCACCTATACATATGTACATATATGTGTGTATTTATGTATATGCATGTACTACATTCTCGCATACACAACATACAACACATTTACAAACAAAAGTAACGCATTTGAAAATAATCCAAAGACAAGATCTTCTGTTAAGAAAAGAAAGAAAGGAAAATAAAAGAAAAACTTATGAATTCCATTAAAGCAAATCGTGTTTTAGCTATATTTTTGTCAAAGTGTTTTTCTTTGATTTTTTTTTTCATTTTCACAAACAAACAGAAATCACACATTAGCGCAGGGTAAACACAAGTAAAAAAAAAAGAAAAAGAGAAAATCTCCTAAAAAAAAGTAAAACAAACAACACAAACGCAATATTATGACATAAGTTGCACGTTTTTCGCCACAGGATGGCAATTGTAAAACATTTATAGTTATGCATGTATGTATGCATGTTTTTGCATCTTTTTTTTTGTACTTTGTACAAGTTACGGCAACAATAATATTAAAAAATAAAATGTTATATCTATCTGCTGCCTGCCTTATTGCCTGCCTGCAGGAGCAAAGTGTTAAAATAAATAAACATAATATTCATGTAGCAGCTAAACTTTAAGCTTTAGCAACAACAAAACACATGACGATACTATGCTGTGTTGTGCTGATGATGAGGATGATGATGAAAAATGAAATAAAATATGAAAGAAAATATACTGTAAAATAACAGAAATAACAACAACAATAGCAACAACAAAGATGAAGAATAAATTGACACTTAACTTTTGCACACTTTTAAACGTGACCAACAATGGCTGTGTGGAAATGTGCTGTTTGTTTGTTTCTGTTGTTGTCTTCTTTCTTTCTTTGTTTTTTCTTATATTATTTTTTAGTACTCTTGGAAAATAGAAAAATAAATATTTGTTTTTTTTCTATTTTTGAAAATTCTAAATAAAAATTTCTTATGGGAATAAACAATTGTAGAAAATTTGAGTGAAAACATTCGTACATTGCGGTAAATTTAGCAACGAACGTATATCTTCCAGTTCAAAACTGGGAGCAACAAGAAGTTTGTTTTGCTATATGTTAAACGATTTATGAAGAATTTCTCTTCTTGGGGAGTTCTTGGAAAAGGTTTGCTTTTTTTTTTCAAACAATATAAATTTTGAGTTAACTTAATATTTGTGATAGAAAATCTTATTTATTTTGCTGCTACTGTTATTAACGAAATTTCTTATTACCTGGCTAATGCGAAGAGTGCGAAAAGAATTCCGACACATCCCGCTCGAACATTCAGAGCTGAGAAATCGGAGCCGAACAAACAGGTGAAGATACATAAATGAAATTATGTATCTTTTACAAATAGAAATAAAGTGTCTTCTTAATGTTTTGAGAGTAAGAGTTAGTAAAGCATTTTTCACTATGTATCAAATGCGGGTCGTAAGGGACTTTCATTTCCAAAATGTTTCATAATCAAGATCAGTGCAAGTTTGTCAAGCCAAACCTTTCACTGCTATTCTCGACGATAAAAAAATTCAGATATAATCCGAATATAAAAACTTCCTATGATTCCTACATTAATCATTAAACATGTTCGCTATTATCGATTATCAAGCTTCTGCATTTCTGTATTGGTTAATAGTTCACTCCTAGTTTGGGTCGGTTCTTCTTTTCTTCCGGATTATGTACACATGGATTTTAATGTTTTTGTTTTTTTCTTTAGTTTTTTGTATTTTATCAAAATTATCGCTAATGTTTGGCTTAAGAGTTAATTCTAAGCATCTACTTTATTTTACTGTTATACGACTGCAGCTGAATTGCTTGTGTAAATATATAAATAAATAAACTAATATATGAATTGTTGTGAGAGATGCATGTGGATGCATGTTGTGTGCGTTTCGGTCCTTCGAAATTACTCAAAGATACAATATAGCTACTCGGTGCCTAATCCACACTTGCAGTCATGTTAAGCCGTTGCAACGCTTAAACTTATATTTTGTGCGAAAATCCTTGTGATCGGTCAGCTTAGTCGCTAACACTTGATGAAAAAACTTTCTGCTTATTATGACACCGAGAACATCCGAATTGCTACACTATACTAATTGTCGAAGATGGTGTATTCATTTTGTCAAAGCGTTTGCTTCAGACATCCCTCGACATAGTCACAAATTCTAAATCGATATAAGTATGTCCATCTGTCTAGCTGTCTCTTCATGCAACGTCTATGGTAAACATTCTCCAGGTCGCAAAAATGAAACTTTTGGCGTCATATTTGGCAGATATAGCTAGAAAACGGATTTTTGCCGATAAACTACAACAGACAGACGATCTAAATTTGCACTTTTATTGTGGAAAAAAAAATATATATCTTGCGCTCACGTAACGTTATAGAGCAGGGAAATTTGGTTTTTCCTTTTTTTTTTAACATTCTTTAGGATAATCTATTTTCTTTGTTTTCATATTTATTTGTACTTTAGAATTCCAAAGCAATTGCTGATACGCACGAGAATTTTATGTTTATCAACAGATCGAATTTTGTAAAGATATCGCTTTTCACACAGTACGCCACGTAAACGAAGGCTACTAATTAATGAAAGAAAGTTTATAGACTCTTGCCTTTGCCTTCTTTCTTATTCGCATACAAGTGGCGTAAAAAAATAAAAAGACTAATGAAAACATTATAGTCGGGTAAGTAGGGAAGCTCGCGCATTTTCATACTTGTGGAAACCGCGGTGGAAGCTTCTATGTCCAGTCCCCAATTTGAATGCAGCAGTTAATCAATGTTTGAGTCGTGACTGCTGGGTACGGCCCTTCGGGGGATATCGTGATGGTTGTGGTTTCTATCATCCCTAAAGCGAATTATTAGAGGTTATGATAGGCGTCAACACTCCCCAGATTGGGTTTATTGAGCCATGCAAACATATCTGGTTTCTCCAGTGTAATTTAGGCCCCTAGCTTATAGGGATTGTCTAACTCTATGGAAGGCGCTGGTTACGCTACATTAACCCGTGTAACATCGGTCACTGTGAGGTTAAACCATCAAGGTAGTGTACCCACGTTAAACCACCAAAGACGTCTGTTCCTTTATTCTCATTATAAAACACCAATAATTATGCATTCCATCCAAAGGCGTACTTTCAATGCCCGCATTTATATGAGAGCGGGTCAAAAAGGGGAACTGATATGAGACTTTGTTATTCTTTAGGTATTTTCGTCATAAAGTAGTACAAATTAGGCTTTATTGATATATAAATGAGATGTATGAGATGTATAAGGAACGGGAATTTTCTATATAAAAATTCCGGTTTCATATTTACGTACTTGGTATAACTAGAGCGATAGAGAGCGAGAGCTATAAAAGAGCATTTAACTCGGTTTAAATTTTAGAATTAGTGGTTTACGTCTTGATACACCCTTCTTCGACAGGAACGAATATTTCCCTTCAACTTTTGAAAAGTGCAGCACGAAACTATCTTAATTTGAAAAAAAATAAAAAAAATTTTCTTGTGCTAACAAAAATTAGAAGCTAACTATAAATTCTTCTTTAAATTTTTCATCGCCCAAAAAAATCGCCCTTAAAAATCTATTGGATTCAGTTTCGGTTCAGAAAAACGCCATTCTTTTCGATAGAAGAAAAAAAGGGGAAAGTTCTGCTTTGTTAGTTGCTAAGTGTAAAAGAGGGATTTAATCATTTCCATTTCACTTTTTTTGCAACAGTCTACATTAACTATACACGTTAAAATCTAGCAAACGGCTTTGTGCATTGACAATGATGATCGAATTTAGTTTTTTTTCGCTTAATATTACTAAGCATTTTGTAACACACCATGTCAAGTTGTTAAGATTTGTTGCTATTGTTGTTGTTAAACATAACGGAAATATAAAACAAAATGATTACAACAAAACAGCGGACAACATCAACCAATAAAGCAACTGCAATATGCTTAAAAACATGCATGCAAAACAAAATCGAAAAAAAAACAAAAAAAAAAAAAATACGCCTATCGACAGCGCAACCAAGTAACTCAATATCTTGCAGTTACACGTTAATTTAAACCCAAATTGAATTAATAAACCATGTTAAACATTGTGTGCGGTCTGCAGTGAAAAAAAAGAGTAACGCAAAATATTTATTAATTTATGCACGAATATCGATCGCCCGTTAAAAAAAAGAAATCCACTAACAAGTTAGCCTGCCAGTCCATGCAATCAACAACAGCAACAAACTAAGAAGCACTCACTCACTTAGTTGGGCGCTGGTACCAAATAGAAATCTAAGTGTTGAAGACTTTTTTTATGATTTCCTTAAAGCACGTCTACCGCGCTTGTCTTTAAAAGAAAATTATACATACGTTAACAATTTGAGGCATACATGATTACAATTTAACGAAAAAAAAAGAATAAATAAATTTACACAACGCACTGAATCATACGCGTTTTATTACAAAAAGGAAAAAAAGAAGAAAAATCAAAATTTAACTTCATTTGCTTTTATTGTAAAACTTTTACATACAATTTTTACTGCCGCCGACGTCGTCGTCGTTATTGTTGTTGCTCTTGTTGTTGTTACGGCTGCTGACACTGCTATCTTGACATGTGCTCACTATATATTTTGCATTGCGAATATATGGCCTGAAAATCAGAACTACATCACCCCTGTACGGAAAGACTAGCCAAGCGAATGACTGAGTGAATGAGTGAGGTCTGCGGCCCAAAAATCGCTGACGTGATTGGTTTGCATTTAACAGCAAATTAAAACGCATGAAAAACCTTCGCTTTTAACGGCCACACATAGGAAAAACAGAAAAAATAAAATAAAACTGAATCAATGCAAAAAAAAATAAAAAAAAAACTCCGACAAACGCCACAATCCATAGGGACAGCAAACGAAACATAAAAATTAGAACATGTTAAATGTTTTGAGCATAATTTACATGAACATGCAACCAACACGTTACAGTGTTTCGGCGGTAAATTTGTGAAGGGATAGCGACCCGCGTTTTAACCGCATACACCACACATATCAACAAAGAAATGTGTGTTTAACAACCTGTAAAATAAGGCCCTACAAGCATCTTGTATACGCTCACTTGCGTACATGCATGTATCGTTCGTTCTTTCTGATGCATATGCAAATATCACACGATCTAAATAAATAAACACAAATTTAATGCTGCACATCGTCAAATAATTAATGCAGATCCACCCTGATTTGGCACAAAAAAATTTGTACAACAGAGATTTTACTGTTAAGGAATATAATTTAAAAAACAAAAAAAAGAAAAAACTAGAAGGATGACATCAGCAAAGTTAAGGTGTGTTTGATTACAATAATCTCTTCTGCCGGTCAATCAAGTTTTGCGCTTTCTGCGGACATGTTGGCCTAGCTGTTCATTTTAGAGTTTGTCCATTCGGTCATCTGTCTGCGTGTGCATCTGGTCATTTTCCAGCCCAAATGGCTTCCGCTGAATCCTTCTGTCACTCTGTCCCTCTCTCTTATTGTCTTCATCTTTCACCTGTTTGCCCAACTAACCATCTTTTTGCCTGTCTGTATGTTGTTGTTCTGTCCACTTGCCACGCTGCTCGCTTATTGGCGTATCTGCCTTTGTTTGTCCGCGCTTGTTCGCATGCCTGCTACTTCGCCTATACGTCTATCCACGTATTCGTCTATCCGCTTATTCGGCTATCCGTATATCCGCTTATCCGCCTATCTGCCTATCCGCGTATTCCCTTGTCCACTTATTCATCTATCCGCGTATTCGCCTATCTTTTCTTTTCCGTTCGCCTGCGCTCGGCTGTTTCCCTGTTTTCGCCCGTTCTCTTGTTTTCGCCTGTTTTCCGCTATTCCCCTTTTGTTTATTCGCCTATCCACCAATTCATTTAACCGCTTGGGGTGATAAACAATGCTTTTGAGGGGAACATAGATTTGGCGAAAGTCCCGCCTCCTCAGGGGTACACTGGAAGAAGCACGTTTTTGTCATAGACTATTGCTAAGAAGGAAATACTAACCAAGCCAGCTGCCAACTGCCGTTGATGTAGTAATAGTTGAAAGCATTGTACCGCCCGCCAGTTGTAGCACCTGATGCTAATATATCTTGAAGAAGGATAGTCCGCTGTTGGCTAGCCGGGTTTGTATGGTTAATCTGAAGGCAAGAGTGACTATGTCGCGTCAAGTAAGGCCAAAGGCTTTGTGGTCTAACTTGAAGCTCCACGAGGGTCAGGAGCCCACCCATTATGTCACGAGTAGACATAGAGTAGAGGTGACAACATTGATGTACTGCAGGTTGGTGTTTGCCAAGATCCTTCGAGGGGAAGCTTGCGTATTTACATACTTGTGGAAACCACGGTGGAAGCTTCTATGTCCGGTCCCCAATTTGAACGCAGCAATTAACCAATGTGTGAGTCCTGACTGGGTACGGCCCTTCGGGGGTATCGTGATGGTTGTGGTTTCTATCATTCCAAAAGCGAATAATTAGAGGTAATTATAGGCCTCAACACTCTCCAGATTAAACACAATAAACATATCTGGATTCTCCGGTGTACTTTAGGCCGCTACATTATACGGATTGTCTAACCCTCTGGAGGGCTCCGGTTACGTGTATCATCAGGCACCGTGGGGTTAAACCGACAAGGTATGTACCCACGTTAAATCATCAAAGACATCTGACCGCTTGTCAAACGATAACTTTTATTTATGCTTCAATTTTGAAATTCTCTCTCTTTCTACGAAATTTTTGTTTAATAGATTATTGGTACTATTATTATTATTATTAATATTATAAATTTAGCCAGAGAATAAGGTCTAAGACTAAAGTCTTAGAACACTAGCATCTAAGGCTTTCGGGTTTATTAAAACTCTACCGCACTTGAGATTTGAACCCACGACCATTGAGTTGCTAGTCGAGACTCTTGCCTAATCGGCCACTCAGGCAGATTGGAACTAATAAGAACAGATATGCTGTGCAAAGCTTCTCCTTGGGAAAAGTTATTGAGCTTGTGGCGTGCTGCAGCTAACATTTTGAGAGAATTTTATAAAATTAATTTTTTTTTATATTAAAGTTTATTTTTCATTCGGTACACTTAACTAATAAAGCGGCGCATCAACTGAATTGTTAACCAAGAGGTACTGAATAGTGTTGATTTAATAGAATTAACAGGTCTTAAGCCTTACAATCCCAACGCGTCATGAACTCCAATCTCAGTTGCCACAACAAACAATGAACTCTATATAACAGAGCGAAATGACATTGTTGGTATTCAGTTTTAATGCAAATGTATTACGCACAAATGTAAGTTAGGTGTCTCTTCAGTGACTTAACTATTTCTATGCGGTCTGCGTACACACCGCGCTAGGAAAATATTAAAAATATTTTTTAAGTCAATACATATGTATGTAATTTAATTATTAATAGACGATCTGCGGAGTAAAGAACAATTTATGCCAATTTTAATAAATATGAATCTCAATACTGCGGGTGACTGAAACTATTGGCAAGTAATAGTCGGAAGCCATTTAGATTAAAGAAGGCTTCAAAATGATCCGACAGAAATCAACAATCGAGCAATGCAAGGTTTTTTAAAAGTCTGTGAGAATTTGTTAATATATTTCCATTAGCTTTGAGCAATCAAATGACAAAAAAGTCAAATATTTTTATTTACAAAGTAGGCACAGGTCCAGCCTTCAGCTATTCCCTACGCACCGTTCACGCTACTCGTATGAGACAGAGATGACCTTCTATCAATTCCCAAACGAGAACGGCTTTAACGAAGAGCGAGATTTCAAATACATTAGTATGTAAAGTAATTGGGATACGGAGAAATATAAGCAAAAACCAATTTTTGCAGAAACATGTTATATGCAGCACTTGTAGTGCAGATATTATTTTTTTATTTTTTGCGTTATTTTTTTGTTTTTTTTCTTGCTTTTGTAGTTGAGATTACTATTGTAATTATTGTTGTTGTTGCGATTGTAGCTACACTGCGGCATATACATTAAAGAATAAAAAGCTCAAATTTTTTTTTTGTTTTATTAACGTAACGGATAAACAAATGTGTCATCTGCTTTCTTTCTCGGTTTTATAAATCAATCCTTTTTAAATCTAAAGAATAAGCCGACAAAGTCATAAATAATTGTAAGGTTTTTTGGAATGGGTTGGAGAGAACTTAGTAGAAGGCTATCGGCACGGTTAGAGAAACTGAAATGTTTTTTATCCATTTAGCAAAGTGCTTTTAATAAAACGAACCTTTTTCTATATATATTTTTGTTGTTGTTGTCAAGTTCAAGGGTTAAATTGTAGGAGTCACGATTCGTTCTTCTTCTCATATTGCATGTGTTCGTTAAAAAGAAGTTTAAAAATTCATATGTACGTACGCTAAGAATTGAGGAAAATATTTTGATAAGGCTTCTGTTGTTGTTGCATATATCTCCATGCTTTACGATCACTTAACTTAACGCTTATGCTTAAATATAATAAAACCTTGTTTGACAATAAATTATTGTATTGCAAAAGAAAGAAATTTTTGAATAAATCGTAGATTCAAGCAATAAGAGGGAAAAAAATTAGAAGAAAACTCTGTCTCTTGCTTTAGCTTAAACCATCATCTTATATGTAATAATGACATAATGAATGAGTGAGTTATAATCCTTAGACCATATTTTAGATCAATGCGTACAGGTTTTCTTCACATGAATATAATTTCAATTATTGTAAGCCTTATTGATGTTTCTGCGTTTCGATCGGTAAGGTACATACACACATATTACAAAGATGGAATTCTGAAGAAGTGGAATTCGCCTTGAGGTACATATTGTATACACAACCCTTGAAAAGAATATTTTTCTTGTACTGACTAATCACTCTGAGGGCATCTCCTATACGTGTAACATGATGATCAGAAGAAGTTGAAAAAGGGAATGAGATAAGAAGTGTGCTACCGCAGTCTAGTAAGTGTGTGCCAAACTTTACTATAGTTCCGACTAAATACCATCAAACCGTATTGAGATTTGAACCCTTGAACGCGGAATGAGAGTAGTGCGATCAAATAAGTGATATATATTTTTTTGGTTTTAAGTTGCTGTAAAAGTCAATCTTTCAAAGTTCTACGCCATGGGCGATCGCTTAATATGTACTTGGCTCATTGAACCTTCGTTTGCGTAGATCGATGCTTCCAGGGGTACGTTCACGCCCCAAACATCAAATGGCTGCGAAGTGTGGTTAAAACTCGAGAGCAGTCAAACAAACTACATAAAATATTTATCACGAAAAGTATGTTTGTGTCAATAGTTAACATTACATATTCTACGATTTGCCTCGGCTTTTGTCATTTACGTAGCAAATAGCAACGGGTATGTCGATATCACGTAATGCGCTCAATACAGCCCGAAGAGATTCAATATTTATCTAATATTTTATAAAGTTTAAATTTTAGTAAATTATATACAATACGCTATTGTGTATCTTTCCACAACGATTTGGCAAGCGACGCTAATCACAAGTGTGAAATCTGGTAACAAAATGGACGGTATGACGTTTTAGAAATATATAGTATGAATGAAACATAGTGTTTGCTTCGTCTATTGATATAGTCTTCTAATAAATATATATACCAAACTTGAACATTCTACGTAGAATGGAAGTAATTGAACAAGTTTAGCTTTGTAAATTTTCTAGCTTATGTAAGTGAGTTAAGAAGCATTAGACGATTAGAAAAGTTTTAAATCAACAGATAGGTTATTGGGCTGCGACTTCACACTAGGTGTTCATTTAACTCAGATACTCTTTTCGGACCATTTGGGGAAAAACCCACAATTTCAAGAAGAACACTTTTTTCAGGCGAAATACAGTTTTTCTTAATATATATCAAGGGGTAAGGCCAATGTAATACACCAAAAAAAAGGGACTTTCGTGGCAATTTTTGTGGGATAGAACGAAAGCTCGTAGAATCATAATTATTGAGCAAGGTATTAAGCGTACCTTTAAGTACTAGCACAAAAAAATGAAAAAATGATTTTATAGAAAATATTAAACCAGAGTTATTCTCGTGAGGTACAATGACCTACTTCTTCTTTTTACTGGAACTGCTCTTATATGAACATGATTAGTCTCTCAAAGCATCTTTTAGTGTTTTAGCGAAGTTAGAAAACGACATATAAAACATTACGTTGTAAGTGTCCACCAAGTGCTAATAGCTTCCTGACACTCTCTTCCAGAAAGATTACGAAATTTCAAGGCGAAAACTTTTTACGGATATTGGATGTTTTTCCACATATTCTAAAAATTTCAAAGCGTTTTCTATTCAGGGGAAGAAAAGGTTTTTCTTTTTAAATCTACATAGATGTTACGCCTTAAGAGGTTAAAATACTGTATAATAGACTTAAAACAAGACAGTTTTTGGCAGTTCTTTTCGAGACAGAAAAAAGGTGAAAAAAATGATATTTGGGGAGGTTATTAAGCCTACCTTGAACTTCTGAAAAAAAAAGTATTTTGGAAAAATATTAAACAATTCCTGCACCGCAGGTATTCTCTAGGGACGTTTTTCGCTTAAAGGGCTCCGCGGCACGCAGGGTAACTGGTTCATGCTATCAGAAACACACACTCACTAAAAGTGAGCACACTCACTAAAAATCTATTTATAATTTATCGTATAATTGAAGCATTTTTCTGAGCGTTACAACTGGAACAATAAACTTTGTATATCGTTCTCATTAATGACTGCTTCAACTATGAAAGGCGGCGATTTTAACATCAACTCCTGCTGATATGCTTTTGTATATATGTGTATGTGTTTTTTTAAACATTATTGACAAGTCCATTAAAAGCAAACGTGCTTACTCTCTAAATGTACACAGTATGTTATTAATCTGAAGAGCATATAGAGTAACAAAAGAAAAACATTTATTGAAGCACTTTTTTGCCTTGGTATCGTAATTCTGAAGCTTGTCTTTCATTATTATTAGATTTCTTTAAAATAAATTTTAATTGACCTAAATAATGAAAAATTTGAATATTCACCTTTAGGCATTTAGAAAATGGTAGACTTAAGGTGCAACGCAATTTATGAAGAACAAGACATTTTTTTTATTTTGCTTTTATCTTAATGTATGTGAAAGTATAGGTGCATGTAAAGAAAACCGAAAGGAAAAGAGAAACAACAACTATGTTATGACTAATAAAATGTTAACATGCAAACCTTTTGAACGAAAATGTCAAGAGATAACATGCCGGCATAAAATAACAAAATTTCTGGTAGTGTAAGAGCCTGTTTCACTTTTTTCATAAAGTACCGAAACACTCAAGGAGTAGTGTTAGTCATAAAAATGTTTACAATTTTTTAAATTGATGCTTTATACATACAAATCAATAAAATCTGACCTGTAAAAGGGTCATTTTTGCGAAACATGAAATTTGAACATATACTGCTTTCTTCTGCTATTACGAATGTTTCATTGATGAACTGGGCTTATTTGCTTATAAAATGAAGTAAGAAGATCCTTGGGCTTGAACAACTTCTTTCGGAGAATTTATTATAATCGTTAAAAATATCACCCACGAGCGGGAGCTAGTGGAAATTCAGATAATTTTGGGGTTACCAATGACTGCTGCTTGGATTTCAATCTATAAGAACTGTCCGGTGTCGGTTTGCGGTTCCCGTTATCGAGCTAGGTCGAACATAATTTTTAATTTTGAGTTAATGCTTCTTGCTATCGAGTAGCTTGCAACGATTGTTCAGTTCATGGTGCGAATGTCAAAATTCATATCTGTATCATCAATTCAAAATACGATCGTAGCGTGTTTTTGTTTTTGGGAATGTGAACTATTTTGATAGCCAGATCCCTGAAACGACCTCTGCTAAACATAGCTAGTAACAAGTAGTGTTACTAGAAAAAGCTTTTCACAGTTTGTATTGCTCTTCTAAGCTATACTCCTTCCTCTTCAATCTTTTCATCTTCTTTCTGTATGCCTGTAAGAAGCAAATTTAGAAAATGGAAAGTAGAGAAAAGAGGTATATGAAATTAAAAAGCTAAAGTAGAATCAATTAATGTTAACATTTTTTAGGTACAAGCAAAAGGCTCTCAAATGGACACAACGTGGAAGTCTTCCCGCTTACATTTCATCACTCAGTTATCCATGCAACTCATTCGCTTAAATGTGATAAATAATTAAAGAATAGAATAAGAGATTAAAATAACAAAATTAATTCCATCTTTTTCGTAAAAGTCTTTTCTGAACAAAGTTTTGTCTTTATTTCCATTTTCTATTATTATAGAAAATTGTAATTATTTTATTAGAGAAATAAATTCTAAGACTAAAGTCTTAAAGCATTAGAGTCTAAGGCTATCGCATTTAAGATTCGAACACACGACCGTTGAGCTGCTAATCGAAATTCCTCGCCTTCGGGCACTCAGGCAGATCTAATCATTTTAATACTATTCCTATTTGGGTGACTCCTTTTTTCCGTTTACATAGGAAAAATAAGAAAAATAAGCACGTTATTACTCCCGATAAAGTTAACTGAAGACAAATTTTCCCTTTGATTGTTTGTAGCAAACGACTCTCCTAAACTCGACTTCGGCTTGGAGGCTAAAAGCTATTGCCATTGCACCAATAAATTGCACGAAGAAGAAAATCATCAAAAGCTAAAAGCAAATGTTGTGGATCCGTTATATTAGATGGATAAAAGAAAATTGTAAAACATTGGACCAAAGCCTCATCATTGTGGCTTTGACTTATTACACTTCTTACTACAAGCCAAAGTTTTTAGTTATTCCACGCGTGGTTCGAAGGGAAGGCAAAACGAAAAATATACCCAATAGACCAAACTTTGGTTTATTTGTGTTATAATTTCCAATGACAACGATTTTAAACACACGACAGGCGAACGTAAGGATCACTCAATTTCGAATCTTATGCTGGCAAAGAATATAAATAACAACTGCAGATTTCTTGGCGCGTATGCTTGATTATCACAAAGGAAATCAGAGTATATAACCTACACGTGTAACACGACGATGATTACAAGGAGATGGGGAAAGAGGGAAAGACATAGGGAGTGGTCGCGGTCTAGTGGATATGTTATATGATTGTTATATGTTATGCCCAGATTGTTATATGTTATGCCTTTACGGATTGAGTATTGCCTATAAATACGATCAAGCAAGTTACAAGCGCATTGAGATTTCAACACTGACTTACGATCGCGGTTCTTTTCTACTCGGCTATTCGTCATCCAAAAACTGCCTTTTACGTTTTTTCAAACTTAGTTATTTACGACATCCAACTCAGTAAGTTTTATGGCTGGTTGATAAAGCAGATAATGCGCTACGTTATTCAGGATAAAATGTAAGTAAAAATATTGCTGAGTTATAAACAATTGAGAAGCTCTTATTTGCAGATTACAAAATTATAAGACTTGAAGTCAACTAAGTAAATAATTCGTTAACTTAAAGTACGTATTCAAATAAACAATTTGCTGTTTTATATAAATAGATGAAAAGTTAAAAAACCGTTACAATGTCTTTGCTTTTCACTATTATTTTTCTTTGAGGGTACATTGCAAACCGTTGCGAGAAAATCCCGTTCATTTTTTATAGAGAACCATATATATAAATATATATATTTATGTATATATACATCGCAGAATCACATATGTACATGTTTGTGTGTATGTCTATATGTAACGGAGAATCATATGCACATATGCATGCATGCATATATGTTTATATGTACGCATTTATGATTCATTATTATAAAATGCATTTAACAATATATTCTAGACAATGTGACATACATAGCGATACAAGTGCAATTGAAATTGCAATTGCCGCAAAGATATTTATGCTTGCCAGCATATCTATATATGAAAAGTTATGCATTATATTTTGAACGGATCTACTTGTTGTTTGGCTGCTGCACATAGAATATTCCATAGAGATTTACGTTAAAGCTTGCATATGCGGGTATTGTGGAAATTAAAAGGAAAACAAAAGAAACCTCGGTTGGTCTTCTCTCTTCTTTCCAACTATGCTTGAGTAGCTACTCGTCCCAGTCGAGGTAAACGAGAGCGTTAGGAATTTGAACATAAATCAGCGGATTCGTTTTGCATAAGCTAAAAAGAAACTCAAGTAGCAGCAGTTTTTACCAAAATTTTTCACGCATATTTTTTACTTTTTTTCATTTTTCAATGTGTGCAACAGCTTTTTGATTCTTTGTGCCGATGTTTGAAAAAAATTTGTATATACAAACAGCAGCAGCAATCACAACTACATTTAAAAATTGGCATTTTGTTAAGATAAACTAACGACCTGCAACATGCTACATATATACACTTATATAAGAAGAAAAAAAACCTACATATGAATTTATTGTTGCAAATTTTTTGGGTTTTTCTTTGTAGTTTCCTTCTTTTTTCTTTTTTGTTTTTTTTTGTTTTTAAGTGGCTGCACTCAGAGTTAACAATATTGAACAAATTGAAAGACTAGACCACACATTGAAATAATCGTGTTGTGTCTAAATAAAATGCATTTTTTTTTCTCTTATCAATTGGTCAAGTACTCAATGTATTTGCTTATTTTTTTCTTATTGCTCGTTTTTTTTTTTTTTAAATAATATTTATAACGCACATTTTTTTTCAAAAATTAACATTCAGTGTTTGAATGCTTTTTGTTTCAGTTTTAAGTTTAAAGTTTTAGTTATGACCATAAAATTTCGTTTGTTTATATTATTAGGGTTTGGTAAATTTAGCCGTCGTCAAATTAGTTAACTATGGGTGTATATGTACGTTTTTCTAATTAAGGTGCGTGCTCAGATTTTGACAAATCATGTAATCATTAATACACGTCCAATTCGTAGTAAAGTTAAATAGGTTAACACGTTGTACTAGTTTACTTAATCTTTTTTCTTTCATTTGATTCGACAATATTAAGATACCAACACTTTAGTAAAAGTTCATGTTAAGTGATTCTCATTTACAAATTCTAGCTTGCTGTCTTAATTTGGCTGGACTTTATAAGGTTTCCTTTAGGATAATTATTCAATGAAATCGAACAATGATTTCAAAATAAGGGCCAGCCCCGGCAAGGCTGGTAAATGAATTTCGATATTGTCCGTCCTTAGTTTACATCATATTAGTTGAGTCATAGAAACAATGGGTACTTTATAAAGAAGGATGTATGTAACCACAAGAAGAACGAAAAAGAAAAAACTCTTATCCCGCATACGTACTTAAGATAAGAGAATAATACATAATTGTTAGTAAATCAAACTGAAAAGAAATCTTTTTGTCGAATATCACCATAATTTTATAAAAGTGTGGAAACTCTTGTACGACTACGTTTAGCATCCTTAAGATCCTTAAGATCGCCATAGTTGACAAACCACATAATGGGCAATATAAATGCGTTTAATTAGGTTGTTCGACAGTCATTTCATTTTTTCTGGGCAAAATGTAAGCTGGTTTTTTTATAGTGGATAAACATATTACGAACGGTCGAATTCGATAAATGTAATCTCTCAGAGATCTTACGAACTAATATTCTTCGCCTAATGTCTTTATTTTGCCTTCTTCGCCTTCAACTGACCTTCTATCAAAATTGTCGGAATGAAAGCTTGAACAGCGTTTTTAGCTTTTTGATAGCAAGAAAGTAAAGTGGGCCGAATATGCTGCTTTTCACATTCCATCTTTGGAAGGGCACCAAACAAAAACTATTGGGTAGAATCAATTGGACTTTTCACAAGCAAGCCTTGCTATATCAGCAGTTAAAATATATAATGAACATGTGACTCAAGTGTCAATTTGGCTCTGAAAAAATGCAATTAAATCCATTGTTGAGAAAAAACGAAAAGACTTCTGAAACAATTTAACAGTTTGTGGATATAAAGATGTTGACAACATCTAGGAGAGGAATAATTATAGAAAGACTTCAAGAATGCCACCTTAGGTCAAATTTGGATTTGAGTAAAGATGTTTCTTTTTTACCTAGAATGTCGTGTTGACTGCTGACATATTTATTTTAATCCACAAAGCAACAACTTGACATTATTTTGAACTTCTGCATAAATTGTACAGGGCTTTGCCAGGAGTTTTACAAACGGAAAGACACAAGACCACAACCATTCATGCTTGTGCAAGAATATTGCAATATTTAATTAACTTCATTACAGTAATCAAAGACATGAAAGCATACAAAGTTCATACTCTTGGCAGACAAGTCTATTTTTCCTTGCATTCTCTGAAAATAGTTTTTAGTAATAAATATTGATCAAAATGGTGTTGTCGGGCCGAAACGCTCCGGAACGTCGTTCCGGTACTTCCTTTTTGGACACGAACGCGTTCTGGCACTAAAAATGATTTCTGATAATGAGAATCTATGATAAACATTAGAAGACGGGCGAAAATTGGGGGAAATCCCCCCCCGTCGTCAAATTTGGGACATGAGACCGCACCGAGCGGCTGCCTACCCAGGATCGGCCCTGTCTATATAATTATATATACGCGTTCCGGTAAAAAAAAAAATTAGCATAACACCACTGCTTAGGAAAGAAGTCAGTTATATCTCTCGTAATACCGATTAGAATAAAGTGTTGGCAAATAGTAAATGACTAATTAACGCAGATAAATCTCGATGGTATGATCATGATATAAGGTGCATTGAGTATAATACGTAAGCGGAAAGGAATTTTATGTAACATTATATTTTAAATGAAATAAAAATAAAAAATTTTCTTCTCGTGTCGTTAGCATTATTTAATGGATTTTTAAATGATAACAAAATTTACAAAGCTACAATTGCTCTTATTGATAACACTAGTTGACAATATTTTTGTCACAAACAATGTGAACCGTTTCTTAGCTAAGTTATGAATGCTTAACTATGGGACTTACTTTTCTTGTGACACGCTAATCTCTATTTACCGAGATCTCTCTGAAGAGCTTATCTTGAAATCGGGAAAACTTAAATCTTACTACCCTTTTAAGAGATTCGTACTTTTTGGAAATTAGTGGAACATAATTCCTGGTATACGGTTTACGACCATGATGGAAGACCGATTTTGTCCCGTGCACTATTTTAGGGATATTGCACATCTTTGTTAAAAGATGCACATCATGTGTCTTTTGCTGTTGCCTTAATTTTGAGGGGGAACCAATCGCTTACGCAAACGACTATTATTCTGTTGAAGCAGAATTAGCCACAAAAAGTGCGAAAACGAAAAGAATAATGTGATATCCTAATTTAAAACTAGATATAAGGTCCAGGAAAGCACAGAATCAGTGTCGTCTGAAAAGGTGACGCTGAATGCCGTGAAGAACTGCGAAAGAGACACAGAAAGAGATTCCCCTGCGAATCCAACGCAGCCACGCTTTTTAGGTCGAACGAGCCTCAATGTCCTTGTTGGTGGTTTAAATGAACGTTTTGCATCGCGATTAAAAGCTCGGAAAATTCATCCTCACAATATGGAAACGAATTCACTAGAACTTGATTTTGAAATTAAATTTGTATTCGTTGACATGGTATCCTCCAAAAGAGGGATTTTTTGTTCGTGTCACCAAAAAAAAAAATTTTTTTTAAATTTTTATTATTGTTAAATATCAATTTATCATTTTGACCTCAAAAACCGTCTTAAATCCATTCAATCCACGCACATACATATGCGTGTGGCTTGTGCCGCAAGTAAAACGACACAATTTGGAAGCTTTACTTATTATTACCACCTGTGATGAGTAAAATTTTGCATACTTATGATCGTATCGATGCAATCACTTAACATGAACCATACCACACACATCATCCAGACTATACATGGCGATACTTATATTCAAAGACCCAGATGGTGATAATGATTATAATCCTTTATTTCCTTCTCTCTTTTCGTTCAATTAATTAAAATGCAATCTTGCGCAATTGGTGGTCGTTTCATTCCTTCTTCTTGTCGATTTTAAATAACAGCCATAACAGAGACTCATTTGTGTACAGTACGTTTACCAAGAAAAACATTTGTATGCAATAAATATAAAAGAAATTTAACTCAAAGTGATAACGGAAGAAGAACGATTTCATTGTAACTATGAGGATGATAGTAGATAGATGGTGACTTAGTGTTATAAACGATATGTTTTGTTAATAAGTTAAAAATGTTCGCTGAGGATTATCCGCGTTTTCAGTATACATAGAGCGAACTTGCTTCTCCTTTTTTAATGTCTTTCACCCAACTTGTTCACATATAACTGAAGCAGCATTCGAATCAAGTGCTTTTTAATTAATAACAGACTCTAAAATTTTATTTTATTTTTTTTATATTTAAGGGCACTAAACAAAAGAAAGCGTTGGCTTTACAAATTGGTTTGCATGTACATAAAACGACAAATGACGAATTGTATGATCCCATCTACCAACACAGCGCAAAGTTGCTAACTCGTCTTAAAGGCTAAATATCTCTATCAGACTATTGTGAGCACCAAAGTTACGAGTTTTTTTTTTGGACTTCTCATTTAGTTATAAGTCTTTTTGTGACATTTCGCGTGTGGCAAGGTTATCTGTAAGATGTAGGAATAAAACGGCAGTATGTCGTATTCGAAGTCAGCTGATTGGTCTTCGACTTCAGTTGATTGGCACATCGATCAGAATGGTAAACTTTTCTATATTTTAATATTTTCAAGTACATGCTTCAGCCAAATTATGCGACTAATATTGCAAAAGCCGCAGGCTATATTATTTCTTAAGACAGCTAAATAGAACTTAAAAGCATTAAAATATATATATATATATGTATGTGTATAAATTGGTGGCATTCGCATAAATATTAGTTGTTTGAAAAAAACTTGATAAGCGACTTTTACAGGGAAAAATGATAAAGAAATGGGAACAACTATGACGGTTGAATTCGACCTTTCTCTACATAAAATAACAGTTCTCCGTTTAATATCATTTTATCTACTTTTTCTTTATTTATTTATTCAGTGTTCAGTGCCGCTAGTCGTGGAGCGCTCAAAAATTCCCCTTCTTACAAATTCATTACTTTTACTGCTCATATACAGAAATCTGCTGCCGAAGCTCACCAAACATGTTAAAAGGCTTATCGAACGCTCCAACGATTTAAAAGTGGCGACACGAATTGAATGAAAATGCCTTTTTTACGCCACTTCTAGGAAGAGTTGTCCATGGTACAATGTTGCAGGTCGAAGGGGAAATTCTGCCAAAACCACCGCGCTCACCAGATATGTCGCCTCCTAATTACCACTTGTTCAGATCGGTTACCTTGGCTAGGCTGTCACGCGGGTCCAAAAATATTGTAAAATGTTATAGAAAATAGTAGAAACTATTTTGATTAATATAAACTGTATCAATTTTCCACAATAAATGCCGTTTTCAAGTGAAAAAGTATTAGCCAAAGATGCACACATGGTCACAGCTATTAAGTATTGAGGAGAACAGTAAGTGAATTAACAAAGAACTTGGGATTCAGTGTTAGAACATTGATTGAAAATTTGCGGTCTTTTACTCATAGGACCACCTTAACAAAAACAGATATTTGAATGCTGGGGAGTAAAGTTAAGCTCTAGAACCGCCGCATAAGAAAGCCAACATACGGTGAACACAACTGGACCGCAGAAATCTGGTCTTTACTCTATTTCATTTTACATCAAGTGAGGTTCCGGGTTTTTGTTACTTAGTTGAGAATTCGTCAGACACTTAGATTAATTTGAAAGAAAAGCTTTTCGCCACTTTAGCGGGTGTAGAGAGGAATTTGCATAAAAAAACTAAAATGTCTTAAGTGGAAGAGTGCAAGCCAAACCGATTAAAACTTAAACTCGAAAATCCGACCCAAAAAATGTGCTTTGTTTGTGTATTGAAGCTACAGGTTCATTCATAAGACTAGATTTCGATGCGTAGTATGTAGAGTGTAATCAAACTACGTTTTATGCACTACACCATAGTTTGTATAACGGTCGATTAAGCTTGTGCAGATGTATGCAACACTCAGAAGGACTTAAGGTACGTCCACCTTTCATTATATCCATCTGAGCTTGTCCATCCATCCGTCCGTCTTGTTTTCTTGCCTTCAATATATAGGTTTCAAGATATTGTACAGGATGTTTAGATGAAAAGTATTTTGGCTCTATAATGAACATCATTGAATGTGGTTCGGGTGGACACTGTTTCGACCATCTTCCATATAACGGTTTATTTAGAAAGGTCGTTGTGTGAATAAGCGAAGTGGTGTAGGGTACTTACTGATACACCGTGCCCCAATATCATGTTTTTATCTGTTCAAATGCAAAATAAAATATAAAATAAAAAGAAAAACCAAAGTCTGTATCTTTGGTTACCGACTCGTGCCTCACCTTTGACACAGCACAAGTATTTAGTAAATGGTTCTGCATGCAGAAAAATAATTTTTGCAGCAACTAATTTGTCTCCCAAAGTCTATCACTACTAATAACTATTTATACACTGGTTTTGAATAAGAATTGTTTGTTTGTAAGCGTATACAGACTTTCATGCTGGCACACCAGCACATCGGCACTCACTTACTGCCACACAGCTCACGAAACATTTAATAATATCTCTCATTTAATGTGACATTAAATGGATCGAAAAATATCGATAAAAAATAAAACAAATTAAACCCGTATATGGTACTTGACAACAACACTATCTTAAGACGTGACCGATTGTTATATTAAGAATTTCATTAACACGAACCTTAAAACTGAAAATTAGTTCAACGAGATACACCTCAAAATTTTTTTTCGATTTTCGGACACAGGTGTTTTTTCGATTTTATGGGGTGCAAACATTTTTACTTAAGTAAAACGAATTTCGTGTCGTGAGCTAAACCGGCGAAGAGAGACAAAGCAATTTTTTTTTATTTGCTGAGTATAATTTTTTTTTTTTTGTTGAATTTTATGTTTATTCATGTTTGTTAACGAGATTTTGATTTTTGGTTTTTCCCTCGATCTTAAGTGGGTAAAGTGTCGATATTGGGTTCACTTCCTCCTTCTTTCAGTTCATTGCCTTCTGGTGTTATTCATTAATTTTTTTGTACATTTTTGTCTTTTTTGTTTTATTTTACTTTTTTTTATGTTTATTTTTTAAGAGTTATATGCTGGCAGTTGTCGCACATGCAAATCGTGACTTTGTAATGTCGTAGCCGTTGTTGGTATGTGCCACCTATAATGGCAATCACTCAATCACTCACTCACTCGTTCATTCATTCTTCAGCCACGGCAGTCAGTCAAATCTCATTCCCTTTGCTTATTTTGTCACAATAGCTTATTTCTTATATGTGTATATATCGTCTGTATATATATATATATATATTTAAGATTTTTGCAACTCATGGGAGCGGAGTGATTTGTTTTCGAGTTCATTTTCTGTAGCAATTGATTGATTGATGAGGTTTATTAAGAATATTTATTTACCATTTTAGGAAAAGATAATAAGTCCAAAATTGCACAAAACTTAACAAGTTATCTTAAATTAACTAATGAGAACTTATAGACTTGACTAAAGTACTGGAAGTAGTCGCCTTCTTAATGGGCTGACTGCAAGCCAGTAATATATCTATAAGTTGTTTGGGCAGTATTTTGGTGTTAATTCTTTTTGCAAGCAACAGTTGTTTTAGAAACTTGATTGAGCAGCGATGTTAATTAACACTGCAGGAGACAAAAGCGGACAACTGGCTATTTGTGTAATAGAAAGTATATCAGATTACGGACCCCATGAACAAGGCACAAGCCATCTAGCTCTAGCTGCTATAGGATCTAATAAAGGATAGTACGAAGAAAAAAAACATTTTGCCTTTAACTGCAATCTAAGAAAGCGATGACTACATCAAATATGAGGACGTCTTATGAGCAAAAAATTCCATAAGAGTTTTTTGATTTCATTAAACTAAAACGTGGCGAAGAAAATTGTAAAAACAATAAATGTTGGATCAAAGTAAGAATGCATCGGGCTGATGACGTTTGAAATAACCTATAGTTTCTTGCTAGTAGCTGAGTTCCGAATGTAATACGACGATCCACTAGAATGTACGGTAGCATGATTAGAAATTGGGAAAGCACGCAGACGGTAGCGGACATATTTTTTATTTAATTAAAAGGCATTAGAAAAGGGCATAGCTAACTGAATCCCGCAAGAGAGAAAATCAGTTGCACAGCGAGAACCTGTAAATGATCAAGTGATATTCTACAAAACGGCCAAATGTGAGGCTTTTCCGAGGTAAACAAACAAACGCATTTTTGTATCTTTTAATCAAAGTTTCTTGTCCCCCTTCTAAAATTTAGCAAACCGACAATAAATGAATTACTGTGCTGAGTAGAAAGTTTCAATGTGAACCCGAATTTCTTTCTCCGAATCTTAACAAACTTGTTGGAGTTTAAACTAAATTTATTGAAAAACATTTAAATATGAAGAAAACTGTATGTACTGTTGCGTTTGTGAATTGTCGAAAAAGTCTCCTTATTTCCGTAATGAAAATTTTAGAAAATTCTTATAGATTACAAAATAAAGTGCGCTCCTTGTAAGGAAACACCATAATATTCTATATACACAGAGAGAGATAGAGAGAGAGCTAGGGAGTGCGCGAAGTGTGCGAGGCTTTATACATTTATAGACCAAATCCTCGCTGAAGGTACGAACACACACCAATCGAAATTAAAATATTGTCTGTCGCGCTGAAGATTTGACCCGGATATGCCAGCGACTTGATAATCGAGTTAACCACTTGGCTACATAGAAGAAACATAACCGAAAAGCTTAAAAAATTGCAAATAAATTTGACTTGATTATCTTTTTTGATTACTGTTTCAAGATCTAAGCAAACATCTTTATATATCTTCGTTTCAACAATCGACAGTTTTGATATCCGCCACAGTAATAAAACAATAAAACAAATTTTTTAGAAAGCATTTGAGAATTTTTATATCTTTCTGTAAATTATATCCATAACAATCAGTTTATGCCCCCTAATGATACTAAATGTATGTCAATTATTATGAAAATGAGGAAAGAAATAATTTATTGGAGACAGTCGTTTTTTTTTACAACTTTTTAACAAAATAAATCGAGAAGAAAAAGTGAAAGAATCCGTACATGTTATGCGTATAATTGATGACACAGCACAGACAATAAAAACTCTAAACAAAATACAATAAAATCTTTTAAAACGTACGTTAAGTTAAGATAAAAAAACAAAAAAGAATAAGTTTTTTAAAGTTTCTTCGATTAACCAAAAAAAAGCAAAAAAAAGAAAGAAGAGAAACAAACAACACAAGTCCAGACTCCGAAGTCTCCCTCACTTAAATGTTTTCGTTTATACATACGTTTATATGTCTGCACTAAACACAAGTAAGCTTTCGAAAAATGTGTCAAAATGCAAGCGTATTCGCATTTTTCACATGATGACAATCTTTTGTTTTCACTTCCTGTGAATTCATTTTTGTACTCTCCTGCTCTCTAGTACCGTTTTTGGTTGAAAACCTGTGGTCGTCAAAACCGACGGACAGACAGAAAAAACTAAAATTGTAACGCACTTAAACCTTTATGGATTAGCAACAGGAGCATTTAGCTGAAAAGTACGAAACATGCACCACAACGACAGTCGATATCATTGTTCGTATTTTTATTATTTTTATTATTATTATTATAGTGTTTGTTGGGCTGCGCGTATATTGAAGCATGTTTTCCGTCTTTTTGTTTTTCATTTTCGCTTTTTGCTTTGCATGGCCTCAGTCGAACAAGTGCACAGCATGGGGTTGCTTATAGATGGATAACACGTTCGTATGTCCGTACGTACGTACATTCGTACGTACCTTTCCATATGTATTTATATAAACTCTTTTGGAGTTTTCAGTTAAACTGTTTTCATTGAGTCTGGAATTGATAGTCAAGTAAAGTTAAGCAATTTATAATTTCTGTATTTGCCGATCTGATTGCCGATCAACAGTCCGGCAGCATTCAAGTATATTTTAGCCTACAAAAGCAGTGAGCTGCTTACGTTGTATATGCTTCCGTTAGTGCATGACGTCGTGTATATATATATATGCGTGTGTGTAACTTTATGTGTTTTCTTATACATATCTTTTGTATATAGCGTATTACTTTCTGAGCATCATGTAAGACATATTAATACAAAACCATATAAATTCCAAAATATGTTTGGTTTTTTTTTATTGTCTTTTTTTATATGATAGATAGAGCAGCAGAACCAATGAAGGAGAACTTTCGTATTATGTCTGCAGAAAAAAAAATTATTTGCATATTTTTACGATATATTTTAGTGGTTAAAAATTTAAGACAATGAATGTCTTGCGTCCTGAGCACACACGCACACACCGATAAAATGAAAAATGATGAAAATTGAACAATATACAAAAAAAAGCCGCAAGAGCTCGTTCAAGGGAAAAGAAAGGAAGATAGATGGAATCTAAGCGAATGCAGAAAGTTTCAGTTATTAACACAATTTGTTGGTTATTGTTGACAAAATGAGGTAAGCTCGGATAAAGATATAAATCCGCTGATTACTTATTAGCAAGAGAGAAAAAGAAATGAAAGCACTATAGTTGGCCAATATCTTACTTCACTCTACAGGCATTCAGGTAACAACTTTCTAGAAAGAGTCATTATATTGGAAGTGGTCGAAAAAGTGGTCCGATCTGAATCAATTTCAGTAGCACTTGCGCTTGAGCGGAAATACGTCAGTGCACCAAATTTTATCAAGGTATCTCAAAAATTGCCACCTGTAGGCTGAAGAGAAAGAAGCAAGTCGAATAGACGAGCAGACATCTTCGCTTAGATGGATGCAGAAAGTGATTCTGGATCGATCTCTATATTAAAGGCTGGGTCTATCTCAAGTCATCCTGGTTTTTCTGCGGATGTATGCAATACTCAGCAAGAGTCGAGGTAGACCCCCGTGTTATTATACCGACCAGTATCAGTCAAGCTAAACTTGCCTGTCGATCCGTCTGTATTATTTTTTGTGCTCAACCTGAATGTCCGATATTCGCGTAATACGAAGACGGGCAGAAAGAAGTGAGGAAAGAGGAATAGACTGAGGAACGCCCGCAGATTAGATTAGCTCTGGTTTTGGGAAGGTAAGATAAATTGAAATTAAGCAGCTCATGTCTTTGAGTTGAATTATATTTGTTCGTTGAAGTTTTCTTATTATTCTTTTTATACACACTTTGTGAAAACGTTTGTCACATTCAAAAGAACGTTTCAGAGGCCCTACAAGGTAAATATATGCTTGGGCAGAATTAAATTAGGAATCCATCTAGGCGTGTATATTCGTCTCTGTTTCCCGCCTAAAAGTTAAAGCAACGCTTTATATACCAAAAATTAAAGCAACGCTTTCAAATTACTCGAAATTATTGAAAGTGAAAATTACTTGCCTTCTGTCTATTTTCTACCCTCGAGTAAACTACTTAACTATATAGCATTGCTTAAATAAATGGATAGTAGATGTTATATCTGGTAGGTTATAAATTTGTACCTATTTTATATCACAGTGCATTTAACATGATTTATGTTCAAAATATATTATTATCAGCATAAGCTTTTTTTATCGTGTATTGAAAAATCGAACGTTCGGAAACTGAATACTGAGATCATGATATCAGTTTCTGAATGCACGATATCAGCTCAGTTCAGCTGAATAAAACCAAAAGCAACCGAATCTCACACACTTCGTACACCAAGCAAGCGGATAGGAATTAAATCCATTGACTGATCGTGGGATTGTTGACTAAACATCAAAATCCTAATAAGATTTATCATAAATTCCAAATTTATGGAAAGAAGTTGTTTGACGACACAGAAACTGAATTTTTACCTACAACAAAACGCTTCTTCGTCAGTTAGCATGCTATAGAGTCCTGTTCCTTTTTTTTTATTCCGGAAGGATAGGCTCTGGCTAGGAGGTCGGGAAGAGTGCCGACGCCCTCTTTGTTTTTACATAGACATTACTGTTTGATATCCAGATTTCTAATAGACATTTGGCAGATAAAACACTATGTCTGACAATCGAGTGAACTGCGATAATGTTTTCCAATAAAAATTTCATTGCCACATTTTTGAAAAAATGAAGAGAGAAAACGGTAAATATGAGAAATATCCCATGAAACAAATTAATTGCATCTTTTATTCACTGAAATTTATTAATAAAAAAGATTAGCAAATACTGTTCTCTTCAGAGTAAATTAAAACCGTTAAATCCTATTCACCAATTTCTTTAAGCAAAATATACTAAAATAATATGCCCTAGTAAACGTTTGTTTCCTCTTACGTGTTGCTCGTAATGCCACTTAAATGAGGTGCGCATCCGTTAGTGGTGAATTTATAACAATTTATATGTTGACCACAAAATTAAACCCGTTCAGGGACTTACTTAGAAGAAGCTAGAGCTTGAGCATTTGATCGCATGTCGCTCTATTGTTCTCAGATTGGCTTGATCATTTTATTACATTTCAAGTACGCTTATAATCTTTCTTCAACAAGTTCTTTGCTTATAAATCTTCAAAAGGTGATTCCACGGTTTGCCCTGTGGTGCTCGTTATAGGAAGCTTTGTGTCTGTGTATGTCTTTTGTCGCCTAGAATCCAAGAATCCAAAAAAATTTTCTTTCGGCGGCTTCTGGATACGCGCTGTTGTAAGGTTTAAGCTCACCTAGATTAAAATTTGTTTCCGTCCGCCTTAATATGGTGCAAGCCGGCTATCTATTCTAATATATTCAAATTGTTAGTCATCTTTCTTTATTATTAAATATGGTTAAAATTATGTTCAAAGAGAAATTTTTTTTTAGGAGAAAGTTCTCTTTATCGCACTTCGATACATTCGATTGTGTTCAAGGTAAAATTACAAGCATTTTCCTTTTATTGTTGGATTACTATTATTAATTACAAAAATATGAAAAGATATTGTAAACATACATAGTAACACACAAACACACGTACTGGTTTATATATTCTTTTCAAAATTTTAACATCACACCCGCTTGTCGGTGTTGATTTGAATACGAAGATTTTGTAGAAATGCAACAGGTTAACACAAAAAACAAAAATTCATGCTTCGCTTATGGTTATACAAAAAGCCTACACTTTTTTAACTTAACACATGCAGACACATACATCTGTTTT
Source organism: Glossina pallidipes (assembly GCA_000688715.1). Taxonomy (NCBI): domain Eukaryota; kingdom Metazoa; phylum Arthropoda; class Insecta; order Diptera; family Glossinidae; genus Glossina; species Glossina pallidipes. The sequence continues at coordinate 5,191,826 of KK499765.1, forward strand.
ATGTTCATTACTTTGCTGCTGCTTATTGCATATAATCAAGCTTTGGTTTAATATAAGAAAATAAATTTTTTGATTGATTAGAAAAAGAAAACATCATGATTCTTCCTAAACGCGTGTATACATTAAAATGCAATCACAGCTCAAGTGTGTAATGCATAGGTTGCCGTGTAATGCATGCATAGGTTGCCACATAATGCATGCATAGGTTATCCCGTGTTATTTATCTTTTTTTTTTTTAGTTTTTTTCTTGATAAGATGTATGAGTGATTTTGACATGAGTATGTTGCGGACGGGAAAGTTTGTTATTTTTTTTTGGCTTCCTTTAACAAAATGCTTACAGCAAGTAGAAAAATTTCTACATCCGCTAGCTTTGGTGTAGAGGAAAAGTAGAGATTGGGTATTCGGTTACGCACTTCAATTGCCCTGTCATAGATAACTTTGGTATTTCTTTTTAAACAACAAAATTAGAAGAAAGAAAACAAAAACAAAGAATAAAGTACAATATTGTTTTCTATTCAACCGAAATCATACTCGACTGAATTATAAGCTAATCAAGATGAAGTTGTCTTTTTGGTTTCCTTTATAAATCTCAAAATACAAATGTCAAGTGAAATTGAGGGAAAGTATGTGCTTTTTAAATGTAATCTTTATCTTCATTTGCCGCAAATAAGAAAGTCTGTGAACAATATAACCATAATTGTATGTAAAAATAAAATATATTTATATAAGCAGCGAATAAGAAAATGCTAAAATACCTGTTAAGAAATCAACCAAATTTTGTGTTGATTGATTATAGGCACTCGAACGGATTGTCGTTAACGCTTTTATCCAGTATTTGTTATAAGTCTGATATACAAGCATATTAGGAGAGCCTGTTTTCGTTTTAGTTTGTTGGCTATGCCAATGCAGATTAAGTGCAAAAATTTGAAAACTTTTTTTAATAAGTGAGACTTTGAAAATACTGGCAGCATTACATGAAAAAACGGAAATAAATAAACCGACACAAACGAAAAAAAAGTCTGAAAAAGAAACAAGGAAAAGAATTCTGAGAATCATTCTACCAAATAGTTGGTCAGTTATTATCCCATCTAATAAACAACAACTAATTCAACTATTTATACTAACAGTGTAACGTTCTTGCTAATAGCAAACCTAATTAGTTAGCAGACCTGCGCCTTCCAAGTTATGCTTTCGCTTTTCAATGATATTTACCTGTCTCTCAGTTGCGTAAGTTAAGTAAGTTTCTTTGTAATTGAAAATTCCTTATCAAATAGAACGTGCCGATTGTACTTGTGTAAGCTGCGGTGAAGCGGAAATACGTATATATAAGAGTGGATAGAACAAATAGAGTAAAATTACTCTATTTTTATTATTAAAAATAAATCCACTAAAGGGTACTAGTGCTGCGTCGATTAAAGTATTAGATCTAAGAATCGAAATCTGTTGCGAAGTTATCGCTAAGTAAACGCGATCATCTAGTGAAATCGGTGTGTACAAATAGAACAATTCTTAGACAAAGCTGTCTTGCAGCTGCCCTTCCTAATTTCACCTGCGAAACAGGTCCCTTGATAATTTCATGCTACCTATTAACCGAATCTATCATCTAGTTTTATTTCGAAATCGAATTTATTTAGCGATCAGGTCTCCATTTTGCCCAGACATTCTGCAGCACAGCCATTTGTAACCAAAAGATGTCAGATCTCAATTACCTGGCAACCAGATGTGTAAGTCACTGAATGCTGTCTGTGAAACACATCTACTTGCGACCCAAATTTGTTCGCCAATCAAATTTACCTGTCATCCGTATCTATCTTCCTTTATACACTTCTCCGATCTATTAGAATTGTAATTAACACATCATTCAATAAGCTTGGAGGATGTCAGTAACATCAGTAACAACCTTCAAACAAAGTTTCTCAAAGCTTCTTGCACTTTCTTTGAGTATTGCTATTTTTGCTTTTGGAAAACAAACAACAAAAAAACAATAAAAAATTTCGGATTTCTTTTCCCATCAATAATTGCCTTCTGTGCTAACTAAGGTACTCAGTGCATTGAAAATAATTGCATTATGGTTCTACGAATGGCCACGATGGACACCTTTCGGACATCATTTTTGGATATCTGAGAAATCGTTTGAGGCTGTAACCCGAAACATAAAAATCATAAGTTGATATTACTCCCTAGAAAGAAACACTAAAATATAAGAAGAGCAAGAATCACTTTGAATCACAAATGTTTGGCACCAATTCACCATTCAATTTGAATGATTAGAAAATAGTCTTTCCCCAAAGTATTGGATTCACGCAGAGACTGGCATATTATTTGTTAGAACTAACAACAAGGGACGTATAGTTCGATTTGAAACACTTTCCAGTTTGTTTTCAATACCAGTGAATTATCTGAAGCGCAAATAGAAGCTTGATATGGTTTGTACAGACGCTTCACGAGATTGTCTTGGATCTAATTTCTACTAGAGTATCAGTCGATTCACATCGTCTATCTCGAAAATGCAAATTTGGAAGAAGGTAAAAATGTATTACGTCTTTAAGTCGTCAACGTTAATCGAGTGTAAAAAGTGAATTGTCTGTAAAAGAAAAGAGGCGGTCCGAAATATCAAGCAATGCACAACAATTTTGATTTTTGTAAACATTTACGGCAATATTCCATCAAGTTGTTTTCAGCGAAACGAACGATTCCCCAACGTTTACTTTCGGTAACTCATATGGCCACGTTTTCGTTAGAAGATGAATAATGCTTCCCTTTCCTAAAATATCAAGCGATCTCGCATACTAATTCCAGATGAACATTTTTTTTGCAATCTTTTGGTTTGGTGTCGAGTCGGAAATTTGTTTTTTGTATGTGACGTCCCCTATACGTGCAGGCGCGATGGTGGTCAGGGATGGTCATACGTAAGACTTTAGATGTTCCACCACGCTTTTCATGTTAGCAATCGAAAGTAATCCTCTTAGTTGTTTTATTTAACTTTTTAAAAAGTTTTTCAACAAATTTTGAAGTAGCAAACAACATTAAGCAACATTTTCTAAAAATAAACAATAATTAAAATTTTCATAAAACAATTCACAAAGTTTCAATTAATTCATAAGCTCAGGAAAGACGAAGGCAAAAAAATGTTGAAATGCAATATCATTGAATTGAAGGCAGCCCGTGCGATAATTCTGATTTCGTTTGATTTATGAAACATTTAAATGTTTTTAATGATTTAAAAAACAAAAAATGAAGAAGAGAATGCCCGCACGGAAAATGAGAATCTAGAATGAAAAAGGATGTTATATCAATTGTTCCCAGGCTCAATGTGTAATGAGTTACCGACCACAGCAACAACAACAACTACAAAAATAATAATAATAATAACAACAACAGCAACGTTGCAATAATGCCCCAAAAGCATTCATCACTAGCAATTATGTTGTGAGCTAAAAAGATAAAACAATAAAAGAAAAGCAATTCAATGGCAGCAATAATAATAGTAACACAGCAACACCAATAACATAGAAACACTACCACCACCACATAGCAAACACACACACTAACGCTATTAATTTGCAACCTTGAAACATTTAGAAGATGATCATTTAGTTTATTTTCGTTTTTTTTTTTCGCTTCGATTTTAGTTTATGTGATTTTTATAGTCATATAGGTGAGCATAAACGTGTTTGTATTTGTAACAGAATATACTACCATCATCCTATTAACACATACCACCACAACTATTATCATCATCGTCTCCATCACCATCGCTAACATCGCAGCCAGAAAAGGAAAGGAACTTAAACCAAATAATAACAAGACACACTTGCTAAGTTAAATTTATATGGAAGTATATATATATATAATAGATGTATATATATATATATATATATATACATGTCTATATATATGAAGAGCTCTAAAAACTCTTTAAAGTTAAGTCATGAAAATAAATCGCATACAAAGAAAAGCCAACGGCCAAATGGAAAAAAAACCCAAAAAAGCACATCAAGCATAGAGTGAATAAGTACATACAACACACAAGAGATAAAAGAGATTGAAATGCAATAGAATGCCACTAAACGATCGATACACCTAAAACATGTCGGTATGATGTTATTACTCTTGTTGTGCTTGTTGTTGCTTTTGTTGTTGGAAATCAAAGCAACAGGCAAACGGTCAGTTTGAGCTTAAAATGAATGGTGATTTAGCGAAAAAGAAGAAAAAACGTTTCAACTTTATGAACAACAAAGAGGAAAAAGAACAAAAACCTGCAAGCTCTGAAAGTATCTATAAAATAAAATTTAAACTTAAACGTTGAATTTGAGAAAATCACGTACAAGTGCGTTGAAATCGTAAAAACAAAAAACAACATCAACAGCAAGGATTTAAATAAATGAAATTTAAAGAAAAAATATAAACAACAACGACAACAACAACAATACTACAAAAACATCCATAAACTGAATGCTGCGGGTAATAATGATGGTAAAGAGGATAATGTTGTTGCTTTGTGCGTTGTTTTGTTGGCAATCGCCGCTTTATGATTTCCAGCGTACTGTACGTAGCAAAGTCAGGGAACTGCGAAGTGGCGAGGCGTTGTGGAATCCACCTGTTGCAATGAGCTCATTTTTTATGCTTGCAGGTAAAACAAAAACAAAAGCAATAACAGCAGCAGCGAGAACAACAGCAACAACAGCAATGGCAACCAAATGCCAAATACGTGGAGAGATAATGAAAAAGAACGCAAAACAAAAGAGGAAAAAGAAAAACCGAGATGAGAATGAATGATCGTGAACAGTCGACATTGTGGTTAAATTACGAAAGAAAAATTCAACGCATTCCTATGATAGGTCTGGCATAATAATGAAGCGCTTGCTTTAATCTCTATTATGTAGTGTAAAAAAAGTTGTTGCACAGGCGGAGTAATAACGATAACATTATACATATATGTGTATATGTTACTTACACATGTGTATGTAAATTTTATAAGCAACCAATATATCTTATAGACTTAGAGTGTGTCTGGTTTAATTTTAAATGAAATAAAAACTATTCCTTTGCATAGAGATACATACACATACACATACTGACGGTAAAGCGCGCGTTAAAACATGAATACGAACTTAAACACAGCGTCAGTAATAACAATAGCACCAATAAAAAGCACTTCATGCTGCCAATCAATCAATCACTCACTCATGCTTACAGTTAAATAGTCTATGGACTCTTACATACACACACATACTAGCGCATGCATACATGCATAAACAATTTAGTATCAATAGACAAAGTTGAAGTGCACAACATTTACGCCGACACTCAGAGTTGAATTTATAAGCTTTTGTTGTAAATGTGCTGAGTATGGTCTTGTGTTGTATGCATGTGCTTGCGTCTTTAGGCTGTAAAGGTCTTAGCACGTTTCGCACAAACCTCTTCTTCTCTTTCTCCTTCTCCTGTTGATTACATACAATATGGGAATTACATATTTATTTTTTTTATTTCTATTCATTCTCTTTGCTCTTTTCTTTTTTTTTTCTTGTCGTCATCGTGTAGTAACAGATGATTTTCGTATTGCATAGTATGGTAGCATCAGCAGATTCATGCTCATCTATGATGGTCAAGTGTAATGCCTTTGTCATGATCTTCCATTTAAGACAACTTACACATGCATACATACATATTTTCTGAATTTTTTTTCTTAAAGATAAACGAATTAAAAAATCCCTTGAGCTAAATATAAGCAGCAATAAAAAAAATAGCTGAAACAAGCTGCGTAGGTTTAATTGTTGGTAATAATTTTTTTTGTTTTTCGTTTTGCTATATATATATATATATTTTTGTATTTTCAAATTTATCTAAATTTGAAATTCAACCAAGTGAACGCACTGCCTAATACATGATCACTTCATTCACTCATAAATGTCGGTGTTTGGATAATTGTTATAATGAATTATTTTGTCAGTAAAACAAAAATACCGCCTGCTCTTTAAAGGATTTCACATTAATGATTTGGAAGGCATCATGTCATTTCATTTCTCTTACGCCAAAATATATAGCGAGAAGCCTGTGCGCGAAGAAAGAACCGAGATCCTTCACAATTGTTTTCGCACAGAAGTCATTTTCAAAAACATTGACCGGAAGATTTCAATTACATTCGCTTTCTTTTTAACTTTTTCGTAAGTAATGCTTTTCCTATTAATTTAATATTAATCATTTTTTCTCAAGAAATCTCAGGTTGCTGTTCTTTTGCTTTGGACGAGTAGTAAGTGGAAAATTCCAGGCATCAATACCATTACTCACTCTATTTAAATAAAGCAAACTTAAAAATGCGGCGCCTGGTATCTAAAGCTATGATGTGTGGAGAACTTGGGCCAAGAAATCGATATGGCGCCCATAAAAAGTTAAAGATGGGTAAACAATGTTATGTTTATTTGAGAAGCTAAACTAACCATGGGATATTAAAGCTCAGATCGTAAAAATGCATTTCTAATCCAAGGGCTACCAGTCAACGCATTGTATGAGCAATAGTAGCATGGTACAAAATTCAACTAAGATTTTAACTAGACCGGCAGATATATGTAAACGATAACTAAGATAATTGCCTCTAAGGGCGAGATTGACACACACACTTCCCTATTTTATATGCAAGGATTCCAATAGCTGCTCCCCTTGAAATTTGATATTAGCAAGACTTACTTCTAGCCATAAAGGTTGAAATTTGACTATAAATGCATCGTGAAAACAAAAGACTTAAGCAACAAAATTTTTTATTATTTTTGGAAATCTATGTTACAGGAAATATATTCAGAACTAGTTCCATTTATAATTTTTCTATATAACAGTACCAAAGAAATAAATGGGCCCAGCACTAAATACCCTAAACCGCTTCGCTTAATACAGCGACTTTTCAAAATAAAACCTTTTGATAGAAGTGGGCGAAAAAATTGTCCGATCGCAATTATTTTCAACGGCGTTCGTCCTTGGACCAAATCACGTCGGTGTAGCACATTTCATCAAAACATCTCGAAAATTCCGACATTTAGCTTGAGCACAAGAAAGCAAGACGGGCAAAAGGACAAAACACAAAGGGGTAACGGAACAGACAGCTCGACGGACAGACATATTTAGATCAGTATAAGATAAGGTGGATCGATCTCAAGTCGTTCTAGATGTTACATACATACTCAGAAACTTGACATATTTTTGTAGTACACGCGGTGTAGAGTATAAAAATATAATCGCTGAGAGAATAAAAATTATAGAGAAAATTTATATCCAACTTAAAGGGTTTTTTCCGCATTCCTGTCCAGCTTTCATTGAATAGTGAAGAATTTGTTCTTTTTAAACTGGTGTCAGCTGTAATTCATGACAGTTATAAAAATGTTTTTCGGTTTAATAACAATAATAACCATTTGTTCATATGTTGCAGTTTGTTATGTAATAGATTGTGGAATATATGTATATAAATTTATATATATATATATAATGGGTTATAAATGATGTTCACTCCATAATATAACAGTCTGCGCTTAAAACTTATACTTCCTATGTGTCGATCATTTGGCAATAAAATAATTGAAACGTAAAGCAACTTGTTTTAAATATAACCGTAACAATCAAGAAAATGTTCACCTTAAAGCGAATTTTTGATACCCATTTGCTGTGGCAACAGTATTTCTACAGCATGCGGTCGTAAGCCTTTTTGCACTATAGTTTATTAGTATAAATTCATTATTATAATATGACTTATATCACTCTTAATTATTCTTACTGTTATTAATGTTATCATTATCAGTATTACTATTTTCATTCTTATTAACAATTTCATTGTTATGCTTATTAATGTAAGTGCAGTTACTAAGTTATTTTGTGATTATTATTATTATTATTTTCTTTGAAAATATTACGAAGCGCAAGTATGCGAAAATGCCCGTTTAAGGGGTTTGTTTAAAATGACTTATTTTTTTATTGGTTTAAACGGTGTCTTAAGGACACGAGCAGACATTTGACACTTTTTTAACATAATTGCGTAGCAGTATACGGCGACTTGAAATTTGAAATGGTTGCTCCTAAAAATCCAATTTTTGAGTCGGCACACAGCACACCTTAAACAATTTTTTTTCAAATTTTTTATAATATGCTTAAATTAGGATTGTTTAGTGAATCATGCAGCATATTTTCGATAAATTTATGTATATTTTTTTTATAGGTAAAAGAGGGCCTTTTCTTTGTCGAAATATTGAACGCTTTCGCTCAAAACCCTACCAATTACAAAAAAGTCAATATTTCTAAATAGTCTTACATATTTTACTAGCTATAGGTATATAGATTAAGTAATTTTTTATCTTCCTTTTTTAATTGAAGATTGAATAAGTTACGGTGCATAGTCTTAGATTGATTGTGCCTCGCGAGAATGGCTCCGGTATTGCCATTTTTTGATACTTCTTTAGAAGTAATGTTTCTTTTAGTACCTAACTATACGCCTAATAATCTCGTCATATATTATTATTCACATACCTTTCCTTCCATCCTACAACAGTTGCAAAAAACATCCTTTTTTAAGGTTGTTACAGTGGCCTTACCACTTAAAATGAATACAATGTGGCTGAAAATAAACATTCTATTAATTAAACAAACAAATTTATATATTTGCTTGAAGAATGATATAATTTATGTAAAATTGTTGAGAATTCTTTGAAACAAAGCTTTTTCAGTAACACTACTACCTTATGGCCACGAAGATGACCCCAATTTGATAGGCGGTTTTCCATTTGTTTTTCGTTTGCCGGAGTGTTTCGTCACTTTGTCGGCAGTTCACAATTTTCTGGTTTATTTAATGATCCTCTGACATATTCAGCTTTATTTTACTACATCTTGTCGTACAAGTTTGGATAAACATTGACAATTGCCGCTAGTAATTCATCTACTCGAGTGTTCGAACTATTTAAAGAATTCATAAGGTCAGCACTTAAGCCGCGCAGGAAACAGTAAACAGAAATATGTTTCGAGTTTGCATTTTATCGAATCCGTCACTGGCTGTGATATCAAAGGTAACTACCACATCGATTTAATACACATATCTTTCAAAGTATTTATAAATATTTTGCTATTACTCAAGTTGCTTAGATAACGAGTGGACGAGATGGTACAGTTATTTGAACTTCTTTTACTTATCCTACTAGTTTTGAGTAATACTTGGAATTAGTTTCCAAACTTACATTGCGAAATGGGTTAAGAAATGTTAAATACATGAAAACAAATGTACACATATATGCCTAGTTTTAGCTCTTTACCTCGATCTTTTGCCATCTGTAGAGTAAAAGCAGTACTAGAGGAACGGACATATATATGAGAAAGTAGAAGAAACGCGTGGATGAACAAAAAGATGTACGCGCTAAACGGCAAACATAGCTAAATCGATTCAGAATCCGATGATATGTGTACCTTTAGTGTAATGATGTCCGCTGTGGCGTTACAAAGTAAATAGCAAAGTGAGTAGACACCCATTTCTTCAATATCGGATACAAAAAGAGCCTTATGACATCACTCGCAATAATATGTTATGCAAATATATGAAAACAATGATCAAGGTGTTTTATAGGCAACACCTGAGCTAAACACCCCAAACAATCGCTGGCAAACAGAAACCATCACCTCAAATCCTTGCTTCACATATGGCTTACATAAAACAACAAATTGAAAGTTTTGCGGTTGTTATGCGCGCCTGCGCAAATACATGCAGCTAAGACTAGACTTTGAAATCACCCACAAATAAACACAATAGCACATATGGTTTGTCTTTAACTATATTTCGATTTTCAAAAAAAAAATACAAAAAAATACAAAAAAATCGTAATGATTGTGTTTTCATATACAAACTTCAACTTAAAGGCAAATTTATAGCTGCAAAGCGATATTACGAACACAAGCTCTCCTATATGGATACCATTACATACGTACAATGGATACATTAAAATATATTGAGCCCATTTACAATTATATATACACTATTTATTCTAATAATAATCTCAGTAGTCACTGCTTCTTGCCATTTTTCTTCTTTTTTTTTAATCTGACCAATCATTCATGGGATGTGATCTACGCGTGTACCACTGTGTTGGTTGGAAAAAAATGAGAAAAGAGGAAGAGACGTTGAGTGATTGCAACCTAGCGAGCACCTGGTCAATCGGCAACTCTTACGCCTTTACCAAGCGAGTACTTAACCATAGCTATGACGACCAAGTATGGTCCAACCCGCATTAAGATTTGAACCTGGAAACACCAACTAGGTCGTTGCGATTCTTATCAACTCGGCTATATCATCAATACTTTTTAGTTAACCTAAGAGTTTCTAATAGCTTTCAAAATTAAATCAAATCGAAGAAGCAACTAACTTAACTTAGCTATCAATTCAACACCAACACTTGTTTCGGTAGAGTAAACCAAAAAAAGAAGAAGATTATGCAATATATATGTATGCACAACTTAGCTCTTTACCCAAAAACTGAACATATGAAGAGATTAGATATTTGTAATTTTGCTGGCATTGAGAAAAACAAAAAACGAAATGTAAAAAAAAAACGCTAAAGAGCTTTTTAAAAAAGGAATATTAAGTAATGTCTTTTATTCACAGGAATTAACACAATGCAAACGTTGACGAAGAATTGGTTTTTATTTTTCTTTTCTTTTTTTTTGTTAATACATATATATACACATACACGTACATATGTGTATGAATTTTGTTAAGGAGATTTAAGTGATTTATGGTCTTTGCCAATCATGTTTTGAAGGTTTATTGTTTAAAGGAGATTTAGTAGCAATTTTTAGCATCAATACGGAAAAAAGCAAGCAAATGGATGCTAACAACATAAAAATACAATTTCCAAGAATGAATAATATACAAATATACACTGCTGCTGTTTTTGTTGTTTTTGTCGTTCATAAGATGGTTGAAATTCAAAGTTTTGTTGAAAAATTTTTAAACAAATATTTATGTTTTAAAAACATTTTTTTAAATAAGATTCATTGACGATTACCCCACTTATTTAAAGTTAACAAGAAACGCTTTCGGTTCATTTATGCACAAACGAACAAAACCCGAAATAAGAGCAAAAAAAGGAAAAAAATGAACAGAAACTTAGAGAAAATTAATGACCAAAAGTAACATTTACCGCGTCTTGACTTGTACGCGCTCTATGGTAACTAATACTGATTTCATAAACATGATTCACTTTTTTTCTTTTTATTTTTATTATTTTCTTCGTTATAATTACAAGTTATATTTTACTCTGTTGTCTGATTTTTGTAAGCATATCTATCACCTGTTTTTGGGGTTTGCATACCACGGCTTTCAGCATTTTTTTTGTGGTGTGGTTTAATTTTCTACTTTACTTCATTTTGAATTTTTTTTTTTTTTTTGCTTAAGGGGTTTAATATATGCTTACATCATGTTTGTTTACATTTATAATAGCTTTGAATATTATTCTACATATGAATTACAATTTGATCGTTTGCTTATGATAACTTTAACAAATTACTGGAAATTAAGAAGTTGTGTTTACTTTTAAAGAAAAGTAAGCGATTTAAGCAAAGAGATAGTAAGTTAATTTAAATAAAAAATAAAAAAAAAAACTCTAAGGTTGTAATTATTCACAAACTACAGGCAAACAAAAGCACAGTCCGCTCGCAGAAAATAATAGGCTTAAAATATATTCTGGGACCTTTTTCGAGATATTTAGTTCTTCCTTGATGCCTGCGATCTATTTTACATGTTTTTAATTTTTTTTTTTCAAAAGCCTGTGTAGGAATTTTCAAAAGTTTTCTTTAAGTTTGCCTTTAGTGACCAGAATGTTGAAAAGCATTTTTATGTAAACTACAGGAGTATCGTAGGTTTCAAATATGTCGCCAGATTTTGAAGCTACAGTTAAGTCTCAATATGAGTCAATAGTTTGTTTACCACCAATACTCCACCGTCCAGATGGTATCTTAAAACTTTATTTGCGTTGTAGACCGATTCCGAGCAGGATTCATCGTTTATTGATAAAATCTCTTTCGTAATTCCGATACAAGGATTGAAATATTGGTTCGTTTGTAAATTTTCTGCTGAAATGGTGGCATTATATTCGTGTGGGTCGGTTCGCAAAAATATAAATCAGAAACAGCATGCAAATTTATTCTTATCAGTCCGAAATTTTAATTTGACTTGGGTTCCTTATCCTCGCGCTCATCTGATTTTCTGTATGCCATCAGACCGTCACTATTTCCTTCCATCCGTAATTGCAGCCTTTCGTATTAGGTGTATAAAAGCTAAGCTCTCTGTTTTGAAACTGGCGGCTTGATGCTATTTACCCCTCGCGTTCATTTCTTCCGAAATTTTGGGTACACATAGCTTAAATATTGAAGCTTGGGCGACATATGTTTCAATTGTTTGCCGTTCAGCCATTGTTCACTATATATCACAGAGTGAGGAAACGTGAACAACCAGCATTGAACAATCAGCGTTTAAGACGTTATGTTAAATTGGAAAAAAGTAGCTAAAGCTACGGGAATTACTCATTGGGCTTGGGGTGAATATGTGGTAAGTCATGAAACACATTAGTGGTTTGCTAGGTTTCGATGAAAATATTTTAGTTTTAAGTACGATGAACGCAGTGGAACTCCGCTTGGTGGGATTACAAAGGAACAACAATCCAGTGATGCCTGTTGAGTTTGAATGTTATCAACGCAAATTATTAAAACGAGGGGCTCAATTGATCGAAAACGATTATTTATCGGCAGAGCAGCTCGAAAAGTGAATTTACTCCATGATAAATGTTCGCATAGGTTCGTCTGTCTTCAGCAAAATCAGTCCTGATAGTGATTTGTGATTTGGGCTAGGAGCTTTTCTCAATTGTGGTTTATTCTTCAGACCTATCTTCTTCTAATTAACACCATTTACAGATCTATTCAGCCATATACAGCATATCTGCGTCTCATAAGTGTTGAAAAGGTGTGATAATGGGTCCATGATCGTTCGCGTTTATTTCGTGCTACCTGCACCTAATTCTGTCCCTTCCTATTTCCATCCATTCACATTTTCGGCCGTCCAAAAATTTATACGTAGCGTGTTTTGGATTCGGATATTACGGCAGACAATAACCCGTCTTTACTCACGCCTGAAAGATAATGTAAGCAAAAGAGCTCACTCAGGAAAGCAAAAATAACGAAAAATTCAACTTCTTGTGAACGTTAGCTGGCTAAATTAAAAGGAGAGATCGCCCTAGAAATTGGTACAAAACCCTTTTTCAGATTGATACCCAATGATTTCAATTAAATGATTAAATCATCCAAAGTTTGCAAAATTATGGATTTTTTATGAACTCACCAAACTTGCGAGTAAACAACATTTTTTCTAAGGTGAACACGATTCTCGTACGGGTTATAACTGTTGTTAAGGCTTTTTAAAATTACATTTTATTAACTCATAACAATTTCAGGGAATTCAAAAGATGCACACACAGGTGGAGTAATTCATAAAAGAGACGATTCTAATTGCTCTTAAGTAATCTTATTCTTACTTCCTCTTTTGCACGATACATTTAGAGGTTTGTTCGTCGATGTAGCTTAATCTCACTTGTTGTTTGTTTTTCTTTTCTTTTTTTTTCAATTAAACGATAAGAACACGTAGAACATAATTTGTATTCCGTTAAATGATTTCTTCTTCCTTAATTTAACAAGGTTGTTGTTGTTGTTTTTTTTTTAATTCATTTAAAGAACATAAATTGTAAAATTGATAAATCTTTTTAAATTAAGCCCCTAAAGCCGGGCTTAAATTAAATTTTAAAGATTATAAGCAATCAACTTCAATAACCATAACTTCTTCAACCCAAACTGGCTGCATGCCTATAAAGTGGAAAAAGGCACCAAAAAAAAAAAGAAACAAACTTCAAATTAAGCAAGAAGAGCAACAAACAAAAAAAAAACTGTCAAACATGACCAAACCCAAAAATGGTAAGATTCGAAGTAGTTGTCAGAGTGCACCAGCTCGGCACGGCATTACACATTGCTTAGCGATCCCAGTAAACGAACTCTCTAACAAACTAACTAAAGCCTTAAGCAGTCGAAAAAAAACCGAAAAGTTTTAAGCGAAAAAAAATCAAAAAACCAAGGAAATAAAATAAATGAATAAAAACCAAATCAGACAACTACTCGAACACTGTTGTCGCGTCTCAAACGCATTTTAGCCCATCGCGACAACCACCGAAAGATGCGTGGGTGTTTCAATGGTAAAGGCAGGTGATTTTAATCTTTCGACGGGAATCTGGCTTAAACAGGTGAACTCAGGCATAGCTGCCAAACGTAACGAATATATATATATATATATATATATATATATATATATATATGTATATATACATATATTTGTGTCTCGTTATTGTCGTTATTTTTCTCGACTTTATAAAAGAAGTCAAGTTTCTGGCAAAAAATTTACAAACGGGCAGACAGTGTTCAAATCATCTGAAAATAATAATAAATAAAATCAAAAATTCGCAAAATCACGACTTTTGCTTAAGGCTATGCAAAGTAGCCTTTTTTCAATGCCCTTTTATATGGAAAGAACATGCACACTTATATATATCAGTAGTAAGCGTATATATACACGTACATGTAGTTATATTCAATTTGCTTACGTTTCTGTGGACAGCACTCGGTTATAAAGTGTCTGTATATGTAATATATAATATATATATATATATATATATATATATGTATATATATTTATACATATTTACTTATTTATAGCATAGCTTTTGTATAATACTATATATGTATGCATTTATCTTTCTCTTTAACTGGAGCAACCAGCCTCTCTAAGAATTGTAATAAGATTCGCCAGTTAGTTTTAATCTGTTCACTAGCTTTATAAGGTATTCAAACAATTGTTAACTTTTATACCTTGTTAAGCATAAATTTTATGTTAGCTAAATAAATTTGTATATATGTATGTACGCGTATACGAGTATTTGTTTTTGAATTGCTATTCTCTGAACCTGTCGTTATGTTTAGATTGGTGTTGGAGACTATTCTTAAAGAGCTTACAATATATCCCATGTAATCTGCATATAATGTTTTGCCATTAAGCATTTGCCATAAATGTAAGGTGACGCCCAACTCTGTGGCCTCCACCATACAATCATGTATGTGCACGTACATAAAGTTTGCTATAAGAAAAAAATGTAGCATTTTTTAGATGGATCTGAACGCTGTTGTATAAATAAAAAATTTTTGATTTTTTTTTTATGCTCGAAGTGAGGAAAAAAAAGTGTAACGGAAAAAGGTACGATTTACAAAAAAAAAAAAACCAAAACACATCATTTCAATGGTGAAATTATTTTCTGGAAGCTTTAAAAATTTTTTTCAATTTTTTTATGGCCTTAAAACATCTTTTCAAAATAATATTTGTATACTTGTCGTAAAATTTTGAAGAATACAAAACTTATCCTAAAACTTGTCTGCATCGGATTTTTCCTTTTCTTCTTTCTGGTTCTATTTTCATTAATTGCACTTTTATTCGTAGACAATTTTGAGAAAGAACTTTAAGAGTGAGGAAAGTGGCAGAGTATGTGAGCTTATTTATTAACAGATATATGCATTTATTAATATCGCTTTGCAATTGATTAAAACGTTTTGGTAACTTTTACTAATATTTTTAATTCATTTATTGATTTTTTTGACTTTTAAATATCCTAATATAATACATTAAAAATTAGACATAAACCTTTATCAAATGGACAGGTATTTATGTTACTACACATACTACTACGTTATGAGATGTTCATTTTTTCGAAATGTTTCCAACACTGTGAAGTCAAATATCCTCCTAAAGCCCATATATGCCTTATCAGTATGAAATTCTGAACTAATCGAGGTATGTCCGTCCGTACATCAGTCCCTTTTTAAGTTTATTTATGATAAACGTTCTTTTGGTCGCAAAGAATAAAACATTCACATTTTGCAAAAGTATTGGTTGTTCTTGCGCGCAGATTTTTACTGAATTTGTGCTAAATAGCTCACAAGACACGCCTACGGTATGACACAAAATGAGAGCATCTCGGTTACGAGGCGATAAATTCGACTTATTACCGATTATTCACAAATTACAACTAAAGTAATTACAAATATTTTCTCGTTATTTCTATGTCGATCCTACAGTATGTGCACAAAAATAGAAAAAAGCGGGTGCGTCCACGCAATATTATAAGCTAACTGTCTTCTTAAAACAAAGGCGGTAGGTATAAAAATGACCAAGTCTAATTCTCTTGTTTATTATACCAAGCACCACAAGTGTTTTGATCGTATGTACATAACACCAAGAAGGGCTTAAGCAAAACCTACATTTACTATATCAGAATCATTATTCTGCAAAGAATCCAGGTTTTCTGTCCGTCCATCTGTCCATCTATATCTACTGTGCTCAAGCTAATGGTTATGATGTGAGCGGTATTCTATCGAAATTTAGTGCACTGACGTGTTTCGAGCCAAGGAGCAGCTGTGTTGGAAATAGTTTGGATCAGACTATTTTCATAAACAAATATCATAAAGGTTGTCTTTTAGAAAAGCCGTTATATGAAAAACTTTGCAATTTTCAATATTTCTCATATTGGCGTACTAAACTGATATGAGAAATTTGATTCGGGTGGGTTCCCATATAACCCTTATTACGAAACGTGAACCCTTATTTGCCAGTTGTTTTAATTGTGAATATTTGGTGCCGAAGATTGGCCCATAATAATAATTTTGCATAACAATTAATTGTACCAAATTTGGAGACTACATAAGTCTATTTTCTGAACCCAAAATCTTATGAAGATTCTCATCAATATTATGTAATATTATAGTAAGCTCCTATATGGCGATAAAGCGTAGTTTTTACTTGTTCATGACAAAGGTCAAGAAAGATTTATAAGCTGTTTAAGAAGAAGGTTAATTTTGCTAAGTTTATATAAGTTTACTTTTTCCCGTATAAAGCTTGCCGTGAACGGCATGAGTTCACCTGGAAAAAAGATTTAATTTAATATAAGTGAAGAATTGTATTAAGCGAAACAGTGAAGGAATTGTAAAGCTCAGTCATGCCGGACTATAATATATTTATTTCTATTACTCATTTTTGTACCTTTCACCGAAGGATGATTTATCAAAACGCTTGGAAAGCCCAGATGAAGCTTCGGAGTTCCCATAAAGCATATATATTCTTGATCAGCATCAAGTTCTGAATCGATTAAATCTGTCTATTCGTCTTTGTAATGTCCATTTCAAGCATTCTTCTGGCCGGAAAATTGAAACTATGGACTTCAAATTTAACAAAAGCATTGGAAGTTCTTGCACGCAGGTTGGTATTGAAAATGAGCCAAATCGGACGAAGAACACGCCCATAGTACCAGGTAGACTGAGAACACCCCAGGTTTTCAAAATAAATAAAAAATTAGCTTTTTGCGCAGTCCTCATAAACATAAACACACACTGGAGCACATTAGAAAAATTTTAAGGCATATTCCATTGGCGATGCTGTATTATCTGTGTAAAAATAGAAAAATTCAAACTTGTCTACCCAACATTATGACGTTACAAAATTTAATTGGTTTTTCAATATTTTTATAACGCACAGAAACAAACTTCAAAAGCCAATTTCGAATTCAAGCTGGAGCATGTCCGTTTTTTCGTTTGTCCCTCTGTCCTCCTGCTCAACTGTGTGGTATCTGTTAAATATTTCCCCGTTCACGAACACGCAATAATATGGTCTACAAATCTGCAAAGTAATTTGAAAATTACTCCAGCTTTTCAAGGGACACCCCTACAGCTCCCATAGGCCTATGTCACCAAAACTGTGAACACTTTCGCTTTCTGTGTTTATTACTTGTTACTCATAAAGTATAACGCATACACCACATAAATTCCTACTTTTACTCTAAAAATGGAAAAAATTATTCGCGCCCGGCCCTTATTAGGGAGTATGAAAATTTAGCTCTTTTACTCTTTTTTAGTCTTTTTTAGGATAACGGTGGCGGGTATAAAAGATTCGGTCAGAACCGTACTTTTTGCATTTGCTTTCAATGGTTAAGAAAGAGCTCCCCATGTTGAAATTTTGCATTCAATTAACATTTTAGAGAGCAATTGCAATATTTAGCGTTCCTATTAAGCACATCAATTTTCAACATAAAATAGATGATTTTCTTAAAGCTTTAAACGAAGGCATTGGGAAATATTATATAATATAGTAGCTCCATCATGAGTAAAACAAAATGGAAGTACAAGCTACTGGTATTGCATTCCACAAGTAATATATTTGTAGTTTTTTCTTTCATAAAAAGCAATAGAAATATTTATGACCGTAACGTTCAGAGCTTGGACGCACACGTAGAGCAAGTGATAATATCATCAATAAAAAATACAAAAAAATACGAAAATTACTTTAAACATTATTCGCCTGAGTGGCCGAGTAGGCAAGAGTCTCGACTACGAATTCAATGGTCCGGGGTTCAAATATCAAGTGCGGTAGCGTTTTTAATAATAATAATAATAATAATAATAATAATAATAACAATAATAATAGTAATAATATTAATAAAAATAAAGCCGAAAGCCTTAGATGCTAGTGCTTTATGACTTTAGTCTTAGAATATTCTCAGGCTAAATTTATATAATAATAATAATAATAATAATACTTTAAACATTATACGTAAAAGTAGGTAACCTTGTTATAAACCCACAACACAACAGGTTGATGTAATAGTAATATAAATGTATAAGTGTCCATGAACAAATAATGTTTCCCAAGTTAAAGAGAATGACCGATTGTGAACGACACGATTTAACATATGTTATTTGTTAATTTTTCTTGGTGTTACGGGGCGTATGTACTTCTGATTAACTTTTAACTAACTAACGACTCAGCAAAGCATAAATTGTAATTTTTTTTCTCTAAAGTCATACTCATACGTACATAACGAATATATATTTTTGGTTTGGCTAAAAAATATTGATGCTTGACAATACCAATGTTAATACGAGGAAAAAAAGGCTCTCTGTTTTTTTTGCTACACTCTCTGCAATCTTTACTCGCTATTTCAATTCTAAGCTGCCTTTCTAATTTTTTACTTATGGCTCTGTACTCTCTCTATGCTCTCCACCCCCTACTCTCTATACTCACTTCTCTCTATTTTCTACTGACTACACTTTCTTCTCTCTACTCTCTCTCTACTCTCTATCTCCTGCCCATTCTTTATTGGCGTGTAAAGTGATGTTAGCAATTGAAGCCAAGCGACCACAAAAAGTCTCCAAGACAGGTGACAAGTCTACCATCTATATAATTTTAAACCACACAGATTTTTAATGTGACTCCAAAAAGTTAAAAAGTGTAGCTCGGAAGTTTTCATGCATCTACAGCTCGGTACAGTTTATGCCGGTTCCTTATAGAATCACTTGAAGGTGAAGATCTGACATCAAACTAGGCTTATGCAAGTGACTTGGTGTTCACTTTTTCCACAGAGATATCGGAAACTCTGCCGCGTTAACATAAAGGTTTTAACAGATATATGGAAACAAATTATCGATCATAAGGTCGCTTATTTATTTGCTTTACGAAAGTGCACTTAAAACATGAGAAAAATGCAATCGAATTTTTAGGGAAAAAAAGGCCAAGAATTGTTTGCCGCACCTGAAATATATGCCTACTATCTACTGTTATATGCTTGTTATCCAGTAAATTGAAGTCTTCGGATATTACGCTCAGTACTTTCTTCTTTTTTTTTTTTTTGCTATGCAGACAAATTTAGGCACTTGATATTTTTTAACTCAACTTTAACGTATACAATTAGTTGGTGTTAAAGCTATTGCGAAATTGCTTTAAAATTTTTGTATATCACTACTTTCAGCATAAGGTTGCATATATATATTTGTATACATAGCAGAGTTAAGAAAATCTATTTACGTTTTCCTCAGTTTATTTACATATATTTAAAAGTATCTACACTTGTGTTGTTTTCTGGGTTTGGTCTACGTTTCCTTAACTTGCAGACGACCACATGTTGGGACCATGTCCAACTGACCGTTTCAAAAATCACAAGTGGCTTTTGCATTTACTTTTATGCTAACTTTAAATTTTTCGATGTTTACGTTGTTGCAGTCTTTTTGGTTTTTTTTTTCTTTTTTTGTAGCTTTTTTCCGATTTGAAAATGTATTTTTTTTGTGTTCGTCTTGTGCTTATATACAAATGTGAAAATCAATCGATTTTCTGGTTAATTAATTACGATTTATTGACTGCATGTTGTTGATTAGTAAAACAAAACCGTTATTTGTTGTCTATTGGCGCGAGTTGTTTTGTATATACACATGTATAGGTATATAAATATATATATTTTTGGTTTCTATACTGTTTTCTTTCTAAAAATGTTTTGCAACTATTTGTCGCGATTTATTTTTAAGAATTGTCCGGAAAAAAAGCACATTAAACTCCTATTTATTTTTATTTTATTTCTTATGCTTTGCTTTTTTTTTGCAAAAAAAAAACAAATTGTGTGGCAGTGACATGTGTAGAATTGATTTAAAATTTATGAGCATTTTTATGCTTCGATTCATTTGAATGTAAAATGCATGTTTGCGGTGATAGGTGTGCAGGTGGTTTAACTTTACACAATCTCCCGAAGAAAATTTCCATAAACTCTAGAAATGACATATTATATAGGAAATGTGCACACAAGTGAACGTGTTGTCGTTGTACGAGTTTTTTTTTTGTGTATCAATGCTTCAAATTTATAAAATTCATACGTTATTACGAAATTTAATAAAAGTTTATAAAAAAAAATATTTTTCAAAATCAATGCTTAAAAATCTATAATTTAATTCATGGCCCTAAAGTCACGGCACAGCAGACAAAAAGAAAATTCACTCTAAGGTATTCTCTTTAAAGCGATTTATGAATGGCTGATGTCTCAATTTGCATCAGCTGTGGACATTCCAGTGTACCAGTAGATATCACTTTTGCTACGACCTTTTATAGAGTCCCGTTTAAGGCACATTTTTGAGCAATATTTGCAGGCAGTAGAAGCAAGCCATGAGAACAAATTGGGCACAATGGACCGCAATGCAAATAGATAGACTGTGTAGAATTTTTGTTAAATAAGAAAATTATTTATGTTTTACTTCAGTAAAATTTGCTTAGAAAGACATATGGAGCAAAGCACAGATAAGGTGTTTACACGTATTTTATATTTGCGGGCCTGCGCCAAGCCAAGCTGCACCGATTTGAAAAAGTGGTAATTAGGGGGCGCCATGTGTGGTGAGTGCGCTGAGTGTCGCAGAACTTCCTATTTGAGTTGCAAGCACATATCTTGGCCAAGTTTTGCTACTTTTGCACTTTTTAACCATTGGAAGCAAAACCGACAATTGGGATATGATGGAGAGCATCACCATATGCCTCTGCACGTGTTTGGTGGGCTTCGGCAACAGCTTTATTCAAATAAACAATAAAAGTAATGAATTTGGAAGAAGATGAATTTTGAGCGTTCGTTGATTAGCGTCGGCGTACGCTGAATAAATCGGTTATATTAAATGGGAAACTGTTAGTTTGTGTAGAGAAAGGTCAAACCAATCGAATTCAACAGTCATGTACACTATTATTTCCCTTTTATTCATAATTTTTATCTGTAGAACTCGTTGGCTAAAATACATAGAAGCGCCTAATATATATATATATATATATATATATAACACACACATATATATGTATATGTACACGTATGTTTATATATGTACACGGAGTATATGACGCGGTTTTAAATTTTCGTCACTACGTTAAACTATGTAAATCAAATATAGTTTGCATGAGTATCCGAGTAGGTAACAAACGGGTCTAAGTCAGTACGCTGTGGTTTACTCCCATAGTAGCTGTAGTGAGTACTTAATCAAAAAAGGCATAACGCTTATTGATACCGCAAAAATCCACCAGGCTGCCACCAGCTTCCTATTGCTCTCTATTTTTCCACTTCTTTTTGATCGTCGCGGTCTTACTTGTGTAGGAGATAGCTTCTCAGTAATTGGGCATATGAAAACAAAAACGGCTAATGTGCTCGTCGAATATGGGTTAAAATTGTGCGAAATATGTATCTGAGAGCTTTTTCTTACAAAAAGGTTTCTCATCGGTATGCTCAACAAAGACCATAACATGAAAAGCCATAAACAACCTCTTTTCAAAACCAACTTTCTACGAAGACTAGTTAACTTAATGTTGTAAGACGTATATAGTTAAAAAAGGTCTTAAAAGTGTTCACGATATTTAATGCAAAAGGCCTTTTAGTAAAAATTGCTTTACAATGGGAGTAAATTAAATGTTATTCCATCGCCTTACTGACGCGAAAACGATTGACAAAAAGTTTTCCAAATTTTATTTATTGGTCGGTATATCTTCTCCGTCTGTCTGTTCATTATTTGTCTGTTGGAAGGCAGGGCGACCAGAAAAATTAAGTGTGGAAACTGAAGCTTGGCATATCTACCAATGCTTCTTGGTCCCAAATGATGTAGGCATGGCACGCCCCCAAACACAAAAACGGAAACGCCATAACTTAAAATTTAAACCAGTTGCAGGGAACAAATTATGCCACGGTACACCCTTTAGTGACTTATAAGAATCATATATTAATATATTATTTTGTTTGTTTACAATTTAAACTCATTTATTTCCCCCAGCATACTTAATAATTAAATATGAAATAATGTACTTAGACCATGTATTTTTTGGAAATGAGCCAAATGGCTCAACATGCTAAGATTAGGGTTAGTAGATGTTTATTGAAACAGTTGAATATATATTTTCTAATACTAATCTAAGAGTGTACAGCTCCGAAAGGACTATGTTTTCCAAGATATTCCGCAACCCTAATGTATTAACTTGGGAAAGAGAAATTTGTCTTTCGGCGAACATGACATCTACGTATTTGTTCTTTTTCAGGCATTTTTATCACTGAAATAGCAAAAATTTACGCATCCCGCAGCTTTGTTAGGAACGATATTGAACTTTCCTTACCAATGGTAACTCTATTTAAATTCTACACGTATTTACCTATTTTACATATGAGTTTCTATCTCATGTTAATCACTTATTTGTAAACAGTTAATGAGCTTTTTTACCCAGGTATAGACAATATAACTAGTTTTCTAGTAGTCGTAGAAAAAAATTGGGTATTGTCTATAAACCCACAAGGCCATCACCTAAGGAGTACATGATTTAAAACTTAAAATTAACAAAAATTGGAAAAAAAATCAGCACATTTTCAATTGGAAAAATTTACATAACTAATTTCTTAAGTTTAAAATCGAAAAATAAAAGTTTTGATTTTATATCAAACACATAAATTCACATACTATCGCATGCATACACTCGCACACACCTATGCGTATTTCATACTCTACATTATGAATTAGTTATTTATACATTTCTTTGATTCATTGATTAACTAACAAGTGCGGTTCGCAGAGATCTGCAATGTGGAGTAAATGTTTATAATTTTCGAAATAAAATGTATACTGAAAAAGTCCTTTTGCACAAGCAGACAGTAAATGCTACGGGCATTCTTGTCAATTCAATTGTCAATTGCAGCCAACACTCTAACTGGTTGTTTATCATTGAAAACACATGCTAACATACAAGTATCGTACAATTATAGAAAAATATTGAAACTAATACGAAATGAAAAGTTAGAAAAACCAATAACAGCAATAACAAAAAATCAATTCGCAATACAACACAAGTATAACAAATCAACGTTAACCAGTGCCGTTCTTACCTAGACCAGGTTATGTACAAACAAATGTAATACATGCACATATATATATACAATGTATATACTAACCTCAGGGCTCGCGCGGTATATGTACTGCATAAATATGACGGTGGACTCTTGTGTGCATACACTTACAGAAAAACAAACTCCAGGATATAAACTTAAGAAACGCAAAATGGTTATTAAAAAAAAGGTGTAAACATACATGTATACTTATATATACAACATATATATATTTATATATGTACACATACATCCATAAATAATGAAGAAAAACTTTGTTGTTCATAACACATACAATAATTGCCATTTATTACTTATTTGCTCAGGCGTACGAATGCGAGTGCGAGTTGCTGAGTCAATAATAATAATCATATATATGAAGTAAAGCTTTCATGCGTTCACTTAGTTTCCTTAAAATGATTGTGTGTATGTTTTATTATTGAAGTGCCACTATATTGATTAATTTTTATCGCTACATTTTAAAGTGATTTATTAAGAGCTGAGATAAATCATTTAACTAAATATTGATCACAACATATATTGTTTGCGAGCATGTTTCAAAGTTTTTTTCCGCTTTTTTCCGTTGCTACTCTGCATGTATCTGAAGTTGCATGCTTGCTAGCCGTGTGCGCCTATGCTGTTTGATTCTTTTATGTACATGTAATAATTTGGCAATATGTACGTTTATCCGAAAGAAAAAAAAATTATAGGTTTTAAAAACACTTTTTTTTTTGCTTATTCACTGCATTCATTCAATCCAAACCGATATTTGTTAGCGGTGTCTGGATTTTATGTTTCCCCTTTATTGTAGATTTTAGTAAAGTTGTTTGTGTTGTTGCTGTATGCGTTGCCCGTTTTTCTTTTTGATA
Organism: Glossina pallidipes; assembly: GCA_000688715.1. Lineage (NCBI taxonomy): Eukaryota > Metazoa > Arthropoda > Insecta > Diptera > Glossinidae > Glossina > Glossina pallidipes. Next base: position 5,216,502 of record KK499765.1, read on the forward strand.
TGACGTTTAATGATATGCTATTGATATCGTTTTGATAAATATGTTTATTTTTTTCTTTTTAATCTCGAAAACATTTATACAAAAATATAATAAAATAAAATATAAATGAAAGCATAAAAAATATAAATAAAAAGGAAAACGAAATGAACTCTAAAGAGCTCAGAGCAGGTATCAAGACTATTGGCTGCGAATCTTTTTTTTTGGTTTTTGTAATTTAAACTCTGTAGCCGGCAATAAATATTTTAAGAACTTCTTTACGATCAATAAATCCCACACATAGTTTCAAATAGATTTTTTAAGCAATAATCAGCCCAACGAATAAGAATTTTTCTCTTTTCATATTTCTTGAAAATAGAGAAAACAATTCAACACAATCACTCTAATGCAATGTTGTACACCTATTTGTAAAAATCGTCACTAACGGAAAGACAATGGTAGGGAGCTGAAAGATGGCACGAACATTCCTTGATCGATTAGGAAAAATGGGCGTAATCCATTTATGTACACGCCTCCAATAGACACTAAAACAATCTCAGGAAATGCGGACCGGTTTTTTTCACTGTTTTTTTTACTTTTTATGCTTATGTTTCTGAAAACTGCTACCCAAGTATTCGCCAGAACAAACTGTCGGTTCGGTGCACGAACAGCCTCGATCGGTGTGCTAATGCGTCCACAAATAATGACGAAAATTTAACTCCAACTCATTTCCAATTTATTCTCCATTCATTCTAATGCACTGTGGACGTGTTGGTAACCCGATGCGAACCATTTTGGGACCGAACGTAAAGTTGATTGTTATCGATATTCCCGTGAAAGGTTTGCGAAAATGTCATCGCTATTGAAGGTTGTATACGAAAATATGTAGTAGGTGAGTACGCGGGCAAATTACCTTCGTTTTTCAACCTCATATTCTTAAAAGAATCAAGCAATGTTCGTATTGAATTTCAGCTTCCTATCGTTGTTTTTCCACAGTGACGACTGTGACGATTCGCAAAATTTATCCACAAAATTGATTTGTTTTCGTAAATCCAGTGTTAAATTATACAACCACTTGAAAGTTCTTGGGCTCGTAATATAAATGAGACAAAGATGTCGTTCTTAATAAGGCCGGCTTCTCACATCGTCTACCACAGCAGGCATTTGCCTATGGCTTGCTGAAAAGGACGCTATATGAAACTCTTTTTGTCTACTCTTTATAAAGGAACGAAATTAAATACATCAAAGTATATATATATACCCAATATCTATATAGTATCTAAAGTGCGTTCTTAATATATACAGCCAATGGATTATTAGAGCAGTTAGATATGTAGGGATTACAACTTTTTTCGAATTTCACTTTTTACCACATGTGTAAATATGAAAATAGAATTTACCCATAAGTGACGTACCAGGGGTAGAGGATGTGCATGTATGAACTTGTTTGTTTATGGCTTGCGCATCTAGCAACAATAAGCATTCGTAATAAGGAGACGTATTCAAATGCGAAAGTGTTATATCTAAAGGGGAAAATATTGACCTTTGTACAAGTAAACACTTCTTTGTTCGAACACAAGAAAGTCGCACTATGTCCTAAATGGAAATAAAAAGTGGACTTAATTTGAAAATCCCTTGCGTAAAAGAAAAGAGAAAAAAAAAATATCAAAAAAGAGACCAGCAGGTCAAATTCTTCCATGGTTTGCTCACCAGACTTGGCTCCAGCCGATTCCCACTTTCTTGCACCGATACGCAACATATTTTTTCAGCAACGTTTCATTTACTATAAAGACGTGGAAAAATTCCTTAACAAATAAATCGAGACGAAAGATGAAGATTTTTACTGTTGTGTTACCCATAAACTATCCAAAAGATTTTTCTTTTTAACATTCTTTACGCGCTACACCATTTGTGATACAGGGTACGTTAAGTTTGTGCGGACGTATATAACACCCAGGGTTTAGGATGGACTCACTTTTTATTATACCGATCGTCAGATCATATTCTAAATCGATCTAAGCCTATGTGCATCTGTCTGTCTGTCCGTGTGATGTTTTTCCACGTATTCTTGTGTTCACAATTTTTGATATATTTTTATGAAATTTGCTACACAAATTTCTCTCAAGGACGAACGCTATTGGAAATGCTTCGTATCGGTCCACTTTTTCGACCACTCCCCATATCGCGCGCTGTTCTGAAATGTCGTTATATGGAAAAAAATTACAGTTTTTAAAATTTCTCAGCGAACGTGGCTAAGTAGTAGTATTTCGGCATTCTAAATTGATATGGAAACTTTGGACAGGCTGGGGCAATTTTTCAATCACCTCATATTACGGAAACTGAAGCTCAAGGCAAAAAGGTATAATTTTCAAAACTTCATGACGAAAATTATATCATAATAGTAATTTAACATAAAAAAATTAACTACACCAAATTTGGACCATATCAACCTATATTTTGGATCCTACCTTAGTAAGGAATTTGACGAAAATTGAACCTTTGTAGAGCAGAATTGTCTAAGTTTAAATATGTGGTGATGAAAATTGATCCATAATAGTAATTTCAAACAAAAATAAGAATTGTGTTAGATAATGCGGTGTAGGGTATTTTAAGGTGGTCTCATCAGATTACAGTGTGTTTAGTTGTTTTAATTGAATTTTAAAGTCTGCATTTCATACTTGTAGACCCAGCATAAATATGAAGTTATCAATATTTTTGCCATTTTGTTTGCCTCATACAGATGATCTTCGAAGAAATTACGAAATCAACATACACCAGGTTTTTTTTTACATTTCATGATTGTATGCGCGATGGAAAACCAATCATTCAAACCAATTTCCCTCAAACATCGTATGTCTGCTTATGAAAATAATAAAAACAACGACAACAACAACGACAAACTAATCTGTGTGGTAACAGTGTAATAAATTTTCTTTAATTTCTCATAAATTTTACTTTGCATATTGTTTCAAAGTGGAAATAACCCAGCACACAAGCGTACATAAAGTAGAGAATATATATAGGCATGCATACCAACATTTATGAGAATAACACCCGCTATAATTTGCATATGTTGCATATTGTTATCCTGTGATGTTGCATAAAACTTGTTAAAAAAAAAACAAATAGCTATTCGCGTAGTAGTGGGTGTTGGGGAGACGCCAAACCAACTAACCATACTATATATTTCTGCTTTCATTAAACGAAAAGTAAAGAAAACAAAAAGAAAAGGGAATATATATATACTTATATATATATATATATATATATATGTGTAAAATAGAAAAACACTTGAAAACTGTCTAGTTGACACTTTCCTAACTGGTCTAATGCAATTACAGACCGTAACCAAACAACGACCAAAAGATGTTAAGCTAGTCGAGTAGTGGACCTAGATCATACTCTATTTGGCATTATTTAGGTGTATAGGTAATGGCGTCTTGATAACCGTAAACAGAATAATAGCAAAATAAGAAAAAAAAGCTGCTTAGAAAAACAATGGTCTTGTGCTTACAAATGCTCGTAGACGTAAATGTAAAATAGGTTTGTATTACTTCAAAGCATTTGGCGCCATTGTCACACGCGTACGCCTTATACACTACGCATGTCATATGATCCTATGATCACTACAGATCATTCATTACCCGCCAGGTGAGTGTGTGTGTGTGGAATATAAAAGCGCAACTTAGTTTATGGTTGACAGCAGCTAATCAACTTTATGTCGTCGCCGTCAACGTTACAGTGCAGTTCGTTACAGTGCAGCCACTAAACTTTTTTTAAGTCAAATCTTGCTCCGTTGGTTACTTTCGAAGACATCGAGCCCTTTTGGTGAGCTCTCTAAAAACCATCTAATGCTTTTCATGTGTTTGCTCATTTGTATATATGTAACACAAAAAAGAAAAGAAATTGATAAACACACACATACCATTTTATGTATTATAGCTAACTGTATTTTGCCATGTATTATTATTACCACAATGTTAAATTTACCGCTTAAAAGCCCGCTTTATGCTCCAATGATGATTTGCATTTCTTGGCAGACTTTTCAATCGCGGGGTATATATTGTAACTTTACTTTATTCACATGTGTGCTACGTCCCATTCGTTGACACTTACGTGCCGCACATATGATATACTGATTGTTCAGTGCGATGATTTAAACTGCGATTTTTCTCCAATGCCTGTTTGTGCAAAGATTCCCACGCGCTATGTGCTGCTTTGCATTAAACAGTTATAATACAAAGATACTCAATTGCTTTCGCTTAGTTCGTGAAGACATCAAAAATATCTAAGTCGTGTATTTTAATTAGTTTGAATGATTTATTTATGCAAGAGAACGAACGGACCAAAACAACACCCAAACAATTTTTTTTTTTTATTTCAAAAACCAATTTATATACAATTTCTTTCTCTTCCTTTTTTTTTAATTTGTTTTATAGAAAAATCAAAACTAGTGACAATAATTATAAACTTTTCTTTACTTAAGCTTTCGTCTGTACTTTATGGTACGCATATCTCTGACAACACATCAAATCTATTGTCTAATGCTCTTAACATAATTGGTTATCTATTCTTTGTCATGCGACACGTGACTTATCTAAGAAAATGAATGTTTCTACTCTCGTGCGGAAGCGAAATTAACTAAAGCATTTTTGATTTTATTTTTACAAATTTTCTTTTATTTTTACCAGCATTAGCAAACACCATTAGTTCGTTATTTTTCCTGTCCATAAAAGCATGGTAACCCTTGTTTGCTTTGTTTCAGATATTAATTTCTTACTTCAAGGGATATTTTGAAAGAAATTTTATGCGCAGCCCAGGTCATCGCTCTTGTAGAATTTTATTCAGTGTACGATAGCACACATTTATATCGATTACTTGAAAGGGGCTTGAAACTCGATATTGAGCTCGGTTGCAAGCTCTTCGACATACACTCGCAGATGAGGGTTCAATTCTCAATGATTATAATTGGCTATAATGAATATTCTGTTGGCAACACTTACCAGTTGGACCCATATCCGCCGTATTGCGGCCCCACTTCTTTTTATGTTACACATACAACGCCCATCCCCTAAGTGTTTGGTTATATTAAAAAAAATAAATAAAAATTAAACTGATACAATTCAGTCTTCTTTGTGGTTCATTACATTTAAATCACGATAATTTTCAACTGCGGAAGTCCTACTTATCATGACTAGAAGCAGTTTATTATATAGAAGGCTTTACGTTTTTGTCTTAAGTATGCTTTTAGCAGGTACTACGTCGCAGGTTTAAATGCCTCGCCCAAATTTAAATGATTTTTATATGTGATACGCTCAACTAATGCTCAAACTGCGTAACAAAAATGCGAGGATTTCTGTCAAATTGAACTTTAGTTCGTAGAGCAGAGCATTGGTCATTTTTAAGGTCGCTGAACAATTTCCAGAACGGAAAGTATTAATGCAATTTTCACACGTGCGCTCTGTTTTGCAACTGACACAATATATTTAACATATGCTTCTTTGACTTTTGAGAGAATTACTTTTTTAATAGAACGTCAGAAACAAAAATTTCTTTCTACCTGATGTAAAAATCGATGCTAAGTTAGCAGCTAGGAAAAATAATGCACAGAACTTGTTTTTATAAGCTAACCCATATTTGACTGATGGCACATGTCTGAAGGCGAAAAATCAAGACGCTGTAATGACATGTACAATTTTTTGTCATCCTGTTATCTTGTTTGTAATTCTCAGAAGTAAGCATCAGAGCTCCTGCAAGGCGTGCATAATTATATATATATGTATATATATATAATCATCAGCTTGTGGGTGGCTTTCTCGGTCTTAGACACACTATCACAGGCAGCTAGAATTTGATGTTCCTGTGCCTGTCTTGCAAGCCGAAACTAGACTGTCATAACAACTAAAAATGTACAAATCTAAATATTATAGCCGGGTTAGCCCGGTTTTTAAGTACCCTATACCACATTAGTTAACACAATTCTTATTTTCATTGTAGACAACAAAAATTATGTTTTTATATGAACTTACTATTATGGAAGTGTATATTAAAAATTACATCCCTTTCCAAATAAACGCTTACTTTTCATAAGAATGGTTGTTATCCCAGAGGTTCAAAACTTGAATACGTGTTCAAAATTCAGCACAGTTAATTTTTATATTAAACTATTATGGATCAATTTTCATCATAGTATATCAAAATTTTGGCTTTTCTGTTCTTTAAAGGGCCAATTTTTGCGAAAATCCTTACTGTAGGGTGGGGCCCACAAATTGCCCAAGCCGGTCCACAGTTTTTACACCAATTTAGAATAGTATTTCTTAGCCGCTTCCGATTCGAATTTCGGAAATTTTTTTGCATATAACGGCTTTTAAACCTAGGGTGTTGTATTGCGCCTGGTCGAAAAAGTGGGCTGATCGAAACCATTTTCAATGTTCTTGGTCTCTGGGTTAAAACTGTCACTGTACCAACTTTCATTAAAATATTTAAAAAATTGCGACCTGTAGCTTGAACATAAACTTAGACGGACAGACAAGCGGTATCGATCGGTATAATAAAAAGTAGGTCTATGTTAAGTTCTTCTGGGTATTATCTAGGTCCGCACAAAATTATTTTTCGAAAGGTCCCCTAATTAATTGGTCAGCATCCGAAAGCGTATTTAACTACGCATAATTTCTCTTTTATATATATATCGTAATACTAATTTATTATTATTATTACTATTATCATTAATTGAGTCAGAGAAATAAATTCTAAGACTAAAGTCTTAAGGTACTAGCATCCAAGACTATCGACTTTATTGAAAACCCTACCGCGCTTGAGATTTGAACCCATGACCATTGAGTTGTTAGTCGGGACCATACTCGGCTTATATATACTGTGAGTCTCACATAATTATAGTCCCTTAATGCGTGTGCAATTACATGGCAAAGCAAAGAGTATACATTGCGAATGAAAAATAGCAAAATACCATTAAGATGTTGAAGGACGTAAATGTTACAGCATTTCAACTCTGCAGCCACTCATTACACTCTACACCAGTTATGGCACGGTGGTATATTAAGTTTGTGCGGATGTATGCAATAGCCAGAAGGACATGCGATAAACCCACTTTTTATTATGCCGATCAGTTCAGAATCACTTTCTCATTCGATTTAAGCTAGTCTGTCTTTCTGCCCTTCTTGTTTCCTTTTGTAAGGCTTAATGGTTGCAATTTTTGAGATATTCTGATCAAATTTGACATATTGACATGGTTTGGCCTAAGGACAGAGGTTATTTGAAATGCTGTTTGTATATATATAAGTGGTATTGGCTATATCGTACTGTAGCGTCCCTACTTGTTTTTCATTCAATTTTACACAACTTGGATATATTAATAATAATTACTTGAAAAATTGAATCTGTATCATTGTTGATTTTATGACGTTCATTTCATATGTATATACAATTATATTATATGTATCCTTACAAAATAATTCTAATCAGATTTACACTCGGCACGTGGGCACAACATGAGTTAGCAATAAAGATTTTAGTTGATCGACTGTCCATCTACAAAGCGGTGGTAAAATGAAACGTATTCGAAACGTATTTAGAAAAGATTAATAATCGAAGAATAAAGACAAGTAACATACAACAAAAATGTACGAAAATGATCTTAGTTCAAGATAGATGAGGCCGGACGAATGATGGCGAAAAATGACTTCGTCCTGCCTGAATTACTTCATCGCACTTGTAGTCGGTGTTGTGTGAAAAAGGATTAACGGATGCTCTGTTAATCTACAAAAAATTGTTATTTTCAACTAAACTTAATCCAAAGGTATAAATGACTTCTAGAACCATTAAATATATGGTTTTTGGTAAGTCAAACCCCACTTCTGCAATTGACAAAATAATTAGCACTTTTGCTTATCGGTATGAGATTCTGAATACCGAAAATGTTGCTTTAGATGAATAAAGTTCAGAAAATATTCACTTGGATGAAAGACTTCATTAAGTTCAAATCTATTATAATAACGCCCCCCCCGGTCTCTATAGTCGTTTCCATTGGGTGCATTACAAATTTTTTCATTGGTAGTCATAGGTGAATCTCACTCTTTAGCTAACTAAGCTTTCGTTAATATGTGACTACCATAGTGACAAAGCAATATTTTAAAAAAAGCTGATCATTAAATTGACCGTTAGTTGTACATCTCAACGAAAGGGCGCTGAGATTCATTATCAGTAATATTGTTACAAAGGGAAAGCACTTTTTCAAACTGTACATAATTATACCACCACCGCATAAAAGCAAATTTAAATCAAACAAACCCCAAAATATAATAACAACAATCACTCTAAACATATCATCATAATATAATGCATCTCGAAAAAGATTAATTTACTTTTAAGCACGGAATGAGTGCAAATCAAATATGTGTTGATGTCACTTTAGTTTGTATAGATGGACGGTGGTTATATACGCCAAGAGGAAGCGTGTCTATGACAGGTACCGTAAGCAAATATAATAAATGAACGTTGTGAAGTGCCATTATATATGAAACTGATTTCAAACCAACACGTGCCGTATCAAGAAGATACCAACAATTCTAAAAATCGATGGCGAATTAAATTTGGAGAAGCAAAAAACGAAAAAAAGAAACCCAGAAAACAAAACAAATAACAAGTAAACCATCAAATACAAACAATTTGAAAATACATGCATACAAGACAAAAGCATGTTCTAAGTAACCCAAAATGATGTAAAGAAACGAAACGATAATATTCCCAGACTACATACTATAAGCCGGATACGCACCCAACTAACACAAGTGGCTAACGTAGGCCCTTGTATGTAAAACTCAAAATTTTGTTTTGTATTGTATTTGTTTCCGCTGGTATTTTTTTATTTCACGCCATTTAACACTGTAGCTGATAGCAAGCTTATGTTATTACTAAGCAACCATATGCTCATCTCTCTATTGATAAGTGGCTGGGATAACGTAAGGATAATGCATTAAAAATTAAAGCATTATGCTAAAGTTATTGTCGACAACATATAATTGATGGCTAACAGACGCTCGCTAGATATTGATGTGTGTGTGTGCCTTGGTAAATATCAAATACTCTTCACAGCATATTGTACGGGTTTAACAGTTAACCACCAAAAGCGTAAGCAAAAGTGTAGAGATATTGGGCAATTTCAATTCAATCACCCTTACATTCAATGCGAGATTCCCACGTTTCGAGCTGGAAAACTGAATGTTGCTTATGCGTATTTCTTTTTATTTGAAGCAAAAACAAAGTTAAACAGAAATCCTATTAGGCCTTAGGCTGCATGCATATCCTCTTCATTTATTTCTATAATATATTCTTTTCAACCTGACAATGACGTGGTGTTGTGCTATTTCTGGTACAAGCACAAGACCACTCAAATCATTTGTTTAAACAACAATAGACACAAGTTACAGTTACCATAGTGTTTCATCGGCAGGCAAGTGCTTTAACGTTATCATTATTCATGCAATCAACAATAACAGCATTTTTTTGGTAAATTATTGTGTAACCCTTAACACTTAGTTTATCGTCTTGTTGAGGGCTTGAAATGCTTTGGCATCCCTTAAACTTTTTCATCAATTTATTAGTTTCACACATTTGTTTCATTTCTGATTTCATTCATTATTATCGTTGTTGTTGTTGTCATTCTTTGCTATTTCTCTAATTTTTAGGTCGTCTTTGCTCTTGATTACTCGTGCAGCGAAGTGTTCAATAGATTCGTTTCGTTACGGGTCTTCTATTGTTCATTAGCCCTCTGCGTTGGTGGATCGTTCAATTATTCGTTAATTTAAGTTTATTAAAAGGAGCGTATGGAATAACTTTGAAAGTTCTTTTATTCTTTTTTTTTGCACGAAAATATATTTTCTGGGTAATTGATGCCATGGGAGAAAGAAAATGCTTGTCTTTTCGACACCAAGCATGTGAGCAAATTAAATTATTTTATAGTCAGTTGAATTTAAAGATAATTCCATTAACGCGAACTAAAAGGGTTCGCATTCAGAGGGGAAAAGATAAGCTTTCCAATTTTTTGAATTTAGTAAGCAGAGGTTTAATTACGGCAAGAATCTTACGGATCTTTGACGGTATATAACTACATCGTATAAGCTACATGGCACAAACTTAAGAAAATGTTAGTTGTTCAGTTCTTCAAGTTAAGGAAATGTTAGTTGTTCGCTTCTTCATCTATTAAAAAGCATTGAATTAATGCGAATAAAAATTTCCGATTCGAGTCGTAAACGATTTTGTGCTATTTAAAACTGTTTTCATCTTAAGAAAGTCACTTCTACAGTTTCCGTTTAATGGAGTAGCTATTGCGCCTAGAACTTATTCGGAATGATCTCAAGTAAACTCTAAAATAAGGAAAATTAAAGAAATTTCATTTTCAATCAAAACACTTATCATGTAGTTTTTCAATGTAAATCAGTTAATCTACTTATCTACTATTACCTGAAAATATAGTAAAGTCGAAAAAAAGTAGAAAATAACAACAATAAATTTGTTATTTTGAACTTTTACAAGCAAAAGTTATCAAATCCGCACTATCTTCGGTAACGAAAAGAAAAATAAGTAATAGAAAAACAAAATAATATTAAAAAAAAAAATTGGAGGTAACCAACGCATGCAAGCAAGGCGCATTAGAGCAGAAAATAACCGACCGAATAACTGACCATTATTAGTTAAAAGGAATATAAGCCTGAAAGAGATAAAGCATAACAAAAGGTTTGACTTCAACAAAGCCAGACAGACAGACAGACAGACAAACAGATAGACAATCCAAAAGAAACAAATATACACACAACTACTACAGCTAATAAAAGATTATGTTGACAGAGTGAAAACAACAGGGCATATACACGTACACACAAATACTTTCCATATACACACTTACATATAGTTTAGGCTCAATTGTGTATAACATTATAATGGCAATAATAATACCACAGTTGCACTTACATGTTGTATAATAGCAGTAATAATACAATAACTAAGCAATAATATGTAGAAAAAAAATTTATAATATTTAAGAGTTATATCTGATAAATTATATAAACCACCAAATAGACTTTAGTAACAACAACAATAACAACAATAGTAAAAACAACCGATGAGGCTAAAGAAAACAAACATAGGAAGTAATGTCAAGCCGTAACTATAAGTCCGAAAATAACAAAACCAAATAAACTCAACACAATATAAGCTTTTATTATATTCTCTTCTATTGTATAAGCAAAAGGCATACGTACGTAATATAACTCTTGCCTTTAGGTAAATTTCTCTGTAGAGACTTTCTTGAAAGCCAGCAACCTGTGTTGCAATGTTCTTATTTTATGATGGTTGTTAATGGATTTCTAGTTTTTTTTTTCTGTTCCCGCGACCATTGTTCTCTTTTTCTTACCAATTCGATGTTAGAATATTGGAGACAATATATTTTAGAAAAGATTTGTGTTTTGTATTATTTTTAGCAAGCTCTTACCTACGTACCTATCATATATATTTATATACATATGCTTGCATATGATCATAAAAGCAAGAAAAGTAACTCAGGTGTGCTATTCTTGCACAATTCTTATCAATTCCAATTAGACTTAGTTTTGCCAACACTCTCACCATGTACACCATCTTCATCTTTTTTTAAGAACGCAGAGAGCTTTGTGCACTACATATATTATCCAGCCTATCAACCGAGCAGTAAACCAAACAACGAGGTAAAGAAGAAAAAGGAACAAAAGCTAAGCACCATGACAATACATTGCAATGTTTATAGCGGTCATTTGGCAATTATGAGCCATTATTGAAAGTTTTATGGCCCCAAAGGATATATAGCGTAGAGCGTGGAATATAAAAGAATTTTAGAAATTTTTATGAATTTAATATAATTAAACTAATTGGATTGTTAGTGTATGGGTGGGTACTTCTTCTTCTTTTTCTTATTCTTTATTTATTTCTCATTTTCGTCTTTGTCTCAGTTTATACCTACACTGTTGTTTTCCGTAACCATGTTTGGCCAGGTGGATTATGCTGTGAAGATATCAGGACAAATGGCAAAAAGAAAAAATAAAAGAACTTAAAATGTCGTGCCTTAAACTATATAAATACATTCATGCGAGCATAGATTTCTTTTCCTGTATTGTGTTGCTTTTTGGTTTTGTTTTTCTCTTGTGACTATTTTTGTGGTCTGTCCTCTTCGCGTTGTAATGATACAAAAGAACGTAAGAGCCAGCCTCCAGCGTATTAATGAAAACATATGTATGTGTGTACGGTGAGCGCATTAAGAACGTGATTAACTTTGACCCTCTCGTTGAGAAGATATTTTTATTTTCACGGAAAATTTATTTCTGTAACTTAATTATGTGCTTTAAATTTCCATAAATTACCAAATAAAGTTTCATTGTTTGTTAATTTTTCTACAACAAAAAACTTACGATTTGTGCAATGGACTTTAAATAACTAGATAGATTGTAAAATATTTGTTTAAAAAAAAATAATGCTTAAGCAGAATGAAATTATTGGAATTTTCTAATTAGTATTAAATTTCATGCGCTTGGCCTTAACCTCTAATATTAATATTTTCAGTATGTATTATACTAAAAGATAAAAGGTCCCATAGCTGACGAGAGGAAAATATAAAAATTTTGTCCTTATATGTATATAACTGCTAACTGAAATAAGTTTCATTTTTGATTCTTTTACAAGAGAATCTTGCTGGAAGAGTAACTTCCAGCTTTTTGATATAAAAACAGCAAACATTTTAGACATCACGGTGATAATGTATTCGTCGATGAGAGTCGCGACTACCAAGTCGGTCTCCGCGAGTAAAAATGTCCGTATAATCGCCTCACAAGGCTACGGCTAATGCCTATCCTACCTCTTTCTCCACTTCTTTCTAATTAGGAGCATGTGCGCCTCTTATCTATCAAAAATTTTTATATGCATCAAGTTCTCTGCGGCTAATGACGACGTAAAGTCCCCCTAGAAAGCACCCAACTCCTCTTTTTAGCTGCTTAAAAATAAATAGTTACATAGTTTGAAAAGATTGCTTGCCTGGCAGTCCTGGCCGTTTCTATAAAGGTTGCTGTCAGTGTTAAGACCGCTTTAAAAAAAAGGAATCCAAAACTGATTGATAAACATATTCGAAATAGAACTTGACAAATGAGGCCGGGAAACGCTTCCGATCTATCTATATTTTATACATATATGATAGCGGTTTAAGTTAATTAAGCTTTTTTATTTATATTCATTTCTATTAAAAACATGAATTTTTTCATATATCATTAACACGCTTTACTTAATTTAAAACTAAAAGCTTGTTATTTGAACTTTTCACAATAATTTTTTATCGCAATGTTTACTCGTTTCAATTAATCAAAAGCATTCTATAAAAGACACGCTATTAATAATATTAGTAAATTTGTTAAACGCAAACGGAAACCAAACCAATTGTGCATAAAGAACGTGAAAATTTAATTAATAAAAATATTTGTAAAAATGCAAAAAAAAATTTGTAAACTAATTTGTTAGTATATATTAATCTGGAATCTAAATAGGAATATATATATATATATATATATATATATATATATATATATATATATAATAAAAAATAACTAAGTAAAAAAAAGATAGTAAAAAAAATAAAAAATTATATTTGTCTTGAAACGAATTTTGGATACCTACCTTCTTAGGCTAATATATAGAAGTTTAGACAATATTTTATAAATTATAAATAATATATGCTACTTACTCTAAAGAAATGATAATTACATGGTTTGCATATGCCAGTGAGACCGTTTTTATGCCTTCTTTGCAAATTAACGAAGGTGTTAATTATAGGTAAAAAAAAAAGAAGAAAATGAAGACTCAAAAAGGTCAACAATTCAAGGGTAGTCTCTAAGAGAACTGTATTTTTTCAGAAGCGTACTCACTTTATGGAGCAGGAGTTTGAAGTTTATTCGATCTTGGTTAGTTACTCCAACAATACACAGCATACATACTCGAATGGAGAGATTGCAATTTTTTACTGGAAAGATTTCCGTCCTGCGGAGAGATTCAGATGATTTTTCCTACAGAATAAGCTTTTTAATACCCCATTTTTCGATGAACTTATTTAAAAAAAAACATCAAATTTTTGCAAAATTTCCTCTAATATCCTATTGTAATCACCCTTAAGCTAACTTTATAAAACGTTCACTTCATTGGTCAAAGGCTTGATTAGAAGATTATATAAAATATAATTATAAAATTAATTATAGAGTTTGTTAAAAAAATGTTGAGATTAAGAAGAATTGTCTTAACCCTACTTTATACCCAGTGATTATTTTCACTCATCGTTTCACTTGATAATGTCGAAAAAATATCACTTTTTTACATAAATTCATTTAAGAAATTTATCAAATTTCATATCTTATAGTTTTGCACAGTGTCATATCTTTTTAAAAAATTTCCTGGATGAACCCAGAACTCCCTTCTGTATGTAACAGAAAGCTAACTCGTTCGCTTTCTTTCAACGCAAGCATTAGGTTTGGAACACGCCGTACACTCTACAGATTTTCTTTCAGATAATTAAAAAAGGAAACGGGGAATTTTTAACTGATCACTTTGGCAAACATTATTAAATCGCAACAATACATTATGAAGTCTATCAACACATTATTACGACCAATCTAATTAGTCAATTCTTAGAATAACTACAAAAAAAGACCGTCATTTTCCTTCTAAAACTTCATGGAAGTGAAGGAAATCCGCGGAGGGTAAAGAGTTGAAGTTTTTTCGAAACAAATTAAGCCTTTTTCTTTGGGCCGAACGTTTGTCCAATCACATGATCAATTTACTACAAAATTTTTCTACTCAAAGTCGTATGCTGTACATTAGGATAAACCAAAATAATCGAAATAAAATCTTATTACGATGCAGTCACCAATTTTTTTCCGCTCCGCATGAACTTCAGCTAAAAGAAATCAGCAGAGATAGTGGAATGTTAAAAACAGATTCCATGCTAAATATTATGATTAAATTTTGAAAAAGTATAAAAACAAAAAAATTAAGTACGCATTAGGCGTACGAGATTTTTTTCGTAGAAATTCCGGTACAAAGATGATAACAAATTCTACGTTGAAAGCATTGTCGATCGCTGGCTTCCGCTTCTTTTTCTACTGCAGCAAATGAGTTTCGCGTCAAGAAAGTATGTTGTCGTTTGAGGTCATCCACAATATATTCGAATTCAGATAAGGAAACCTTATCCCGACAAGCCACGACTTATCAATGGGAAAAAAACTTCAGTTGGAAGAAAAGCTTAGTTGTAATCCCACATTTTTTTCTTTTCATTTACAGATTTTGCAACAATTCGCCGAAACTCATTATAAACCCAATTCTTCTCCAACTACCAATAATTTTCCCATTTCTCCTTGGTTACCACGATATTGATCATTAACGTTTCATGTGTCTTATTATTTATTTCCAAAGTTTTCAAGGGAACCTGCTTATACCTTGGTCGAGCCAGCATTCAGGGGCTATTATTGATCAAGTGCAGTGACAGCTAGCAATCGAGAAGGTTTTTTTCAATTTAAAAGGAAAAAATAAAACTGACCGCGAATGGTTCATAATTCGAGATATTCCATAACTAAGGTTGTGTGGACTGGGGCGACCTCACAAATGCTGTGCCGTAGAGCCTCAAGATAATGCTTTGCAATGAGAAAATTTCGGTATTCATTAAAACTTTTTCAAAAGAAAACCTATTTGCAAATAAGTCCCACCCCAACTAAAAGCACGTAATCACAAAACTTTTACAAAAATAAATCGTTAATTTTCCGAGGAACTAGAGCAAAATGAATTAAGATCTTAGTTATCGTATTTTTTTTTTTTCATTCACATTAATTGCAATCTATTTTATAATAATGAGCAAATCGCACTAACTTAAAATTTTTCCAAGAATTTTAATCTTTACTGAACATAAAACTTTACAGTTTGTACACATATTTTTAAAAATATGAAGAAATTATATTATCCTATCCTAGATTTTTACAATGATTTGACAATACATATATATGCATAAATTCATACATGCTTCGCATTCTAAAAATTGAATATTTTCTTTAAAATTTGTTTTATGTTATCTGCTTAACCCAGATTTCTACCC
Source organism: Glossina pallidipes (assembly GCA_000688715.1). Lineage (NCBI taxonomy): Eukaryota > Metazoa > Arthropoda > Insecta > Diptera > Glossinidae > Glossina > Glossina pallidipes. The sequence goes on from KK499765.1 coordinate 5,232,643, forward strand.
GATTTTTTTGTTTTTGAAATATCTTACCCAACCAGTAGGTGACAAAGCTTTGCATAAACTTAATATGCGTCTCTAAAATCATCAACAATTATTACAAAAAAAAGGAACAAGTAACAGTTGTTAACTGATATAAAAAAAAATCAAAACTTCAAAAAAGAAATAACACACACTTATGTTTGCTAATACAATCATAAACAACCAACAACCAGTAAACAATAATAAAAAGCATAAGAAAAAACGGCATATGCTTACATATATATGTATATACTTTGGACTCCGTTCTTGTACAGAAGCAGACAAAATCTATGACTCATACTGCAAAAATAAAAAAGTTTAACTACACATGCAGACATAGCAAAAATTACAAATAAAGAAAAAAGCTAAATAAATAAATAAATAACAAAAAACACATACATATATTAACTTACTGAAAAAAATTACCAAAAAATATATATACTTAACAAATGTCTATATATACATGAAAAAAAAAATTACATATATATATATGTACATATGAAAAAGTCATAAAGTCTCGTTTAGACATGCAAGTGCATTAAAAATCAAATATAAAAATAGAAAAATTAAAAATGCAAATGTATTTGAAAAAAAAAACAAAAAATTCTCTGTAAACTCAGAAAGGTTTTAGTCATGGCTACAGTCACAAAAACATATAATACTTACATCGAAAAAGGATCGAAGAGATTTACAACAACTACCGCATGCTGTACTGCAACAATAGCAATGCGTAGACAAACCATGTAGAGAGACATTTAAGCCAAACATTAAATAAACTACGGATTTGATATACGCTGCTTTTGTTGTTGTTATTGGGGTTGTCTGTCGTTGGTTTCACGGCTGTTACCATTATATTATTTCTTTTGTTTTTGTTAGTATTGCTGTCGAACTTTTTACGGTTACCATTTATTGGCACACGTCTGTCCAGGTGTTGTTTTTAAGTTTTAAAAATAAAATAAACTGATATATATTTTTTTTAAGTGGAGAAGGAAAAATTAAATTAAATGAATGCCAGACTAAATTTAAGGTGTAGTCAAGAGAGACTCGAAATCAAATTAACAACATTTAATAATATGTAATTCTAATAAAAAGCCAGTGTTGCATTTAATTTCATTTATGGCTGCGTGTACACAGCAACAATAACGTGTTGGAACAGTTCTCGACCAATCAAAAAAAAAAAAATATCGTAAAATATACTTTAAACTTACAACACAAATACTATGGAAATATTTTGACATAAACTTGGGCGTCGAAACACTGTGGAAGCATGAAACGAGAAATTTAGAAAAACATCTTATAATCATAAGTATATGAAAAAAACACGATAACATTGTTGCCAAGCACTTGATTCCTTTAGCAGATGGCGAAGCAAAATTTTCTACATGGACTAGAAATGTCTACAAGTAAAGTGTTATGAAGAATAGAATCTGTTTTTACTCGGGATGTGCTCGCCAGTGTTCATCTACGTTGTTACGTTGTTACATTGTACAGTGTTATTCGGAAAGTCATTTCAAGTGGCTCTATTTATTTTCCCGCTTGGAAAGCATGGTTGTGTTTTCGACAGTGAAAAAGTCAAGCACATTCAAAAATGCTGCTTTTAAATTTCCTTATTCAATAGAACACGAAGTAGAAACTGCTGCACAAAATCAAACGCTCTTTTTCACAAACAAGCCTTTCCATACCAAAATATAATGGCAATAAGGAGGATATGCGAATTTTATAAAAGCGTAATGACTTTCCGAAAAGTTACAAGTTTTTCGATTACTTTTAACTCATCTGCATCATATTATTCTCTTGCCCTCTTATCACGCACATCAGGAGAATGCTGGAGTCTTTTAATTTCTGTCTTGTCATTTGATCCCAATTAGAAAAGTATTAAAAACTTTTTCCGACAGCAGATAGGGTTGATAACGACTAAGGAAAGTGCGGCGCTCTTTTCTGTTGACAGTTAAATTGAGAAAAACAGGGAATGGTGCTCGTCCTTTAACCCTTTGCCCGGCGTATTGATGTCTCTCCGAGAGATTTTCAACCATTTCTGCAATCTCATACCTTCCCGTCACCACGGTTGCTTATAATACATAGAATAATATTCGTACTACAACGCCAGATAATTTCTACAAAATATTCTTGAAAGCAGCTGTGTGTGACCAAAGCAACCCTGTACTTTAGTATTCATAGAACTAAACCATCAACAATTAACTGATATGCTGGCATTTATATCTTTAATGAAAATAGAAACCAACAGAACTGGAAACTTTGTAGAACCTCTTTATAAATTTCTCCCTTTTCTTTAAGTATTTTTGAAATTAATTTATAGTAAGGCCCGTTAAAGACACTGCTTGTGTCTATTTTTGATATATACCTATTCCTATCTTTATTCATTACTGGCTACAATATATATTTGGCCGCATTAGTACTGTTAAAATATTAAGATTTAAGGCTCAAATTACGAAATTACAGAGTAGACAATCTTTCCGGTCTTAAGGGTTTATAATAGGCGAACATAAGTCTAAGTAACTATACATACAGCTATATACGCAATTACCGTCTGTCAAACTGAGACTCGAACGCGCGGCCACCGACTTGGCAGTCGCCAGTCTCTTACCCTCAATTATGCGGTAATCCAATGTGCTGTGGAAACTTTGAAGGGGTCAATGCGACTTTTCTCTAGTGATTAAAAACAAAATAACATATATATATAATAGCATTTACTAATTGAAAACCTATCAATATTTCCTACTCTTGTTGAACTCTCTTACCTACTTTTTTATTTTCTTTTTTTTTCTTACTTTTCATGAGAACGTTCATAAGAGGGGGGAGCCAAAAACCAGATCAACGTGGTCCAAATTGGGGTTAGGTAAGTTTTAAGTAGTAGCAGTGTTTGAAAGCGCAAAGCGCAAAGCGCAGGGTATAATGAAGGAGCTTTAAAAACCTGGTCCGTCCGATGCAATTTTTTTACATTCACTTAGTATGTCGAAATATTATTCACTCAGCGACTTTATCGGCAAATTTTGAAAATTTTATTCACAAAATGACCCTTTCAAAGAAAAGCGCTACGCAGTAAATGGTCGTAAAATTAATTCAATAAATTTTATTATCAATAAGGTGCGAGCCACAACAAGTCAGTACACGAAATATTCCGAAAATTTGGAAACAAATATATATGAACGGATAGCCGACATACAAACGGTTAGATGGATATTCGACAAATCGATTGAGAGAAAGATTTTGAATGGTCGTAAAATTAATTCAATAAATTTTATTATCAATAAGGTGCGAGCCACAACAAGTCAGTACACGAAATATTCCGAAAATTTGGAAACAAATATATATGAACGGATAGCCGACATACAAACGGTTAGACGGATATTCGACAAATCGATTGAGAGAAAGATTTTGAATGGTTGGATATAGTAAAAAGTGTGTTTACCCCAAATCCACCTGGATATTACACACGCGTACAATACCTTACTATATCCTGTGTGGCAAGTGACGTGCAATTTATTCTTTGTTTATAAATCACCTACCCTTTTTGGTGTACCTTTGCGAATATGCGCGCATTTCACATTCATATCGAATTGATTAATTCCAACTATTTACGCAACTAGATGTTGGATAATCCAGGAAATTTTGTTTTAATTTTACACCTTTTATATTTATTGGTACTTTGTCATTTTATTTTTTAAACATTCACTTTTAAATAAGTTATTTTATACCATACTCTACTAACTCGAAAGATTTAAGACACGAACTTGTTTCATGTTAACATTACTTAAACATAAAATAAACATTTAATGATGTTTTTCACGTTTTCTTTTTTTCATTCTTTTTTTCCTTTTGAAATCTTTTTTCTTTGGCGTTTAATTTTGCCTAACAACCTTGTACTTGAGCTCCACCGAACAATCACGTTAAATAATAGCACAGCAGCAACGAAAGAATATCTTTGAATGTCTTCACAGTGAAAAAAGAGCTAAGAACAAGGTAAATTTGTTGTAATTAACAAAAATGTCTTTCTAATACTTAAACATTAGCAAGACTTAATCAGCATGGCTAGCCAAGGGTTTTTGCGGATACTATAGACTCCCAGACAAAATACCGCAGCGTACACTTTAAGAAGCTGGTAATTGACATTCAAAAGTATACGTATCAAATGCAATATAAAACGCATTTACTTACACACTAACTATTATTTTTCGTCATGGTGGTGGCGGTTGCTGTTGTTGTTACTCTTGTTATTTTGTCATTGTTGCTATTTTGGTTACGGAAAATCTTTCTCTTCTTTTTTTTTTAGGTTTCAACCACAGAAACGAAACACCTTAAATAGCGTAGCATTGAACTTGGGATGTTCGCTGTATTCTCAAAGAATGTGTAAGTATACAGATATCTCCCATTTTAGGGGAAAGAAAACTTTACTAGTCTTAAAATTTTAGTTAATTTTTGATTACAAACCGCTTAAAAAATTGCTTTCATTGAATCTGTTTAGCTGCATTACTGTTCCAGGCGATTATTCCTCCAACTCAGCAGTACTTTGCGTCGAGCTTATCAAGCCACCACATATGGGAAGTGGCTTATTAGTTCTGAAATGACCAAATATCCTGCATCTCCTATTATTATATACATACTTACAAGTCAAGTGATATTTTTTGTCCCACCCGCTGGTGTCCGACTTTTCAACTAAACTCATATTTAATTCAAATTTCTCAGCTTTAAAGGGATCAGCTTTGATTGTTTTTCACGTAACTTATAATTATATACAATACATTTACAACGAACTTTAAATGAAAGGATTACCGCGAATCATAGTACAATGTGACTTTCATTCACTTTGAAAATTCTGAGAATGATAAAAATTTTATTGTTTTTACTTATAGCCCAGCTTCATCCAAACAAACTACACGTAAACAAAAAGTATTACCCGGCAAATATTTTCTCATCTTGGATTATATAAATAAAAAACTTCTAAAACATCGGAAGAAATGATATCTGGATGGAAGCTCTACCTAAACTTTGCTATTGTTCATAGCACTTAAAGAAATTATCAAATATGATTCTGCGGTTTCTGTTCTGGAATTGTATATAAAATTCCCCAATACATGTCTGTCTCAAACTTGACCTTGACTGGTTCCATCCTGTCCAAAATACGAGTGTGTAATTATAAGTCACATTGTGACATAATAAGACATTTTCTGTGAAAACGGTTTATTCTGAAATCACGACTAATTCCAAATTTGCAAACAGTTTTTTTACTGCTATTTGTTAATTTAAAAGAAAATAAGAGAACATTTTTAGAAACATAATACGAAATAATCAAAAAATTTAAATTCAAAGTTCAGATGAATATTAACGGCTTCCACCGGCAAGATTGTGGTTAAGAGTTATATTTTGCCTATGATGTTCATCTTTCCGAAAACACATCGTGTTATTTAAGCAAAGGGTAAAGAAACTTTCTAAACATCAATGCGAACTTTCAGTACAGATACCAATAAAGTAATCCATCTAACGGTTGGTCGTTGTTCAACTCAATCAAGCAATCAATTCCAGCAAATTTTGTTATATTGGCTAAATATAACAAAAAACAAGCCGATGAAATGAAAAAGAGTTTCAGAGGCTCATAAAGCTTATAAGAAAATTTTAAATTGGGGAAATTAGAAAATATTCATAATTTTGAAAGAAATTCGCTACAAAATATCTTCGTCTAAACTTTTTCATTTGTTTCACATCAAGAAAGAGAGAGAGAGAAACCTCAACTAATTTAAGGCATCCGAAACGAACATTTGCCGGTCTACCTATACTAATACTTTCTTTTGTTTTTTTTGTTTGTTCTGTTCTCCTCTACTATGGTTTTTATTTCATTTCTCGCTTGTTTTCTTTTATTTTTTTTTTCTTCCTTTTTCGTTTTTGGTTTATTTGTAACGCGTTTTTGATTAGCTTTCCGCATTTTTAGCACAGTTGGCACTTGCAAACGATGCTTATCAAGAATCACGAATATTTGTTTTAACCAGAAGTAGATGTGTTGTAAAACTCTGTTTGCTATGCCTGTTTATTTCTGTTGTTACACAACAATCGCTGTTCGTAAGAGAAAAAGGTGCTTGAGTTTCTATACATAGCGAAAACTATTTTCTATAGAAAGATTCTAATTTTTCAGTGTTTGTTGTTCCTTTTTTTCTTGGTTTCTTTTCTCGTTGTAGCTAGTGACACAAATAAGGATTTTTTTTAAAGAGAATTTGAATTTCAAAAGGCAAGTGCATTGACAAACAAAGATTTAGATAACATATTAGAGGATAGAATTTTAAGGTTTTCTTTTAAATTTATTTTTTGTTCTGTTGCTTAAATTTTATTTATAAGCCCTTTAAGCCCTTATGGTGGAAATAAATCAAGAGCTTTTAAAATGTCAACAGTTACGAAATAAAAATCTCGCTGTTAACAATAGCAATAAAATTATATGTCACACATGCAGCTGCTAGAAGTTTTTATTGCTACCATATTTGATATGCAAGCTTTGTTGTGTCAATTCTACACATACGTACGTAAATAGGTATTAGGTCTTTCCAGCGAACTCTTTTTTACTTAATTTTTCCTATTTTCCCTTCTATTAAGAAAAATGTCATGTCATATTATCTGGATCATAATTACCTACACTAAGTTATATATAGTGGTGTACTTTTTCATATTTTTTCAAATAACGACGGCAACAGAAAAGTAAGCTAAATTTGTTCATCGTTTTGCCACACTACAAGAAAGGAGATCTGAAACTTGATGGGCAGAGTACATAGAAGTGATTGACATGCAAAGCTTCTCGTTTGTTTAGATGGGGCTCATTATATTTTTTTGTCATTACTACACCTTATCTTCCATGTAGAATTTTTTGAATACCATAGGACAACCGGAGGCCTGCAAACGGTTCCGCTTGGGACTGGTGCATTAGTTGCGTAATCATTTGAATTCAATTCAAATTTACCATGTCAATCCAACTGTCCGCATATTACCTGGAATCTTAGATCAAAAAAATGGAAGCAACAATTGAAAGTTTATCTATATAATAAATTCTAAATCTTTTCCGCTGACTATACGATTATAATAGGTATTGGTTATAAATCTCGTAAAAAGACAGATAAAAATAGTATTGTTACGATGTCCTTAAAAAAATGTCATGCTCGATTAGATTGGTATTACTATTTTCTTTTTTTTAAATATCCCTTAGAACATGTCCTCTCTAGGTGCAGCGCGCTGCTGATCTCAAAAAAATGGAGAAAGAGACAAAGCGATAAAGAGTGATCGCAGTCTAGTGACTGTGTGTCCAATCGTTAAATGTTATGCCTCTACCAACCGAACACCCACTGTAGCTAAGGCCGCAGTAAAGTTTACCCCACTCGGGATTTTAACGCACGAACACTGATTTGGTTGTCGCGTTTCTTACGCGATGGAATGTTCGTAACCGTGAAATACAATTGCTCTTAATTTATGAAGCAAATAATTATATACAAGTATTTAAATTAATTGTGGTCATCAGACAACACTGAAATTTTAATTCGCGAATACCGACTTGATCGTCGTAATTCTTACCTCGTCGGCTAAGCGGCAGCTGTTGCTCTTGCCTGTCTCTGTAAGACCTTCTATATGAGCATGATTGCAAAGAAACATAGGATTTTATTCTTACAAAGTATGAATATTTTTAAACATATATATATTTGATCTTTTAAAAGTCCTACGAATAGGAGAAGGTTACCATTTCAATACATGGGTGATGAGTATTCAAGATTCGCTTTAAGAGATGGTTTATAGTTTTCTCTGCTTTAATATTTACTTAAAGATAGAAAGAAACATGTCTGTAACGTGATTATTGCATTGTATGCAAATTATTCATATAACGTGATTCATACTTTTTGTTACTGTTACTGTTGTTCATGGTGTAACAAAAGATTTCTGACCATTTATTTACAAGTTTATCAATTTAGCGAGATAAAGTTTAAAAATAAAACAGAAACTGTTTGTCTGTGTACGTGCTTTACAACAACCCACACGCACGCTTCTATTAATTTATCACCAAACCCTGAGAAAAATAAAGCCGCTCTGATTAATTTTATTTATATACATAGTAACCGATCCTCGCCAGACAAACTGCTCATGGGCGAACTATATGCTTGTGGACTTACAATTAAATACAAAGCACAATTTGACTAATATACTTAATTCAATTACACTATTAGGCAAAGTAAATTGCAGCGCTTACTTAATGTAAATCGAAAGGGAGGGTCTTGTGGGACTGTCCGCAAAATGACGTACTTGTGTAGTTATCATATTAAAAAGCTAAGTAATAGTTTTTATATAGTAAAACAATTAGAGACGTAGGCTGCACGCGATCCAGATGTTTGTGTATATAAGTGAATATTTATCCGCAAAGGAAAACGAACACCTAGCGAATATAATTACGGTTGGTATGTATTCATGAAAGCCAAAAGTACAAGTAATCACCCCATACCATGCAAGCTTTGTAAAACTTTGAAATATAGTAAGAAGGAATTTTTTAAATGTTAAAAGCCGTATAATGAAGAGTGACATAAATCAGGGGAACATGCGGAAAAAAAAACATTTTTACCCCAATAGCAACACTAGGCAGGTACGTGAATGTTGATTTAGCTTTCATTTTCCAAAAGATGTGAAATAATTAAAAAAAAAAAGATTACTGGTGCCATCCCGCCACCTGTGGACATGAATTTGCTAATTGCCAAGGAAAGATTTTATTGTCCGTTTTTCTCCATGCAAATATAAGTATTGTATGTAATAAAAATCTGGGATTATCCAAAGTAGACCAAATTGTGGCAGTGTTAGTAGCATAATCAAGACATGGGCAAGCAAGCATTATTAAAATAATTTCATTGTGTCTTAAGCGTCCGCAACTTGATTTACATTTCATAAGACATCTGAGAGCAATGAAAACCGTTGAAGCTCCGAACGTATGGCTGCGGCTGCAAGATATGTATAGATAACCAATTCAAGCATATATACTGCTTTCATCTTCAAAAAGATTTACATTTTATCAAAAAATTGTGCCTACAGTCTGTCCGGACAAGTTAATAAAAAAGTTTTTGAGGCTACAATGTAAAATAATTTCGCTGTTCAACGTTGATTTTATTTGCTGATCCTTTTCAAAATCAAGTGAAGTTTTTCAAAATGGCACGGGGACGCGTATAAACTGAGTTATTGCGTTATAAACGACAGTCTGTCCTTTGCGTCTGTGCAAAAATGAACGTCAAACAAGGAACATGTTTCCAAAACGATTAGCTTGATCAAATAGGCGTGTGGTGGTGACTAGCTGTCCCTCTAGCAAAGTCTAGAAAAGGTGTCGGCCCTTTAGCGATTAGTCGAGACTAGTTTATGCTAACAAAATCTTTTCCGGAAATTTTTCACTGGCATCCTCCGTCCTCATCCGTTCAACGGATGATATATGCAAACATTATGCAAATCAGCGCAGGAGTTTAGTTTGAATAAAATAAATAAAAGCTCCCGCATTTAATATACTTTGCTCTGACTTTGAAAAAATTTCATTTACTTGAAGACACTTGTGCGTCTGAAAATATAGTTTACATTTCAAGGTAAAAGTTGAGATTAACCAAAGTATCTTCATATTATTTTGCTTAAATGTTGTTGATTGACTACGGTTGTCATATATCTGATAAAGGAAATGTAATAGCTTTGCTTACGCTTGGGATTCTTCGACAGTGATTTTTCAAAATCGTCTGGGACTCAAACGGTCAATAAAACTTAGCTTAACTCGATAATGAGATGATCCCAGCAAGTATTGTTTTCGTAATTATCTAGTAATCAGGTGATAATAAAAACTACTCGTTTCAAATAGTTATCCACCTTATTTAGAAGGCATTGACGCTTATTAAACAATACCAAACGCAAATTTCTCTTCAATTTTGTAAAATTTCCTTATTTCCATTCTATCAAAGCACGGTACCATATAAAACAAAATTCGCACCCATATAGGCATCTCGTAAAGCTAAATGTTTGAACGATTTGTACATAACAACAGACCAATCTTTATAACGTCATAAAATAAAAAAAAACTGCTGCATGCTATCATCGACAACGTCACCATTAACATCATAATCATTAGCAAAGGCATAACATTTAATCCACTCGAACACAAGCACGCACTCTCTCATATACACATCATTTGATCGAAAACAAATATCAAGTAAAACTATCCTATATGTAGCTATCATTGTTAAAATGTCGAAAAGAAGGATAGTTTACTAATTCTATCATTCCGTTTGTAATATACATGGGAACCTGCAATGATGCTAAACACCTAGTTTTAAACAAATTTTTTAGAATCTGGTAAAAGTTACAGCAATGCTAAACAGAAATTCTTTTGAAAAAATCGAAAACGAATGCAAATATTTATTTAATATATGTTTGTGTACCCACATGGAATCTGTTATAAGCATTATTTATATTATTTCATTGGGAAGCTGAGTGGTTTTATGAGTAGTGAATTGTGAGCAGTAAGATGACTTTTGACGACTTTTCGTCCGTTAGTATGATATACATTTAAGTTTTCAATTCTAAAATTGATAAAAGCACCTGGAAAAACAGTAATACATTAGCTAGGAATTTTAAGTTGACAAAGCGCGGCCGATTGCGTAACAACAGCATATTCCACAATCGATGTGAACCTGTTTAGCAATATCAGACCCATCGCAATTTTTCACTTCCTTTGCACAGTTTTCTTTAGATTTTAATAAAGATCTTTTTTTTACAATTAAGGACAATCTTAAAAAAGTTTTTTATTTATAGGAAGCAACTGTCGATAAGATCAAATTATTCTCAGCGCTTACTTTAGGCGTACCTAGACTTACCGGGATTATTATCACTCATTTTGAACTAAAATTTAAGAACGAGTTAAGACAACGCGATAGATATTTTAATTCAACGGAATTTTTCAACGAAATGTAAATCACATGCTCTAAATTTTTTTTTCATTTTATAACATAAGTTCATTATCCTTACGTTTTTCATACAATCTATAAATTAAACGCATTTTACATCAATTAGTATATGCTGAGTGTACGATATTCGTCTAAAAGTGGATACAATTTCTCATTTGCTTTCTTACAACAACTAAAGTAACTCATTGTATGCAATACAGAATAGAGAAGAGGAGAAATACAAATCTAAAAGAAACAAGAAGCCGACAACAACTTTAGCACTCGTGCAGATAAAACAACAACAAAAAAGGGCACAACAACGCAACATAACATTAACTAGACATTTTGCACACAAACAACATCGACAACATTCTACATATGACCGATTTAGGTAAAACGAAGAAACCTTCGTTCGCTACAAAGAAAAAAAATACAAGACAAAAAAGAGAAAAAAGAAAAACAACAGCAAACAGTCAAGTGGGTTTCGGTGAAAGAAGACTGCGCTCCACTCCAGTTTGCAAACATGAAAAAAACTTAAACAAACATGCACACACACACACACACAAGTGTACATACGTATGCATCACCCAATATATCATGTAATGTGCTGTGTATACGTACGTGCTTTTTAGCAAGACGTGTGTCGTGGACATTTGATCTGCCAATAAATCATTCAATCTATTTAATTAATGTGCATCTAAGAACATTTAGATGCAATTTATTTTAATACGATAATTTATTAATTTATTGGCTTTTAATAAGCCTACCACGACTAATAAAATACATTTAAAACAAACTATCACATTGCTTTTTCTTGTAAAAGAGTATCATATGCCACCATAAATGTTTGCCGTATATACATTCATATAGTGTACATATATGAGTAAACAATTTATTACACGCATTATTTATTTATTTCACTGTCGCAATCAAAAAAGTGAATTTTTAGTGAAACTGAAAATCACAGGCACCTTGCTGTTTGTTTGTTTGCCTCTTGTTAACTTTTTTCTTCCTTTTTTTTTTTGTTGACGCATATTCAGGTGCTAAAAGATTTACGACCTGACAAGCGTTAAAAGTGTTAACGTATGGTGACACTATATTTCCGTGTATGTCCATAGCACAGGTCTCTCTCTACACTGTCAAGCGTCATCATTACGGTTTTCCTTACAACAAAACTACTACTGCTGCGTTTTAAGACATACTTCTGTGCTACACTTTTCTACATTTCATTAATGACTTGAAGCAATGTCGTCGTCGTTGTCATCATCATCATCATCATTATCAGCAATTTAAACAACTATCACTGCTTACTGTTTTTTTCCATTTAATTCAAATAAAATTTCCAACTTAATTGACATAATCCAAAGTCACAGCCAGCCAGACATTGTGAGTGAAAAAAGGCAACTTAACCACAACCAAAAAATGAAAAGAAAATAAAAATTGTAATAATAATCATTTAACTCTAAACGTTTGCACTTCACTTTTCACAATTCGCATGTTTAAAACATTTTACACATTTCAACAGTACTTTTAAGGCAGTCAGTCAGTCATTCCGTTCAGACTATGGGATAGCTGCGAATATTTCACTTGTTAAATGAGCAATATAAACGAATACAAAACGAGAGGGCACACACATTCACACAAAGGCATATTTGTTTTTAACTCTCTATCTTTCTTCACCTCGCAGGACTGTCTCTCTGCACGTCTGTCACTTGGCATTGCAGCTTACTTTCAATTTAGTTATGCGTCGAGAGCGTTTGCTTGCGTTAACAAGAAACTTCCACAGATAGTTAACTAGCTGGCTATTGTACTGCAGTAATGCTTTCCATATTCATTCATTTGCCAGTGCATGCATACAATGTGCTGCTCTTTTACAAATGATTTATTTTTGTCTCATAGTTGGCGCTTATTCAACTAATTTTATAACACAATTTTGATGATATAATTAAGTTTTCATTAACATTTACGCTTTTACCACCCCCTGTTATTTTTTCTATTTGTTTTCTGCTCCTTTTTTATTATCATATTACTAAATCATTTAACTAATGTCTATCCTCAAGGAATTTAACAATCATTATATAGCATGAATGAAAATTATGATGTTCATACTTATTGATTGGTGCATTTTATGTTGCTGACATAAGTGAAAGGTGCTATGGGAGTTGCCCGATGGCAATAGAATTGTAAATGAATATGCAACAGGTTTCAATGAAAGAAAACATGATCTAAATGCCAACACCTTATCTTTCTTCCATTAATTACATCTTATTTTATAATAACCGGAATTAAGTAACTAAACACGTAATACTACATAACCAAAACTATAGAAAGAAAAAAATTAGAATAATTTCAATAAATTTTGCAACGTTCACCTATCTTCAGTACCATAGCACGAAATAAAGTACCTACAGTACGAAGGATTAAGGTTTCTCTTATCAAAAATCGCATTTATGGTTAGAGGGCCAAAAAATATATTTCTTAAAAAACAAAAACTTATATTAAATAGCAACTTAAGCCTTTTCTGTGTTTTAAGATAAAATTATAACCAAACAAAGTGCTTCAATTCCAAAAAATATCACAAAAACATATAGTTTACTTTATAAGTAGTTTGTGGATAAAATGAAAGAAGTTATACTTTGTGGGACGGCCTTTAGCATCTAGTCCTGCTTTTGTACGTTCTGACCTTAAAGAAATAAATTTTTCTTCTACAATTACACCAATTTTGTTCCATTCCCCAAGTAAAACTTTCTTACGGTCCATGTTAGAAATTTTATTTTTTTTGGGGCCACCTATTCATTTCCTACCAAGTGTTTCCGATCGCATTGAAATTCGGTGATGGCGGAACATAATTGTTTGGGGGGCGTTGTAAAATAGCCATCCTCTTGCAATGAGATATGCGTGTTCCATATCGTTATCTGACTTTAAGATTCATTTGCCTAGAAGAGCCATTTTAATTGCGGAAGTTTTTAAATTGTCTTTCAAAGGAAGTAAATGGGACGATCAGTCTTAGTTTCAATAAAGATTAGGCTTCCTCCATACTCTTTGTTTACCATCGGATATCAAACTTAAACTCGTAATTAAAAATTGCGTTTGATTATTTTTGTGAAGTTTTGCAACTCGAGTCATTTTATCACGTTAACTTCGCTTATACACCGTTTTTTGAGATTATGATAATTGTTGAATCTTACAATATTCCGGACGGTTTCGAGTTATATTTTTCCATCTCTTTTGCAATATCAACAGCACTTTTTGGGTCAATTTGCAACAATTCTGATAATATTTTCATTTTCACGCTGTGTAGGGTTCGAAGCAGCCCTGTTGGCCTGATCGTTGCTTATTTTCAGTGGTATTTTTGTTATTGTAATTTTTTATAATACTTTGCACGGTAGGACAACTAATACCCTATACTCCTTTCCTCGTAAGATTTTTCCCCACTTCTTAACCTTACAAACACATTTCGAATCTCTTTGTAACATTGTGACATTTTAAGGAAAAGAAATTCACTTCAATTGATAATTTATTATGTGTTGTTTAATATAACTTTTTGTGTCTTACGGAATATATTTTTTCACCCTCAACCCACAAATGCAGTTTTTATTAAGAGAAACCACAATTCTCGGTACTTCATGTAGCCTTTATTGGGGTACCATATATGTTCGCGCATACTTCCAAATTCATATGGTTTCATAAGAGTTGCCCACGGCAGTTGATGCAGCTGCAAATGGAGATGCGAAGACTTTTCAAAATCGGAATTTATGAAAGGCTTGGATAAATTGATCTGTGAAAGGTTTGTCGTTTGTTCTGTTACCTGAGTGTAAGCTACGCAGCTGGCCGGACTCTGTAGGTGTTCCAGAAAACATAAAAAACGTACACAAAATTGTTTTGGAAGACTGAAATGTGAAGTTGTGTGAGCTTAGAACTTGCAGTTATTAAAAGGCTTTGTATCAATTATTTTGCAAAAGTATTCGTCCATGAGAAGGCTCCCTTGAAACTGGCCGGTAGTCTTGCTCACTTTTGACAACAATATGCTTGTGGATCAGAGTGCTGTTTGGCGCTGTTTAGACAAAATAAAAAGGATCTTTGATGCGATAGGCGATAATGGGTAAATAATATGCTCATCATTACTTCCCATAGTCCAATCGGTATCGAGCCGTTCAAAACAATCAAAAAAGTAGTGTTACTAAAACCCCTGTCGCTTGTAAAGTAATGAAAATGTGATACGTATCGTTTGATGTTTGGTAAACTATCATAAAGATTTATCGACAGTGTTTCCATATATGTATGGGCCAGACTGGAGACTTGTTGAGTCATGCGATACAACGAGTTTAGCTATAGCGTCGCAGTTTGTTCGACCGTCCATAGATGTTAGAATAAGCGATCAGATGTCCCAGTGATTGAGTCGCTTGCAATTATTGAGGATTTATTCATTCTCTACAATGTTATACAATTTTTTTTCTTCGTACTGAATCTTACATATAATATCATAATAATTACAATAATTTGCATAAAAAAGAAAAAAATATCATGAATTTATATATTTAAGTCATTGAGAACTTTGTAATGTTTGACCAGAACATTTCCAACTTTAAAGCACACCTTTTTAGTAGCTGGTTAAATAGTTATATATCTTAGAAATAATGAATGGCAGTTGCTGCTGAACGTTACAAACGGATTAACCGCTTAGGCAGGCTTTGTTCCTTCCGTGCGGAACGTAAAGTTTTAAACTTTCCTCTGTCGCACTAACTAAACTAACAAATAACACAAAATGTCTCAACAATGGCAAAAGAGACAACAATAACAGCAACATAGAGTAAAACAGTATTAAAATCCTCAAACTTACCCACCCGCTATACGTATAGATTCGAAATTTTTGCGTACCTCACACAACTAGCTATTTTTTTAAAAAGGGCAAAACGAACAAACGTCCATTCCTTGTGGAATTGCGAAAAGCTAAAAGAAAACAAAAGGAAAAACATTCAAAGTCGCATAGAATTTGAAATGGAATTTAATTTTTATTTTCAACAGAATTGAAAGAAAAGCAAAGAAACAACCCAAAAAGACAATCATTTAGAGAAGATCAACAAGAACGTAATATCTGAAAAATAAAGTTCTTTTTACCCTTTGTTTGTTAGTCAGTCCTTTGAGAATTTTGCGCGTTATGTGCAAATATTTGTTCGTGCGCATACACGCATGGACTTGTTCGGATGTGCTTGATATTATTAATTTATTGTTCAATCAGTTGGTGAGTTTTGTCTCGCCCCGCACTTTATAATACATTTTTTTTCTCTGTTCAACCGTATGTTCTGCTTCTTTTTTTTTTTTTTGCACATGTTTTGTTTCTCTTCTTCTTGCGGCTCAAGCGAATGATCATTGACTGTTGTGCGCAGCAAGTGTAGATCGTTGTGCTTTTTTTTCACTTTAAGGAATTGTTTCGTTTTCCCCTTATTTTTTTTTCTTTGCGTTTTTGTTCGGCTTTCTGCTCTCTTTTTTTAAACAAGTTTACTTTTGTTTTCAACGCAAGAATTTATTCCATTTAAATTGCATAACACAACACTTTAATATTATTTACTTTACTTTTTATTGCGTTGTTGTCGCGTTCGCTTCACTGACGATAGATGTCATTATCATGGAATGCATGAATTGTTGATCATTTGGTACGAAGTATTTTTTCCTATTGCGGAGCGAAGGAGTTTTAAATTAATCTCAAAAACTTTCAAAATGGCAGATATTTCTAAAAAAAAAGAAAATAGAAAACTAGACTAATGGAAATGGATGTGCGACGCTTGTCGGTACGCGGTCGAAGAATTGGAATCCCTTTCTAATAAACTCCCAATTTTCGATGGACGAGGCGGACAACGTCCTCACTTTGCTGATAAACTTGAAGTAAAGAAACTTTTACCAGAGTACCAATCTCTTTTCTATAAGAATCTGCATAGATCATGTTTTCTTTAAAGTTGCGACTTCTTCGAGGTTACTTAACTAGGCACTACTCGTAAAAAGTTCAACAATTCCTACCTAACGACTGACTTGAAAGCCCCTTGTTAAGTGACATTGTGTCTCGATTCATGCGTGTAATCATTTCGGTGACAAACGCACTCTTAACCTAGCACCTAGCATAATAAGCCTGTTTCATCAATTGAAATTGCAATTCACTACATGTTTTACTTATATTAAACTGTTGACCTTTCTTTCAATTTGTTTTTTAACATGATCAATCATTTTCAGCGGATAGTCCCTACGAGGGTCAGAAGGAAGCGTGGAAGGGGAAGTATAGATAATAACGTGGTATTCGCAATGTAATGAGTGTGACACTCTCGCTAACTGTTATGGTTTTACCGACTGTGCCTTCAGTACAGCTACGGCCAAAGTAAATTGTACTCCACTCGAGATTTCAGTCCGCGAACACTGGTTGTTAGCCGCGATTTTTACCTACTCGGCTATTATGCAGTGTCGCTTAGTTCGGTCCGATTGCTATTGATGTTTCAAAGAAAGTTGGTGCAGGGTATACCTTTCCATCGGAGGCTTTCATATGGGTTATTTTATGAAAATCAATTAACATAGTTACGTTTTAGGGTACAATACGCGTAAATGCGGGCCTTGAGCTAACTCTGCAAGAAGATGATCTCGAAAAACCACTGCAATGATTTGGCAAGGTTACATTAAAGATCCCAAAAAGAGATTCATAGGTATGTAGCGCAAGGAGGCAAGTCAGCGCCTGGCAGACTAGCAAACGTGCCAGACATTTTTCAAGTGCGTCTCTAAACTAATAAATGTATATATTAAAATGCGAAAAGCTTTTTAAGGCTTAGATTTAAGCGCTTAATTGCATCAAAGGATCGATCAGTTATCGTCAATTTACTGTTTTCCATTACAACTCGTACGTGCGATTGTGATAATCGATCATTAATAAATTAATTAACTACCCACACTTCTCTGCGATATATAGATGCATGCACGCATGCATAAATGTATAATATTACCACTGATTAGATTGATTAATCGTCATCTTTAAAGTTATGAATTATTTACTAACTTTCATGCGCTCGTAAGCCAGTCCGCCAGACGCTCCTTCAATCCATCTATCTATCTATCTACACATCTTAGACAATCCATCACTTGAACGCTTGATGATGAAGTCTTGTTTGCAGTTACTTATATAACTTCTTAACGTAACAAGACTTAACTATCTGTCAACTTGTTATCGTGATTAAAAGCGCATTAGAATTTTAAAGTAGCACCCAACTACCAACACCAAACAGGACAAAAACAGAAAATACCACCTCTACCACTACTCTAAGTAAATGATTACACTGATCTTGGTCATTGTGCACACCAGCACCGCTACACAAACTGTATTCTCTGTGGTGTGACAACAAGTGGCGTTCTGCGTTTTTTTTATTTTTTTATCGCCAGTTAATCACTACTCGCATGTGTGCATTTATACTATACGTCATATGTACGATACATTGATATGCTGTTTGCATAGTCAGCGCATGGTTGGTTTTCGGGCTGACTGTCCACCTATGGCAATGCGTTAAAATTATTCAAATTTAATGGTGGTGGCTTGATTGGTGTTGTGTTGTGATGCGATGATACGCCATCTCCGATATGAAATGTGGATAACGAACATAGCGCTACAAAAATAAAAAAACAAAAGCAAACTAAAAACTAAATCGAACAACTATGAACGTGGAGCTGTCATCATAATTGATACATTTGATAGATGGTTGTTTAACTAGTCGGCTAAGTGTACGAACTAGGAATTATTTCTTTATGCAATTTTTCTTCCCGATGATCATATTACTTGTTCTTTTTTTTTATTGTAGTCAGTAGTTCGTTGCTTTGTGTAGTTGTAGTTGATTAAATCATTTTGAATTTGACGACCTACCTGTTTATTTTAAACCCCCATGTCGCTAGAAAAATCAGAGACAAAAATAAAAAAAAAAAAAAAAACTGCAGCAAGTGCCACCTATTATTATACGTTGTTTATTTATTTACCTTGCACTTGCCTTGTTATTATTGTTCAATCAACTCGAGTCACAATGAGTGAGTGATTGGCTCTTACCATTTGATAATGTTTTCAACGTAACGTAATTCTATTTTCGCATTCTTACAAACTCACTTGATGACGTTTGTCTTGTTTTCATGTGGGAATTCAATCAAAATTGTCAGTTAAGCGGCACTTTAAGTTTTTAAGTTTTCCTGACCAGGTACATGTCCAAAGACAGCTCTAGCTGTTTTTCTTTTTTGATTTTTTCTTCGATTTTTTTCTCTCGCCATCTCTCTTTGTTGCTCTCTCGTTTTTCTTTATTGATAGCATGTGCGGTCTGTTCGTTAGTAATCGATTTCTTATTATTAACAATGTGTGATGTTTTCGAATCTTTTTTTTTCAGCCTTTATTTACACGACGTGTTAATGGAAATGTTTTCATAGAACAGGTACTTTTTATCGCATTCACGCAATTCGCCGGCCATATAAATTCGACGGAAATCAGAAAAGCTACAAGGTGGCCAGAAGGCTTGATAAAAACTACAGCCGCCATTCGAGACTTTGATGATACACTTGGATAAATATTTATATAAATAAATTAAGTGGGATACTGAAGACAGAATAATAATGAGAGCATTACACCCATCCGTAATATTTCTACTGAATGATTCCCTAGGGTAGATTATATTTGCGGAAAAAGTCACCAAACAGTCTGAAAAGCACTAAGCAAATGTGCAAAAATAATGGAATGGAAATCAATGAATTTCTCGCGCTAACATATTATTTATTGATAATAGAAGTCACCATACTTTGCGGAAACAAGTTCGTAAGAAAATGCATCCTATTTACAGATGTTATGGAAGGTATTAGGTAAAAAGAGTTGAAATTTTAATTTCCACAATTTTGTGGACTTCGCATTAGAAGCCAAAATACAGAGGTATACTAACAGGTAACCTGTTTTGCCTTCCACTAAACAACCCTAAGACAATTAATTAATTTCCATAAAATCAGTAAGATCGGGCCTATGATCAAAAAAAAAATAAAAAGAAATAGGTCTCTCATACAGGCATCTGCAGTCATCAACTGATAAAGAGGACATGACGTATGACAATACACGGCCTATGGATAAAGGGGTAACAAGCAAAACAACATGGGTAGGTTGAAAAACTTCGCGGTCTGTGGCACATTGATACCCAGGATATTCATGTTCCAAGTTATGCAAAACAAAAAAAGTCGTTCTTAATTACGAGCAACTGTGATACCAAATAATGCACTTCCTTCAGACGTTACTATTTACAGAACACTTATGACGTCCGTTCATAAATGTTTTCACCCGTAGGAAATTAAATACACTTACTAATAAAAGTACTTATTACAAGCTCTTGCTACTAGAGAGCGGCTTGAAAATGTGAATTCAGATTAAAAAAGAAAAAAGTTATAATAAGCAAAATTTAGAAGCTCCTAACTCGGCTGCGATCGTTCCCCATATTTTTTGCTTTTCCCGATGCGGTGACACCTTAATAATTGGACATACGAAAAGAAAAAATTTATATACCTCGCAATATATAATCCATTTACGCTCAATTTTTTCATTACCTGTTTGAGTTTTCGACGCCTGGTAGCCTTTTCTGTCTTATAATATGGAAGACGATATAAAAGAAAAAAACTTTTTATTTATTTCTTAGTAGCTGCCTTGATTGTCTTCTGACTGCCTTTTGATAATATGTGATGTGCCAACTCAATGATCTTGTCTTGACAGAGAGAGCATAACAAAAGAGCAATAAAAAAACACAAAAATGGATAACTAACAGTGTGGAACATTGATCGTTACAGGGTTGCAACAGAAATAAAAATCAAAAGACGATCGTGATCATTGTTGGCCACCAAAGGTGTTGCAGCTTTTTATGGTCTCTTTTACTGGGTGGCAAATTATAAACGTTTTTTAATTTTTACTATAACAATCGCCATTCGATGGAACTGTGTAAATTTGAAATATGGATTAATTTTCGAAACATTTTTATGGTTTTTAAAGAAAGACGTTGACTTATCTTTTTTACATGTAAAGCAAGAATGTTGCAACTTAGTTGTATATGAAATTGTATCCTTAACAAAACTTAGTTGCTTTTACGTTTGTTTTTTTTCCCCAGATATTAAAATATATTTTTAATTAATTGAAAATGGATTCATTTCATGGTACTTTTTAAAAAACCGCCGCAGTGCTAACTTCTCAATTCCAATCGCCATCTGCGTACCTGATGAAAATCACTTCAATCATCGCACATCATCATGCACATCGTACGTGAAACACAGAGATATTATCATTTGAGAAGTTCACATTCGAGAGGTGCACAATGTGGAGGTGAATTTATGGGAAAATCCGATTTAATTGAGAAGCTATTTCAACAACTAGTACTGGCAAAAAACTCCAATGCAAAATATCAAAAATCTAATTTTAGATAAGAGCCAAATAATCGACAACAGATGTGCTTCCGAATTTAATAAATTTAATGCACAAATATTCTCTTTCTCAATCCCAAACATAGAATCTTTCAATAAAAGGCTGATACGAATTCCTTTAAAACAAGAAGAAGAAGGCATTGTGGAAAAACAAATTTGTTCTTTATTTAGAGATAAGTCAAGTTCTAAATACAATAACATTCACATGGCCTTTTGGGCTTGTTTTACAGCAACGAACTAGACGAATCTAAGTTTCAAAAACGTTGTTCTCTAAATTGAACTCAGTTACTATAACTGCAACAATATTAGTTTTTAATCCTTTTGCTACATTACCCCAGCGCCATACTTTGCCGCCCTTCGCGACGGCGAATCTCAACCATAGTTCACCACCAATGTAACATATGTTTGTAATGTATAAGGACATGCACTGCTCGCTAAATTATGCATCCCAGCCTTGCCTAATTCCTGTACTATCTTCATTTTGAGTGAATCAGCATCCATTGCCAAAGCTTGAATACATATGTAGACCCCTGGTTATGTCAGCAGATCAACAGCTTCAAATAACCCTCTAGAATAAGCAGTACAAAAGTTGCTACATCACAGCTTCTCGGACATGATTTGATACCGGAATTTTTCGAAATTATTGTTTCGCCAGCCTTATCACGTATTAAATCGAAGACTCGTTAATATTGTTCTATTACGCTTTTCAGCCACTCAAGGCATGCCACCTACACTTGTGACCCTGTGACGCCACGAAAGAAGTGAGAAAAAAGCAAGAGATAAAGAATGGCCGCAGCCTAATGAGTGCGTACCCAATTAGTAAGTTTTATTCCACTACCGACTGAGCCCTGGTCTACCGCACTGGCATTTGAACCCGCGAACGCTGACTTTGTAATAGCGAGAAATAAAGAAAATGATGCCCCCAGCCCAGAACCGATAGCAAGAGACTGCTTCTACTAAAGAGTGTGTGTAGTAGATGTCGTGAGTAATTTATGGATACGCTTCAGTCAAAAAATTACAATTTGTTTAGTCACTAGTCCATTCAGATGGAAAAAGGGGTGTCATCCAGGTAGATTGGTTTCGCAGAAAAGTGCATGAAAATTTGCAACAGCGTGGACGATTCCAATAAAAAATTTAAGTAATCTTCAAGCATTATTAAGGTATATACTCTTCCATCCAGCCATACTGATTATAAGTAATAAAGACAAAACAATTTTGATACGTAAAATATCGAAAAAGAATCATATTAACCCAATTTAAAAACCAAGCAGCAGAGTCTCTGTACTGAGTCCAATGACATCGACCTTATATAAAGTCATAAACCACACTAATAACAATACTTTTGCCACGTTTAAATATTCCTCGAACGATTTCAATTAAGATTTTCATTATTCGATGAGTTTGGCGCAGAGTTGGGAATTTTTATTATTTCTATAGCTATAAATGCTATCATTCGATTACAAATTCATCTAAAGATCATTCCGTAGATACTTTAAGGTTATTTACGATAAAAAATAAAAATAAACTTTAAATTAAAAAAAAGGAAAAAAGGAAAAAACGAAAACATGATATGAACCACAACCTGTAACGACGAACTTATATGAGTATACGATGGAAGCGAAGATCTTTTTGGCATTACTGTTGGTAACGATGAATCATGCTGATGTTGTTCGCAAGAAAATTTCCTTTCTCTTGGACATGTTTTGTTATGGCAAACTCTTTCTTTTCGATTTTGTTTTATTCACTTCAAACAAAAAGAGCCTTAATAGAGAAACGCTAACAAAATAACTATATTATATCGAAGTAAATACTGTACTGTGTATTCGATCAAACGATATATTTTTTAACCTTAATTATTCTTGCTGGACGATAGACTATTTCTTTAGCAGCAACCTCGGCGTGACATAGGAAGCGCTTGCTTCTTCGTTATAACCGAAAAAGAATGTGCCAGCACGGACTTTTCCAAACGATTAGGGTCTCGTCGCGAAGTCCAATATTTCCTCACTTAGAAAAGAGATGGAATCAATTGTCTTTGGCCTACAGATAGCAACTGACTTCGCCTTGTTTAAGATCTGTTTACACATTAGTATTAGAAAAACTACTCGGATATGAACACAGAAGCAGACATTAATCTTAAGTTGTGGGACTAACAGTAGGACACGATTTTAGTGTCGACAAGTGAATCCTTAAATGCACTGTAAAAGCACATTGTACCATTTAAAAAACGAAGCCAAATTTTCTTATAACTTTAGTATTTCATATATTGATTAGATCACGAGCTTTCCGTGTAACCGGATAGGAGCAGTCCTGGTTAACTGTAAGCAGTGAAATTTAATATCCTATCAGTCATTGCGAAAAAAATTCGCTTAGGAACTGTTTCCTACCAGGAGCAATTCTTAAAAAGTCATAAAATGTTAAGCGCCACTCATTGTTGTCCACTTTCAATATCATCACTTTTCTCTGGGAAAACTCCAATATTAAAAATCTGCAATTAAGGGAGAGAAGACTTCACGGATCTATTGATTGCAGAACAACTCAATTTTTATATTTTTAGGAAGCATCTATCCCTCTAAAATGGTTTTAAAGTGCTGAGTTTAAATAAACAACAATTCATTTAATTATTTTATTTTCCTTTCAATAATTTAGTGGACGTTTATTTAAACGATGGTCTTTATAACTATGCCACATATTCCTCTATCCGTTTCATCTCTATGCTCAAACACTTTTCTTATGAATCATTGAACAAATTTACAAAAAAAAAAAAGTTGTTTAATTAAAACTCCCTCAATTTGCAATGAAAAATTTTTTCACTTTACATGCCACAAAACCAAAAAGAGCCCAAAAAGCATTAGCATTAGAATATTTGTTAAATACATGCATGCGTAGAATTTGCATTTTGTTATGAAAAAAGTTTTACTGAAAAACATAACCAAAAAGTATTTTCTAATGTATGCTGCGTCTGAGTCACAACACTTAAAGTTTTTAAGCCTACATACGCGTACAAACACATATCTTAGCCATAAACGAAGTGTATAGGCTGCGATTTCAAGTATCCGCGCGGATGTGTGTATGCAAAGGAAACGTAATTTAAGATTGAGAGTTTTTACTAAACGGCAGAGGTTTTTACATTCATAAACGCAAAAAACCAAGAAGAAGAAAATAAATAAATGAGAAAAGAGAAAACATGTACACATGCATTAAGGAACAACACAATAACAAGAGCTTTATATTGGCAACAAGTGCGTTCAAATATTTAATAGAAACTCGTAATTGACATGTTTAAATACCGTGTAAAGCATGATGTTTAAAACTCGGTAATTAAGATGTTAAATACTTGTTCAGCTTAACCAAAATGTTGGCGATTTGAATACGATACTGTTGTTGTTGTTCATTTTCGATACGTCTCTCTTCATGCTTCTTTACTTATGGGCCGTGTACAGATTCGCGTATGGATTGTGTCTGATGCTTAGATGTACATGGCCTTACGCTAAATTTTTTCAGTTTTTCTCGTAATTTTTTCTCATTTTTTTTATTTCTTTTTTATAATTATTTTAAAATACCGGATTATCTGCTGCATTGTGTTACTGTGTTGTTTAGTCTTGTGTAGAAAATTTCAAGGACAAAATCACCTGTACCCGTACAAAACATAATGAACCTGCTGCTAGTTGAATACATATTGCTCTTGCTTTGTTGTTAGCTCATTACTATTACCAATAAGCGGTAACAATAACAACAACACGTTACAGAAACGTGAAATAGTGGCAGCAGTTTAAATATAAATATATTTATAGAATATGCACATATAATATATGTGTATGTATGTGGGTATGAGTAGGTGAGCTGTGTTTATAGCAGGAAAAGAGATCAAAAAGTTCACTTGTAATCTTTTGAAAAATAAAATAAAAAATTACTAAATAAAGAAGCACAGTGATGTACAAATTGTTAATTGTGGGTTGAAATATATAATAGATTCAATATAAGAGATATATATAAGCAAAAGAAAAATTATTTCTGAGATTAAGCACTGACCGGCTAATAGATAACATTACAAGATTTAGATGTGTAATCTAACTCTGATTTCCTCTCCATCTTAACTTAGAGATTTTCTGAAATAAATTTTCCCCGAAAATCTTTAACTCACGCCTTGCCAAATGTTATAGGTCGATGGTAAAAAATCGCCTATACATCAGAAATATATCTAATCTGCGAGAGTTTTAAACGCTTAAAAGTTATAATAAGTTTAAATAATTGAAATCTCTTTAATAAGTACAACAATTTCATTTAAAGTATTATCTTTGTCCGAGATTACGGTTTGCATTTTATATAATATTAAAACTAACAAATATGCCCTCAGATTAAATACTTTTCTTCTATTCTCGGTAATAGATTATTGTTGACAACAAATGTTCAACGTGAAACCTTTACATATACCAAAAGGTGCCGGTTGGAACAAGCCTTTTATAAGAAATCGTACCTTGGAAGGAACTAAATTTTATGAAATTTCTGGTAGACGCACAGAAACGAATTCTATATTCAAAAATCCTTTTTCTTCTGCCATTTAATGCCGTTAATATAAATGCAGTTGTATCTAATATCTGCAATTTGGCCTCACACTTAGTCAAATTATATGTAAATATTTAACTTAAGTTAAGTCCATAATAGATAAATTAGAAAGTCAAGCAAATTGTGGAATTGGCAAGGCTATAACATTTGAGCTACGCCAGCTGAGCTACTTCTTACGTCGAAAGCGAGTGATAATTCCACAATTCAAAGTTAATGATGGCCACATTATATTTTTGAAAGAAGGATGTACATATACATATACATATATTTTTTTAGGTGTAAAATCACCTCCCAGCAGACACTGTTCATTAACTTTGCATTCAAAAGTGCTAAACAAAAGTATTACTATAGAAAAGAAAAAAATAAAAAATAAAGTTTTTATCTGACTAGTTAAGCTATTCAAGAAGAAAAGGTACATGCCATAGGTCTAGCAGCAATAACAACAAATACAACTACAAATGTACCAAAAGTTTTAGTGCTTGAGCAAATACAAGTAAATGAAAAAAAAAAATGAATCTTCGGAGCCCCCACACTCATTACGACTTCAACCTTATAATAAAAAAAAAAGGAAAACAATAAGTAAACGGCCAATAATCCAAGCACAGGCCTGCACGGTAAAAAGAAGAGTGAAAAAAGGTTATATACACCAGCATATTAAGAGTAAAGTGGTCATATACCAACACCGCCAACCACTTCAATAATATGAATTGCCAATATTACACACATATAGATACGCAACACACACACAGAAAACTACGCACACAGTCACGTACATGACAAGCAACGAAGCAAACAATGACCGAAGCAGATCATAGCTAGCCAGAATAGTAGACGTCGACGTGTTTTGGGACTTCAAGGGCAATGAAGGCAAACAAACAAGCAACTAAAGTAAGCGACAGCAGGTTGTTTTGTATTTGTAGCAGAACTTAATTCTTTATGTGAGAGATGAAAAGAAGAATTTTTCTATAGACACGATTTTTAACGAGTCGCGTATAAAAACAAAAACAAAAAATACAAAATATATATATTTTTTCTTCGTTTTACAAAATAAAAAAAAATAAAAAAAATCGACAGCAGAACAAAAGATTTTTCGTTGGTTAATGGTTGAAAAATCCAAAACAACAGCAATGAAACTAAGGAACACATTTATATACATACTCCTAAGAAAATGATGTTTTGACCACAATATCGTCGCAAATGAATGCGTGGTAACCATGAGATGAATGCTTGAATAGCCACCGAGCAGTGCTCATATGCGACAACGCACCGTTAACGCGTGAATACCAAAGACGCACATATACATGGAGATACATATGTGTGGGAATAAGGATTTCAAACGAACTTTGAAACAATGATGCTTACATGAAGACTTTCAAAAAATATGTATATAAACTGATGATAAAAATAAATGAAAACAGACAAGATCGTCATCACCGTTTGTGACGCATTTTTCGGCTTACATTATGTCCACGTAAGTATGCGTGGATGCGTTTGTTTTTAATGTATTTTGTTGTAGAAAGATGTTTTAATACATAATAATGACTGTTGACTTTCTCATAACCGCAAGCCCGCAGCAACAAGTGTACACGATTTACAAGTGCCTCAACACATAAAAACAAACAACAATAACAAGAACAACAACATCATAACAATCAATGATCGCCCGGCAATCGATCGATTCTGCACAAAACAGATATTTCCCTCGTTTGAAAATGTTTGCAAAGTTTGCCCAATGAGTTCAAACGGAAAAGCAAAGAAGACAACACACAAAACATGATCATCTTCAACACCTTCGACAGGTTACAGAACACAAAGTGGCAACATTTACTCTGCACACGGTGTTTTTTTGTTTTGCTTTGTCTTCTATCTGATATTTGTTGTTGCTGCAATTTTTGTTTCACTTGGACGCTAGCAATCGCCTTTAGAATTATATCAGTATATACCACATGTTGTCGAAAAGGTGCGGTATTGGTTGCGGAACTAGCCAAATAGCTAGCCAGCCGGTCGATCGTTGTATGGATCAGTTGCTTGTATTTATTTCTTGGGTTTGTTCTTTCTTTTTGTTTGGTTTCTTTTCGCTTTTATTTTTCGTTTGAATGGCAAGACTTGCTTGTGTTTGGGTGCGTAAAAGTTCATTTAAAACGTGCGAATGTCATGCTCCTCCGGTTTAATGGTCTGAGTTGTAGATCTGCAGTGTTTTTTTTTTCTTCTTTTTTGTTTCTTGTCTTGGGTGTATTTTCTTTCTTTTTCTTTTTTTTGCTGTCGTAGTTGTGGCAGCATTATTCGTATATTTAAGCGTCCGTCGTCGTCGTCTACGTCCACTATAAGCCTTTTGAATGGTTAGTTAATGTTCATGTCCAAACAGTAGTTAGAATAAATAATGTTTTTTCTAGTCAAACAAGCATTGTTTAAGCTTATTTGTGTGCATCCACCTTTGTTACCGTTGAATATATATAAACCAAAAAAAAAACAAAAAAAAAAAGAAATATGAGAAATGTTCCAAGTGTTACCCCAAAATGTAGAAACGAAGATATCTTATAACTTTTCTGTAATAATGCTACCATAAGCTACTGTTTCAATCAAAATTTTCGTGTCAAATATGAAAAGCAAGAAGATTGCCACTGTTACGTGCTCCTACCTGAAAAGCTACAACAAACTGCGGAAATTTCTCTCAAGCCAAACACAATTCTACTAATTACTTTACTTCATTGAAATCATCTCGATAATTAATCAATTAAATCAAATTTGTTGTCGATTCTTGCTTATGTACTGAGGTAGGCTTATGTTATTATGGATGTAAGTATATAAAGCGTTTGATATTTTTTCAATGCAATCATTTTTAGAATTTTTCACTTTCTTATAACTTTCCACAATGTTCTCTTTGAAAAACTGCAATAAACATAGAAACGAACACAGTTTTTTTTCTTTCTATTTTTTGAAATATCAAAATGTTGAAATCCATTCATTTTTCGCTTTGTCCTTCTAGGAAGTCTTAGCGTTCGCCAGAAAGAAAAAGAACAAAAACACCTCAAATCGCTATATTACCTTCAAAATATAGTGATCTTTGGGACTGTGGAGAAGTCTACTGCGACTTAATCAATTTTTGCATCGTCACTAGCATATTTTCCTGAAGCGTAAGTTATTGCGGCGCGGAAAGGAAACGATAATTGCTTACTGATACGCAGTTTTGTTAGAAGACTGCACTTGTTTTATCTTTAAAAGCTTAATAAAATATAGGGAGTAAAAAATATCTCTTAATTATCTTGGCATTAAACAAAGATGTGTTAGAAATTTACTATAACTTACAGCGCTTAAAATCAAGGGTACATTAAGTTTTGTGCACGAGAACTTGACGTCGACGCACCGTTTATTAAACCAGTCGATTCGGAATCACTTTCTGCACAAAGTCACTTTCTGAGTCAATTTGGCTTTTTGGTGTTTAATATACTAATCGTGTACGATGGAACTAATTTTTGAACCCATTCCCATATAATGGCTGATTTTGAAATATTCTTATAGGAATAATTGTAGGATGCTCTAAGATTTTGAAGGGTGAGTCATAGCCCACTATAATGTTTTGCATTAAATTGAACAATTTGATGATTAAATTCGAAAAAATTATATTTGATTTCATGCTAATAGGATAGCTCAAGGAGCTAACTGAAATTTTATCTCATTAATTACTTAATATTAAAAATGATTTTGCTAGAGCACTCTAAAATTCTCTAATACAAATTAACAATAGTTTTCTCTTTTTTCCCAATTTACTCGAACTTACTACTAATTAATTTAACTAAGCGACAAAATCGGTAAGTTAGCTTATAAAATATAAACCTTCTATTAATACTTTTTTTAAAGCCATATTTAATAATAGTTTCATAGAGCGTGTCCTGTATACATAAATCAATCAAATAAGAGCATAAACGGGTAAAAAATAGAATATTTTTTTCGTAGTCCCTCTAGTAGTAATAGTTCTTAATTAAGAATAAAAACTTTGAGTTGTACATTTACAAATTTTTTATGTTTATAACAACATAGTTACGAACGGATCGACAGACGGACAAACTTAGAATCGCTTTCTGCACCAATCGAGTCTACCTCAAGCCCTTCTGGATGCCGCATATATCCGTACAAACTTAATACACCTTGGTGTACACAAATGGTGTGACAAAAAAGAATAAAAAAAATAAATATTTGTATCAGCCAACAAGAAAGAAGGCGTACGGACGTCTAGTCTGTAGGGACACTCGCAACCGCTACGGATCGTAGGTGGGTGTCTACCGCAAAGCTGGCACAACCACGCAAAAGCTTGGCGGTCATATGAAAGGTTAAAGGCTAAAAGCAATTTAAATTTGGCATAAGCGCAACATAAAAAGCTCATGTTAAGAAGAGCAGTGTTGATGGTAACCGATATTGATCACTAATCAGAAGAAAAAACAGCTTCTTTTCTTCTTATAGCTTTTTGTACTTTGCATCAATTTTGATACCCCGAAGGTGTAATCACAATAAAATACTCAAATAACAATTTTAGTATAATTACAGATTTTTAAGTCTTAAAAAATCCATTGCCACTCGTAAAGTCCTTGTCATGTTGTTGAAAATAGAGTTCTACGTTATAGGTATCTCAGTGCGGATTTCGCAAAGGATTGCCTGAAGCTCAGGTATTAAAACCGGCGAGTCAAAAATATCAACTTTACTCAGAACGCTTAACAAAAAGCTACGTGTTTCTAGTAGAGCTGGGGGTAAACATGTCAATGTTTTTTTATAAGGTAGCAAAGACATTCTCTGGGTCGCAACTTCAAAGGGATTCCATAGATTAAATAATCTTTTCAAGATATAAAACGGTACGTATTGCATGTCGTTACTGCAAACCAAAGCAAGACAGATTCAGAAGAGAAGCTTGCTTCCGCTTTGTATCGGCAAGTTATTTCACATATTTATATAACTATTAGCTTCATTTAGTAGATAACCCACACGCTTAGAAAATTAATTTTAATTACACCTATCATTAAACTCGTATCAATTTGTGCCCAAGTACTAATCGGTGTTGTCTTCTTCGTATTGAAAAGTAGTCTTAGGACAAAATTTTTCTCGTCTACACTGTACATTGCCAGCATTCTTAAAATTCATTTGCCGCAGAACTAAAACAGAAGAAATATTTGTTTTTGCTCGACATCGAAAGATAATATTTCACTTCCAAACATAAGTGAAGCCAAAGACGAGTTGCATTTATAAGGCAACACAGTTATGATTAGATCACATCAAAAAATACAAAATGAAGTATTGAAGTATTGAGGGTTAATTGTTGGTCCTGCAAATGTAGCAATTGCCGTTGTACGCCTAAATTAGTAAGCCACATTGATGTTGGTGCAACTTTCTTCGACAAAGATTTGCCGAGTTAATCAAGTAACTTATTTTATTTGTCCTTTAGTTCTAATCGTCATTGTGTGGAGTTCATCTCATATGCAAAACCGTCTGTTAATTCTAACCACTAAGAATCCTTTTTACAGAGCCTGCAGAGAATCCGAAACGTTTAACAGTCCAAGCTAAGTCAGAAGTTACACATTCATAGCGGCGGGCTCCCCCATGCTATTAAAATGTTTACAAACTTGCACATCATTGTGAAATTATTAACACCCAAATACGACATCATAGCAAAGTCAAAAAATGGACAATAAAAACAATTTTAGAAACTTATTTATACCTAGAATAAAAACAACAGCAATTCACGTGTAAAACAGATATAAAATCACGAAAGACGTCAGTTTCGGCTTGAAACGGCTTGTGGATGCTGTAACCTTTGGATACTTCAAAATAACTTGTATAAGGAATGTAATGGCGAACATATTTGCGGTGAACTTTTGAAGGCTACGGCAGGGTTCATTTCAGACTTAGTTCTTTTAATGTTTAACGCTGAGTCATTCCTTACTGTCGAATTTATTCTATTGATCTTAATTAGAAAGCAAAGTTTCAATGTTTTATCTTTGTTTAAAGATATCATCTAACATACGAGTTTTCGGATGGTCTTGTTCTTGCTTTCTCAATGAATGTATATATGCTTTGTAGAAAATTTTTTTAAGATATATCTGCGATGATTATCACACGAAACGATGAAACGAGCATACCATTATCATTCGTTTATGGATATAACAACAAGAGAACAATAAAGTCGACCGTGTATTGGCTTAGTAGAAAACGTATATAATAAAAAATTATTTTACTCCTTTTATAAAGGCACTCGGACGTCACTTAAGAATTATTAAACGATACCCTAGCATATAAGCTACTAAAGAGCAGCTTTACTCTGCGCAGCATTCTCTTTACCTCCATGTGATTACTTCTCGCCGGCAGGGTGGTCTCTTTAGCTGTATTAAGTCAAAGGCAAAGGCAACAACATACCGTACCTACATTCCTATGGTTCTATAAAAAAAAAACACAATCATGGTATTTACGAGAGATTGAATAAATGTAAATAGTTATATGACATTTGTTTGTACAAAACAAAACATAGAATAATATATAGAGTAAGATATTGGATAGCGACAGGTATTTTTCTATTTATTTAGGCATTTTTTTCTTTCATTCAAAACATGAAAAGAAAGGCTGAACAATTTTCTAAAGAAAAGCGAAAAGAAATTAAATCACCTGTAGACACGTTTATGTGAGAAAACGAACCTGTTTTAAACCCTTGCACTATTCATTAACATTTCCTATTGACTGCGACAAATTAGTTCTTTTTCTCTTTTGCTTAATTTAAGAAATCTTGCATTATTTAAATATCTGTTAAATCCTAATTAACTTAAGTATTGAATAAGATTGTTTAAAGTTTATTGGTTCCATTGGTTCATTAAGAGATAAATATAATACAATGATGGATGTAATAATTAAATGTGTAGCAAAGCATAATAAATACAGTTATTCTTTCTTCCGGGCAACTTGCCGATGGTAATCTTTACAAAGCACTAGTACTATAAAGTACTAATATTAGTAACGGTAAAACTTGATCCGAATAAGGTTAGGAGTTCGTTTAACCGTGTTCGTCGCTTCATCTCTTGATCACTTGTTTTTAAAAAGTAAACAAAACTGAAATATAGCATAGAAATAACCTTAGACAATGGACCTCTGCAGTTGATTTATCACCGCCATCAGAAATTTCCGAACAGAAAAACTCTTACCAGAGTCAAGCCTTATTAAAAAACTCTACTAATGCGTTGACATAAAAATTTATTTAATTACTTACTGTCTATATATTTTGTAAATAAATTTAGAAAGTCTGGATTTAAAGGCTGCCGGATAACTTAGATATCTGAAGTTAGTCGCGACGTTTTGACTGTTCGGCTACACACACGCCTTCTAAAAATTTGATGCAAAATCATGGCAGACAAATTCACATATCTTTGAACTTTTTTAAGGCGTTCGTTTTCGAAAACAACTAATAATATCGCAACTTTTAATGTGTAAATCCACGATTAATGCGAACACCGCGAGTCACATGCTGCAACGTATTCTCTTATCCAAGACAGCTTTTTTCAAAATCACAAGGTATAGCTTCACTTTAGAATTGTTTATGAAGTTGCAAAACAACACTTGTGTCTACTTTCGAAAAGAAACTAATGTTAAGTTACAACACAACATTCAAGGTCTATCTATGATAAAAGGAAACAAAAATAAAGCTTAAAGCTGACATTACATTAATTTATAGAAAGCTAGAGAAAAATCTTAAAAAAAAAACAAGCTCGCGCACGTTTGTATTAGCGAATCGAGCGCATTCACCTGCTACATGTGTGATTGTCGAACCTTGACAACAGACACGCTTTAGAGCAAGTGTTTTAAGCAATATTTGCATCCACGTTTAGTAAATAGTTGCGTTGGTCAAGCTGAACGGTTGCAATTAAAAAGATTTTTCTTTCTGCTTGTGCTTAGTAATGATTTCATATCTGCAGGTAGGTGAATTTTTTCAAACACACAAGCAAAACACATTCTTTGAAGATGAATAAAAAACGTTATTTGCCAACGGAGCCAAAAATTTATTTGCTTTTATTTTTGCCCTACAGTGAAATTTCAATTATTCAATTTTAAACAATTTTCCAGATACATAAACCCGTTTTTAAAGCCACTAATTTTTGTAGACAACGAAATTCCTGTCGGTGTCGTAAAGCGGAGTCGCTTTATACACCTATACAGCCGATTAACGCAAGGTAAAGTATTAACAAAAATATTACAATTGAATCTTATATCGGTTAGTACTCTTCGAAAGGCTTATAAAAAGAAAGATTTTGAAGGCAAGCAAAGTTTTATCGTAACATTCTTAGGAAGAAGTCAATCAAGGTTATGAGGCCTCAACTGAGCGCCATCTTGTCGAATGGAAAAACTATAGTTTCCTTAAATAAGTCCCTGTAAATAATTTCTTTGTGATTTCTTGATTTAAAAAAACCGATCGGCAAAAATTTGAAATTTGGTTTGTTTTTCCTGACAATCTTCAGACGACGTAAATCAGGATTTCAAACGAAGCACGAGCGACAGACATGCAAGCAAACATCTGTTAATTGAGTCTGTTATTGTTGCGATATACATCAGCAGACATTTAATAAGCGGTGTGGGATATAACGACGAACTTTGAAATAGTACGCTTCAACTTCAAATCCGGCAAACCCAATAGCAATTATTAGCAAGAAGAACGGAGTTAAATATATTGATTTTCCTCAATTACTTCATTTGATTATATTTTAACGCCAACATATACCAAAGACGTATACCCTTCTTAATTTGAGGACTATTTTAAGTTTTTATTGTATCAAATTTTAAATTAAATGTAGTAAAATGTAGCTTTGTTTAACATCACATATTCATTAATTACGACAATTGCTGGCGTGTATAGACAATTTATTATAATTTTGCTGCCATACGAAAATCAACATATTTTGTCTTTGCTCTTCTTATTGATAATTACTATTCGGTTTGCATGATTGGAAATTGAATCGTATACTATCGCAGAAGTTGTTCATGTGGCTATGTTCAATTTACAAATCCCAACATTTTAGATATTTTGATAAAGCTTCATTTGAAGAAAGATTGGAGTGGACCACTTTCGAAACGGCGCCCATTTGAAAAATAAATTGTCAAGTCGGGAGAAAAAATGTAGATCGGGTGGGAGTGTTTTCTGGACATTATCTTAACGGCATCTAATTTTTAATGGTTTATAATGGAAAGTGAACCATTTAATATCCAAGCTAACTGCGCCGTATCTGGATCACATAGTCTATATATCTATTTATTTATAAAAGAGTCCTTCTTCCATAAAAGGGGCCTCATGAATATGTGAAAGCAAGTTATAATTTTATCAGAAGATCAAATGAAAGGTTATGTTAGGCTAAATAATGTTAACTATCGACCATAGAATATTTACCTTTTTTTTATACATGTACATGCAGTGGTGTTGTGCTAATTTTTTTTTACCGGAACGCTAATTTTTTTTATTTTTTCTTAACCGGAACGCCTATATATAATTATATGGACAGGGCCGATCCTGGGTAGGCGGCCGCTCTGTGCCAATGTCCCAAATTTGACGACGGGGGGGAGATTTCCCCCAATTTTTGCCCGTGTTCGTTATCAGAAATCATTTTTAGTTCCGGAACGCGTTCCTGTCCAAAAAGGAAGTACCGCAGCGACGTTCCGGAGCGTTCCGGCTCGACAACACCCCTGTGTACATGATGTGATGAGATATAAGACAGGCTGACAAACAAGCCTACATAGGTACAATGATAGGTATAATGGAAGGTGGATTTATCATAGCAAGTCTTTTTGTCACATCTGCACAAATTTAGTATATACTGTACCGTAAATGGCTTAGAGTACAGAGTCAAATTAAGCGAGCAAGGAACATTTAATACAGTATACACAGTATATATATCTACATTCGTTTCTTATTATTCTGGAAAATAACACGTAAGAAATTTATATTCGGCGTGGGCTGAATCTTGCATGCATACCACACGAACGCTTAATCTCCGAGTTTTTTTTAAACGGCCCAAAATTTGATGAATTATGAATTGAATTGATGTTCGCAAACATTTGAATCACTTGTTCACTTAAAAAAGGCATTTGTTATGGAAAATTGGTACAACATATAGTTTTCATCCTTTTCTACAACATTTTACAATATTTTTGACAACATGGCGATACCATGTCGAGAGAACTTATATTGGTTTGGCAGCGATCTATGCACCGACACATTTTCACACTTTTTCAAATTTACGGACCCGCCTACCAGCCAAGCCAACCTGCGATCTTAACAAGTGGTAATCAGGAGCGCCATGCTTTGTGAGTACGCTGGTGTGGCAGAAGCTCCCCTTTGAGCTGCAACATTGTACCCTGAACAACTCTTGCAGCAAGTGGCCAAAAAAGGTACTTTCAGTCAATCCGTTAAGTCGTTGAACCCAAAACCGACAATTGAGATATGCAGCATCACCATAAACCTCTGTCTGGTGAATGTCGGCAGCAGATTGCTTCAAATAAGCAACAAAAGTAATGAATTTGGAAGAAATAGAATTTTGAGCGCTCCACATCAATGAACAAATCAATAATAGTAAATGGAAAACTATTAATTTATCTAGAAGAAGGTCAAAACCATGGAATTCAACGGTTATGTATACTAATAGTAGTAGTAGAAGTCCCTGATTACATTAAACGTCTACCGGAATTAAATTATAACTAACACGTTTTATTGCACCTTATTCCGCAACTCCTTTCATTTCGTATCTATATCCAAGGGATTTTTTAGAAAATATTTATCGAGCGAGTGGTGACGTCTACCACCATTAACTTAGAATTAACACAGTTAACTGCTAGCATTCTACTCTCCAAGTTCTTTTATTTGATGCCCATATCGTTGGTATTATTAAGAAAAAACCAATCGCGGCATCGATCATTTTATTTCAATTCATTTTAGAATTGACCCATATTGAGGCATACAATATATCTTCATGTGGGGAATGTACAAAATAATTTTAAACAATTTATCTTGCCTGCCTTATGATAAATAAGCATAAAACGTCAAAATGTGAAAATAATTAAATTTAATCACTTGCAACGTTGTGTAGACATGGTCCAGTTTTTCGATTTTTACACGTGAAGAGTAGAGTGTGTCGTAATGTAAATGCGGAAATTATCAGCTTTCTACCTTTAACAATTTCATAGTAATGTACAAAAGTCCGCGAACCATTGTTAAGAAAACAGGGGGCGTTCAGTTTATGCTCTACTGCGGGCTTCTGCTCTCACTAATTTTGCCTATTTTCAATACCAACCTGCGTGCAAACTCTTCCTATGTTCTTACTAAATTTAAAGTCGATATTTTCGTTTTTGCGACCAAGAGAGTGCCAACAACAAACACCACACAGACGGACAGACATGACTTAATCAGTTCAGAATTTCACGCTGAACAAGAATATATATATATCTCCGAAGCTTCCTTTTGCGTGTTACCTGCATTACGAAAAAAAACAAAATGAGTATACCCCATCCTTCAGTGGTGGGTATAAAAAGGTAAGATAAGAATAATCGTCTATAATAAGCTAGAAGGAAAGTTTACGCTTAAGAAGTGTTAGATTGTGGGTGTGAGAAATATTTTAACATTGAATAGGAAAAGCTCTCAAACTCCGTCTATTTAATAGATTACATGTAGGATTTTCAGTTCAAAAGTTATAATTCAAAAATAACTAGCGTAGCCTTCTTCAATGTTTGCATAATTAAATATTTATTTTTTAATATTCTCTTATGAAATTTGCAAAAAAAAATTTTTTTGGAAAACCTATTATATATATTTGAAATTCGGATACCAGACTTCGAAGTATGAAAACACAAAATGTAACTTGTAATGTAAAACTTAAGCAAATGCAATTAATCACTTAACTAAGATCTGTGCAATCTACGGCCCACAGAAAATTTAATACATATTCCGGTTGTAAAGAAGTTGTAGCGCAAAGAAACGCAGGAGGTTCACATAATTTTCAATTTTAAAGCATCGTATTTATATATATACTGTAACATTTGCTGTCATTAACCATTAGCTACTTTTACTTGTTAGGAGGCCGTTGAGTAAAAGAAAAGGTTGGACCATCATCTATACTTAGCTCGCGAAAAGCAAAACTTTACACCACTATTTGACGCATTTCGGATATAATTCTAGAAAATGTATGGAAACTTTTGGACAGTTACTGTTTGGAAATGAAACCCGAGTACAATTACAAAGAAGCGAATGTGCATAAATTTTATGAAATTCATTTCCTTCCTGATTATAATAATAAATGTTTTGTTGTTTTTTCAGGTTAATTTTATGCACCCAAAGTGGAAAATATACATTTCACCGACTAATGGCATTGTAAAGAACACGCAAACCAACAATTCCACAAACCATATGACATGAAGTGAGGGTAAAGGTAAAGCGTTTCTAAAGCCTTCCAGGATTAAGACTAAGGGCAAAACACAACGCGTTGTTGCTTAAATTAATCGAACAACCATGAATATGAATAAAATTGCATTTTGATTCTACTAAATTATTTGCTTTATCTTTATCTTTATGTTTCCTTTTTTTCAGTTTTTGATTAATTTACTGTAGACAATGATTAAGTACTTTTTTGCATCAGAGTATATTAAAAATACATGTCGGCGTCAAAGGATGTTCCATTACTTTATGAAGCACATGAGTTTTGCTGCTTGTCTGCCCTAATGTTACCCTTGGTTTAATTAGTTACAAAAAAAATGAGTCATATTTAAAAAATTTGAACAGAAGAATAGACAAACCTTAACAAATTTTATTACTTCAAGGATGTTTATTTTCAAATTCGTATTTTTTGTTCTTGGTTCGTATTCTCGCTATGTGGAAATATTCTATAAGTTTCTATAATGGTGAAAAGAAATTAATTTTGTAAATATTTTACCGTTTCTTAATAATCATTAATAAATACCAGATGCAAAGTTCCCACCCTATTAGATGTTATGCTTAACCGAAAAAGGACTATTTATAGTGTAAATTTTCAAATTATCATTATTTCGATTTTTCTCTGTTACGAGAAAGAAACTTTTTCTGAACCAGCTAAATATCCGGAGATATTCGTAACATTTCTTTCAAACTTCATCTACATACTACCGAAAAAAGGACTTTGTTTAAGGTAAAACCAAATCTGCCCATGGCCAGTAGCATATCGTCGATTGCCAAGCATAATTTCTCAAGGGCTTATAAACACTTAAGTACTTAATCAGGGTTAATTTCAACCGACGATATATACATTAAAACGTGCAAGCGAATTCTTTATGCCCACCACTGTTGTCCTACAAAAGGCTAAAAGCAAAATGGAAAAATGAAATTTATTTATTTTATAATATAGAGTGGGCGTGGCTGGTTTTTTTCTATTTT
Organism: Glossina pallidipes; assembly: GCA_000688715.1. NCBI lineage: Eukaryota > Metazoa > Arthropoda > Insecta > Diptera > Glossinidae > Glossina > Glossina pallidipes. The sequence continues at coordinate 5,272,015 of KK499765.1, forward strand.
CGTAGAACAATAATACAAATATATTGGCAAAGATACTGGAAGTTTCAATGAAATATTTATTATCTGCCATAGCAAGGCTAGAAAAAAGGAAAGGCAGTGGAATATCTGCATTTAAATTAATTCTGTACCTTTCGTTGAAGCTGGGCTGCTCATCCCATATTTGCACGCATATTTCTCAGCAAATTCGTTAATCCCTTAAGTTGAAAATTAGAACTAAGAAGAGAGGTCGATAAAGTTTGCATAACCCAAAGATAAGAAAATTTCTTCCATTCCCTGTCAATTTCGTATTGTTTTTTCCTGTTTGAAAGTTATGTAATTATTTGTTAGAATTTTAAAGTTAGTCTCATAGTCTCATCCCTCTATCTCTTATTTACAAATACATAAAAATTTATTAACAACAAAAGTGGAATTCATTAAATTACTTTCATAAAAGTGTAGTTAGAGAAAACACATCCTTTGATTAGTAGACATTATTTTCGGTTCGCTTTGTTAATACAAGCGAATTAGACTAAATGGCATTTGCACGCGCATGTTACTTGCCTGTAAACACAGACAGATAGGCAAAGTCTTAGTTTCATTGTAAATGTACAAACGTATAAACGTTCAGGCACACCGACAATTTCCGCTTACGTTTAGTTTTTTTGTTTTCCTTCTTTTTAAGGTATGGCAATTAACCTGCTTTAGAAGGTTCGTTTGCTTGTGTTTTTGTTCGCCTATTTAACTCAGCTTATCTTCTCTATGCATATAATGGTTCTAAAAAAACTTAATTGTGTGTAGGTGTGAGCCACGTGACTCTTTCTCTCTACGGTAGATCTAGGACTAAAAAGATGAAAGAATATTTGTTAAATGTTTTGCATATAAAAAATGGAAGAATAAAAAAAGGAAAAGCAAACTTACCAACAAAAACAACCTTCTGGCGGTTTATGAACTTTTATTATCAATTTTTCTGCTTTCCTTCTTCGTTTTACCAAAACAGACACGCAAATGTGCTAAAGCTCTTAACTTAATGAGGGAGAGAAGGAGTCTTTTCCCGCGTTGTGTGTGTCGGCATAATATTTGTTTTATGTACTATGTCGGGCGAATTGAACATAAAAATTAATAATGAACGATTTGTGCGTAATAACAATAATTTTTAATATGACAGCAACAATAACAACAAACACAAAAATAGCAACAATAAACGACAACGTCATGTTCTTCTAGCCATTAAATGAATGTTTAAATGTGAGGAAGTTCTGTCACGCAAAGGGTACATCATTCGATAGGTCGGTAGACCGTTCAACTTAGACGCTGTACGGCTAAGTGGGGAGTAAATAATTCAATTTGATAATTAATTTTTATTGATGATCAATGGGCTCGTAATAAAATTGAAACAAAAATTGTATTCTGCTTTCAATTCGCTGTTGTTATTATTCTTGTCGTACGATTGGGTTTTATCTCCTCGCACATTGTAACGTCATCACCTAAAGTCAACCTGGACCTCCTATTGTCAATGGTGTTGCGATGTGTTATAGGTTTTTGCCGAAACACAGCAACGAAAACCCAAAAGCGAAAAACAAAAAAAAAACAAACAACTCCAAGCCCATATACTGGTTGTATCCATACGAAATAAATAACTCTTTTATAGGATTTAACATACCTTAGGATTTCTCTTTACGTACCACCTAAGCGTTGCGTTGAGTGCTTTATGAAATCTGTGCACTTTGCTTTATGCGACTGTCTGCCTGTCCATTCTGTCTTTTAACATTTTCATATAAATTTACATATTGTTGTCAAATTTATTGATATCTTGAAAACAAAATGCATTAATTCTCACCTTATGCCAAAATAAAGCAAAGAGACTAAGGAAACGAAATACATTCTTTTATTTTCGTTTTCGTTTCTGGGATTATATTTATGTACATGTGTACATATAGCGTGCTTACAAATGCTACGCATGTGGACATATGTGACCAAAACAACGCTCGGCTCTTAATTCCACCTCTTCACATTTGCAAAATTTTTTTCTCTCTTCATTTCTTTTCTTACGGACAGATTGTCCAGAAATGTCATTTCAGCTCAAAATTTGGAGCGTGTACTTGCTTTGTTTGCAAAATTCCATTTCCTGGCCCCTTCTCTTTCTCCCCTTACACTAAAACATTTACTCATTATATCGCTTTCTCTCTCCTTCTTTCTTATTATTCTCTCATTTTTGCAGTGTTTACCTGCCATAGTAGCTACGGTTCAAAGTTGTTGCGTCTGGGCAGACTGCTGTTACGGTTGCTGTTGCTATTGCCTGTCCCGTCGACGTCGTTGCCTGTTGTCATCAATTGTACAATGTTTCATTTAACGTTGGCATATTTTTATTGTTGGCACCTTAATTTAAGAGCTTAGCAATCAGCAAACATAATCTCTCTTCAATGGTGTTGACTACAAGATTCAATTGCTTCTTACAAGTAACATACAAGCACACTCATATATACGGGGTATAAATGTGCCAACACAAGTGCTTTATAGTGAAATCAAGGGCTTTAAACGAAAAAAGAGAAAAAAACGGGAGACACTTTTATTTATATGAACAAGTTTGAGATATTTTTGCACCTACATTTTTGAACATATCGTCTATATGTTTTCTCGACTTATTTAAGTGTGTGCACATATAGGTAACATTTTCTATTTTATTTTTTTCTCTCTTTTATGACTAATAAAAATTTGGTGCCTTTTGTTAATGAAGCACAGTGCGTGAAAAGGAATAAGACAACCGCAAATAGTCAAAGGAATTCTTGGATGCCGACTTATGGCGTATATTTTGCATATTTTGGAAATCCTAAAAGGACTTGTTAGGAAAAATCTATATTTTATTCATCACAATTTATTTTATCGTCTTCACAGTAATTTGCCGTTTGTGTGCAAATGGGTGCAAGGGATGGTCCGCTATTCCTGTGGATTTCTTCTTCTTCTTTAATGGATTTTTCCCTATGCCGTTAAAAGACTTAAAAAACTTCTCTCGAAGTAAGAATCTTACTTTAAAAACGTAAAAGAAGTCATAGGGGATAGTGTGATCTGAGGAGGCTTGTTTATCAGTCACATCCAGACTTCATTTTTTTTCGAAAAACTCTTTCACAATTATGTGTAAAATTATGATTTTTTAGTATCGATCGTCTGGCGAGTCGTCTTATGTCTAAATAACCAACTAAAACGTCAGGAACGATTTATTTACTTTTTTGAGTCACATCTTTAAGGTTTAAGGGCACCGAGCTTTTTCCCGTTAGGGCTTCTTCAAAGCTTTCAAACACCCAGCGACCGTAAGTTTAAGTACAACCACAAAAAATAGAGGTAAACTGCTTTCTCAACTAATTTTTCTGTTGTAGGAATCTAGAAGCATTCGGAATCATGATTAACATAAGCAACAGATTTAAGAGGAGCAAAGTGGTGGTTAAACCCCCTACGATAACATAGTACAATGTTATCAACTTGCAATAAAAAGAATGTTGATACATTTTCTGCACGTCAATATAAACCGTATTTATCAACAATTTATTTCCTTTTTTGATCGAAAATAAAACTATTTCATTCAATTGCCCGACAACCGCCCAAAAATCTATATTTTGCAAATCGGCTACGTGCTGCTCTAGCTATAGGCATGTGGACTGAAAGGATTTTTTTTTCAAAACTGAATTTACACCAAATAAATTTTGGGGAGTGCGCGCTCTTAAATGACAGTTGTCTTGTAAGAATGACTGCTGTGATGTCGCACGCACAGCCAATGCGCGACTCAAGGTTCAAGATAATACGAAGTTTGTTCCTTTGTACACTCAGAAGGATTTTAGATAGACCTAGCTTTTAGTAGAACGGCGAACGGTATTGAAAATGTTTCGAGTCGGACCGCTTATTCCGAAAAGTCGTTATGTAATTAAGAATATTAAGTTAACTGGTTGATGTAAAGTACTTAGTGAAGTGCCATGACCCATTTGCTCTTTTTTAATTTCTTTTAATATTCTCGTTTATTTTTTATAATTGTAATTTCTAAATGTATGCTTAGTGACTTCCCTGAGTATTGTTATCCTATTGTTTTTCCTTCCATCCCAAAACAATTGTCAATGGTACGCTTTTTCCGTGGCTGTCACAGTTCCCCTTAAGCATTTATTGGAATATTTTCACATCAGCGTCCATTTGTAGTTTGTAGAAGTAATATATAAAATAACTTCACGGAAGCGGAATATTACTTGACTCCTGATTGGTTAGTCTCGGATTTAGTTCTCTGTCATTGTTTTACATGGCTGTTTTGTAATTTAATTTTTTCAATACTTTGGTTGTCCTTTGTCGTTGATGAAGTGTGTAATTTTGCAATTACAGTGCACAAAGTTTATTTTAACATATTTTGCTAGACATTTTTTACTGCCTGGTGACTTTACGATAAATCTTCTTTCTTCAATGAATTGTGTATAAATTCAGTAAGCGCGTTGAATGAAAACTCAGAAACATGCTTATGGGCCTGAGAACTTAATTCAAAATTCAATTTCATAACTTTTCTCTAATGTTGGCCCACTGCATGCAAGCGAATAACCTTATGGTTGCAATTAATTTGTAACCGATTATCATCTTCAGATGCCAAATAAACTTCAAGAACATGCATATATCCACATTTCGGACCTTATCCAACTTTTTTTGCTTTGTTTTTGTTGCTTTTGATTTTAATAAACAAAATAGTACGCAAAAGCAAAAGCGAGAAACAAATTTAACAATATGTCGCCAATATTTTCTGTTTGTACGCTTCATACACTCTGACGACCGCAACTTCTTATAAGGAATAAGAAATAAATAAAATGTTCAGATACGAATTAAAGCGAACCTTGGACACTTAACAATTATGGAAAATATGCGACGGCTTTAAATTTTTTTAGGCTTATCCGATTTACCGAGCCTTTTCCTCCACATTTTTTATTTTATTTTCTTCTAAATTTATTCAGCTAACGTTGGACAATGGATAAAGACAGTTGTCTTGTTTTTAAAATCGATTTGAGAAAAGCATTTAGAAACAGAGAGAGACAGAGAGTGTTCAATTTCTTTCGCTCAAAATGTAGAGCTTATTAAGAACGTGGACATAACATTCGCTTCTGGGTGTTGCGAACGGAATGATTACGTTCGTATAACACCTTACGATGATAGTCATCAGGAGATCAAAAGAAGCTAAAGAAAAAAACATATTCTTGTGTAGTTTTTTTATGTGTTCATTCGAAACTGCTTTATGGTCGACATATCTAAATAAACCATTCAATGTCATCTCTTGCTTGGGTTTGCACCAGACAATCTGGCAGAATATGCAAAAACCACACACGGTATAACCACCAGCAAGATACTTTCGTACAAACATAACGCAACTTAAATTAAACTTGAATGCAGTCTGAATGATACCGAACTAAGAAATGGGGAAGAACGTCGAAGACCGAGTGGACAGACGCAAAAAACAAAAAGCACTGTACAAAGGAAAGGAATGCAAAATAATTTTCTGCGAATATCATGATATGCAATATACCGCAGATCAGTTTGTCGGATACTTTTCCACCCGCCAACACTTGACGAATTTAATTATTTCGATTTTCTCTTGAACATGTGTCTGCTTGTGAGCTAAATTGTAAACTAAGAAATTTGTATGACTATTTGTGTGTATGTATGCGCATATAAATAAGCAGAAAAGTCTACAAAAAAAGTTAAAAAATTTCATTTTTTTTCCAACACTCACTCACACACACTGGAACATAGGTTACGCGCCTATATACCTAAGTACCTGTAATCCGCTATATAAGTGGCAACGTATCTAGGGTTGCGTGTCTTTGGCATGCCTCCACAATTCACACGTATCATGTCCAACTCGTAATGAGAAAATATGGTGTTTACGATATAATAAAATTTAACTTTGCACTTAGTACTGTAGTAGTGCAGTAGTGGTAGACATCAACAACAACGAGTTCTGATTGCATTTATTTTTTGTTTTTTTTTTATTTTTTCTCTTTTATGGATTCTCAAGAGCTGCATATATGATGCTTTCGAGAAATGACGCCTCATCTTCTGACCCCTCTATGAAGAATTTTGTTACTCAGGATATATGTGTCTGTTCTATTATTTATTCAAATGATAATTGAAAATAGGAAGATGTAGAGTTAGAAGTGTTTTTTTTTTTTGGTTTTCTCGTTTTGGCATATAAAGTTGTAGTGTTGTTGTATAATTTTTTTATTATTACATATATATAAAAATGTGCTTTAACTTCAATCAAGGCGACCAGTTTAGTCGAAGAAAACTTTTCTTATAACCACTATCAAAAGAGTCGAGTTAAACGGCTACATTATATACCCTAGAAAAGTCTAATTATTTTAAACTGGATAACTGCTTTTACTTATTTTTTACAGCAAGAAGTTCGGGCAGAAAAATTCGACTTAAGAGAATTTATGAAGCAGGATTATGATTTCTTGAAACCTGAAAGTTTTTTAAAACATCTGATGACTTTACTCACAGTGTGCATGCGAGCACAATATCAAGCAAAAAGAAAAAAAATCGCGAGATTTTCATATTTGTGTGTGGCTGTGGACGATTTGAACCTAAAAGCAGGTGACATTATTAAGAAATAAAATTTGATATTTAAAATAATTGACATATAGGCATATGCTTACATTTACAGCAAACTTTAACAGAAAAAAAAGAACATTGCAATTGCAATGCATGAGGGTAAAAATGCTTCGATTTTGTAACACATCACTGGTGTCATGTCGAGCACAAATTGAACATAAAGAGCAGAAGGTAAGGTTATGAATATCAAGATGATTTCATTGAAAGAGACTGCAATTGTATCGTAATTAGTTTTGCTAATTTTAATGTGACGCAAAATTGGGGTCCATCGCGTGCGAGAAATTTAGCATTCATTGTTGTATTCAGCTGTTTGGGAAAAATGTTACTCTCCTGATTTTTTTCCTATTGTTGGTTGAAATCTGGAAATTGTACCCGAAAATTCGCAATAGATAGCGTATTAGACTTAAAGTCTTTTATTGAATTATACGTTCGAGAATAGAGCCCATAAACTTAGCAATGACAATATTGTCTTTAATGCTTGCATATAGCTTTGAGTATTCCTTAGATTCCATGTGAAGCGAAGTGTTACGATTTTTTTTTGCAGTCTCAACAATATTCAGAAAACCAAGGAACATTCAAAATCGCAGAAATCGAATATGTCCTTATTAGTTTGCGTATACATATCGACTACAAATTTAGAAGTAAGCAGGGTACCTAGATTTTTTCCGTAGCTAATACCATCACTTTAACAGTAACCTTTTGATGCAACTAAAGGCCTAAGCGAAAAAAAGGCCTTCAAAAAGTCTTCAAGAACTGATTTTCATACGTAAGACTTTTAAATGATTTCAAAAGAGCTACGTTTGGACAATTGTAGCCGCACATGGTCACTTCATTGCATATGTTTTTTTCTTTTCTTGATACATTGCAATGGTTCATATCATATCACAATTTATGTGTCATTAAGCTTCGCATGTATTACGGACAGCACTATAGAAATAAAGCATGCAATTCTGGGATGTTATATGACCAATGATATTGAACAAATGGAAATGTAAGTACACCACGTAAAAAAAAGTCGGAATTGTTTTTAGTTTTTTCTTAGTGTTTTGTTCTTCTTTCTTTTTTTCTTTCAGCTGTCAACAAAAACGGTCAATAACTTTATCAAAACATAAAAAAGAAGAGCATTATTGTAGCACTTTGCACACATTCGGTCAAACAAACTCACACAATCGCAAACAAACACACACATATATACAACCACAAGTAACATTAAAGAGAAAAAACACAAAGTTAAGCAACTTCTTAAGATAAAACATGCAACAAAAGAAGGAGTCATGCAGCACGGCATATGACATATAACATGTGTAGGAAAACAAACGCTACACACAAGCGTATCACGATTTAATACACCAACACTCATTCACTCGCTTACATATAAAGTAAACATTAAACTTGAATTTCCTGGATTCAAATCAGGTGTATTGTTACTCATGCCAACAAGCATACATACGTAAAGTGAAAAGTGAAAGAAAAAAAAGTTAAAAAAATTTCTGCAAAAAATGTTTTTTTTGACACTTTGAAAACTGTGATCTTACACTTGTGTTCAGTTTCCTCTATGTGTGCATATATTTACATGCATGTGTGATGCACTTTAGCTGCTCATTAAAACTGTGTTTAACAATCATTTTATTCTTGTTGTCTTCTACTTATTTCTTCAAATGGACGTTTCTGTGTACCCGTCTCACATAATCTTCATATATAATGCGTTTGGAGAAAAAATCCGTGGCTTTTTTTCTAGTACCTTAAATGCTTTTGTTAATATTAACCCGTTTAAACATCCCATGTTGCATTTGAAAGGCCACGATCCAGACAAGTCAACAGACAAAAAGCCCCCAGAGCTGTCGGACTTAAAGATGGATCGCGTCCCGGCCGAGCATCCGTTTATAATATCGATGGAATTTTTCAAAACAATGAAAAACGCCGGCATATTTCTTCCGATGACATTCATGTATAACTAAACATGTACAAAAAAACAGTTTTGAACCATTGGTGTAGGAGCAGGGTATGGCCGCACTTTGGTGGATATGGGCCCAATCGATAGACGATATGGTTTTGCCAACTAAACATTCATTACAACTACGACGATCTTTGATAAAATCGTATATTTGATAATTTTACCTGCTCGGCTACGTGGCTGATTCTAAGAAAATCATATATGTTGACCTGGTTCAAACCAGCCAAATGTAATCAACTAACACGCAATTGAGGTAAAGCATCCAAAATAAATCAACAGGAAAGGCGTCATGTTTCATCCCACATTTAGATTATGGTGTGAGCCGAGAGAGACTGGCAGAAAAGGTTTCATGTATAACCCGGACTCTATGCGATCCATTTGGATCTTGCACTATTTGATTCACTCTATGGGGAATGTAAAGGTGACTCCAAAGGAGATGTGGGAAATTCATTTTTTATCCACTTTTTCGCCCAGAAATCTCATAGAGCTCTCCAGTGATGCAATAATGATTTCGCGACAAAGAAGTGAAAGTTTGTTAACCAAAGTGGCTTATATATGATTAATAAAGTCCATTTAAAATATAAGAGGAATGTGTATGAATTTTTTTGAAAAAACGCCGTGAAGTTTTTTCCTTACTGTTTCATACAACAATATTTATATAAATGCGTGTGTGCTTATAAATTGAACATTAACTTTTAAGTCTTTAGTTTCTAGATTTTTTTTTCTTTTTTCTTTTCAAGTCTGTCATAGTTGTCTTAAGTGTTAAGTTAGTACCTGACAATTCGTATACCTTGCATTCACACACCCAATACACTTGCATTTGTTAAGATTTGACCACTTTGGCTTGTGCCAAACTTATGGTAATATGGTGTTAGTTTTGTTTCTTTATGAGGCAAAAGTAGATATACACGAAGAGAATTTAATATGCAAATTAAGATATTGTTACCGTTTGCGAATGCTTTTCCAGCATATATTCGACTATAAATTCTCAATTTATGATAGAATTAATTTTAGTTGATAAGATTTTTCTTTTTTTTTTTTATTTAAATAAATCCGTTTTAAAGGTAATTGAAATTTTAATTTAAAACTTGTTCAGTTTGATCATATTATATATAAAACTTGCTTGCACTTAGAAATCATGTCAATTATGTAAAAAAAAATATTTTATTAACATACTTTACGATTGCGCTCAAACTTAACGACTGAAAGTGTTTCTAAATTCTAAGTATTCTTAGCATTGCGCTTATGAATTTTTATGGTTTCTTGATAAAAATTTGGTTTCTTTAACAATAAGAACTTAGTCTTTCAGTTTTATGAAGCCAGCAAAACCAATTTGCAAAACAAGGTAAAATTTGCGGGTAGATTATATATTCAAGATTTTAGCGTCCATTTTGCTACAGCTAGAAATACGGGTTTTTAGAGATCCCTTACAATATATTGGGAGTGTAAAGTAGCTTGGAATGGTTTTTAGTGTTGAAACATGAATTTATTTCAGAACAATATGAATGAGCGAATCAATTAAAGTAGTGTCAATTACTCTCTAATAATCTTTCCCAACTCTCCGTCAATTTTCGAATTTTATCTCGAAAAAATGTCTGGTCTTTTGAGGCCCTTCTCACAAGATCTCATGTTTGGGTGTCGGCATAAAAATATAAACATCGTTCGAACATAAATCGATAGAACGAGTGTTAATTGGAAGGAGTAATTTCTTCTGATGGCAGCAGGGGCGGGCTAGACGTTCCAGGTTAGACCTGCACAACTTCTCAATACGAAAAACTCAGAATATTCTAACTTTTTATCTATCCGTTGCCCATATCTTGTCGCGATTATATCAATCACCGTTCGCATCACTTCTTAGTGATGGTATAATTTTTATTTATACAATAGCGTCTGACTTAAAGAGAGTATTTCAAAGTTTACAGATCCTCTTATACTCTTAAAAATGGAATGGAACTTCTTACTTTCAATATATGTATACATACATATATTCATATAGCCGCAGCATTTAAAATTGATTTAATTTTGTCCGTCTGTCTCTTCTTCCGTTTATCTTTTGTCTATATGTAGAAGCTTCGCTATCAGCCACAGATAAGAGGATATTTCAGTTATTCGGTTTTTCGCGAGCATTCAATATAGTCTTAAAGGCAAACTGTAGTCAAGAAAACCACTTGACACTAAATGGCCTGGCAGTCTAAATGAGCTTATCTTAGTCACACCTAAGCTTTTTAGGCTCAGTTAATGTATGATCAAAATCTTATAAATAAATTTGAATGAATATGAGTTTTATGTTTATGCATAAGCTGACATGTTTTGTATTTTAAACGCAAAAATCATTACGGCGAAATTTTTAGAAAACTTTTAAGAAAAAATACCATTTGTACAAAATGTAAATTAATGTTTCACGTAATTAAACTTTTTAATAAAACCATATGCAAAGGCAACTGAAACAAAAAAAAAGCGCGAGTAGGAAAATAATATTTAGCTGTGACGGAATCTTTCACAGCCGCTACCTTTATTTCAAAAGCAATTAAAAAAAAGCAAAAGATGCAATGAGCAAAAACTTTAATTTTTATATTAAACAATATTAAAGGCATGGCTGATTTTTTAAATTTTTTACAGATATGTTAAGATCACAGATAGAATATGCAGAGAGATTCTTGTTATTGTTTCGGTGGTAGCTTATGAGTAATGAGAAAAATAGTCAGCTTTCCTTTTTTTTAATTTGGAAACAAAAGCGTTTTTAAGTTACATTGCGCCGTAAGCGTGTCCTTTAACCGAGTTAGCCCATTTTCAATTCCAAACTTTGTAAAAGAACTTCTGATGTTTTGGGTAAATATGAAAGGGATATTTTTGGGATCGGAAGAATACCAAAGGCAGACATCCCGATTGACACACGGATGAGCCGCTATGCCGAAATTAATAAATTAATATATCTTTTTATACCATTTGACATTCTTTGATAGAGTCAGCCAACCGCTTTAATGGAATGAATATACTCTCATCCTTCGACGATAGATATAAGACTTCAACAAAGAAGAAATTTACATAAGGCACATTTGAATACACAAAATGAATTTTGAATTTGTTTGAAACCTGCTCGTAGTTATAAAAAGCTTAATGCTGTTCATAAAATGTGACAACTAATTATGAACAAAGTGTAGTGAGTAAACGATAAAATTGAGTTTCGGTGACGAAGGCGGCTGTAACCTAAAATTTGAAAGGAAAAATTAAAAGCAAAAAAAAAGAAAAAACCAATCAAATTTTACGAAATGAAACAGGAATTTCGAGCCAATAGGATATAAAAAGATAAAAGCAATTATTTATATAAAAAATGCTTTCGTGTCATAAAAAAAAGGCGAAATGATATAATGAGATCATTAGGGGGTTAATATTAAGACTAAATAAGAAAATAAATACAATTGGCTAAAATCGAATTTTTTGATACCCAAAACTTGTTTGCGTTTTTATCTTTTAGTAGTCAGCAACTTTCTATGGAATGCATGTTATTCTATGCTATTGTTCATCCTCCTTTTTGTCCTACACACTGCACAAGTCGCCAAGAATAGTAATATAGTTAACGAGGCAAGGCTAGCGTAAAGTTTTCAGAAAATCATTTTTGTTTTTTTTATTGACGTAAATGATTTCCTAAGTGGGCAAAAATGACATAAAAGGACAATTGTGGGCGCGGTAAAATTTTAAATGCTCAGCAATTTTAACTATATGTAATTGCCCGGCCGTAGATGGACCCTTAAAATTTTAAATGCGTCTTCCTCGAAACATGAACTTTGAAGATAACATGCAGCATAACTCAAACAATTTCACATTTTTTCATTCGAATATTTTGCAATGTCTTTAAAACAACTTTCTTTACAGAAATATATTCGATATTTTCGATTTAAACGTTTTTTATTAACGAGACATGGCCTTTTTTTGGCCGAAGATTCGCTTTTTAATTCAAACACTCGTGAATCTCGCAAAAATTATTTTTTCTTAATAAATCCTACGCCAGGCTCTAGACATAGGAATATAAACTAAATGACTTTTCTTTGCAAAATCAAACTCGGATGAGTTACGGCGGACATTGCAGACCCCCTTGAACTGAAGATGCCTCAAAGAACAGCTGCGATGTTGCCATCTTTTACTATTTTTTTGGAATATATTCTCTCTTACTCCATCCGCAAGTCTATAATTCCAAGTTTTTGTAAATTGAGACGAAACGCTTCGACCTGTTTAATTACTTATTTATTTATTATAATTTACAGTAATATAAAGAGTTTTTCTATTTCAAAGGAAGAATATCTTTGGGTCGTACAAAATCAAACGCACCTGAAACGCTAATTACGTAAAATTTGACAAAAATATCTATCACAGCACTGCCAATTTACAAAAAAAAAAAAATACTTATGATGTTCGATGCACCCGCGCAATTCAACTTAAATATCACTCTTACATTTTTGTCACAGTATTATATATCAAAACTATATGATCAATGTTCGAACTTGATTCGATTAAAGCTCAAAATGAAAGAATAAAAGCGAATCCCCTTTGATATTGGGCATATAACGATCGGTATATTATCCCAGTCTCAGCCTTGCGGCTTATAGTCTTTAATGCTGAATACAACTATCGTATAAAGAATAACAGAGAAGAAATAGATTCCGCTCATGAGGACTCTTATGTATTTTATGCAGAACTTACCTTTAAAACATTTAACGAATGTTATATACATAAAGTGCTCTGTAACAGCTATTAGCGTGTACCAAAATTTAAGTGCCGCTTATGAGTAAAAACTTTATCTTATGTTTTCTTACTGACTGGTTTTTACAGGGTCAATAAAACCATTAGAAATAATATTTATTAAAGTAAAAAAAGGAAAAAACATAAAACCAATAAGGAAGACAGAAGTTGTTATTTAGTCAATTCTATTAAGGAAAAAAAAACTTAATTTACTGAATTTATTAAAAGCTTCTGATGTTTTTCAATTATACAAGTTTATAAATTGTTTACCTCCTCAACACTAAGCCAATGATATGCTTCGCTTCTTAAATGTATTTCCAATAACATATTTTACTTCAAAAATCTTTTAAATGTGTTCAGGTTAATTAATATTGAAATCAATACATGACAACTGTCGCCAATAGTGTTGACTTCAGTTTCTCGTAACAACGAATCAGGTGTTAGTCGAATCTTATTTCTAACTTTTAAAATTATATTCGTTGTATTTGTCACCTCCTCTCTATCGCTGTCGTGTCGTTAGCTTTTCTAAAACGTTCAAATTATTTGTTCAAATTTTCAATAAAAAATATTCAAATTTTTATTTAGTTAGATAAGTCAGTTGAGAAACATAACATAACAAATTAGCATAATTATCTTGTTTCCTTATAGTTTAAGTTATCTTGTTGCGGCCAGTAGTAAATGATTAGTAAACTTTTCTAGTTTTCATATCATTGTTTTTTCTTCCTTTTTTTTTTAAATTTTCAAACAAGTGTTTGATTTGTTCCGCATATCTGAATTTGTCATAAACAAAAAGTTTTTTTTTTGTTGATATACGACATTTAGGCTTTTTTTCTTCTATTAGTGACAGACATTTTATTAAATTGAATTTGATGAGTTTTTAAGTAGACTGTTACAAAATTAATTCAGTAAGAAAATTTTGGGTTTTGAAGTTTTCTTTTTCTTTGAAGAAACGATATTTTATTGAAGGTTAATTGGAATAAAATATAGTCTCTCTGGCTTATGGAAAAGTTTTCTTTTTTTATACATTCCATTGCTGGTGAACAAAGAAATGTAATTAAAATTTCAACAGAAAACAGATATGAATATAAAAATATTTGGACAGGACAATAGTTGGATAACGTAAAGTAAGGTTAGGTGTAAGCTATTCACTTTTAGAAGACTTATCATCAAACTGCCAGCTTACAACAAATAGTTCGTGTGTAGGTATTTTCCTCACAACCAAAATTCACTTAAAACCGATAAGAACATTTAAACACCTAAGCCAAGGCCAGAAGCATCTTAACACGTATTACTTACTTTAGTAGAGTTTGGGCGGCCCTTACATCAGATGGTCGCTAGAAAGTTTCTTTACGTTTTTTGAATTTAATTTTCATGAATCTGGGGATTGCCCATATAGTGTGTGAATATTGAAATCTTTCCAATGATCGGTGAATCGTTTTCGAAGCATCTATGACGATGGACTTCTTGTAAGTACCGGGAGAGCTTAATATCAATAAAATATTTGAATTTATTAAAGCGACTAGAATAACCATCTAGTCTTCCCTGTAATGAAGAGAGGGCCGATAGTCTCAGTTGTTATTGTTTATCGTAACTTTTAATTCTGGAATTTACTTCTAAGTAAATAATAGTAATATAACAATAATAATAACTTTCTTAGCAATATTAAAATTACGCTTCTGCAACAAAACTAAAAGGTATGTTTAATCATTGTACTTACTCTATATACGCTATAACTGAACATATAAAACGGCAATAGTTAAATTAACAAAGACGGAATGGTTCTTAAAAGGAATCAAATCTATTAAGCACAAATTAGAACACAATGATAAAATTATACGCATTAAATCCTCTTGCTGCATTTTACTAGGAGCATGTGTTACAAGCATGTATTCTTTTCAATTAAATTCATTTGCTTGTTGCTCTATTTTCGGTTAATCGGGGTTACTGATGACATATTTTTCCTTAACAGTAAAGTAACAGGTGTCTTCTAGCATCTTTGGAACTCAAAGAGATCTCAAACAATCATTAATGAAAGTGATAGGGAAAATAGAAAAATCTAAATTCAATGAAAGCAAATATATAAATGATCTATATTTCTACTGCAAATATAAAAGAAATTTTTAAAATTGAAGCTAGCCCCAATAAAAAAAAAAATTGACTCTAATCTCCAAAAAAGCATTCTCCAAAAGAAATTTCTATTTTAGAATAAATGCGCTTAGGTTGTTTCTGAAGAAGAGAGTTAATATTTTTTTAATCAGTCAATCATATTTTTACTATTAAAAACGATCGAATTCGTGTCTAATAAACCGCAATTGAGGCAGGCGATGATTTTGTTATTCAATTAAAAGGCGAAAGCAGTAGAAAGAGGACGCTACGTTAACGTGCTCGAAACATTGAATCATGTGAAACGTGATTTCGACTTGGCCATGGCTACGAGAAGGATGACCGCAAAAAATTTGAACTTATTAAATACTGAATGAAGACAATATGCAAATTCAAGTAATGATTGCAGAACAAACGCTTGCGATCCACAAGAATATTAGTGTACGTTTTAAAAATGAGCATGCACAAACAACGTGTGAAATAGCAGGAAGTTATTTTCGCTTTCTTTATCATGGGAAAGGACTAACGGCCTGAAAGAAATACACGGAGCAGGATTTTACATCCGTGTATCTACTATTTGTATTCTTCGCTAAGTCGTTATGCTCTCCCTGCATTTAATTGCTTGCTTGAATAGTTTATTTTCCCAATCATACTATGTCCGCAAGACATAGATCCCTCATCAAAAATGATGTGTGTTTGTTCGTTTTATTTTGAGCCAGGGGGCGAATACCACAATACGATCATAAACATAACATAAAACATATTCTTGCTTTGTGTGATAAAAAAGTGAAAAAGGAACTTTCGTTTCTCTTTATGATAGAGACGAATGCCGGTGATGGAAGGAGTATGAAATAAAAGTGGAGTGTACAAAGTACTATATAAAAAGTTCAAAGAAATCGGGCCGGTTAAAATGGTTCGTATACCTTAAAGCACGTGTGAAGTTCTATGTCAATACGACCATCAAGGAAGTCTATCATCACCAAAACCTCCAAACAGGTACCAACCTTCTTGGAGGCTTTTTCATTTTGTACAAAAGTTTTAAATTAATAAAAAAATATTGTAGAGCATTATTGGTAACCTTTTATTAATATAGGACATGATTTCCAGAATGTTAGCTAACCCACTTTAGGCATAAACGCCTGCATTGCTAGAAAACCCTCGCGCATTATTCTTTCAAACACTTTGCTTTACTTTCCGTAATAAACTACAATTTGTGGTGCGCATCGGGACTCAAACCCAGACTTGCAGGTTGAGCACTGAGTATGCTAAGCTAAACTACGCGGCAGCTTGGTAAAGATAGGTAACGTCTTTGTAAATAGAAAATTGCATTTAAACTTCATGCAAAGAATTATGTAGAATCAAAGTAGCCGGCGAGCTCTAAATGTTGATGATGGTGTAGTTAATAAGAGTCTCGCCGCAGGTGCCTGTTCTCAAAACTTATGAAAAAGACCTTTCGTTTCAATACTTTTTTTTTGTGAATTTTTAAAACATACGTTTTCGCTAAACTAAAATAATCCCTAAAATATCCAAAACTTATACAAAAAACACTAAGAGGGAATGAGACGCATGTGAGATCCCAATAACATTACGTTTCGAATGAAGAGAGTATGAATGGGGAATTATAGAAGTGAAGAATCCTGAACACAGCAATGAAATTAGCATTTTGTGATAACTTTTAAGAACATCCTGAAAAGCCATAGCCAGTTCTGCGCACCAGTTGTATTCTTCTTGTCTTTCGCCATTCCAGGCGTAGATGGTAACTCCGGTCCGTAGCTGCGGCATGTATGATCCTGGGTAATAATATGGCTAATTGGGCCATTGAAAAGGCCTATTTAACAAAGACATAAAGACATTGCCTTTATGGTATAGAAACTGCTGGTTCAAAGCAGACTCAACGATCTTAAACGAGGACTGGAGCGTTTTTGGTGTCGGGAAAAATGCATATTCGATGCCTAGGATGAGCTAATTTGACATTTTACTTGGATACTACTAAAAGGTAAAGAAGTGAAAAACTTCGCATTTCAAGTTCCAATCATCCTTAACGTATAATGATAGATAAATATTTTATGAGATAAAATATGAATTTTTACTTCTTGATCAATTTAGGGAGACTGGTTAGATTTACAAGCATTTTTACAACTTATTAATTTGTGGTTGATTGAAGAGCAAAAATAGTTACGAAAAATAAATCTATTGATGATGATCATGTTATGTGCGCTTTCCACAAAATGCGCAAACTTAACCACAAAAGGTTTTGTGAAAATCCCTAATAATCATCTTTCTATGATTGGATTGAATGAATGGTTCGATGGATTTAACCCACAAACGTATTTCGTCTCATTAAATTTGAAAATATGGCCAATGTTGTCATATAAATCTTGTTGCCATCAATATTATTAAAGCCAACTGAACGCTAAGTACTGTATGCGTACACGAGTATACACGTATACATACGTACATACACATACAATAACCAGACAATATTGTTAGTAAATGTGTGATTATGTGACTGTGTGAGTGTCAAGTTGTTGCCTTTGTGTAGGCAATTTATACTCGGCCTTAATAAAAAATCACAATGACGGTAACATCCCTCAATAGGAGTATAATCAACAGAAACGCATCTTCTTTAACTTTCGCAACAAATGCTTTTGTATACAACTGCTATAACTAGCAGCATATAAGCACCGTGTTGTCATTACATTATACACACAGTCACTCATGGGTTATATATATGTGAATTTATATATATATGCATGTGTGTGAAAACAAAAGCGAGAGAAAAGAGGCAATTATTTTTGATTTTTGTCGCTTATAAACATACCTATAAGCCAAAGTTAAGAAACACGTTGAACACTTATTTCACTTCACTTGCTATTCTGTATACGAACATATATATCTAACTAAGGCCACCGTCCGTTAAGAAGATGACACAGTATCACATATATTCATGCCTTAGCCACATATACATATATAACTTTTTAAACAGTTAGAAAATATCAGTGCATTGATATGTCAGTTTTCTTAAAAAGGAGTCCTTTATGTCATCATTTGTGCAAGAGAATGTGCGCAGAACAAAGCACCTTAAGTTGTCTTTTTCAAAACAGTTGGCGGAGTTGTTGAGTTCTGTTAGTAATGCTTGTTGTGGCCAAGGTGTTGTCTTGTCCTTTCGTGTCTACTGTTTAACAAATCAATTGTATATTATAGTGTAACACCCAACGATTTGTACACTTAGCTCCCACATATATATATAGAAGTCTACCATACAAAATGCACACACCTAGTATAAAAGAGGGAGCAAAGTTGCTGTATACAAAAGTCCATATTTTAGTTGATATTTCTTGCATTTGTATATACATATTAGTTTTTGTAAAGCAGCTTGCTACTATTTGGTCAGATCTGTGTTTTGGGGGCCATAACAAAATCTCGCCTAATTGACATTTTCTGCAAAAAAAATTTATTGTACCCAAAGCGTACATAAGTTATTCCCTTTGGATATGTGTTTCTTGCATTATAACTGTTGTTGTTATTACTGTTTTTGTTGTTGTTGTTCATACACTACTCATTCAACATTCCGTATATCGTAAGTATTGCTAACATATTTTCAATTTTCTGGTGTGCGCAATGTTTGTTTTTTATTGTTGTTGTTACCTCCCTCATAGTAAAGCGCATTCGCAGTGTTTTTATCGCACATAGTATTGTTGACAATACATAAACGCTACATATATTGTTTAGCAAGCAATAAAGTAACCGCACGTCGGTAGGGGCCTCCGTGTTTTCTGTGGTCAACATTTCTCTTCAACAATTGCTTACTGCTATGGTCGTATATATCTACAGACATATTTTTGTGTTGTGATTGAAGCACAAGTGTTCCATTAAATCCTGCGACTATTTTTTTGTTTTTTATTTTTTAGACTATGCAAGATAATGTTTCAAATGTCAGTAAAAATTTATAAAATTGACACAATTTATGCGATTGTTGTTGAAAGTCTTCGTTTTCTTTTCAAGGAATTTTTTTTTTTTTTGCTAGTGCGTCTGTGATGGCGAAATTATGACTGCCATAGCATAAGATATGTCGGTACTTCTGAAGGGATACAAAATAAAATTCAAATCAATTGTGTTACAAATTATTTAGTATACGTAAACGAATGAATCAAAAAAAAGGAAACAGTTTATATTCATTCGTGTTCAAACTCTCAATTCAATGAAGAATTGATTTTATTTCCACTTCTGATTGATTAGAATAATTTACTTTGTATAATATAATATAATAAGATAATATGACTAGTAAAACGGAAAGTGTAGTTTGAGAAACTTCGAAATCGGTCGAAACTTCATTCACTTGCTAACATATTTCACTATTCTCAACACCTCTCTTACATAGAAGTTCCATGGAAGAGCTGATATGGGGTAGATTTGTAATTCAAGGAAATTCCTGTAACTTCAAGGAATATTAATCAACGGTAGTCATTGTATGAGAATAGTAAATGTTGCGATAATTTCTCTCTTCAAGAGAACTTAATGTGGGCGACTTTTAATTAATTTCGAAATGTGGACCACAACTACGTATAGTTACTTAGAGATAATTACACCTACGCATTCGTTAATAATTTTTTATGAAATGTAAAAAGCTGAATCACTTTCTTGCTTGGGATTGTCAACTCCGAGTGTTCACATGGGTTTAGAGTTCCCAATAAGTTCGAATCCCTACGTAACCCTTACGTTTGTTGCGCAAAAATTGACCAAATGCAGGGGAAATGTATTGCAATTACAATATCGCTTGCACATCTGATTCGTCATCGATTGATGTATTATACATTGCTATATTAATGATACCTTAAAAGAAGTATACATAATAATCGAAAGTAGATGCGAACTGAAAGAGAAATGGAATTCTTACACTGATACTTTGTTCACAGGAATTTCTTCATAAAGAAATATAGAGTGGTCACAGTGGTTGTTACACCTTACAAAACTTCAAGTATAAGGACATATTAAGTTTGCACGTATGCTTGCAATATTCAGAAGAACTTGATATAGACTTTGCTTGAAAACATATTTTTGTTCTAAAAAAATTTTAGGAATTTCTGCTGAAAATTCAAAAACTTCATATTTTTTCATTTAACCAAAGTAATAAATTTGTTTCCCACTCATTCGAAAAGAACACATAGACACGCTATAGTGGGCCACGACCCTTATAAAGACTTTCCACAAAAAATTATTGTATGGGAATGGTCGGAAAACTGTCTTCAATAGAGTTCGTCTTTGTGTCACAATTTGTCGACGTGCAAATTTTATCAAAATATATAAAAAATTGCCACCTTTAAACTAAAGAAAAGCAAATAAGACGGACGGACAGGAGGGCAAGTTTAAATCGATTCCGAATCGATTGATTTAAAAAAAAGTGAATTATGAATGAATGAATAATGTACGCGAGAACCACTAATTTTATAGGGTATAAAATAAAGTAACAGAAAAACTTGTAGAAACTGATAATAATGTAAAGAAACCAAAAATTGGTCCAGAAACTTTGTATGAGCCAATAAGTGTCCCGTGGAGTATACTCGCGATGGTCCATCTGAACCATGTAAAAAATATTTTACAATCATATTGTATCATATAGTATCTAATATTCAAAATTCTAGATCCCTAAAGGTTTCCCTGAAAAATCGATTTCTTGGAGCCAATTCTTGTCAACTTTTAAGGATGTTTCTTTCGCAGTATTTAGCAGCATTTTCTTCTGTTAAATTAATTTTTACAGTTTTTGGATTTGGTTTCTGCCTTTTTCTTTTTTTTTTATTCCTTTTCACATAAACAAAAATTATCAAAGCAAAGGCCTTAAAAACATATCAACAGCACTTGAGAGATTTTCCTCACTTTACGATAATATGGACAAGTAAACACCAGATTCGACTAACAAACACTTCTAGAGGCTACCTGTGCCTGTAAGTAGATAACAACAACAACAACAATAGCAAATTGAAGAGAATCCAAAGATGCGCAAAAAAACGTTAACATAAAAACGCGATAAAGTTGCGATTTATTAGCGACCACAGCTTAAAATCAATTATGGCGGAATGTAGAACGCTATGGCAATTGGCAAAAACAAACCCAGCAGCCATACCGGTTGATGATGATGGTAAAGGAGGTAGTTTGTTGATGCTGATCATCCTAAGAAAGGCTTATGGAACAAGCCCACAACAGGAGCAAATGATTTTAGCACACAAACACTGTGACTTATTTTTTCTTCTCTTTTTCATTTTTTCTTTTAATACAAGAGCTGTTTAACTTACAGATTATGCAATACAATGTCCACTGCTTTGTTGAAACAACGACCATCCGTCTCATAGCTAGTGTGCATAAGACTTTATAGTTGGGCCGCCAAACACATCATCAGCCAAATATCACAGCGCCGCCAATATAACGGCTAGCAGAACTTTTGCAACTCTTATAAGCTTTGAATCTGCTTCTGCTTCTTCTCTAGGGATGATAAATTAAAAGACTAACTTGACAATCACTTAAGCATAGTTTGTTACTTCCACCGCACTTGATGTTACTTCATGTATCCAAACCATAAATGAAAGAACAACAGCAACAGTAACGTATAGGGAGACAGACAAGATATCAAAAAAAAAAAAGAAAAGAACAACTTGGCTTCTTCTTGGCTTTATTCTGATTATAAAACAACGTTGCTATTAGTGTTTCGTTGTTCGATAAGGTGGTAGTAGTTGTGGCCCACAATATTGTTGTTTTAGTTCAATTCCCGATGTTGCTGTCGTCGTCTCAGTATCATCACATAAACCATAGTTTAGAAGCTAAAAGAGCCACAATACGACGAACAGCAGCAGCAGGTATGATCAGTAAAAATAGAACACAGTTCATTAAAATAAAAACTTTACTACTACACAGGAAGAGCAACAAACTACACTTTTATAAATCCTAAGAAGGGATTTTCAAGCAAATAGACGAACAATATATGCAATGATAGCGGTAATATTGAAGTTGGAATTTGCGACGGACGAACAATACAAAAGAATATTAAAACTCCAAACGGTGAATACACACTGAGCATAAAATAAAGTGGGGAGAAATTTTTAATTAATGACTATTAAATCAAATGAAAATGAATGCACAACGTAACTTCCAGAAAAATTAATTCGTATTATCAGAAATCACAAAAATATTTCAGAAGTAATTCGCAAGTGAATATACTCTAAGCAACTGTCTGGAATATATGTGGAGACAATGAAAATTCACTTTCACTTATTTAGACCAAAAACATGCTATGGGAGAAAATGGGTTATATCCTTGCTTGTACAACTTTTCTCACTAAATACCTTTTCAACACGTTGCTTGTGTCTTAAATTGGCTACGTCCAATATTCGGCGATATTTCACCTCGGTTGCAGAGCCAGTTGGCATAAGCTCTCCTTTCGTAAACTCATAAAAGATCACTTTGAAAGGCATTATGAAAATAAACGACCTTTTGCCCGTTTCAATCAGTTAATGAATGAAATAGTCTGTTCTAACCCGCGCTGGGTCACTTTTGCGTAGATCACGTACGAATTGTTCGCATTATTTAAGAAGGTCGCTTACTCATCATACGTTCACTTTTCTATAGAGCTTACCAACACTAAGCACGTATTAAGTTAATAGCAAAATATATGCATACATATATGCATACATATGTACATATATATATATATATAGTTCATTGCTTTTAACTTACACCTGATTTCGATATGTATACATACATATATATATATATATATACGCATGATCTATGACTCATGGGATGCTTCCCGTACATGTATTGCGGCGAGGGTCAGAAAAAAGTGGAGTGCTATACCGTTACCCACAGAACATTCATTATAAACCATGACCTCACGGCTATCGTAATGAAAGAATGATCCTATTGCAAAGGAAACTCAAGCCGCGCACGTCAGTTTGACAGTATCTTCTTATCTACTATACTATGCCGTAGTCTATTACATTAATTAGCTTCAAATATCAGCGTAAGAATTTATTTACTTCGAGTGATGTTGAGTTTTTTGCTGGCTTATCACGAAAACTAACGTCTTAGCCACCGATTATTCGGAAATGTTTGGAACTTACTAAGATTGTCCTGACGAATTCAGTTAGATCTCTTAAAAGTAAATAACAACACATGGGTTTCTTCAATCCAAAGTGTATGAAAAAATTTTGAAATCAACTTTTTCTGTCAATGTATAGCACAGCAGCCGCTTTTTAAACTTAGCTATTACCGCACAGAACAACAATAATGAACATTTTCGCACTAGCTTAGCTAAGCCAAAAAGAAAAAAAAAAAAAGACAAAACAAAGACCAAAATATAGAAAAGAAAACAATTCTCTTCTTGAAGTGCTCTTTGGCAGTACAAAAGGTGCTATCGTTTACTATGATGATGCTACGCTAAGCATAAGGTTAAATTTCATTTCGGTAGGGTTAGCACTAGAACCTAACAAGTCAGCCGAACAAGCAAGAAACCAAGCGAGTATAAAATTTGCCTTAGAGCTTTCTACGGATCGGTGGACGCTTTTTTTGTTGCTATTATTGTTGTTATTATTGCTGTTGTTGTTGGTGTTGTTGCTGTTTTTAAACTATGAACATACAAATTCACTCAGACCTCAGTGATAGAGCGCACATATACAACAAGCGCAAATGATGAACATAACAGAAATTGATACCATTGCGGCATTGAACGGAAAAAAGCGACTAATTTTTAATACCGCCAACTAAACAACATCTCAAAGCTAATAGCGAGAACGATATACAAATAGACAAACACACACAAGCATTTATGTTATAACAGTAAGTTGAGGCGACAAAGCCGTTAATGTTTTTCTGTTATTGCTATTCAACTATCATTGTTTTCTGCTAACAATAATTGAACTCGAGAACTCTTGCTGGCAATAAAAGGTCATCAAGTTGAAAACTTTACTGAAGCCCGCTGCGACGACTTAGAGAGAGGGTGTGAAAGAATTTCTTTTTTTACACTTTAATTCACAGACAAAATGATTGTTATTGGGAAATTTATTACAATTTTTGTTGCTGTTATTGTTGTTTGGTTCTTTAAAGTTAATTTATGTTAAGAAAATATTTAAATTTATATTTTTCAGAATTCCTTAGCGCGAAAAGAGTGGTTAACGATAACAAGTGCCATTTATGCGGCATTAAAGCTCTTAACAACAATGCGATTTATCGTCATTCCTTTTTTCTTTTTTTTTTCTTTTACTGTGTGTGTAAAAGAAATTCTCGTATAACAACACCATTACGCAAAGGAATAGTGTGCTTGCCTGCGTGTATGACTATGTAATCAATGGTGACAATTTTCACAAATTTCTTAGCAAAAAGCAATATCTTGCCAAACAAACTGCAGCAAAGAAACCAACGCCTGTCTACCTTTCCTACCGTCTATGTGTCTACTGCAATTTAACGACGACGAATCGATTTTAAAGGAATTTCAGTTATCTTAAGTACGCCTACAAGTACATACATGTAAATCGACTTTCAATATATCGATGAAGTCAGAGTCCCCGCTAAACATAAACAGGCCTGCCGCTGATTGTATGCATGTAAAGCTTGTGCCTAGATGCAATGGTTTGCATACAACCACTGTGACTGCATTGTACAGCACTGCACCGAAAGAAACATGTAACGAAAGGAGCAAAAAAAATACAATTTGCTCGCTTGACACTTAAAAATGCGAAGACAATGTACAACAATTGAGAACTTTACATCAACTCGTGGTTCATACATTTCTACAGATTGCATGCCAGGTGAAGAATAGTTCAGATATATTTTGGGTAATACATAAACAAGAGCATCGTAAGAATAATTCCCTTTTTCTACAAATGATATATAAAGTCCTAAGTTAGGCTACTGTAACTAATCACTCGATGTGAAGTTAACAAACAAAGCAAAAATGGAATTTTTTCAGTTTTCATGAGTAATACCTTCTCTGATGACAGAGTTTCCACTTCTCCGGTTTCTTTGTAAGCAGAAACTATCTTTTGCTTCGAAGTCACACGCCTTTATCATAGGTTTTGTTACACTTTTCATAGTGTAACTACACATCTCCTTTTTTTAATGCGATCAATCACTCAGGTTATGTCCGCTATGCACGTAACACAGTGATGATTAGAAAGAATTTGGGAAGAGATGTAGACTAAGCGCATCCCTGGCGATGTGTAGCCAATGGGTAAGTGTTGTGTCTTTGTCGACAGAGCTATGACCATGTGGGCACTGAAATGTGAAGCTGCGAACACCGACTTGGTAGTCGCGACCCTTATCTATGCAGCAGATCAAGTGCAGTAATCTGCGACTAGTTTACGGATTTGCACGTAAATTCAAAATTATTTTCCTATAGGTACCTAGGGAAGAAAAGTTATGCAAAATACAGTTCCTTTGCAAGGTCTTAAAGATCAAAGTTTCATGCAGCTCACATAGTAATTTTGACTTTGAGTTTGAAGACTGATCGCAGAGAAATAGACGTTTGAATATGGTTTTTGAAACTTTTCTCAAGTAAATTGTGGACATATTCGAATTCATTCAGAGGTCCTCTCACGATCCGGTTATGAAAAGTTTAATCGACACACACGCGTCTCGACTCCCAAAAAGATAGTGTGTTCACCTTCTAAACATATCCATTTCTTAGTTTGAAAGATTAGGTGAGAGAATTTTTTCAAATCAATGAAATTAAGAAATTTATCCTTTACATAACGGTATATTCGGAAAAGTACATATATGAAAGCCTTAGGCTTTAGCTGGAAACCAAGTGTTGCCACATTGCAATAAATATCAAATGTCTTGAAAGAAAAATCTACTTTATCAATACTCTATTAGATTTCGGCCATTTCTATTAAAATTCCATATAATATATTTAAAATCATTAAACAACCGCTTAATGAAATGATTGGAAGACGAAGCTATAAAAATATTGTTGAAAAATTTATTAGAGGAATAGTTATTATGCAAATTATGAGTATTCGGTAAAATTAAAAAAAATAAATAAATATGTTCGATGCAAATCCCAACACATTCCGCTAATCACTCGTGCACTCATTACAAAGTCGACGTTCACCTCAATAAGAGCAAGAAGTGTGGAAAGTTGATATGAATTTAAATCAATACTTAAACTAAATACCTTTCGGTTTTTCTTATGTTGTCTTCAGTTAATGAGGAGTTACAAAATTTGTTTGAATATAAAAATCTTCATCAAATGGGGAGTGACAATATTAATTTATTTAATTTAATTGCTGCTTCTAACTTTGCCGGGAAGTTTTTAGAAGAAAAGCCGCCGCTGTTCGCATCCACCACGTTGATACATAGGATGATGGCCATGATGATGATATGATCAAGAGTTACAGAAAATTTAATGATATAGGTATATGAGTAATAAAAAGAAACATTGATTCGTATTAATCAGCGGCTTTGGGCGTTTGCTTGCTTGTCTATCGGTGAGAAAAATGGTGCTGCTCTAACAGTTGTTGTGATCGTGTTTTCGTTATGAATATGCTTCAGTAAATTAACATAAAATTTATTCGTATAATACAAGTCGCTTGTATAGATTTTGTTAGTCATTAAAATTTTTTAACGAGTAGACAAAATATCTAGCAAACGTTCAAATCATGTCATATTTAGATAATTATAATTTTGAATTTTACTTATCTGTGTTAGTATCTTGAGTTTTGCTCTGTTTTAAACCGAACATATTTGGGGCGATGTAATTTAAATTAAACTGTGGGTTCATCTAAAATTTTATATATAGGTATGGCGGTATATTATTATATTCTCGCCCTTCCGCCTTTTACATCAGTTGCAACCATCCTCATTAGCCTTGAAGGGTTCGACACAAAATTAAATAAATGATTTACATAAATACATATTTCAAGATAGACCAGTTCAGTCCACTAAAGAAAAACAATTTCAAAGTGTTTCCTCAATAACTTATGATTTACTTCAGTATTCCTGAAAAAATTCTTTCAAATGGATTTCTAATGGTACGCACTGTACACGTCGCTATTAAGAAAGCAGAATTTGCGTTCGAATAGACCCGTATAATTCAGATTACATGATTTTAATAAAAAGGTGGAGCAAATTTTAAATCGATATCTGTTACGGTAGACTATAGATCTATTAGCGTAGGCTTCTTATACTCTGTAACATGCGAGGTGCACAGATATATTAAGGCCTTGGGATATGCCTCCATTTTATTGTGCCGATCTTATTTGGCCGTCTGTTCATCCATCCATCTGTCCATCCGCCTGCCTTATTTACTGTGTTCCCCCTACAGGCCGCAATTTTTGAAACACTTTAATGAAGTTTAGTACGCTGATGTGCTTTAAAATTGTTCGGGTCGGATCACTTTTTCGACCACTTCCCATATAGCGACTTGCTTTGAAAAGTAGCTAAGGCGGAATAACTATAAAATGATGTCGAGTATTTATGGTTTTATATATATAATATGTTAAACATTTTATTTCTGTCTTAGAGTATTGCACACAATTAATTTTAGAACTCCAATAAGTTGTCAACGGATCCCGTTTATTTATATAAAAGGTAAATTATTTTGAATTACTACTTTAGTCACGCCTAAACTCTAGCAATGGCCAAAAATTTAGAATCAGCCTAAAACAATAAGTGCTGACGTTTTACATCTATTTGCCTACTTCTAGCAAAGTAAGTCAAATATTGGAATCTCGATAACTGAAACAAGCACAAAAAGTCTTAATAAAACTCATCAACAATTGCACTCTCGACTTTTTCCGTTAACACGACGCCGATTAACAAAGCGCTTTACGATTTTTTCCCATTCGCCCAAAATTGCGGATATCTAAAACCAACAACATGAGCTTCAATTCAAATCACTTGCGAAAGTCTTATTATTTGATGTTTAAGAGCAACATTTAAAAATGCTTCAGGGCGAACTTGCTTAAACGTTACAATGTAGCAAAAAGGTAAGCACATTGTACTAATTCTGTGCATCCACTATCCAATGGTATGTACTAGTTTTGGTTCAGTTCATTGGTACTTGTCTTATACTAAAGTAATGCGCCTGCAATTAGCACAACGCAAACTTCAATCTGAAGGTCGATTAAAGTATTTAAAAAAGAAACGTGTATATCTTTAAAAATGATTCAAATCGACTAGTGACATCTCTACAATTAGAAACTAGTTTTTGACACTGTCATCGTACCAAAGTCGCACACTAGAACTGCAAAAGTTTAGTGAAGGGTTTTATAAATTTTTACAGAGATTTATGTGAAAATCCTTTATGGGCCAGTAGTAGATTGTGCCGCAAGAATCTTTATAATCTTATTGACACCTTAACTTAAATATTTTTGATCAATAAAAGACTATTTAGTTTAGTACTTTTCAAAAAATTGGTTGTTACTAGTAGTTAAAGGTATGCTTAATAATAATGTGCTCAAATATTATTCTTCTATCTTTCCTTTCATCGAAAAGAAATTGTCAAAAAACCTTTTCTAGTTTCCTTTTCCAATCTTTACATCAACTATGCCAAAACGCGGGATTGTTAAATCATTGCAAAGTAGTTGGTCGATTAGAGTGATTTATACATTGGCCCTTAGAACCATTTTTCTCTTTAACATTCAGAGTTTGGAGGCCAAAACCTGCCGTTGCGAGGTAGATGTTTTCCACAAGCGAAACTTAGACGTTATGCAAAAGCATAACTCGGACAAACAAACGGACATAGGAACAGAGTGAAATCGATTCGAAATCTTACGTTGACCAAGTTTATGGTGTATGAAACCTGTTTTACTCTTTCTAGACTTTCGAAATGAAAAGCGAAATTGGATATGTTTTTTAACATTCGCTGTCGGGTACATACATGGGTACATTAGATGGGTTTCTGTTATTTGCAGTAATTCTACTTCATTTTTTTTTACATTTTTTTTCTAAGTAACGTCACTTATCTTGTGCACGGTCATTGTTAAGGTTAAGAACACATGCTTTACTATCATTGTCAATTTCCATGACTTCATTTAACTCTTTGAGAAAGAAAAAAAATTTAAAAATGTATTTGATCTTCCTTCGATTAGTTATTTGCCCCTGTTTCGATGCCACTCCTATCCGATGTAATTAGCTTTCATTTTATAATCCCGTAAATCTCTACAAAAGCAAAGAAACTCTATAATTTTTTTTATCTTTCTATGAATTATATTTCCTGTGTTGAAGTTTTCAGTTATTTTTTCTTTTTTTTTTTTTTGCTTTTGCTACATAAAGACAATGATACATATCTACATTGTACTTTCACACAAACATGCACAAGCACGCACATACATATTGTTACCAAATATTTGATATTTACGTTAAGAAATTCATTTGATATAAGCCGCTCTGAACTATAGCAGACTTCAGATTGAAAGCATATAAAATGTGGCAACTTTATTGATTTGACGGGCGTACATATTAAATTAATATAAATTGGCGCAGGTAGCTCCGCATATAACAAAACTCAAATTGATGGCGACGTCGAATTGTTGTTGTTACTTTGTTTCTTTTACTTCTTAAGCATACAAACCCCTGCGAGGTTTTTTTACAATTTTTTTACCAAATATTTTTTTACGTAGTATAGTAAAACATAAAAAGGCACCGTTTATGCTCTCTGGATATATTTTCAAATCTTATTTCTCAGAAATGTTAGTTTCACAAGAAAGATTTTTAAGCTGTAAAGACGGATTTTGGTTTTGATTTTGTTCCTCTTTTCTTTTTTTTTTTGTTTAATAAGCAAAAGCCAAAATATAGTTCAATGTTATATATAAATTCGTATCTGTTTATGGTACGAATAGTTTGGGTAGGTGGTATTAAAAACAGGTCAATTTTTCTTTTAATTCAAAATTTCAATATTTTATTGCGCAAAATTATATGTATATAAAATAATAAAAACATTTAATATGTTTTACGACGACTAATAAAATTTTGTATTCGGTTTTCATTTTGTTTTTGTTTGCTGGTTTTTGTTTTTTTTTTTTTTCTTGTTAATTAATATATGCATTTGGTTCAATGCTTAAAAGACCGTTAAAAAATTTTGTTAAATTTGTGTTCCCAGGGCTAATAGTACGTACGCACACAAATGGTTATAGCAAATCACATAAAACAAAACAAAGAAACTGTCGAAACCGCGCACAATTAATATTCATAATTCGTGGAATAATTACTATATAGACCATATGAAATACGAAATAAATGTGTGTTAAGTAAAGCAAAGAAAGCTCTATAACATACGCCTTATGGCGAATCTTGGATACTCCTCAACATTTGAAGTAAAGGTATAAAAAAACTGGATAATTTTGAGTTCATTTTCAAAGTGTTATTTGGCCGATTAAAAACAATTCACTACAAATTTCTAGAGATATCCAGATATCAATACAATTCTTTAAATTTAATTCTTTAAACACTTTTTTAGGTTCTTAGCAACTATAGGCGCAGTCTATGGTTTGTTCAAGAGCATTTTTCCTGTCTGGGTGCTTGTGTCTAAACCCAGAATATTTCATGCAATGTTTCCAGTTTAACCCTCCAGACAATGCGTAAAGACGTCTCTGTCTGCTTAATATGGGGACACTACCATGAAGATTTAACCCCACGATGCCCGATGGCACACGGAGTGTGAAATATTCAAACAGTCAAGTATACAACAAAAGCGATGTAGGGGGAAACGGATCTCCCTACACCATCAACCAGAGGGATGAAGCCTCCGGTAATAGTTAAGAGCTCCATGCAGCTCCCAACCCCTTGTTATTCAATTATTGTCAACGTACAGCAGGAGCACGAACGAGGATCAGACGCAGTTGCCCAGATCACGTCTCTCAGTGCTGCGTCTAATGGATTCTTGAGAAGCATACGTGTCCAATGCTGCCACCGTCTCAGTAGTAGAGATGTCTAGACTGAAGTTAAAGTTCTCATTCAAGTGTCTGGGATGCGAGTATTTGGAGCATACACACAAAACGTGCAACCAACCGCATAGGCAAACCCCAGTTCCTTTCTGATGCAGGAATGCCTAAACAATGCGTACAATGAGGCATAGCTGCAATGACTTACGTTTGGGGTGTAAAAGGAAACGATTGCGTTTTGTAGCTACTGTTAAAAAAACGTCCCCGGAAGTATAATATAAGTTTAAGTAAAAACTTTCCTACTTACAGGCAAGGGCTGTGTCGAATCACGCTGATCGATGTAACAGAAATGCATGCGTAGAATAAGTATGCCCTCCGCACCGTATTGACTTACGTGGGTTAAATAATACGTAAGCATGTTGATCTGCAAAATATACCTAAGAACTTACGATTCAATTTTCTTGATCTGCATAATTAAGCTAAGATCATATGATTTAATTTCCATTTCTTCCGAAATTTCTTCTGTGTACTACGATGCATGAAAAATAAAGTAAGAAGTCTACGAACCTTTTGGCGAATATTGGCGAACAATAAAGGAACTTCAAATTTTAAACGCAACCCATGTTTTCATGCCTAGATAATATATTTCGCAATATGTATTTCGCGGAATTGCCAAACGCATCTAAAAGTTGCTATGCCCAAAACGTTTTAGTAGTAAGCATAAAAAAATCAAAATAAATTTTAAATTATTTATTATAATATTGCGGTGATGATGTCTGATGTTAATGTTGATTTTTTTGATTTTAACATCCCGTAACCAACCGATGAAACAGATACAAATTTGCAAAATAAACCAGTGACTTATACTTGGTTGACATAAAAATTTTGCTTTGTTATTCCATTTACCTAATTGAACGAAGCAAATAAATTTTGTTTTATTTTTTATGCAAAGAATTTAGAATTATGTACAACTTTTAACATGTTTGTTAATAGATCATTTTGCTTAAACATTTTTATGTACTCAGAAACTGAAGTTTTGCAATGACATCACCTGAACAAATCTACAAAAATCAATTTTTGATTTGAAATGGTAACAACACTATAGTGGGCCACAACCCACTGTAAAATACAAAAAGGTACAGGGATTTATATAACAGCTTGTCAAAATACGGCATGTTATGAGAAGTCGTCGAAAAAATAGTCCGATCAGAACCGTTTTCAAGAGCATTCGTCCCTGGCGAAAACACGTTAGTATAGGATATATCATCGAAATATGTCGAAATTTCGATCTGTAGCTTGAACACAAATTTACATGGACAGACATCAGAGGCTTAAATCCATTCAAAAGTGATGATGATTTGATCGGTATTACGAAAGGTAGTTCTATCCCACACGCTGCACATATTTAATGTATCCTTGCACGACAAGTGGTGCTTACTGGTCAAATTTGCCCATCTTGGGATTTTGTAATAACTGACCTTCAAAATTGCCTCAGATAAATCCGCTATTCCGCTATTCAAGAATTTGTATTACTAATCCAGCTTTTTCGCCATTTTATGCAAAATACAATGATAATCGTTTGTAAGAAGAGAAAAGCGCTTTGCCACAAATTTTATATATCGTCGCTGCAACAAAAGTTTAATTAAGATAAAATTATCTTTCACCAATCTCTTCTCGGTAATATGTCTAAGATCTCGTTTCTCTATATTACAAGCGAAAAGATGATCCGTAAGAACTGTCGATTACAGCCCATCAATGGACCTCCCAATGACTGGTATAATTGTTCAGTGTCACATACATCCGCTTTGTACGAATCCCTTAGGTTATACAAATACAATTTTTATTGCCGCTGAATAATAAAGTTATTTTCACCAGAAATTTATACACATTTATCAATATATATCTGTCTCACCTTTTACAGTGCTATACCAACCTTTTTAGCGTGTTATTCGACAACGCTCACAGTTCTTCCGCCATATAGGGAGACACACTTTATTTTATTGACCTAATATTCGTTATATAGTTCGTACTTACTTTGTGTTCTAAACTTGAAGAAGGCGTTAAGTTTTGCATCGAAATCAGCTCTTAATTGTAAGTTATAGCTCTAGATCTATTGTGCATGTAATTTTGGTCGTAGTTTGGATCGATCGCGTTCCTTTCAAATTGTGGAATGCAGATTTGAGAAATAAACGACGCAACAAGGCACCGTATAGTGTAAAGAGTTGACATATATGGCATTTTATGGCATTTTATTATGGCATTTTATTACATCAACAAGCTTCAAACGCGCATAAATAATAAATTGAAAAAGTGTTTACGCATTACCATTTTTGTTCTGTTGGATATGTCAAAATTTGACTCAAAGCTTTCGCGAAAAATGACAAAAATGTCTAACAAGGTATGTAAACATAATTTGATCAAATCACTTTTTGTCATCCTTCTGAATTTGACGTGTTCTTCTGAAAATAAAATTCCCAATTTTTTATTTATCTACCAGGTAAATATTTATATGTTTTAATTAGATTTAAACTTTTAAACTAGTTATTGTATCTTAAAGATGAATAAAAGAGCAGCAGATGCATCGCAAAAATGGATTCATTGCTGCACATTTTTATTATTTTCTAAAAATGATTATTTTTTCTAACATTTAAATTTATGCTTAAAGCCTGCTTTGAATGTTATTACTCTACTGGTTTTCCTTCCATTGGAAAGAAATTGTCATATATATGTCTCTTAATAAGCTTATATATTATTCCTTAAAGCAATAAAATGCAGTGCACAAGGAAATTCCTAACGAATTATCGAAATTGCCATATATTCAGTTTCCGAAGTAGAGAGTGCCTTAGTGTTTTTCCGTTTAGAAGAACACTAAGGCACACAGAATTTTAACAAAAGTACCCATATCCTGGATCAACTTACAACCACCTGTGTCACCAGTCCAGACACCAACATAGCTTAGGAGATAGCCTAATATATTAACGTATTCTCTACGTCTACACACTGCCACGAAGAGACGTATGTGTACCAGCACATCTCAGTTTGCAAGACAATCCTGCAAATGTGAAAACCAAAGCTGGAGTACCAGATATGAAGAATTGAGTATGATGCCAGCCATTGCTCTACCGTGAAAGCTTTTTGATGTTATTCGACACAATGCATTATTATTCTAATCATTCGACCTCGCTTGGCACTTCGTACCAGTATAATTTACCAAAGGAAAGTGTCTGCTTGTTTGTGTTTATTTTCTTAATAATTATTAAATCATATAAATGGCATAAAGAGAAAAATTTTGTTTTAAGAAATCTACTCAAGTGTCACAAAAAGAGCAAACATTGTAAAAATGAATAAATTTCCATTGAAAATTTTGAAACTACGACAAAAAAGAAAAACAGTCAAATAATAAAATCTAAACCACAAACGTAACGTATTCACATGTCACTTTGTAACGAGTCATATAACTAGACAAGCAATCTATCTATACAACATGTAAGGCTTATAAACATGCAAGTAGTATGGATTGTGCACATTCATCGTAACGTTTTTGGGTGGGTGGAATAAATACATATTTTATAGAAAATAACTTTCATCGAAGTTTTGCTCTTCTTTTTCTTTTACTTTGTTTTTTCTTCTTTTTTTCCGTTTTTTTTCTTATTGCATTTGATTGCAAACCTGTGTCAGATTCTCACACATACATATATATATATATATATATATATATACACATGTATACATGCAATCTTATAAAATGCAATCTTACTAAATGTCTGTCCTATTTATGGCACAAAAAAACGTAACTAAAAATATTATTGACAATCAGTTCCTCATCACGACAATGAATTTAAAATTATGATTGTTATAAACATATAAAATAAATGGATGTATGTTAGTTGGTTGGTTGGCATGGACTTGTGAATTGGGAATAAAGGGGAAAACGTCGTTACTCGCTACGCCAATGCATTGCTAATCGAAAAATTATACAAAGAATATTTTATAATTTTTTAATTTTGTCATATGAATAATTTTTCGTAAATACTTTTTGAATGACAAATTTCTTAAAGATTTAATGAATAATGAGAATATTAAAAAAAAACAAAACCAAAAAACTATATGAATAAATCTCGACAAGTGCTTCGTAAAACAATACTTTGTAAGTACTTGAAAAAGTATTAAGATTACTAGTAGAAATGGCAATCATTATTGGATGCGCTCTATGATAATGAACTGAATAAACTCAAGAAATAAATTGAATGTATGCATGAATTTTGACCTCTTCAGGGCTTAATATTTTTTAGAGTATGTATTAATAGTTAGCCTAATTAAAAGTTCAGTGTATACATAAATATGAAAGAGTTTCGTGATCACAAACAGCTGCTAATCTTCGTACAAACAAACAAGGCAATCATAAATAATTGTGATCAAGGATCTGTGCCTTAGATATTTATCAAATTGCTAACGATAATTAAGGAATTCATTTTAAAGCGTTAACATATTTAGAATCTTTAACTGTACTTTTTCCTATTATGTTTGTGTACGAGTATGTATTGGCCAATGAATGAAAAAATGAATGAATGAATGAATAATTTTTATTTCCTTATTCTCTTTCTTCCCCTTTGTTTTTCATGAAGAGATGTGACCCACAACTTGGTCTATTCTTTTATGGTTTGAACACATATTTCATAATAATATTTATTACCAGCATTTTAGCTATTGTATTGTATTCCATCGAACGTATAACTTAGAACGATTATGTTCATGGTGCATTTGCTTTACCTAAAAGCCAGTTGGCAAAGACATAGAAAAAAAATAAAAAAAAACACATTGAAATGAACCACTGCAATTTTCCAACATAGTATTATAGAGAACGACCCTCTATGGCCTCTTTAACACCTAATCGCTCGTCATGAACTGTTTGAAGTAAGCAATGCAATAACTAATATTATTACTATTACTGCTTCCACTACAACTACATATTACTACTACTATAACTACTAGTGTTGGTTGACGACGATGATGACTACGGCCACTTTGACGATGATGGTATATTACAAACTATTATAATCGTAGGAAAACTTTGAACACACACGTACTCTAAAGCAAAATTCGTGGGGGCAAAAGTAGTCAAGTTTGTGAACAATCGCAGCAAAGAAAAAAAGTACCATTTTCCACTATTTTTCTCTCCCGGTCTAGCAATAAAGCAACCAACTAACCAACTAACTAACCAACGAACCAACCAGCCAACCAGCAAGTTGACTCTTACTGGATGCGCATAAATTCATTTAATTCAATAAAAAGCAATTCACATGAACACCATGAAACAATAAATAATGTTATTAATAAATAATAAAAGGTAATATAAGTGTTTGCTACCTGTTTTTTTCCAACAATATTTTTTTATTTATATTTTTCCGTCTCTATTGAGATTTTGTTCCCTGTTGAACATTTTTAATAGCGTAGAGGTTGCCGTGTTGTTATTACTGCTGTTATGGTAGAATCTAGTTTTCACCGCAGCTTTTCGGGTATTTCTTTCTGATGGCACTGCAACTAAATTCAATCCAATCAATTGATTTAAGTACAAGTAGCGGTAGTTAGTGTTTTTTTTTTCTTTTCTTTTCATATGTTTTTTTTTTTTTGTTATTTTTATTTCAAAGCAGTACATAAATTTTCTTTGGAGGAGAGAGAAGAAAACCTATACACAAATGCGCAGGATCTGAAGTAACATACGTATGTACACTTATCAAGTAAACGCTGAGAAACGTTTATGAAGCCGTACTCAAGAAGCGCTTTAAACCACGCTTTCAGGAGTGTTAATTCCGATAACGAAAAAAAACACAATATGGGGTAATAATAAAAATAAGCTTCATTAGTATTTGATTTGTTGTTGTAAGTTGGTGATCTTCTTTTCGTATGAGAACATTTAAGAACGATAACAAGAAAGATAACCATGGTGATTTTTGTCGATTCATACGATCTTATGTGTATAGTTATGACATTGCTAACGTGGAACCTGGTTAAATGGCCGATCAACGCCATATCTAGATTCAAGTTCATGTTTACCACTAAGATAGTTAACAAAGGTGAGTCTCGTGCTATTACTGATGACTTTAACGCTAAACGCTTAATGCCGCTGTACATTTGATCTAGATTCTAGGGAGCCCACAGATAAGATCTGGCTTTTCTACTTGGGTGTTTTTTAAGTTTGACTTTTAACCCTTATACTGCGCGGGCTCTAGTGCTTCTTTTTAATGCAGTGATTTCCAACCTTTTTGTACCGGCGCCCGCCTTTTAAAAAAAAAAATTAATGCGCCCCCCTGTAACAAACAAATTGTTGAAAGCGAGATATTTTGAATCGAAAAAGAGTATGAATTGGATGTTTTAGCATTTGTACACCAAAAATCCGCGGCGAGGATTGTGGATTACGTATACTGCTGATTCATTTTTTTGACACCTATTTGACTTTTTTGGTTTATATTTGAAAATGATATTTTGGAAACAGCTACATGCCTGCCTTGCAACAGTATCGCGCCCCCTTAGCGGGGCGCGCCCCACAGGTTGGAAACCACTGTTTTAATGTATTAAGTTATATATCAAATTTATTTGCAAGCAGTTGCGATGATGATTTATGTAGACTAGCTCAAGAATAGCGTGCATATCAAAATTTTAATTTTGTTTTGAAAATGAGACGAAACTCTACAGAAATTCCCTGTACTTTAAAATATTATTTCGACTAGGGTGCTAACATTTCGCAAAGATATAAAAAATTCTTACGATCCTTCAAACTCAGGAACATTCAAGGTGTTTGAGGTTAAGGACGCGCTGCATTCTTGACGTGATCGACAGTTCATAAAGTCGGTTGAATGCTTCGAAAAATTTAAGGATACCAGCGTATTTCCTCTTATGATGTCGCTAAGAAACTAAACATTGACTAGAAAGCAGCTTTAAACCATTTTTGTAAAGCGCAACATCGACATTTGGACAATGCGTGAATTAGAAGTGAAAAATTTAATGTCGGCTGAATTTCCATCTGCGAGTCGCCGCTGAAACGAAACATAATCGGGCTATATTTGATGATTTAGCGGGGATAACGGAGGTGAAAGGTGGATCACATATGATAATAATGTGCGAAAAAATCGGTGATGATGCCGTACGTACCTTGAGACAGCCCAGACTAATGACGCATAAGATAGTGCTCTGTCTTTAGTGTGACCAAAGTGCATTATGGTCTGCTCCAACGTTACAAAATTAAGACGCGCAATTTTCTTCTTTTTTTTTTTTGAGGTGGTTTCTCAGGGAAGTTTTCTAAACGTGCAGCACGGGGAATATCAAAAAGAAGTGGGGGAATAGAAATAGGAATAAGAAGTCACCGTAGCTTACAGAAGGTGTGCCCAATCAGTAAATGTTGCGCTATAGATACCACCAAGCATGATCTACCGCACTAAGAGCTGAATCCGTGGTTACCGACTTAGTAGTCGCGACTCTTCTTTGCTTGGCTATGCGGTTCTAAGGTAAAGCATTCGGAATTGACTAACACATTTAACAGATTTTAACAGTTAATAACAGATCACACGCTTATGGTCCTCCCAAACACAAAGTACCGTCGTCTTGCTAGGGCAAGTCGATTTTACTATGGATGTCGTTGGTACGGTTGAATTTATGCATGAATTTTTGGGCCTGGAATTCTTAAAATAAATCCAAATCAATACTTATTATATTATAATTGCTTCAATAAGTTTCAAATATCTTTTACATTCATATACAGCACTTGCCATTGAAGACTTAATCTCGAACAAACTAAAGTAATGCAAATATGAGTGACCAGATGCTTTAAAGCTTTTGTCATTTATGCAGTAGACTACACTATCGCATGGTAGCGTATTCACATCAACTACAAGTGTGTGATGACGTCACATGATGATCACAATATTACTGCTGTTATAACTGCTGTTTCTGCTGTGTCTGTGGTTTTTTCTTCCTTTTATTTGCCATTATTTTCTATTGAAAGCTTAAAAGAAATAGATCTTTTAATATCGGCAAGTTTTCTGGTTCAATGTTTGACCAGAAAGCAACATAAGAAATGATAACAA
The DNA here is from genome assembly GCA_000688715.1 of Glossina pallidipes. NCBI lineage: Eukaryota > Metazoa > Arthropoda > Insecta > Diptera > Glossinidae > Glossina > Glossina pallidipes. The sequence goes on from KK499765.1 coordinate 5,311,362, forward strand.
AAGAAAATCAAATAAAGAGAATTTAAATAAAAACGTGACTATCATCATCGGTATCAGTTTTTCTGCTCACCACAAAAAAAAATTCAATAGCGGTGCTGGTGGCTGTTGTACGACTGTCGTCACTGGACACTCATGTAAGCTACCTGATACCCATAGTTTATACAATTTTCTCCGCACTGTTTCCTAAATGCGGAGGAGTTTTTCCTTCTTTTCTTTTTATAGTTATTGTTTTCTTTCATATGTATATATATCATATTTACGTATATTTACTCTACTTCAGATATGACATCCTGCTGAGCAGATGAGTTGTGTTGTTAGTATTTTTGTTTCTACTGGTATATGAAGAAAAGATATTCCATTAAATTAAAAGCTAAGCCCGCTTATTTAGTTGGCCTTTGCAATGTCAGTCGGTTGGTCGGTCAGTTCATATAAATACAATTCATCTAATGTTGGCAATCTGCACTTGTGCCACTTGCTGTTGCAAAACCGTTGATCGTTACGAAGCAGACTTCTACTACAGAAACTTTAAAGACTAGTGCGTCTATTTTGTGTTTCTATTTTATTTATTTATTTATTTATTTATACATTTTTCGTTTTTTTGCTAAACGCCTCTTTAAGGTGCTTTGATTTTTTGGTTTCTGATAATGCACACTTCATCATACATAGCATCATAGCATGACATTGCTTTACTAACTTTTTCTCGTTCTAACTAACTTATAAGGTAAGTTTAACAGATGAAAGGTCTGTGGGTTTTATTCGCATACTTACATATATATGAGTATTGTTGTTATTGTATGCGATATGTTAATTCGCGATATTTGATTTAATTTTTTGCTTTTTTTTTTCTGTTTTTTTGCAAGACTTTCCCGTTGGCTGCAACTTCCGAGAGGCGAACTAAAGACACTGCTAAAAGCAGTTAAGATCTCATGTAAATTAGCCCACGACCATGGTTACAAGTTCAATGCATCGATTTGCATTTTATACGGTTTATTTTTATTTATTTAATTTTTTTTTTCTTTCATTTATTTTTATTCTCTTTTTGGAAAGAAGACTTCATTAGATAATAGTGTCGCATCTAGGTATGGTAGGTATGTATGAATAAACAAGCGCATGCATGCATAGAGATATCAATGTTCTAATACATATCTAATGAGATGTTTTGAAAGAAGTATATCTTTTTTTGAAGCTTAATATGCATTGGCTGGAAAATCATGATTGTTATCGTCACTAAAGTTTATAAATATTTATATATTTGTCAATTTAGACTTTATTTAGTGAATTAAAAAAAATTAAAACAAAGAATTGCAGAAATTTTGATCGTTTATCTCGAAGTTGGCGATTCATTTGAGTATACAAAACATCTACGGTATGTTAAGTTAATTAAATTCAAAGAGGCAGCAACTAGCAATACAAAAGATTTTTTTTAAATTCAATTATACGGGCGTCCCTCGTATAACACTATTCATTCGTACCGTATTATATCGAAACCATGTCTTAAGGTATAAAATTTTATGAAGACAGAAATTTTGTTCCAAATACTACATAAATGAAAAAGTAAGTTGACTTCAAGTTTTTATTAAAAAAAAATGAAATTCAACATTGTGACGAAATACAGAAATTAAAAATGCAAACAAAAATATATTCAAAAAATAATAACAAAACAAATAGAAACATTTTATTAAGACCACGAAATTAATTTTCATCATCACTCTCATCAAAAATTAGTTCGAGACGGCAATCTCTTCCAATGTAAGACTGTCCCCGTCGGCGTTGAAAATTTTGTCTGCTGAATATTCTCCCTCTTCGATAATTTGTGGTATTTCGAATATAAATTTTTTGGCAGCCTCTACATCTGCTGAAGCTTGTTCTCCTTGAAATTTCAGATTGCGCAAAGACAATCTTTTTTTTATATTTTCAAACTGCCCTTTACTTGCCAAAAATAATTGGTTTGGTTTTTCTTTAGAAGAAAACTCTTCTTTCTTTAAACATTTGTAAATTAGGGATTTATTTATCTGAACAATTTTCTATCCATATCATAAGAGCACGTTTCATTTTTACGATATTTATATCCCGTTTACGTTATACACGTTTCGCACCTTGCGAACAACCAAAGGCAACATTTTTTCTAATTTCGTTTTTATTAGTTCGAATAGCAGCTTCGTTTAAATTTAATGATTTTGCAGTCGATGTTGGCTTTTCTCCGCAATTTATACGATCTAAAATTCCAATTTTTTCTTCGCGTGACATACATTTTTGTTTAAATTTTTGCGTCTTTATCTTGTTAGTCATTATATAAATTTACGGTCTAAAATTAGATTTACTCTAAACGTTACAACTTAATTTTTTACATACCGCAAATTGAAATTATTGTGCACTTATGAACTTTACTTTCCAAAACGTTAAAGGCAAACTAAGCAAAAACTGTATCAATGTCATTTACAAAGAGCAGAACGCCTACTGTCACTTCTCAAAATGAAATGAGAGATTTTTCAATAGCAACAAAGTTGGGGATTTCCCTTATTGAACGCTAGTCAAAGAAAAATTCAAATTTCTAATGCATATTCGATTTTTTGAAATCGTGTTATTTTAAAACCGCTTTACAATTATTCCCAGTTCTTGTAGTGTGTAATATTCAAATCGTGTTTTCCAAGTACCGTGTTATACGAGGGACGCTTGTACTTAATTTAGCCACCAGCGAAGTTGACATTCTGTAAACAGAAACTTAAAGGTGAGCGAGATTAATGAATAATAGAACGTAGTATATCTAAGTCTACTCGAATTGTCGCAGGATTTCAAAGTCCAAAACTCACAGTAGAAGCATAACTCAGTTTCTCAGTTCCATAAAATTGCTAAAGTGACTAACGAAAATTTTCAAATCATGTTTTAGGCTCGAAGTAAACGATTTATTACAAATATTTAAAATGAATATTAAAAAATAATTCAATTAATGTGTCACTCTTTTTATATAGCCTGAGGTCTTAGGCAAACACCAGCCCCCCAATTACAGTTTGTAGTGATATATTTGGTTTTTGTTTTCTTCTATGAATTATATCAAACGTTATTACCAGATAATTGCTGTTGAATTTGTACAGTTGAAAACTTAACGCTACTTTTGAAATTGATTCATTATCATATATAATTACAAAGTATACAGTTTTTTTGTTTAAGTCATTATTAATAGCAAGCAATTAATAGGAGGCGTTACAGGTGTCATGTAGACTACGAGTTTTTTTGCAAATTGGAAAAATGTCTCAGCGCAAAATTGATGTACACATAATATTCTTGTCAATTATTTACAATAATTTTTATAACAAGTCTTACATCTAACGAATTATTGATGCTAAAAAATTTTGTTATTCCCTTCAAAAAAAGACGCGCCGCGAAACCACTTCTGTTATCACAGCGAGGAAATTCATTTTTGCTATAATTCAGAGAACAAGTCTGCTTGAGTTTTGTCTATTATCGTAGCACATTTCTACCATCCAAGATGAGACCTTTACGGGGATTAACATTTAAAACTTTTGTTTCGTCTTACATTGTTTTACGTGGAATTTATTTAACATGCGTAGCAGGGGATAGACGCATTGAATATCATTGATCGACATGATTAGTCATTCGATATTCAAGAAAAATCTAAGATTATCTCCAATTAGAATCACGAAGCAGCGAAAGAATCTAAATGAGCTTTTGTGAAAAAAATAAAATGCTTAGGAAAAGGGAGTAATTATAATGAGCGAAAAGAGCGACTAGGCTGAAGTACTAAAGTAGGTACGAAACGAGAAATAAACTCTAATTTTTAATGCATGTGACAAGTCTAAAGAGTATGGTTTTCGATATTAGATGCTAGTCTTAAAACTTTCCACTTCTATGAGTCGACATTGGGTTTCTTACGCCAACTTTTATGACGAGGTAAATTTAACATTATATTATTTGAAATTATGAAATCTTATTATACCCTGCACCACTTGTGGTACAAGGATATATTAAGTGGGTGCGACTGTATGCAATGCCCAGAAGAGCTTGAGATTGATTCATCTTTTGTTACACCTGTCTGTTTGTCTGTCCATCTGTCCATCTTGTTTTTATATGTTCAGCCTACAGGTCGCCATTATTGGTATGTTTTGATGGAATTTGTTGGATCGCCTTGTTTCGACCCAAGGGTGAACTCTATTGGAAATGCTTTGAAAGGCTTTATTTTCAAAAGTTCTTATATGAACAGCTGCAGAGTTTCTAAGGCGGCGCCACATTTCGCGTCTTTTTTTGAAAATTATTTAAGAAGTTGATGGTGGCTAAAAAAAAACAATGACGAGTGAAAAGAGTTAAACAGGGAAAAGATATTATCCAAAACGCTTATTTATGCAATAAACTAAGAAAATAGCAACTGTGAAAATTTCATGGTCGTCATAAGTTTATCTTGTATGTTATTTTTTTTTGGATTATTACGTTTTTTAATTAAATTTCTAAAAAATCTATTAAGATCGTAATAATTCTGCTTTATTCTATGGAATGAAATGGATGGTTTCACCGATTATAATAAAAAACAATAAAACCTTAATTTAAAAGATTTAGAGTTCGGAAAATTTTCTTTAAAAGTATTTAATACCTATGAATTCTATTTAATGACCAGCATTCGACGTAAAATATATCATAAGTTGAGGATAAAACAATAAAGAGTTTATTTCGAAGCTTCCAAGAAAGAATCTCGAGACGAATATAATATTTATTGCTTTAAAACTATTTCTTTTAATCGTTTCATTATGAATCCCTCGTCAAACCGTTACTGTATCAATTCAACAAATTTCTGCAGTAATGTTCTAAATGCAATTAACACTTCTCAGTGATGATAACAATACTTTTTTTTTCGCATTTAGCAATACTGTCTGGCCGCTCTTGTGTCGCCTTTGGGTAATTTTATGAAAAGATAAAGTGATTGGTATCAGGCATATTTTAATTAGGCATAGTTTGGTGTAAGCACACTTTTCAAATTGTCTGTTTAGTTGGTGGCTCTCACAGTTATCATCATAAAATCTAAAGAAGAAGGACAAACTTGATATGAAATGCAACCAAAACTTATCAAGGCCGCCTATGCGATCAAGAAGAAGTAAATTTAGATGCTGTGAAGAAGGCTTCTTTCTGTTCTCTCCGTTTTATAAGCATTCCTTATGTCCAATCTACAGATCAACATTCGACACTTTGAAAGCCTTGAATCCTATGTTATTTCGTTGAAAAATTCAATTAATTGAAATTGTTAAGCTTTAGGTGATCGATCTCACGCACTAAGGAGTAAGGAGTAAGATTCCACTATTGGCTATACTGTCAATAAATTTGTACGATGAGATGTAAATGTCGCCACTATTGACGAATCTATACCATCTCTAGATAACAACGACCTTCGCGCAAAATATTTCAAACTTTCATGAATGGTACAGACTATGTTAAGTTTATACCGACACCTAGGAGGACTAGGACTTGAAATATACAGCTTGTCTGTCCGTTTGTTGTCTGCCCATGCATTCTTGTGTTCAACATATAGATCTCAGTTTTCGAGATATTTCGATGACGTGCTTTGGCCAAAAGGCGAACGCTATTGAAAATGCTTTAGATCGCACCACTTTTCCCACCGCTCCCTGTATAATGGTTTATTTTGATAAGTCGTTGCGTAAAAAAATATTTTAACTTTCAAAATTTCGCAGTAAAAATCGCGTAATAATAATATTTCGAAACGGTAAATTGGTACGAAACCTTTGGAACAGATGGAGCAGTTTTTTGAATTCCTTGCCATATAATTGTTTCAAAGGGAACTAAATCTGTTTACGATAAAAAGATTCGATTTTCAATACTTCTTGATGAAAATCGGTTCATAACAATAATTTGATATAAAAAGTAACCTTCCCAAATTTTGACCACGTAGGTGTACCATTTGAATCCCAACCCATATAACGGGTTTAATAAAAAATAAACTTTTATATGCCAAAAAGGTTGCCTTTTTAAATATCCTCCGATATAATGGCCCACCTGAAAATGTGCATTTACATAAAAATGATGTATAATGTTTTTTGTGTTATTGGGTAAATGAGTCAGCGGCTGGTTTGGCGGAATATTGTAGGGTATCTAGTAGTCGGATTTAACTAACCGTAGCACGCTACGTGGCGCTAATTTTAATTTCATGGGCGACGTCATCAAAAACAACCTACATCTATATATCACCCTAAGAATTTATTCAGTGGATTATTACATTAATTAAGACCATATATTATTTTACTAGGTATGAATCAATGATTACGACTGCTATGCAAGATTGTGATCACACTGTTCATTTTGTCACAAATTTCGTTAGAAATATTTGAAAGAAAAAAGGGGTTTTTCCTCACCTCTAAAAAGCAGTTTTGTAAAAGAAAACGCATAGTTTTTTATTGTTCTGGTTTGTAGACTGAAAAAGTCTTTTAATTATTTATTGTATTATACTAAACTTTTCTGTCTATAACAAAACAAAAATCATATGTGCTTGCAATGCGCAAAACCACTTGCTGTTAAGTTTAGAAAACACATGATAAGTATAACATTAAACTACTTGCTCAAAATGATCATATATAGACACGTACACCTGCCCACTAAACCAACGCATACAGGTACATCGAAATAGACAAATAACCGCACACACTTTTAGATTGGGTGTCGTTGATTTTTTATTCGTTTTTTGTTTATTTATTCACATTTAACTTTAGCTTCTCTTGACAAGTTCTTGATTTTTATTAATTTCAAAACGATATTGAAAAACATGTAGCAAAGTATACGTAAATCTATCACTCATAAGTTTATTTGCTTGTAAAATGTCTAGAGTGTCTAGAACAACAACACAATAGAGTTTGACACAATGAGTGTTAACTATGGACGCTACTAGTGGGTGTTAGTCAGTAGTTTTGTTTTGTTAGTTTCTTCGTAATTGTGAAGCTAGTCTTTATAAACTTAAAATATATGTATACATATATAATATAAAGAAAACAGTACTTTTTAAGTTAAACTTTGTTAAGGAAATCGAAGCATATTTCCGTTATTCCCTGTTAAGCTTCACTGTTTTTCTTTTTTTCTTTTTGTTCTTTGGGTAAATTGTGTTTAAACTTTTCCAAGACTTTACTCTAGATTTTTCTTTTATTTATTTATATTGTTGGTTACTCATTACCAAGTTACCTTTTCAAACCTAAACCTTATCTCATTAATATGTTATGATATAAATCATATTTACACCACATATCTAAGCAGGGTTTTGATTGCTTTATTTATTTTATCTATTTTTACCTTATAATTTAAATAATAACGCCAGAAGGTCTGAATTTATAATCAGACGTATATCCGTTTATAAGAATTAAAAATTTAAGCTGCAATTGTTTTAAAGCAAAAATAGATTAATTCTAATGTTATGGACCACTGCCGTAGGTGGTTAAGGGTGTTTTACTTTGACCGCATGAATTTAAAACCATGTGTAGTGAACATGATCACAGAGCAAGGGATTGTTATGAAATTATTATCTCATGTACAGCACAAAAGTTTTTTTTTGTCTTTATTATAAACTTATTAATACCATAACTAAAGTTAAACTAAAACGAAAATTGGACAACTTTGTCATTACACTTTTCCCAAGCGCGACTGCTCACTGTTTCATCTAAGATAATTGTCTTTAAAACTGACAAGACTAGCAAATTCGAAAAAAGGGAATATAAAATATGAGATTAATTGAAACAAACCATGTAGAAGCCCTGTAATGGGACGGAGCTCACTATTAAATACCCCATACCACATCGCTTAATTAAGTTATCCATATAACAACCTTTCAAAGTAAGGCTTTATGTGAGGACTGGTCGCAAAAGTGATCCGATCCAGACAATTGTCAATAGCGTTCGCCTTTGGGCTAATATATCTCTGTGCCAAATTTCTTCAAAATATGTCGAAAATCACGACCTGTAGGTTGAACTCAAGAAGGGAAGACACAATTTTTTTTTACTTTTAGCTGCACCATATATCTGCAATTATAATTATATATATGACATATACATATATATATATATATATATAGTACATTTTATAATTATATTATAGTTTATATTATTATATACTTCGACATTGTTGCATTAATTTGATTTAAAAAAAAACTCTTATGCGTGTCTCACGTCGAACAAGTATAATTTACTAGGAGAGCTCCAGGAGAAAAGAAAACTAACGATTCTTAGGATTTCGTTTTACATTGAAGAATTGCTTAGAATAAATAGCTTGTGCTCGGCTGATAGAAATTGTAGCTCTATCTTCCATCTGAATCTTATATATACAAATAAATATAGGATCTGATCTAAAAATGTAATCGTCAACTGAAACCCTCGCGGAGAAAGTTTTAAAATCGCCTTTTGCCTTTAACATCTGGAAAAGCGCATCATAAGGCTTACAAACATTGCACATTTTTGATGAGCGTAAGATTCTAAGAAGTCGGTCAGCAAGGTATGCGCTGTTAAGCGATGAAATTTTGGTTCATTTCGATTGAACCTTTTTACTATCTGAAAATCATATGCATTCGTTAATAGCCATCCTTCGAATTTATTGCGTAATGTGCGATCACTTTTTACTCGCGAATGAATCTTAAAAAGTCTTTACTAAAACAGAGAGCACAGCTTTTTATTGCATTTTTTCAAAGCCCTAAAAAAAGACGCTCGATGGATAGATGGACTAATTGATAAGCGAATAAACGCATGCCGCCAGATATTGTAAGAAAACACTTGAATATTATTGCACAAATGTGACAACTCTGGGGTACGTCCTACCCTTGGTGGTGGGATTCAAAAATTCGAAACCAATGACAATTAGTTTCTTTTATTTTTGCTGGAGTGTGATATTGTTATGTATCGCATCTTACACAAGGTATATTAATCACTTTTACACTTTTCTCCAAGCAAATATAAAAATAATATAATATAAAAAAAAAAGAAATTGAATAAATCACCCAAGTTTCCTCTGACCATTTATAACCAAACAAATGTACAAAATTAGTAAACCGCAAACACACGCAACCAAAACGAAATTAAAACGAAGACCAAAACCAAAGCGTAAAAGTATAAAAAAAGACGATGACTAAGAAAAAAGTACCGCTAATGAGCTGAACACAATAATTGCGGAACATTTGTAAAAGCATCGGTTTAATAATTTAGGCTCAAAAAACGACTAAACGTTTTAACATGAAACGGCCTGATACACACGTTTAGGCAAACATGTGTACGCCATGAGCAGGCCCAAAAAAAATAAATATATATGCTGAAGATGCAAACGTCAGCCGAACACAGACACACATAATGCGCCAGCAACATCACTTCAGACACTCACATGTACAAAGACACATATTTATATGTATATTTATATATAGACATGTATGCAATAATTTACGTTGTAGATGAGGAACCAAAGTTATACGTTGTAGGGGAAACAAATTAAAGACAAAAATTACGACAGGTTAGTCGAGCGTTTGCCACTGGACTTTTTGGGTCGTTTTTCTTTTTCCTTTGATTTGTTTTCTTTTTTCGTTTTTGCATCAGCACAACACGAAAAGCAACAAATTGTGCAATTAAGCACAAAAACGAGCAACAAAGAAAAAAAGAGGAAAATGAAAAAATAAGAAGATGCGAAGTATCCGCAAATAACTAAAACCGAGGTTGACAAATTTTAAAGAGACCATCGTTGTCCGATGAAAGAAACAGCAGAAAAAAAAAGAAAAGAAACAACAAATGAAATTAACTTGCCGTAAATTTACAAATGATCACAAATGCGTGCAAATGCCTACAAGACAGCAAAAAAATAATAAAAATAAAAAGAGAAACAGAACGCCGTGAACTACACAACACGGAAACGTGTTAATGCCATTTGGAATTGACCAAATATGGTTGAAAAGCAAGTGCTATACGCCATCACCAAGCCAATGAGTGAGAAATATTTTGCATGTACGCTTTTGGCCCCACAAACGGGCCAAAAAAATTCGAATTAAAATAAAAACAACAAAAAGTAGCCGCACACTACAAACAAACAGCAATAAAAACAATAACATAAGAAAAAGAAACAAAAGTTTAACGGCTCTTAAGTCAAATTGGGCAGGCCATAAACCAAGGTGATCGTCATCGCGTCCCCATTGAAGAAAACCAAAGAGTTTGCCGACTGATTTTGCATTTACTCTGTTCTCGTGTATTGATCAGAGAACCCCCTCCCATTAACACAAACATTGCAAAAAAAAACCATTAACGTTTCACAATATCACACACAATACGAAATCGTGTCGATTTCGTATAAAATCAAATTGTATTGAAATGCGAGAATATATGTAAAAAAAATAAAAAAATATAAGAAAGTTACGTTTGCCTTGGGACAAATGGTGGGCACCCACTATGTACCTTGAGAATTTATAAGAAAATTTCACAATATTTTTTTTTTTCGTTTGCCCTAAACTTTTAAATTTTATTAAGTATATACGCGCCACATATTTTAGACCACCATCTGCCTTACATTCAAGTCAAGTTAATGTCTTGTGAATCAATGCCCACTTATAATTATTAGAACTTTCTATTTAAATTTTCCTGATCATGGTTTGTAAGGGCGATGTACGATTACGGAAAACATAAAACTGTCATCGTATTCAACATGTCGACGTTGAAATAACAAAAAGACATGGAAGCAGGAATAATTTGTTCGTCAAAAATATGTGTGCATGTTAATTAGCAATTAATATACGTTTTATAATCTTTAAGGCGTTTTGTTCATTTCTTAATTTTACTGTTATGTTGGGAGTAAATATTATTTCGGTTCGCTTTCTAAGACAGAGCGTAGGTAATACCGCAAGGAGTAGAATGAAAGTGAAACTGCTTTATTTGAAAGTGCTGTGTTTAAACGTTACGCAACTGTATGTCTTAGCATACTAAAGCGTAGGTAATATAGTTTCTTGGAATTTTAAATAGGCGTAGTTTCAAAAGAAGCAATTTTGAGGGAATTTACTTTTCCTGCTTAATTTGAAAGAGAGTGTTGCTAAGGCCTTAGGATGAATGAATAAATGTTGCACTACGATATCCAAAGCCTAAATTATCATGATATAAAATACGTGAATTAATAAGCATGACATGATTTCAAACGATGCTTCCATTTCTATCTCGCTACGCATATATGGATTCTGTGGGAAGCAGTCTCAAAAGACGAGATATTTTTTCGATATGGAGTTCGAAAAAAATATATTATATATCATGTACTCGCTACTTTTTTTAAAGTTTGAAGATCATGTTAAATGTTCTGTCTTATCTATGAAAATTTCCTAGGAAATGTTGACGTAACCCTTACGAGATGCAGCTAATTTTGGCACGTGTTATATAGAACTTATTATAAGATTTAACATAGCCCTCCACTTTCTTGTGGCCATTATTTAGGAAATAATAAAGAATTATTAATTTGTTAATAATTGATGGCGCACACATTAATAGATTTTTCTATGTTTCGAATTGGACTTGATGGGATTGATTAGAAAAAAACTTGAACCAAATTTTTTTTTGGTAATTCATAAAGCTTTAATTTGTTGGTAACATTTTTGTCAAGCAGTAAGAGAAAGAGAAATCGCTACATTGTTTACATTAATTACCGATACTTACACCCGGCCCTTACACCGTTTGAAAATTTAAAATGTCTCTATTAACGGGCTCTCAGCCTTTGATAATGTGTACAAAACTACATAAATTTACCGTAAAGTTACTAAAGTATAATGTGAGGATGAAAATGAAGATCACACAGTTTTTTTATTATATATACGGACGATTAGGTGATCAGCATTACAGTGTTATAAAAAAAATAAACACTTAACACGCACTTATATACGGACTGTAAACTTTTTAACAACATTCAGCCGAATTAGTATCGGCATCACGGAACCAATATACAAGTGCCAGAGTTGTTTTGTTCATTCTTTTTTCTTGGCCTTATTCAACAATTGATTTTGTTTTGCATATAAATCGTGACTTAAGTCTTTAAAAAAGCAAAGAAAAAGAAAAAAAACAAAGTGCCTGGAAACACCAACAGCAACAGAAAAATATATAATTGACTTAAAAATTAATTAAGCTTCTACTACCAATTGCTGCTTTATTTTCTTTTCTCTTTCCTCTGATTTATTTGTATTTTTTTATGTTTGTTTACTTACTTCTTTTTTTTCCTTTTTTTTTGCAAGCAGTTAAGTTTTGACGCACACTTGCTAGTATGCGTGTGGCAATAGTGTACGACGTTTATACATGAGTGTATGACAATTTTACAAGTTTAAAAACATGTTAACGCAAAAAACAAAAAGCCCTCTTATTTGCCTTTAGGACTTTAAAGCAAAAACCAACGAAAATTAGGTTAATCATTTATTTACATGACCGAGAATTCCATAAAATACAAAAGAATTTCAATTCCCTGCAAATGATTGATCTTTTTCAAAATTGTACAGTTGCTCGCAATTGTGTGCGTGCTTTTGTAAATGTGTGTTTATATTTATACATATAGTTCAACAGGTGATTAATTGTTTATTTTTCGGAGAATACATTTTTCGATTTTAATTTTTTTCCTTTTCGGTCATTTCTTTGATAAATTTTCGGTCTCCGCAAACAATTATTTATAAAGGTTTTCAACGTTTCTTTCATCAAGTGTTTATTGTTCCCTACCTGTAGAAAGTTACTTTTTGCCATCTATCCATAGTTTGAAAATATTGCAACTTTTTTCTTTCGCTTGCGTTATACAAACTTAAATGCCATACAAGTTCTCAATCGAATAAATTTTGAATCGATTTAGTAATTTCCATCCGCGAACCTATTTGTCTATGATTACACGTAGTCTAGAAGGTTTAAAAGCGTATATCTGTAAATATTGTTTTTGTCTTTTGCTTAGAAAGAAAGCTAATAGAATAACATTAGTTGATATCATTAAGTACATCTTTAGATATTTAGAAAATAAAAATTAAAAGTTACACAACACTTTTCTTTGAGCTAAGAGGAGATCCATTTCCCAACTTCCAGTAAAAGTCTAATTGACATCTATGCTTAAATTTTATAGAAAAATTTCTCTTAAAGAAAAATGTTGTAAATTTGCTTGTTTGAAAAAGTGCTTATTATAAAAGCAAGCCATTAAGTATTCTACAGCATTGTACCGTTATTCATAAAACGACCTTTCAAAATATGAGACGAACGTTCGTACTGCAGACAAAACGTGTCTGTGGACCAAATTTCATGAAAATATCCTAAAAATTTCGACCTGTATATTGAACAACAAAAATAAGGCGTTTTCTTTTTACACTGAAAGTGGACCGGTATAATCACCCGAATACGTGGCACACTGAAAAAACATAAATTTCTTGCGTTTTTAAGTGGACTTATACATAAGTCTAAACGCATAAAGTTATAAATTTGTACGGAGTAAACTGCAAATGCAAAGTACACGGTCTACCGAAAGGTTTTTTCCGTTCCTATGACAACAATTTTCGGCGCATAAGCATATGTCCTTATTTTTTTCGCTTAATGTATACTAACTGACGTAGCAAATTAATAAAAGTTGATTGCGGTTGGTCCTAAGTGTGAAGCGATAGTGTACCCATGCCTACTGATAAAGTTCATTTACGCCACTATATTTTGTACGAATTCTAACAAGAAAGAAGTGCAACAGACGCATGTAGAAATTTATTGAATATGTTCGATGAAGGTAAAGTTTGAAACAGGTGATTGCGACCTTTCTGATAAGCCTCGTTCTAGGCTAATATTTGTGATCAACGACAGTGCTCTCAAGATCATGTTGGACCAAAAACGTTTTTTGACCACATCGGTGACCACGGAAGGGCTTGGCTCAGCTAAACAAACCATTTTGGACCGTATTCGGAAACCAGCATCTTGTTTTATTCTAAAAACGGACAGAACTTTTCGGTAGACTAATACTTAGGCTAGCACACAATTTCTATCAATTACTAAATGTATATAATAAATGCTGATAAGTCCTTGCTAGTGTTTATCTACCAAGTTTATTCCTAATAGCAAGCGTTTCCGGTACGCAATTTTGCCTTACTTAATTAAAAGGAACAACTACGCATATTGTAATCGAACCTGGCCAACAATTCAACACTCTACTTTTCATTTATTTTCAAAATAAAATAGTAAAAGCTATAGCGCATTGTCATATAAATGGTTGCCTTTCATGGGAATCCTTAAATAGAAGAGACTCCAAAAACTGAGAAAATATCATCCAAATTTAATGAAACTAAATATCTGGCCAACGACCCCATTATTCTCCACACGATTTCACTATAGAGTAACAAACCTTAATCTTTGTATATTACGATGGGTACGACTAATTTTTGGTGAGAAGTACTACACGGTGCGGAATCACAAAAAAGAGCTATATGATCTCAATTTGCTACAGTTCACTTTTATGACAAACTGCTTTCATAGATGCGAATATACTATCTAAGTGTGCTACGTACTTACCATTCTTTTTATTAATTTTTTGTATGTATTGTTGTTTATATCCCATCGATAACAAGCAAAAAATTCAATCACAATAAAATAGGCAAACTTTATATCATTGGAAATTATGTAATCTATACTTAGAAGTAACTGTTTTTATTTAAATTAACATATTGCAAAGGACCCAAAGTTTATTTTGTGAGAATAAATGCACCACATTTTTGCACAAAAAAAAACATAAACCATTTATTCGGGCTTAGCTACTTTTTCGAAGACCCTTAAACACTTATAAAAATTCAGACAAAAAGTGTACATTCAGTATCATATTTATAAGCGAGTAATATTTTCTGCTCTTTTATAAAAGTAGCGCATCTTCTGAAACAAAGTAGTGAATAATTCCTTACCCTACTTAGATGGTTATCTACAAGACAAACGTTGCAACATAGCAAGCGCACTACTTGTGAAAGTCTATTAAACAATTTCTAATTTTAACAATTCCTCCAAAAACACCAACCCACCCAGCTTGACAAGGAAAAATTTGGATTGTGTGTGGGTGTGTTTGCCTTAAGGACTTACACCGAAAACTATAAGATAAGTGATATATCTCAGAAGATCTGCAAGCTCTACAACATCGTTTCAATGGACAGATATGCAATACATTCTTCAAAAGTGCACAAATTAACGGAACGCGTTGTTAGGTAATGAAAAAATATAGCTTACATGTAGTCACTTTCATTCTTTACACATTTATTTTATTATGATATACGACTTTAGCCTAATTTTAACGTAAATATAATTCATAGCGTAGCATACTACGTCCCGGCATTTGACAACAAAAAACCAATTAATTTTCTCATTATTTACTACTTACGTTTTAAGATATTTATTATTTCGCTATTTCACTCATTTTTTTCTACTTTTAAACACATTCGCTTTGCTTTACTTTATTGCAAACGTTTTTCTTTTTATATGTTTTCTCACTAAAATGAAAGTGAACTTTAAGTTTACAACGATAATTTTAGCTTTCAAGACACGGTACTTGTATGCTTGCGCTCTTTGCTCTTGAAAATTCACGCACTTAGTTGTTAAATGAAAATTCAATTGAGTTTGACTTTAATGTATGAAATAACAAATGATTCCGTCAAAACGGCTTTGTTGCATTGCTCCTTGTTAGGATAGGATACTGCAGTCTTCAAAATAATGTTTATAAATTAATATCCTTTCTATATTAATATGATATAATTCTGTGGTCATTGGTTCTTCGTACTAGCACTTTGTAATTATTAATGAAATGTGAAACATATAGACGGAACTTATTAGATTCTTAACACAATTTTTCCAAAGAAAATATTTCACCATTTTCTTATTCTTTAATTCTTTCTTGTTATCAAGTGAAAGTTAACACATTGCTTTGCTAATAAAGCATTCACACTGAAACGATAGTCTATAATATTATACTATTTATGAATGGTAACACTGTAATCAAAAAGATTAATTATTGCTATTTATTATGTTACTGCTAATATATTATTGCAGTTACCGTGTAAATATCTATCGGTACTATGTTTGATCTCAGGTGCAAAACGAAAAAATGTATTATATAGCAAGTAAGCCAATTGGGAGCGAATATTTTATACACATCACATTTATCGCAAGAGAAAAAAAAACAAAAAAAATGAGCTATATTTTATAATATTGGGTGGGCATTGTCGATTTTTTTTTATTTTTGTACAACTACTTGAGGTCCATCTATAACATATGCATGTAAAGTTTTCGCTGCATGTGGCTTAATTTAGTAGTAAGGAACAAAAACCGCAAAATACTTAGCTTTCAAAAGAGTACCCTCTTCTCAGACTGTACTGCGGACGTGTCTTTTGATACATTTGACCTATTGTCTAACTTGCGTGCAATAACCTTCACTTTTTTATCTCGTCAAGAGGTTTATGGTACTTAGAACGAAACTTTGGAGATCCCTGAATGAAATTTTAAATTGATTGAAGCATTTTCGCTTGTCCGTCTGTCCGTCCTTTCTAAACACCCTCCTGGCTGCAAAAATGAAGTTATATATTCCATAATATAATGTTTGTCTGTCATGCACGTAAAAATAGGGTAAGAGATATCGGGCTCAACTTTAGCAAAAACATTTGAAACAAAAAGTAAAACATTGAACTGTACACAAGTACATATCGTAAATGGATCAAATCGACCAAAGAATACAATTATAGCAGAACATTAACTGAGAACACTTTTACTATTAAAAGGAAAAAAATGACGTTTAGTACAACTGATAAAACAACAACAAAATTGCAGATATATTCTTTGGATGATCATAGAGTATCTGTGCAAAACGAAAAAATCGTAAAGAACCGCGATATTATCGAGTATGGTAATTTAGATCTTTTTCTTCTTAAAATAAAGTCTAAAGTTTTTAAAGTCATATAAATAAAAGTTTTACTATTTTTTCACGACTATTACGGAACAGTTCCCTTTTAGCAACTGTGATGATTACATATAGTTTCGCTTATCAATAAGACTGCCAAAGTAATATAAATAGTAACATCTCTCGTTTACGCGATTGGGGAATTTTTATCTGTCTATGGATCTATCGCACTTACGAATGGCGAAGAAGAATTGTCGATTGAGATTGTCAGGGTCGACCTAACACGGATATGAAAGTAACATTGTTTTCATATTGATTGGTGTGAATTATAGATTTGCAGTCAATTAGGATCCACGCTTAAGAGTGAAAAGTTCCAATAAATTCTCCTCTTTGTCGCAAGTTTACACTTCACCCCTTGTAAAAGTCTAATGCACTCGATTTAAACTGTGTTTTTTTTTCATTTAATTTGTTTTTAATCAGATTTATAATAATAATTATCTATTACGTTCAAGGAGTTAGGTTGTTGGTGTTTACTCTATTGTTAAGGCAACAATTGTTTTTTGATTATTGTTTTGATTAATTAACTAAGATTTGAACAGAATACAACGCAAATGGCAATAACTATTAAGACCTTACTACTCGAGTAAACCTTAACTATATTAAGTTGTGAGAAAAATAAAACAAAAAAGTTTTATCGATTGTGTGTAAGTAATATAAGCAGCAGCAACCCACGCCCCAAGTGAAAACCACAGCCACATGATTGATTGAATTTTTCTTAATTATAGTGTACTTATTATGTGTATACGCTACACCGTCATAAGTTTTAAATTAAACTGCAAATCGAACAAGAGAAAAGCTTTTTTCCACATATTACTTACTTATCTATGTTAAAGAATAATTCCTAACTATAAAAATAGGGCACTACTTTAAGTGGTTCCATTAAAGAGGTCTTCAAATAATCTCTTTCCCTATAGTTCGATTTTCTTATCGACTTTAAACTGTTGGATCGTCGGGGCTAACACTTCGCGAACACCTGCGTTTTTCTATTCTCCCTCTCTCTTTCTATTATCATTAAGGTCGAATTTGCAGACTTTACGATAAATTATCATAGTATGAATAAAGCATAGTAAAAAAGTTGTTGCATTCGTTTAAACTTAGAATCACTCTAGAACCTGTCAATCTAACAAGTGAAAAAATTATAGTGAGGCTAAGTCGACTATTAAATTCCTTACACAACATTGTCTAACACAATTTCGTTTTCGCAGAGAATACAAAAAATATACCCTGTTTTTATATGAACTCACTTACCTTGGAAAGGATCAATTTTCGCGAAAATCTTTATGTAGGGTAGGATCCAACAAGTACGCCGAGAGGATCCAAATTTAATACACTTAATTTTTTTATCTTAAATTATGCTCTGATTTTCGTTACGTTTCATGAGAACCGTTATATACGGTAGTATCCAAAAAATAGATCTACGTGGTCCAAATTCGCTAAAGCAGACGTCTTTGTCGACTTACTCTTACGACCCAATTTTCCCTAAAATTTTGAAAATTCGACCTTTTCACCATATAAAGGCTAAGTTTCCATAGGAACGGTTATATGAAAGAGTGTTTAAAAAATTTCCCCAGCCGGTCCGCAGTTTTCCCGCAATTACTGTGCCGAAATTTTCCTGTAGGCATCCTAGAAAGAACCTCTTTTGAGTCTAATCCGTTCTCCGTACTTTGCAGCACCAGACTGCCTTTTCTCCATGTCCTCTGGAAGGACTAACGGTAATAATTAGTGACAATTTTATGTGAGAGTTAATAAAACATTTTTCTCCTTTTCTTTAAGAGGCTATATAAACTGAAATCACCGAAATCAAGCAATAAGTGTAGGCGAAATTATTCTAACCTTAAGGTTACAAAGCGAAGATGTGCAAATATCTCGGAGAAAACAAAATGATAAATATATATATATATATATCTATAAAATATCAGAAAAGGAGAAATTTCTATTTAACCAAAACGCTAAAGTTACTAAGAAAACACAAGATATATCTGCACGCAGATTATTTCATACAATCGCATACACATGCAAACGTAAAGGAAAAAAGAATGAGAAGGAAACATTAAAATTCACTCAAATGTATTTATCATCGATTCAAGTGATGCGTCGACACTCGACATTAATGCAACCCACAAAACTTTTTGCAGTTAAGGTACATTTAACGTTAAGTGAATAATATGTGTGTATATATACATATATAAATGCAGCACTACGTTGCCTGTTTTGCTTAGGTCTCTTACTTAAAGATTAATTCAGAACTCCTTAGCCGCAATCAAAGACAACCGAAGAAGGTGTAAGCATAACATGATTTTGGCATGAAAAACAGAAAAAGAATCAATCGTACATAGTATTTAACCGCACACATTCATCTGAATATCGCTTTTGAGCAAGTACAGCACGGCTCGTATTCATAGTGTTAGTTACCGAAACTTTAAATGAAGCGCAAAAACCCAAAATTTATATGTTGATGCCCTGCAGCTGCATTATTTTAGCCGACGAATTCAATTAAAGTCTTTGGCGTAAGTGACTTTTGCGTTTATTTCCTCCCTTTTCTGTATGCTATGGCTTTGCCCCTATGCTCGTGTTTACGGATGTGTGTGTGCGTGTGTTTCTGATTTCTTTTTCTTTACAAATCTTCTACGAAATTAAAGCAACCAGAATACATCCAAGCGGTATCTGGCGATCGCCATCATCATCATTATCATCATCATCAGCACCACCATCATCATTTTCTGGCTCTTCAATCCTATGTCGTGTTATTTTGTTTATTTATTTATCATTTTTATTTATTTTTTTCCTAGTATTATTATTGTACGCTGTTGTTGACACAAAGGTAATATATTTGCATTTGACGTTGTTGTTGCTGTTTTTGTTTTGATTGCACTCAAACGATTTTGCGTTGGCGCATTTGAGACAAGTGATTCGTTTTCTTTTGATTATTTCTCAAAGGTTTTCTGTTTTTATATATAACATTAGCGAAGGCATACTAATTTCATCATTTTGTTTTGAAAAATCTTAAATGGAATCCTTCAATCAAGTAGGGACTGATTATATACTACGTATGACTACATATAAATATATATACTTAAATTTCTTGACATCGTACAAAAAAAAAATAACATAAATTCCGCCCACCATAAAAAAAAACTTATTTTGCTACACGAGAAAATCAAGCAGTCATCTGTTTACAATAGAAGCGTTATCACAAGAGAAAGCGAATAACACACACATAAGCAACTATCTCTAAACTTTGCTCAACGTGACCTGTTCATCGTTCTTAATATCGAGTAAAGTCGATCGCAATTTGAACATGTTACTCGACAGCAATTTTACGATTGAAAGATTTTTCGCTTTGATAGTAGGATACTCTGCCCCAATGTACTGTGCAATATATATTGTCACATATTTTCAGTTTTCTTCGTGACTTTCTTTTCATTAACACTATTCTTGTAATTGCACTTGTCGTCTCTCCGAATGGAAGAACTGTCTTCTGAAATTATGCTACTACTTAAAGCTATTTACACTTCACTGGGGATAAAAGATTACAATTCGGCATGAGTTCCCTAATTCCGTGTCTTTTGATCCTAGATGGTAGGGCTTCATGATTCGCCTTGATATGAATATAGTTTTCTTCTATTTTTTTTCATGACGATAAAAATAAACGATTCTGTTGGAATTTGTTTTTTCTCCTTTTTTCCTTTGCTTATTTTGTTTTTCATTGAAAAATCTTCCTCTCATTGATTTAAACCATAGCTTAAGCTTTTAATTTGTAAATTTTTTTCTTTTTTGCGTTTTCCTTTAGTCTCTTATAAATTTGTTTTTGTACCTGTGTGTAGCTCTGTGCAGCTTACTGTCGCCCATTTAGGTGCGGCTGTTTTTTTATTTCCTTTTTATGGCAGTATTGGTTGTTATTGTTGAGCACAAGTGTGTTTTGTATTTTTTTTTTTAACATTGGTTCTCTATTGTATGTTGTGCTGCGATGCTTTCTTTTTGACACTTGGCTTGTTTGGCTTTGTGTTTATTTGTGTTTTAAATCGTTTTTTCTTTTGTTTTTTTTTTTTTGACAGGAAACGGGAGTGTTATGTAAATTACTTGAGCTTTTCAAATAAAATCTAGGTCATCGAGTACCTTGTTGGTAATACAATTAAAATTGATAACGAAATGGCGAAGAGAGCTTTCGCTCCGCATTTAAGGACCATAAATAACAGAGGCATTTCACGACTTTGGCAAGCGATTACTTCCTATGTTCCGGACAATTAAATTTTCTTTTTTCCGAAACTGTCAAGCCCGCTTTCATTCTTTCAATTAAAAATTTACTGGATATAATACTGACAATATCGCACTGTCACTTCATTTATTATTTAAAAGAAATAGCAGAAAGTTTTGCATCAAAAATAAAAAAAATTAAAAAATGTTGTTATTATATTTGTAAAAATTTGCCGAAAAGGCTTCTTTCTTAAGAAACTAACAGCATTTGAAATGAAAATGCATAAACTTTAGAAGTGAGTTTCGAACTAAATTGCTGGCCCATTGAAATGTCGAGTATTAGTAAGAAATCTAGCGATACTCACAAACTTTGGTATTATTTATTCACACCTTGTACTCTCTTTGCCCCTTATAATAATAATAATTTATTTATATATTCAGTTATTTATTAATTCATTTCGTTAAGAAAAATAGCACCCAATGATCCCATAGGACTGAATGCAGACTTTCCAAAACCAAGCTTGTAATTACCCTCATAGTACATAAAAATCTACGCAAAATACAAATTAATTAAAATAAAAATCTAGTCGTTATAACGCGTCCAGCCAAGTTATATAAACACGTATGAATATTATTCAAACAATAAAAAACTTGTGAAAATCTTATACTAACTATTAGGTCAGAGCTTACAACTAGGCACTTAGCAACCAATACTAAACATAGCTGGTTCAATTTACGAAACGAAAAGTACTCTAAATTTGTTAGTTAATTTCAGTCAAATGCGACATTGGCAGATTGCGCATATTAAGGAGCTCTGATTCGCTGTTCTTTAACGAATGCGACATTGAGATTAAATTATAGACACCATTTAAAATTTTTACAAAGGATCGTAAGCAGGTTGAAAAGCTCATAATTGTATTTACATTCGATAAGTTTTATGAATAGGAAACTACTTGAACAGCGATTAGGGACATTAAAGTTTACCATTCCTAATAAGGCTGACGAATCAATACCAACATGTATAATTTAATTAGGAAGGAGATATAGAATATAAACATTCGCTTCTCGAACGAGCGAAGGGCTAATGGTTGCAATTTATTTTCATATGGTGCCAAAGAAACTAATGGATTCCCCCTCAAATTCATCAACGCAAACCACGAGAACCGATTATATAACCTTTGTCATAAAGATCGTCAAACTCTCTCGAACATCTTGTGACAAAATCAAGAGCAGTCCTCGGTTTATTTGTCAAATACAAGTCGATGGATACCTCAAGAATCGAGTTTTTGCGAATCTATAAAGTGTACCGCAGATAATATATTCCTTCTTGTGAATAAGAGCTTCTTACACTTTTTTAAGTTGAGCATCAAAAGCCAAATTGTCTAAATCAGATTGTACGCGATATGAATATCCATCACCATACATTAATATACAATAACACCTAATCACTGATGGAAGATTGTTGATGTATATGATAAATAGAAAGTGTCCTAAGTGACTCGATCCCCGAGGTCACAGGACGTTCGTCCAAAGCGACAGACTTCAAGAGAAATCTAAAGGATTTCTTCTACAGATAGGAGGATATTCAATTCAATAAACGTGCGGAGAAACCAGACGACTGGAGTATAACGAGCAATAACTTGTGATTATCTCTATCAAAGGCCTTACCACAATCTACATATAGAACATACGTTTGTAAGGCACGCAAAAATAATAATAATTAAAACATAATGTAGTAATAACACATAGAACAATTATTATAGTAATTATTACATTTATTAGTATTATTGTTTGTTTGTAAATTTTCCCATTTAGGTATCTTTCTGTCTGTACTTTTCTTAAGTTGAAACTTCTAAGTACTTGTTTGCCGTTGGAATTCTTGAGATCGCAAAGAAACCGCACAGTGAGAATGGCTAGTAAATTGAAAAAAGTCACAAACAAGTTTTAAAGATTTTAATATAGAATTTTGTATTTACCGTAGAGTTATCCTTTATGAAACATACGGAACTATCATCCAGGGTATCATGCGCTTAGTGTAATGTTTGCCCCCCAGATAAACGGTAAAACGTATTCGATCTTGATGGACATTGCTCTAAATAATTCTTTAAAAAAAAAATTGTATGCGTGATGACCCACACAAATGTAGGTGAAAGTTTTAAATCAAATTGATTTGCAAATAGTGCTCTAGATGTAAAAGCAAATTTTCTTATATTAAGAAGTTTTCATTTCAGAAAGTATGATTAAAACGTGCCCTTAACCTTCATTTAAACTGCTTATCTCAGAATTCAATCGCTTCTTTACTAATAAATTAATAAAAGGTTTAAAATCATTCTACTAACATTCTTAACACTACTTTCTCCAAAAGGTGTAAAAAGACACCTTTCAAATTTTAACTTAACATTAATCTCCAAGTTTTTCGACTCTTCGTTGTTAAATTAATTCAGCGATATCATTTACGTCCAACTCATTCTGGATCTAAAAATGTGGAAACGATATACCTATTTCTACCATTTTTTGCATCACCATATCAATTGAACAATGTGTTTTGTTTCCCAACCCTGATAGTGAATTCGGTACACGTGAATTTTGTTTTCGTTCGTGAAAAATTTGAAAAACACAATGTTGAAATTAGCATTCCAAGTAAGCATTGTAAGTAAGCAGTAAAACTGTTTGTAATAATATTATCTCTAAGATGATTCTAAGGATTTTCCGAATTTCAAGAAAGAATAAGGTATTGCAAAATATAAATAGCATAAGTGAAGAATGCTCTGAAATTCATGAAAGCTCACAATCTGAAAGTGAAGATGGATTGAATGTTTCTTTCGAAAGCGATCAACAATTTGATAGCGATTATGAAAATTACTCATCAGGCACTAATGAACAGTAAGATAATTTGAATGTAAGTAGAGAGCCAAAGAGAATTTGAATGAGAAATTGTTGACGGATTCTAAAGACGAAGTGGAGAAAGCAATAAAGGGGAAAATATTGAATTCTTTGTTGATGGAACTGTTTGCAAAAAAATCGAAACAAGTTCTTGTCTTGACAGACCACCTCTTCATACCACGTTCAAAGACGTATCTGGTCCAACTGGATACGTCAAAAGAAAAATTAATATTGGCAAAGTAAGCACCAAATTTTATTTAGTATTTGACAATAATATTGTGGAATACATTATAAAGAGTTCTAGGAAAAGAATCGAGGTTAGCTCGAGATCAATTGGAGGCATTTATAGTTATTTAATCCTTCCCTGTCCTTCCCTGGCAACAAAGCTTTTGCACAAAAAAAAACTTCTATTGTTGGAACTATCCGTGAAAATAACACAGAACTGTCAAAATTTGCAAAAATACAAAAGGATGAAATGGAACATTTTACAATGCACTTTTATACGTCGAATGACTGCATTCTAACAAGCAAACCGAACAATGCAGTGCTTCTGCTAAGTTCAAGACATAATCTGTTATGCATGTATTTTACAAAATTCTCGATTTAGTCGATATAAACGCATGGGTTCTGTACAAAGAAACGACGGGTGAAAATATTTCATGTAAAGATTTTTCATTCCAGTTAAAAGAAGAACTTGCAAAGGAATACAAAAAACGTCTAAAACGTTCATCAGCCTCAAGTAAAACCACATCCTTGCCAAGTCGACAGAGAAAGTGCCGAACTATTGCTTAGGTAATCAAGCAACGTGACCATGCTTGCGGCGGGAAACGTATGCGTGTGGAAAGTGCTTAGTTGAGCAACCATTATTATTTAAGATAGATATTAAAAAGTCTTTCTATATATAAAAATAAAAAAATTAATTTGATTATTGTTCCCACTATAAATATATGGTGTTAAAATATTTCAAAAGTACAAGTTATAATTACTCAGAAACTTATTTCCAAAAGCTTATAATCACCAATGCTTTGCATGACGTCTTTTTGAAACAACTTCGGCGTAAGCATAAGTGATGATGATGACAACGAAAAGTTACTATTATTTCATATTAGACATCATTATCGTTACGTATCATATTAAAACGAATAGCACAAGAAAAAAAAAACAAAATAATATTGATAATAAACTATATTTTCAAACATTTTTTTTATGAACGTGTTTGCTTTAACACAATAGTAATTGTTGCACAGCTGTGTGTAGAGATTGCGAACGCCAAGTGACAATCAGCATTTAGCGTACATTTTGTCTAAGTTTTCCACATTACTGCAACATGTGTCTGAATGGTTGGCACTTTATATGAACGTTCAACTATATAAGCTATACTGACTTCATACATAATAAGAAAACAAGTTAAAACGTTATAGCTTGGCCAGGCCGATTACCAAGTCCCCTGCGCTCTTCTCTTATTTTCTTTAGAGAATTCATGCGAGTTCGTATATAGGATGTAACTCAATGTGCTTCAAATTTAGTAAAGTTAATTCTGTTCTGTTGTCAAACTTGATCTGTCCTCGTTCACCTACTTTCGTTATAAAAGTACCTCGCCGCTATATAAGGGCTTATTTCTCAAGAAAACTCCTGTAGGAAAACACGTCCCGAAAATGGTGTTATATGGTGTAAATGTAATACAGAATATTTAAAAATATTTTGAACCTGCTTTTATCGTAATATCATACAAATTAGACTTTGTTGCGATATAAACGCTTATAGTTTGTAAGAACGCAATGAATCGAATCCTATTCGAAACCCTTCTAAACATTTCACTTCCACATGCATTGAACATATGAAAATACTTATTTTTCGCGGATGTTTTGCCAGAAATGTAGAAAATTTCTAAATTTTTTCATATAAAGATTTGTTGAAACTGGGATTTCTGTACACAGTGGTCGTAAGGATGGTTCGACGTAATTTGTTTTCGGAAGGATTCTTTCTCTGGCCAAGGAATATCAGTGCACCAATTTTGATGGAATTATCATCTTTAAATCGATTTATAAAGTGATTATGATTCAATTAGTATATGAAACAGTGGTCCATTTCAAGCCATTTTTGGCATTGCATATGTTCTTGTAAAATTAATGTGTCCTTACCACAACTCCTGCAGTTTATAATTAAGTAAAAAACTTTCTTTGGGACTTGAGTCGAGTATTGGGCACCCCATTTCTAAGGAAAGTTTATGAAAATCTTTCAATCGGTGATTAGTTTTTGGTGTTTCCCATCTGTGAATCGACGGATTATGATTATTTTTTCAGACGAAAAGGTTTACATAGTTTTGTTGATCTTTTAATTTTTATCTTTTTTAGATAATTCATTTACAGTTCCAGTTTTAGATAAGCAACGCTCGCGAGTGAGAAAATACTAGTCTTATATATGCATTCGTATTATAAAAAGTGGATACGCATTACACTGTGTCCATTTTTCCAAGGAAACACTTACTGTATGTTTGATACTAGAACATAAAATGAGACTTAAATAGTTTAATAATAGATCAACGTGAGACGAAAAACAAAAAAAACTTTGAAGAATAAAATTTGTGTGTCATCCTACCAGTTTATTGAGCGATATATAGTAGAGAAAAATTAATTACGACCCATTAAAGAGTTACCAATGGAAAAAGTGGTCTGAGGTATTACCTAAAATTTTTCCCAACACAAATAAGGCTTTCTTACCTCAAGACGGCCACAAAAAAAAAAGGATGATGATTCATCATTAGATGACGGGCGGAATATTAGCCTGACTATCTAACGTGAACGGAGAATGGAAAAGGCGTTACGGATCGAATGGAAAAGGTATACATATAAATTCTTGATCATGGCAAGTCTATTAATCGCATTAATGATCTCTGCTTGTCTGCCCGCAATTAAAGGCTGTACAAAATGCCTATGTATTTGTTGGTAGGTATAATTGACTACAAATTTTAACAGGACGGAAATCGCGGAAATTGTTCGAGTAAATGGCTCGTCAGGAATTCACAAAGTCCTCATTTCCATGACCGAATTTTGGATACTCATTACTTCCGTGATGCAAAGTATTACAAGAGTTAAGATGCCTATAAGAAGAAGAGATAATTGCAAAGTATTTCTTTTTTATCATCTGAGGCCGACTTAGTCAGCCGGTTAAGGCTATTTTTGGGCTCAATGCTTAGAAGACTTGTAAAACTATCTCCCTCCAAGTTTCACATCGAAATTGTGAACCATAACTTTTCGAAATTTTCTGTGTGGTCGCCAGGAACCTAGTGCGTTTTCAAAAAAAGTCATTACATAAGAGCGAAGTACTCTCTACTTATCTTTAGTTTCGTGAACCTGAGTGCTCCAACGAAAAACGATCGCTTGGGGGACAGATGGGTGGCTACACCAGCATCACTAAAAGAGTAAAAGCTGCAATGTATATTTCTCAAAACTGTTCACATCCCTCACTAAGTTATAATATTTCCAAAAGTAAACCTTTGCTAACAACGATTTCGTAGTTTATGTAAAACATTTTCAAATCTTCAGATATTGTGCACGAAGTCAGTCTAATTTGAAAAATTAAGCAAAAATTAAGGTATTTTTTGAAGACTTCACCGTCGGTGTTATTGCGACTTTGTAGCCCGGTAGACGAACAAAGAGAGGTCTGATGGAAGTAGAAATGCTTATATGGCATTGCTGGCATTGTTCGCTAATTTGATAAATATTACATATCCCAACATAAACTTAACTTGCCGCTGATTTTCAAAAAATATGAATGCAAAAGAATGAATCATCATGAATTTCAATTAATTATATAAAAGATGAGTAAATAAGAAAATTAATCCTAATGGCTTTTTCTTTGAAAAGGAAAAAAAATTAACTTGAATTTCGTTATAAAACACAAATTTTAAAAGTTGAAAAAAAAAAAAATTTATTCACACACAACTTGTTTTGATTTTTATTTTTTGTTCCGAAACCCACAAGAAAATTGTAAATTAATTGAAATTTATTAATTTACATGAATGATCGAAATTGTATGAATTAATTTTGCGATAACGAAAAACCTAATCAAAGTAAATGGTGTTTTCAGCGCCACAGCTCTAATTAGATAACAATTTACCAATAAACACACATGGACAGACACACGTCTATACCTTACAAAGCTAAGCATAAATATTAAATGAACATACGAAAAAAAACTTTAGGCCATAATAACAGCAAGAACCAGGCGAACGAGAGATAGGGAGGGACAAGGGGATTAACAAAGCTAAAAATCACAAATACAATAACGTTAGGAAATCAGCATTAGAGCAACAACAAAGCTAGCACAGCTGTGCGATTTCAAAATGCGTGTCCGAAAAAAATGAAAATAAATAAACAAAAATAAGTTAAAGATATCGATTGATTAAAATTGTCTTTCACCCCCCCTTCGCACAGCACCAAAAACAACAACAAAAATAAAATGAACGAAAACTAAAAACCAGTTTTTAGGAATAGCGTCCATATTATGCCTTTTTTTATCCAAACATTTCATACTGAAACAATAACAAGGCGTGGTGTATAGTTTGCACTTAAAGTATATTCGCTGAATAAAACCTGCCAAAATATGCCAATTAACCTAAAAAAAAATACGCAAGAAAAACTAGCAAAAGAACTAAATTTGAAAAAAAAAATTAAATAAACGAAAAAAAAAAATATATATATAGAGGAAAATAAATCGAACAATTTCGCAAACAAGTCAAGTTCATTCACCCGCATTGCAAAATCACAACAATTTCAAGGCGGAAATAAAAAACAAATTGGAATTAAACGAATTTGTAGCAACACATGCAAATATTAAGCAAATACTTATTTGTTTGCCTTATAGTCTCCGCAAGTCCATAAGAGCATTTTTGTGTGTGTACGTGTGTGTGGGTGTGTGTTTATATGCTTTTTGATATGATTATTCTACACTTCATTGACTGTCTAAACTTTGACCCCATCAATTTGTCGTAAGACATATCTGTATAGTGTCAAATTGCCATTTGGCTTTAGCTACTATAAACACCGTTGCCCGACTGCTTTTGATTTCATTTATAACAACGTGCGCCGCAGCCTTAACATCACAAGCGTAGCTACTTACAAAAGAAAAATCTATGTAAAACTTTTGTTATACAAAAGTCTAACGTGTATAGACTTTCTTGGTTACCTATTTTTTCTTTTTTTTTCTTAATTTTTGGAGACAATGCCAGGCCTATTGTCAAAAAAAAAGTTTACATAACGAAATGTTTATTTATTTACACAAAGCTGTCTGCATAGATATATAACAATAAAATAAATTTTTATAGGCTTTATGTAAAGCAATGACATGTAAACATTTTCTATTGGTGGACAAAATCTAAAAATGAAAAAAGTTTTGAAAAAGGGACTAATACAAATAGGTCACCAGCAATAAAAAGAAAAAAGACGCAGTTGACAATCAGACTGTAAGTTAATAGATAATAAGATTTTAAGATAATCTATCGTAAAGACAAAATCCAAACTAAGAAAAGTTTTTCAGTTTACTTAAGTGACGTGTATTTTGACCTACTATTTCTCAACTGCAGGGTTACGCAAGAAAAAGAAATCTTAGGAAAAATCTTAAATCACTGCGAGCTCAAATGCCGAAATAATTCATTGAAAATATCTGCAATCTGAGGTTGAAAAAAAATTGTACATTACCTACGCGAAAAATACCCTTAATAAGCAAAATGATATAATTTGTTTCACCTAAACTAAACTTGTTGCTACTCTTTCCGCCGATTACTTTCTTCCGCAATCAGAAATCATAAGAAAGTCTTTTAGAACAGCCTGCTTATACAGTGGCTGCAAAGAAGTTTTAATCGCCAACTTAGTGCTTGCGTAAAGCTTCCTTCAGCTATAAAACTAGCAGTCACATCCGCCAATTGTTAGTAGAATCAAACTACCACTGTTACTAAAACAGCATCACGACCCTGCCCAAATTCTCAATTGTATCATAAAGAAGGTTGTCTCCTGCAGCCTGAACAACTTGCAAGAATTTTAAACGCTGGCATAGAAAAGGAGGGTGACAAAAAATGTTCATAACTTACCTTGATAAATCAAATGACGTCCCATTTGAGCTATGGTAATATGCTCAATTAAATAGTTAAAACAGAATAGCTCCTGAAAAAATTAGGCCAAGTCCATTGATCGATGGGGAACATTCTGTAGTTTTACTGCAAAAATGAACACAATTTTATTTTTATCTATGTAATCAATCACTCGGGGGATATAACCCATTGGTGTGATAATGTAGCGGTTAGAAGGAAGTAAGGAACGATAAAGAGATAGGGAGATGCTGGTCACAGTAGCTCAGCTTTACATCAATAATAGAGTTCGGCATTATCGGATGCTTTTCATATTGCTCGAGCATGGGTACTTTGCGTCAATTGTCCGCGTTCGCGTTAATTGTTGACACTGAAAACGGAACTAATCGTTTGACTATGTTGGCCTCATTTCGGGACTTTGCTACTAGTGTTCGGCATTATCGGATGCTTTTCATATTGCTCGAGTATGGGTACTTTGCATCAATTGTCCGCGTTCACGTTAGTTGTTGACACTGAAAACGTAACTAATCGTTTGACAATGTTGGCCTCATTTCGGGAGTTTGCTACCATTTTTGCAGCTTTAGCCATTTTTAAACAAAATTCTTTTCTCGCGTACTCTATGAAATTCTAAAACTATCTGTTGACAAAATTGCCCCGAATATTTCGTTTGAATCCATATCCACGTGTTATAAAGAATTATTTTAATGTTTATCCATACTATAGTCAGTTACCAAATCGTCTACTTTAGACTAGTGACTCATTTTAATCCATTAGGAAAAGGAAAGAGAGCAAAACTAGCGAAGTGAGCACAATTGTATTATGTTCCTCAATTAAATCATTTTTGATTTTTTCGCAAGAAATTGCCGGCACAAATAATTATCGATTATTCAAGCATCTCGAAAAGCTGCTAAGCTCAGCTTTTTTTATTTTATTGTATGAAAATATGTTAAAGGACGTTAAAACCTATCAGAAAAACTAATTTCATTGCAATATCATGTGATTCCATTGCAGACAAAAGCGCCCGTCTTATACGTAAAAATTAATCAAAAAAAAAGTATAGAGATATGCCGCTAAAAGACCCACAAAATGAGATACATGATATATTTGCAAATAATTTCTGAACGCATGAATGTGGAACGACATATGTATGTAAATTACAATTTATGCTCTACTTCGCACCGGCAATCAAACCCGAGCTTAAAGGTTGAGCGCCCCGGGGACCAACAACTGAGCTAAATTTCATGTCAAAGAATTATAAAATCTGAAAGTAAGCGACAGTGTTCATGCTGGCTGGGTTGGTAAGGGGGTGCTATTGATGACCATGACGTCGGGTTCAACGCAATTACAAGCGAACCGTTGTTTCTGAATATTTTCTTGCATGTAATTTTTTCTTTAATATGATCTTTCGCCAAAATAAAGAACGCCCCCCCTACATAATTTTAAGAAATTGTAGAAAAAATTATAATAGACGATGGCACGTGATGATGATGTCGCGACAAATTTAAGTTTTTCCTTTTTTTTTTTGGGATGTTGAATACAGATGAACCAAAGGTTTTTCTTTAAGACAAATCAAAAAGTTGAGAATTGTTGGAGGATGTATAAAGGGCTTTTGTCTGTGATGAATGCTGAACATGCCACTGAAATTAAGTTTTTCTTATCGATTTCAGCTTCCCTTAACACATATTAAAAAACTAGAATTACGATAAGTTTTTCAAGTTTTTATGCCCTGCATTTCTTGGCGTATAAGGGTAGTAATATTTAACGTGCGGATATACGGACAATACCCACAAGAACTAGAGATAGGTCCACCTTTAATTGCTTTATATAAACTTGTCTGCCTGTCTATTTTTCCTTCGTTTCATCTCTATCCATGTATTCTTGCGTTCAACCTACAGATCGCAATTTTTGAGATATTTGAATCTAATTTGGTGCACTGCCGGGTTTTGTCTCAAAGGCGAACGCTATAGAAAACGGTTCATATCGCACCACTTTTTCGATAACAACTTCGGATAACAAGTTATTTTGAAAGACCATTGTATGAATAAGTTTATTAAGTGGAGTGGTGTATGGTATTTAACGGTAGGCCTACTATAATGCTTATACTTGTTGACAGTTAATGTCGTACTTTATGTATATAGAGAGGGCATATATGGGGGCTTTGGCGGAGACAAATACAGAACATAGCAATGAAATTAGATTTTTGTGATAACTTTCAGTACCCTTCAAGATCTCTTCAGTGACTGTACTGTAGGTGCACATGACGAAACTTAAACTTAACTTTTGTGACCATAAATATTGGTCTGTTTGTTTTACAGGCGCATTTTTAGTTTTAATAGATTTTAATGTTTTTTTAATTTCGTATTAAATTGTAGCTTAGCAAATTTTTTATTTATTTATTTTTTATTTACCGACTTATACATGAAATTCAACTATATAAAATTAGCGGTCGAATTCAAGTAAAACTTAAGAGAAAATCTTATACTAATTGTTTTAAAAACTAGTATACAATATGAAGAAGATATAAAAACAGACGAGTAATAAAAACAAAAACAAAGCAACTTAAAAATAATAATTCATATATAAATAAATAAAAAGGAAAAAAAGCATGTACGCAGCTAGCACAGAAGCACACCCGCAACAAGAACAGATCCAGGTTGCAAGTGAACCCCTAAACCATTGCAAACATGCATAAGCTTGGCAACCGACACGTTAAACAACACCATACAATATACGAAAAATAAAAAAAAAAATAAAAGAAATTAGATATTACGAATGCAAGTTAGTTTAAGTACGATAAAGGTAGATCGCGCGTATTAAGCAAACTTGCTTTAATAGACTTTAAAGAGTTCAATAATAAAAATAAGTGAAAGACGTCATTTAGGTTTTTGCAAATAACGCTAAGCTGGTTAAGCAGCCCATAATTGTATTTACATTGGCTAAGCGCAATCAAGATAAATACATTATAAATAAATATATAAATGCATATGTACACATATTAAGAATATTTTGTTGCATGTATCACAAACTGCTGGAATTTTGATGATCTAGAGTAGAGCTAGAGTAGTAAACAGCGCTTGAGAAGTGTATAAAACGAAGTAGATTAAATGTAGGGTGTACACATTTTGACATTGACATTATGATTTATTTAATCAATTATTAGTATCAAATTTTAAATGATTGCAAAAATAGGTGAAAATCTTGCCTAAACACAGGCTAATCAACTTGCCGACAAATAAATTTCGAGTACAGTAAAAAAAAGAAAAAATCAACAAAAAACATTATTTATTCCTTACTCATTCTGTGTGTACGTACACATACATACCTACGTATATGTATCATTGATTTGTACTTAAAAATAGAACAAGAAAAACTAAAAAACACGTTTGATATCAACAATTTGCAGACTTTGATTAACTTTGTTTATATATCAAAAAGATTTTTTCCGCAAAGTTCGATGAAAAAAATATATTTATTTGTATACATATATACATATATAAATGCGAAACAAAATAAGCTCGTGTGTTGAGTTTATTAAAGCAACAAAAATAATGTATTTATGTGCAGATCTTAAGAAAAGCACACACTACAGCAACAATAACAAATTTAAGCCGGTAAGGTGGCTCTGATTGCTGTCTAACTGGCTGACTGACTGTTAGCAGATATTGTATTATATTTGTTGTTGGGTTGACTGTTTGTTGTTTGCTCGGTTGGTTTGTTGTTTCGATGGTTGGTTGGTTACTTTGCTGATGACGCCGCACCTTAGCTGTTATTTCACGTGTATGTATGTATATGTGCTTATATATTTCTACAACTATTGTTGTTGTATCTTATAATAAATGCAGTTAAAACATAACATTAATATAATAAATGCCGTCCACGCAGTTTACTTATTTTTTCAACATTTCTTTTTTTTGTTTTGTTTTTAGTGATTTAAAAACTTTATAAAATTGTAATTTGTGTCTACGGTATATATACATTCATGCACATATATATAGATATATACATATACAAATGAATACATTTTAGGTATGTTCGTACATATGTCGAAAATAATAAACATGGCGGTAGCCGCTTGTAAACAAAAACTCAACGCCATAGGTTCCTGTGTTTCATCATTAGTCTAAAACATTCATATCGTGTTGTTTGTTATTTTTTGATGTAAAAGGAAAGAAACCTGTTTTTAAAAAGTATTATAAATTGCAAGAGCGAAAGATATAGAGATTTGTATAGCTATCTAAGTGTACCTATATATATTTAATATTTAGTTTACTAAAAGTTTATATTTCAAAAATGAAGCTGACACTTACTAAAAGTAGTTAAAAGCTTTCGTAAAAATTTCGAAATTTCGAAATAATGTGAACTTGCGAATAGAACGTATAAACTTGAAGGTAAGCCCGTAAACAGCTGAGTCACTGGCAAGTTAACGTCGTTCAAAACAGAAAGGTACGTAAGGCATTTAAAAGGTTATAAGTAATAAATAAATAAAAATAAATTTCACTCATCGACAATACTCCCACTTTTCGTTTGTATTGATATGACAACCAATGTGATCTTCCCTAGAAGTAAAGAAACAGAAGGAAAGAAAGGAAAAGTGCGAAACTTATCTGAAAAAAAAAAAATTAAATTTCACTACTATACGATATTGACTTAGTGCCGCTACTTTTTTAATTTTGTGCTGCTACTGTTAAATTATCCCTAATGTATATGCAAGAAATTTTATCGCGCTGTATCTGTTTGTAATTTATAAGTGACGAGCAAAACTACCAAAGATATTTCTTTTAAAAACAAAGGTGGTGCCAGTTATGCCGTAATGTGGGTGTGTTCTTTGCTCATTTTTAATACCAATCTAAGTGCATAAGTTCCAATATTTCTGTCAAATGTAAGCCGATATCTTCCCAAACCTAAGAAATTTTTTTGCAGCCAGATAGAAAGTCGAACAAGCTTAGATTAAATAAGTCTTTTATACTAATCAAGAACATATATGTTTTACGTAGTTTCTGGAACTTCCAGTTTTTGACGGTTTCAAACGTTTTGACAAAACGCATATGATTATCTCTTATCCTTTGATAGTAGGTATCATCACTTTAATATTAGATTGAGAGAGCTATGCATTTTCGGCTTTTGATTAGTTTTAATATAGTATTCATCGGAGGTATTTCAAATTTAAATAATGCCTTTCATTGCTTCAAATTGTCTATACAACATGTGCCGCGGAATCCATATATTTTGAGCAGATGCATAAAAGAACAGCTATTTGAACTTTACTGTTTTGTCTGTCGTATGAAGGTCATTGCTTTGTAAGAACCATATGGATTCGTCAACAGTAGCGACATCTTTTTGTCATCCTACGACCCTGTTGGGTGCTGTGTTAAACATATCCTGTAAGATCCACAATCCATTTATCTCATGCTAGACTTGTGTGTTATTATTACAACGATGGTCATAATGAAACTACAGCTTTTCTAGATTCATTTTTAAACAACAATCGTATTCTGAACAAGAGCATAGAGGCGTCACAAGTAACAAGGCATTTTTCTACTGTGCGGCTGGCGGGGAGTGAACACCCTGTTATAAAGTAAACCTGATATCGGACTTTTTTCTTATGAGCATTCCTTCGGAATACCAAAATAGACGCAACATAAAAACAATTCCAACAAGAATCTGTATTGTTCTCTTTCATGACTATTCAGTGACCATAACGTCAAAACATAACCCCAAGCGAAATAAAACTATATTTTAATTTGATTTTAATGTTTATAAAATTAAAAAAAAAAAAATATTACAAAAGTTTTGATTTTTTCTGCTGTAAATTACTTAAATTAAATTTAGATCAAGTTTAATATACTTAGAGTAAGAACCTATAATTAACCAACACGCTTACATGAATAATGAATGATTGATAAATAACTTAAATAAATGACAATACACACAGGCACACATACAGCTACACTTATGAGGTACAATAGACATAATATGATATAAACACAATGGCAACGATAAAGTAGAATGATTTTGGAATAAACATAACAAATTAATGATGATAATAATGATATGTAATAAATAACAACCACATTACAGCAATAATCTATAAGCGTTTGTGCAAGCATACGCGTACAAAAAAATGTAAGTTAAGACCTAAAGCAAAGAAAAAAATATAAGAAAAATCTAGAAAAAAATTTCTAAGGTGTGACTAGACAAATGATAGACACCACAGAAACTACTCATTTAAATAAATTAATTTAGATGAATTACATTT
This sequence comes from Glossina pallidipes, assembly GCA_000688715.1. Lineage (NCBI taxonomy): Eukaryota > Metazoa > Arthropoda > Insecta > Diptera > Glossinidae > Glossina > Glossina pallidipes. The sequence goes on from KK499765.1 coordinate 5,347,703, forward strand.
AAATTAAAAGTTTGAATAGAAAAAAAAAAATGAAAAAAAAATCAAATTAAGAGAATTTTTCGTTTAATGATTAATAAATAAATAAATTAAATAAATATTAAAATAAAAGACATATAGTGGGAGAGAGAAGGAGTCAGAGAGAGGGAGAGAGAGAGAAAGTTACAAAGTTCGCTATGGGACGATGCAATGCGATCTTAGTTAATTTTTGGCATTAATAACGAAGAAAAAGTCTTTGGTCATTGGACTAAGCGATTTGACAAACTATCGTAATGAAAAGGAGAGTCATTGTAAATATCTCTACACTTAAGTGAAATCATTTCCACACTCAATTGAAAGTACGAAGACGCAAGTTCCTTAAGGTAATGATCACGAATTAGAGTTAATGTCTTACACTACTTACACACTTAGAATGTTTGTATTCAAGAGCTCGTCATCAAAGAAATACTGAGAACATTTGCATTCAAAACTCGTTCATTTGTCTTATTGAAGAGTGATGAGTCACTCTTGTTGTTGTAGAATGCATGTAATCCTCATCTTCTTCGCCTATACTGCTGCATACACTGTCTGCGTAATAGATACGCGGTTGATGCGAGGGATTGATGTTCTCATTGTAGTCCGTAGGAGAAGAATAACTATTTTGCATATCTTGCCTATGCTGCGGCATGTTCTGCTGATGTTGACTAAAGGGACCGCCTGATTCCATGACAGCAGCTTCCTTGGGTGACGATTGGCAACCATTTTGTAGGTGTTTGCCCAACAAGGACATGCGAGAAAACGATTTAGTACATGAAGGACAAGAATATTTCTTAACATCCGAATGCGTTTGCATATGAGCCCGTAGATTAGAACGATCGGCAAAAGCACGATTACAATGCTGGCAACTGAACGGTTTCTCACCAGTGTGCGTTCGAATATGACCTTGCAGTAGCCACGGTCTTGAGAAAGCTTTACCACATATAGGGCACTTACAGGGCAAAGTATGAGTTCTGATGTGCATTTTCAAAGCACCCAATGAAACATAGGTTTTATCACAATTTTTACAGTTAAAAATCTTTTTCACTTGATTACCCTCAGCCGCAGGGCAATGAAATTGTTGATGTTTGTTTAGACCCGAGAAAGTTGAATAAGATTTGCCACAATCATCGCAATGATAACGTGGCACACCTACCGGTTTTTGCATAGATTGTGTTGAAGCCAGCGTTGAAGCTTGTATAAGAGCAGCTGCTTGATCGGTGGAAAATTCCGAAGAATCGTAACTTTCATTACTACCCTCCGGATTGCTGCGTATTATTTTGTATTCTGTACTCTCGAAAGCGTGACTCTGCTGATGTTTCACCAAACCGGCATAAGTTGAATAGCATTTGTTACATTGTTGACACTGATAATATAAATCGTTAGAGGTTTTCAATTTTAAACCCAAATTTGTATTGTTGCTTAAAGGTTTCAAGACTTCTTTAACATTGTAAGTATTATTGCGATGATAATTGTTGTTGCTGCTACCATCACTGTACTGCTGCATTTCGTTAACGCTCTCTTGATGGGGATGAAAATTTTGCAAACCCAAAAGAGCTCGTGCTACGTGATGCAAGCTGACACTATCGCCCGAGGCGTTGACAGACGACGATTTTACACTTAAATCTTGAGGCTCCGAATAGTTATCCATTATTTGATTATAAGGGTCACTACCTTCCAACACATGGGGGGGAGTTTCTCTAGAAAGGTTGCTGGCATGCAAACAGCCTTCATATTCGGCTATACTTTTCATTAGATTATTATTAAAATTCCGCATAACTGGCTCAATAACTTCCTTATCCCTTGGTTCAGTTTTGATCGAAACGTTACAGAAATTTCCATCTCTTGGAAAGTTAAGAAGAGGAGGATGAGGAGAAGATATCAAGTTCATGTGAGTTGGTGAAATGTTTTGTAAACGAATAGATGGAAAACTTTCTAATTGCTGTTCTTCTTCGGCTTCTCCTGGTTGTCTTTCCGGTGGTAAGGGGAAATCTCCATAACCTAAGCGAGCTAAACTACGTGCAATTTCTTCCCGCGTAAAGACTTCCGGGAAAGCTTTAGCAATTTCCCTCGTCTCCTCCCAAATACGTCGGGCCAATTCCTCTTTGGATTGAGCATTAACTTGAATTTGTATTTCTGCACTTGAGTCGATTTTTGTCGATGATACGTGAGAATAAGCTGATTTACTTAAATCCACTGGACCTTCGTCTAAAATTTTTAATTTAAATAATAAAAAAAATATCACGATAATTTTCTTGTGAAAACAATCGTCAAAAAACACTTTGTTACTCACCTTGCCGGTCCTTAAGATTTGTATTCACTTCCGCAGCTGTGTCCACTAGTAATATCGGACGCTTCTTTAGCGGACATTTGCGATAATTTATTTTATCCATATTTTTAAAAAAATTTTATTTTTACCTTTCATTTAATTTCCAAAAAATTTGTTTCCCCGTTCCGTGTTTCCCGTTTGAAATTCATTTATTGAGTGATGCAATTAGGTCTGCGATTACTTTATTTTATGTACTCGGAAATTCTGTGTTCATCCCTCATGACCTTCCCTATATTATGATTATTGTTATTATTATGATTATTTTAAATAGCAAATCACATACACATTCGCTCTGGCAGTGCAATACATTATTTTTCGATCTTGCAAAGCATCTGAAATATGCTTGAATATGTGTATCTGGTGATCTTCAAATTTCAACCACCTCATTGGACACACAATACAAGTATACGACCAAATACAATGTAAAGAAAAAAATACATGTTAAAAACCACACCAGATGTTCTCCGAACAAGCTGCTATTGCTGTTACTGCACACAGCGCATATTCATGCAGCACGTGCCACATGCATATATGAGTACGAGTACATAATCTACGACATGCATGTGCGTTAAAAATCCACCAAAAACATTATTTTTGTTGTTTTTCATAGCTTACAAGATCATGATCATCATCAACAGCCAGCCAGCCAGCCCAGCAAAACGACTGAGATTATTTTTAACATAAACACGTACGTATACATATATCTTACTCTTCCTGATGAGAGTGCTCTTGCTGGAAATTGTTGCCCCTTTTTTCGTTTTATACGTTTTCAAACACCTGGAGTTATGTCTCATTATTGAAATTTACTTGAAAATTACTTATAGGTGTGCATGTATATGGGGTGGAGTTTTCTCATTTATGAAAACGTACACACACATATATTTACCTATTTATCTGCAGACAAAATAAAGAAATTTAATACTCTCTTTTATGAAAAGAAAAAATTTTTGTCTCGTGTTTATTGTCTGACTGGTGGAGCAGGTTAAAATAGTAACGGATATGAAGGCAATCAAAACGACTCTTAATATTTTAATAAAGAGCTTACTCTTCAAAACCTCTTTACCTCTGAAGTCTAGCTCTTTTAGTTAAAGCGCTTTAGACTGATTCTCTTAAAGTTTGTGTTTCATTTTCACTGGTTTTTAAAGTTAAGAGAAGGTTGCTTTATATGATCACTAACTTTGATATTTAAGTTAAATTTTATCTTTTGAAAAGTTCACGTTATCTTGAGACGCACTTAAAGTAGGATTATATTATGTCTGAAATCAATTTTCTAAGTGAGAATATATTATGTGAAAGTTTCAAACTTCACGTCGTTTTTATTTTAACCAAAAAACTTTTCGATAATATTGTCGTTAATAGCTTTTTTAAAAAAAAGTTTAAAACTCAAACTGTACGGAGCATCTAGCCCTATAGAGATCTTAAAAGCACCATTAAATCTGAATCAAATATTTAACTATATTAATCGAGGTCTTATAACGAATCCTGCCATGATGTGGTCCTCAGGCATTCATAAGAATAAAAACAATAATAATTAATATGTTATTCCGGTTGTTTACAGTTTAATTTCATTTATTTATCCAAATGAGTTGTATATAAAAATAAGATTTTATAGAATCACATTTAAAGAATACCTTCAAGACATAAAAAAATATTTCATGCAAGTTCTCCATAATCTTCTCTCTGAACAGTTCACAATTCGTACCGAAACAATTTAATGTAATATTGCGATTACTATTCTAAAATGATATGCACAGTTCTCCGGCGTACCTTTTTCTCAAATTGCGAGCCAATTGGAGTCTTCCGGTTGAAAGTGCCGGGTTCGTCCCTGACTGCGAGCCTATGAGCCAACGTTATAAAATTCGTTATAATAATGAAAGATGTTACTTTATGCAGCATAACTAACTCCAAGTTTACCAATATTTTCTTTATTATTAATTGTAATGTAAATTATTAATTGTTAACAAATTTCGCTCTTCTAAGTTAGGACTTGTATCACTAAATCGTGGATATTCTTTTCAAGAAAAATACACTTCAAAATTCTTTTAACTTAAAGTTTCTTTATTTACAATCTATTTCTTTAAGGGCAAGATTATTTACGTTTTACTTGGCAATACTCTTGACTTCTAAACTCCAACATTCTTTTTCGACTCAAACGTTTTTGTACGACTCAATGTTTTTTTCCGACTAACTCTGCCTTCCGCAAATAGTCTATTTATATACCTTTGCAAGCATGTTACTATTACCTACTTCATGGCTTCATTTTTAATCCGTTAACTTGCTTTTCCGCTAATCGTTTTCCTCGCGTCGCGAATGCGCACTGGTATTTTCCCTCTCTGGAGATTTTATTACTTGGGAAAAATCAATTAGTTAGCTTCAACTTGATTTGGGATTTCCTTAACAGCATAAAGTAAAAAAAAGCAATATGAAATAGTCAAAAAGTTTAAGTGCAAATGAGCCGCTGATCGTGTGCAGATTAGGGTTAAAATCACTAGTCTAGCCATCTCGTCTATCTTTATTCAAAAACAAAGCCGACAGTATTAATTGCGGGTGTTCATCTTATATTAGTTGTAGAACGTGTTTCTTCGGTCTAAATAAATTATAACAATAACAATAATAAAAAGTTGTACTAACTGTTGTGCCTATCAATCTTCGGCTCTTATCTGTACGCGCACATGTCTAGCTAAAGCTCATAGGATATATGCACAGTCAGTCCCTGACATTCTCAGAAAAGCACATCACTATGAAACGAATAGCAGAAATAAAAGGAAAACCTTGGTCGACTTTCTCGTTATCGGAAAAGCGCCTATTTTAAGTTCTATTCCCCATATAACTGACAGGGTATATATTGTTTATAAAACAACACACAAGTCTTTCGATGTTATCCATCAATTCTTTGAATATAGTCATAAAATTACAAGCACTGCTCAGACAGAACGCAAACAATAAGAAACAACTGCTACTTAAAAGGACGAAAGCCTTTCATTCAGTAATGCTTAGCCCATTTGAACACGTTTTCCAACTTGATCAAAATTATCCTATAAATTCTTTCCCCATTCGCCAGGTGCTTTTCCGTCGACTACCTAACAACTAGCACTAGTTGTTTCCAAGCGATAGTTTCATTACATTGAGGGAGTTCATAAAATGCTACATCCAGCTAACCTCGTAATTGCTTTTGTTAGGATAGTTGTGGTTTGCCGTCCGTGTTAATGGTTGCCACAACTATCGTGCTTTCGATTTTGTACTTCTGTAATTTTGCGTCAACAGTTATAATTCAGCAGCCTTTTCTATTAAAGATGGAAACTAATTGCTTTCCCGTTCGTCATTTTTATAGTGGCGAGCTTGACTTCTTCAAAATTTGCAAAGACTATACTCTGCACACGTCAGGGAAATAGATTATACTGTAAGGTAGAGTTTGCAGGTACATCTTGCCGTTGGAGAAGGCACGGTTTAAAATAAATCACAGACAAATATGCGAAATCCATATCCTAAAAAAAGTCCGCGTGCGCAAAGGTTTGTTTTAACACCTGGCGCTATGAAACAGGCGTGGAAGATATATTCCCCTCCGGATCAATCTGGGATAAGAAAAATCTATAGTTATTATATAAAAGTTACAATTAATTTTATTAATAGGTGACACGTCAGTTGAGATCTCAGAAAGACTATTTTCATACTGAAACTTTGGATTGTTCTACACAATATTTCTGTCAAATTTTAGATCCATATCTGTAATGCAAACAAATAAGATCGATTATATGCCATATAAGAGCCTTATAAGTTGGGATAAAGCTTATTATTTGCTCTCACCAAGTCTTCGGGACATGCCAAATAAGGTATCGCTGGTATATAGTGATATTCATAAATAATAATTAAGCGTAAGTCGGCTGTGGCTACTCTTTCTACATCCTTCTCTCCTTCTCCGTTTTTCTGGGCAGCAACGTGTGCCAACTATAGGGAACATCTTCTGAATGACTAGTCATATATAAAAATAAGTGTTACGTAAATCATTACATACATATACTTTTTTTTTTTTTTTTTTGAATACACACTTATTATTAAGATTGCAAAATTACTTCGGTTTGTTTTCAGCTACGCACAAGATTCTTTAAATTGATCAATTTTTTCCTGAACCTGGGACATAATTTTGAAAATTGTTTCAGTGTTTTATTATAAACACAACGTCAACCTTAAAGGCTCTCTAAGATTGGCATGAATATGAACAATTGAAACATTATTATATACTTTTATACAGGAAAATATCTCCAAAAATTAAAAATAATTTCTCTTTTTTTCTGAATTACAATACTTTTGTCAATTTAATACAATACCAAAATGTTTGTGGTGGCAAAACTATCTATATATATGTGTATATATAAATCAAAAATTTTATAACGACTTTTTTCTTTTCTAAAGCTGGAGATATTTAGCACGCACCATAAACCAAATTTTAGCAGATGTAGGAAGAATCGACGCTAAGAGAAAAAAATTCTTAAAGAAATCTTTTCAATCAAAATTTAAAGCGATGCGAATCGATCCGATAGTAGAAAAAGAACGAAAAGTAGGAACAGATAGAAGGAGAGAGAGAGAAAAAAGACGAAGACGGAATCAATTCTCATTTAGCTAAGGGTTGATAATTTAAGTTCAAAAATATCCTTCGAATAAAGAGATGATCGTTACACCCTTAAAGGGTGCCAAAGAGCAATAATAAAAGAATAGAGGTGCATTGTACCAGGTAAAATTGGCTCACATGTATGTCTTCCATCCACTAAATTTTTGAAAATGTTTTTTTTCTAGCACAGGACAACTGTTAATTATTCCTTTTCAAAAGAAACCTGGTGCCTGCAAGGTAATGCAAATAGTACGCGCACATGCATGACTTGAAGTTTAATTAATTTTTTTTTATTTTTGGGTGGTGGTAGTTCTCTTATGGATGCTGCTTATGTACAATAATATCTTGTTGCCAGCTGCTGATGCATATTTCTACTAAAAACACTTATTTGGTACTTGTTGTTTATTGCGTTCGAGGAAATTTTAAAACATTATACATACCGACAGACTTCAAACTCAGGCAATACAATTTTCAAGAGTATATGGGAAGCTGGGACACAAATGTTTGCAATGCTTTTTTGTAAATATGTTTTTTGGTCTTTTATATAAAATGATTTTATTTCATTACTTTTATTTATTTTTTTTATTTTTGTTTGACATACTTTCTGCAGTTGTGGCATTCCTCATAATGTGTTAGAATGTTTCTAGTATTCGTTTCAGTATCAAAAGAATGTGTAGTTGAAAATTGTGAAGACTTGGTGACTTATTCGTAGCCCATTTTTTTTTTATTTTTAAACATATCCGCCTGAGTGGCCGAGTAGGGAAGAGCCTTGACTAGCAATTCAATGGTCGTGGGTTCAAATCTTAAGTGCGGTAGCGTTTTTAATAATAATAATAATAATAACAATAATAATAATAATAATGTTACTAAAAAATAAAGCCGAAAGCCTTAGATGCTAGTGCTTTAAGACTTTAGTCATAGAATTTATTCTCTGCCTAAATTTATATAATAATAATAGTAATAAATATTTTTAAATATAGGTTATACAGTGGGCTTTCCGTTTGGACGAATTTCAATAACTGTCAATTGCAGAAACTGTCAATGTTTCTGCTAAATTTGTGAAAGATAGCTTCTTCTTCGAGGCCAGGAAAGTGTGTAAACACAGACAGACGAACATAGGGGTACGCTTAAATCAATTTGGAATTTAGTGCTGATGAAGAATATATATATAGTTAACGGAATCCATAAAAATACCTTCCAGGTGTTGCAGATTTTTTGACAAAGTGAATATATTAGTCATCCTTCGGTGAAGGGTGTAAAAACGGGTGTTGGATGTGATTGTTATGCTAAAGAAACAAGAGTTAAAAATTTTTTTATGAAAATACCATCAAGGTTCTGTGTTGGCAATGGATGCAGAAAATAGCCTCCTACTCTTTCGCGGAAAGCTTTGAAAGTGAAATAACACAAGAAACTTTAAATATGTTATTTTAACACATTATGTTAAATTGAATGAAATTAATGAAAAAAGTATCAATCATATCTTTGCACGTTTTTTACCTTTCTTTTTTTAATCATCCGCTACGTTAACTAAACAGTTTAAGGAATTTGTGTCAAATTATTTCGTTAAAACATTAATCATAATGATAAACTTATTAACATCAAAAATTAAATGTCGCCACCGATAATATTTTTATGCGAAGATGAAATTAATTTATTATTCTATTTATTATTATTTTTTATTTGCTTATGGTTTACTTATTTACTATAATTTATTTATTATTTACTTTTTTACCACTAATTAAATATGTTGGCAAATTCGTTCGTGTTTTCATTTACTAATAAAGCAAACAAACCGGTTACTAACAGCAATCAACAATACGCCGAGTGAGTATGATACCTCCTACTCTCATCATCATTGTCATCATCATCATGATCCACGATTAAACGCGGTCTCATCCCGCAATAAACGAAGTACGATCCGTATCTATAGTACACTTTGATTGCATTTTTTTTATTTCATATCGTTCCAAGTAACTTTAAATATTCAAAAACATTAAAACATATAAACGTAATATACACATGCAAGCATAATACCATACGTATACTACAGGCATAAGTTTGGTATAATCTACGTTTGATAGGACACATAAATAATAAACATTTTCGAAAACATTTCGTCATGAATGCGATTGTAAGATAAATTTTATACAACTTTTAAAGTAAGAAAGAACAATTTGAACAGGAAACATTTTACTTTTATTTATATCATACACTACTTGCGGTACCAAGAATGATTTGAGATGGACCCATCTCTTATTATATTCGTCGGCAATAGTCCCTGTATCGATTTAAGCTTGTATGTCCGTCTATCCGTCTTACTTGCTTGTGTTCAGTTGAAACTCAAGCGTATGAAATTACACTGACTCTATTCATTTTTTCCTATCGTGCAGAACATGGTGAAATTCCTTTACGCAACTCTTCCCCAGGTCGCTAAATTCAACTTCCTTCCAAATAATAAGCTCAGACTTGGTTTATTTTCCTTTTTTGCTCGCTATTTAATTATATTTTTGTTTCGTTATTTAATTATATAAAAATATAAAACTTATTTAAACTATATTAAATTTAAAAATATAAAAGTTTGGTTATTTAAAAAAAATTTATTATAAATTATATAAATTATATATTAGGTATTTATCTAACGACTTTACAGCCTCCGAACCATTTTCAATAGCGTTCGTCTCTTTACCAAAACTCATCGGTGTAGCAAGTTCCACCGGAATATCTTGAAAATTGCGATCTGTGACTATCAGATGGACGGGCGGACAGATAAGGGAAAACGTTTTCAGAAAGTGGTTGGAACAATAAAAGGGCGGGCTATCTTAATTCCTCTTGCATGTTACTTACATCCGCACAAGCTTAATACATTCTTATATCTCAAGTTTTGTGAGGTACAATATTTACATGACAATTTTTTGAATTGAATTGACCTTATTATTATAACTGCTTTTCAGAAAGTACATTATCAATTATAAATGAAATAATATTTATTCACCAAAATCCATATAAACTTTACAAACCAATTATATACAAAATAAAAGAAAGAAATTGCAAAAGAATTTACTTCGCTATTTAGTTGTACAATTTAATTATAAAAAAAAAGTTCAAATCAATATTTAATTGAGATAAAAAAAGCGTATATTTGTTCACTGTTTGCATGGTCAAACATGGTCCACAAACTGCTTATCGTCTTAAAACAATCATAAATAAAAAAATTCTTACCTAATTTACCTTGAACTTGATGAAGAATTGCAGCCAAAAGGATGTTTGCACATCTAAAAAAAAAAAAGAAAAAATATAGCAAAATATAAACATAAAAATGTAGCAATAATTTTTACTATTTTAAAAACATTAAATCTCACACTCACAATTACACTGCTTCGTTTAATACAGTTATTCATTTAACGATTTTCCAGTGTAAGATATTATATGGAATTGGTCCGTTTCGGACCATTTTCGATAATGTTCGTCCTTGATCGTAAAACATGTCTATGTATCATATTTCATCAAAATATTTTGACCTGCAAGCTGAATATAAGAAAATAAAACCGATGGATGGACAGACAAGCTTAGAAAGTTATTCTGAATCGATCGGTGTAATAAAAGGTGGGTTTGCATCAAATCTTTCTGGGTGTTGCATAGATCCGCACACAGTGAATATACTCTTGCACCACACGTCGTGTAGAATGTAACAAGTAAGAAAATCATTTTTGTATTAAGCCGAAGTTTGGACACTCGGTGACGCAAAGAATTTTAAAAATATTTGGACATTGTGGAAAGCATTTTTCATGGATTTTATTTTTAGACAGCAACGTTCACACTAAGCTAAAAAATTGGCCCAAAGCTGTAATGAATATAAACGGTTTTCAAAAAGTATTTTTTTATGAAAAATTGCTTTCTCTACTCTCTCTCTTCTCCCTAATAACGGAGTATGTTAGTATCTTAGCTCTTGTGAGTACATCGGTAAGGTAGAAGACTAAAAGTGATACGCCAAGACTGCCGTTTCAAATAATTCATATGGACAATGTGTATTACACATTCCGTAATGATCTTTTTTTCTTGAAAATTCGTATTCTTGCTTTCGACGAGAATAACGTGAAATTTATCCCATCCTGTCGCTTAGGTCTGAACATCAGTGACCTTAATTTCCAAATGTTTCTGAAATTGCCTTTATCTTTAAACAGGTTTCACATAAACTAATTTTGTAAAATCTAATGGTGAACTAATCATCGGCAAATATTTAAAAAAACCATTTATAGACAAATTGCTAAGAATATGAAGCACGATGTGGAATCTTATGATATGATATACTTTATTACAGAATATTTTATAAAACCTCTGATAGGTTGTACTGCTTGTGACAAATCGAAGAACAAAATTAATATACGTCTCTCCTTCTCCCTCTCTCTCTCTCTCTCTCTCTCTCTCTCTCTCTCTCTCTCTCTCTCTTTTTAAAGAGCATGAAAGTATGTATTTATTAAAATTTATGGTTTTGTTTACGCATTCAAAGGTAGGTATGGTGATATCATTACATATGAAATTAACATAAATATTATATTTGTGGTATCAATTCTGAGTTCCCAGGGTAGAAAATGATAAGCTAAGGAAAACGAAAAAAAAAATAAAATTATTTAATTTATAGCTTTTTACAGTATCGATAACCCCATAACCAATAAACACGATTAGCAAATCTTGAACAAATTTTTTATTTTCTTATTTTTTTAAGAAAATAAATAAAATTAATTTCTTAGATCGCTCTCACAAAGCTACTTGCTATACACACCCATTGTCAGCGCTTGTAGGAACACGGTTTAGTTGTGAAGTGAGCAACGACAACTCAGTATGTGGTCATTAGAAAAAGAAGCTTAAATGTAGACACATATATAAGATAGTAAAAACTTAAATATAAATATACACATATGTGTATATATAAAGTCCCTCAGAAGATTAATATCTTATTGGATGCTTTAAGACAAGATTATGGACCTTCTTTTACGAGTTTAGGAACATTTAACAGAAATTGAAAAATTTACAACCACAATATTTGGTATTAATTAGTTGATCGATATGCTAGCAATTGGTTGGGAAAAGATATCACTAACTTATGTGTCTACTCATCATAGGTAATGGCGTCTATTTTTATTTATGATCATAATGAAACGCCTTCTCTTTCAGTCGGCAATCCATACGATACCTTAGTTAAAGATAACCCAACATATACATACTTTTATATATATATATATTAAATTATTATCGAGAGAAAGAAAGAAAAAACTACTGTTTGTTAATTTATTCAAACGTCATAAAAGAAGAAAAAAAACAAAAGAAAAACAGTAAACCCCGCCGCGTAGTTTTTCAATCGATGATTTATATTATCATCAGTGATATCTTCGACTTAGGCCTTCTACTTGTTTGTAATATTTTATGTATTTTTAATTACCGTTAAAGTTACATTAATTTTATATACATTTTATACACATTTACATATCTATACTATTGCTAAAGCAACTAACCAATTGAAAGTTTTAATATTACACCATCCCATCTAAACTTCTTAATAAGTTTTTTCTTTCGTCATTCGATCTCACCCATGTTACTTTAAATATATTTTCTATCTGATAATTTAGTTGCGGCATTTCCTATGTTCACTGACCTGATAAGTGATGAACGTAAGAAAAAGCTTTATATTCTTCTTTCATCATCATCTTAAGCATGCGTTTTGCCGTTACTCTTTCCTATTCACTTTTCTAGTCTATTAGCAAACGGTTCTTTATTTCATTTTGCTGTATTCTTTTTGTGCGTTTGCGTCATCAGCGCCTTTTACTGTAAGACTGTATTGTAATTTCTTCTGAATTTTTACGTAAACTTTTATATGCAAGGGAGATATTTTGGAAACATATCTGCTGCCACGAATTTAAAGATATTTTGTTATACGATTTTTTCGAATTGGATTTATTTTCCTTTTTTATTTATTCTGACTATAGGCCAGATTCCATTTGTTTGCTTTAAGTCCAAATTCTAAAAATTTGAAAATAGTACCGGCAACACATTGGACAGGTAAGCGGCCGCAGGTACCGGCAGCTAAACGACATGTGAGGAGAAGGAGAAGCGAATTGAACACGGTCGTAGGCAAACTTATACAAGTGAGCAAAGAAGCGGTCAATGTAGGAAGTGTAAGTGAAACAGTATCCGGTAGTGCTGAAGTGGCATGAAGGAGCTTGTGAGAACTATACACGAACGGAAGACCATACCCGTAATTGAGAGCATAGATGCATAGTAGGGCATACAAAAAACGGCAAACGAATAAAGGTTAAGCACTCCATGAACAAAAGGAGTTTTTATATCTCCTTTCTGCTCCAGGCAGGACGAACGCACAAGGAAACGGATGAGGGAATGAACGAAAGAGAATAAGCTTACGGAAACGAAGATGAAAAAACTAGCGTCAAGTTCGCCCGCCATGCTTAGCCCACATTTTTGCTGATGAGTCTTCGTTAAGAAAACTGATAGTTGAACGACGTTGCACAATGAACGTCAATGATCAATGATCATAAAAATCTTTTTTTTTATATTATATTTACTGATACCATTTACCTTTATGTTATAAAAAATTGCAGAGAATCAAAGGCATTAAAGGCTTGTCGTAAGGGACTTTAAAAGTTATCATAAAAATCTAATTTTATTGCGATACCATAGACCCACCACCATGTCAACCTTATATTGCGCCAGCCTTCAATCGTTATTATTTGTATAATTGTTGGATAATTTAGATACTTTAGAAAGCTAAAATTAGAGAAAAAGACATTAAGAATAAAATCATTTCCAAAAAAAACAGCATTGAAAACTTCTTACGAGTTTCGAACCGGACGCCATGGTCACCAACTGCAAATCTATTACCAACTAAGCCACCCTAAATATAATGGGGTTCTTGGCTACTTTCGTAACCTGCAATTCCTTTACACAAACTTGAAACGAAATTTTCTATGTATAAAGAAATTGTTCATATTCACGCCTTTACCGTGTAGTACTATAATTAAAACACCCACCGCTCAATCTGAAAGCTTAGGATTGGTCCCCGTTATCGTGGGACATAAATTATATTTCACTACATATCGGATGGGAGGAAAAGTAGTTTAATTAAAAACCGGGTTACACTCGATAATCTTTCATAATAACAGCCAGATGAGGATGTACGTTTTTCGACAATTTTTTATTGCTTGGAAGGAACGGCAATAGTATAACAGTATACTTAAGCATACTTTGAAGTACTAGACGAAGTTATTATTTTTCAAAAAGATTAGAACCGACAATACCGGAGCCATTTTAAGAGGCATTTTTACATTTAGGGTCTTTGGAGCAAAGCGGCTGATCAAAATGTGAATAAAAAAAAACATTCAATCTTCATTCGTAAATTTAGAAAAATACGTAGAAGTTTTTGAAAAAATTAGCTTTTAAGTGATAGGCTAGGGTTGGGATGGAAGAATTCAATTCTTGAGCGAAAAAATGGCTTTCTTTTATTAATAAACAACGAATAACAACTTATCGGGACAAGGCCCACCACTAAACACACTTATTCATATAACCTCTTTTGAGAATAAGTTCTTATGCGGGAATTGGCGGAGCATTGGTCCAATGAGAATCGCTGTCCGCGTTTGTCCATGGACCACGCCACGACGGTGTATCAAATTGCAACAAAATATCCCAAAAGCCTCTACCATAAGAAAGCAAAACGGACAAAGGGACAGACTAAGCCGATCGGTTCAGAAAGTCATTCTAAATCGATAGACACGCTAGAAGTTTGGTCCATGTCAAGTGCTTAAATAATGCATTTTTGTATACAATTACCCGTAACAGCAAGTATTTAAATTTTGATTGATACACAACATTTCTTTTCATCAAATTTAGTCATTATGATGAAGAAATAGTTACATAGAAGAAAGAAAAGAAGAAATAATTAAAAAGTCGTAAAAGAGAGAGAGAGAGAGAGAGAGAGAGAGAGAGAGACAGAGACAGAGAGAGAGAGAAAGAGCCCGTGAGAGAGGTCAAATGATATGAAGTAGTAAACCTGTCAACTTTTGAAAACCAATATTGTTTAATAACATTCAAGCATATATGACATGAGTATAAATACTTGCACGTTTTTCAACCAAAACAATATTTTGGAAGATGCTTCCTCACTTTTGTCACGTTCAAATGGTAAATGTCGCGTGTATTTTTTTGAACTCTTGTAAACTGATGTGATACAACGTTGATTTGTGCACGTCGTAGAAGAGAAATTTATTTTTAATTTTAATCTAACGCATAGGAAGGGAGAGATTTCTTTACATTATTTCAAGCAATGTTTGCTTACTATTGGGCAGATGTCTGTAGACACGCATCAGCAGTGTGAGTGTCCGAATGTATTTTTATGTTATTTAATGTTTAAAGTTAAAGATGCATATGCGGGTATTTCTATCCGCTCAGAAGTCATAGTTTTGTTCTCGTCACCTTTAAAGTGTATTTACTTCAAATGTTGTTCTAGGCACAACTTGTGTTTTGATTATTTTCTCTAAATAAGGTGATAATGACAACTAATGTCGTTTCTTGCTGTTTTCATTTTTATTTTTTTTTGAATTTTTGAGTTCTTAAATTTTTATTTTTCTGGCTACTGTTGCAAGATTAATTGAATTCCCGCTGTTTCGCTATTAATCTTCAAGCTTTGGGTGCTGTTGCGTCCTATACGTTTATAAGATATGTTTGTGTACAATACTCAACATAAAAATTTTTGTTGTGGTTGTTTTTGCCTCATTGCAACTTAGGTATGCGTGCCCGCCGGCATTTCGATGGTGTCACAACTAATGGAGTCCTATCTCCGGCTAATTGTCTGTCCATTTACGTTTGTGTAGCTCAAGTAAATTATTTTTATTGTCATCTTGTCAAAGTGTTTTGTTCTTTTTTTTTTTCTTTTTTTATGTTTATTTAAGTGTTGAGTATAATTTTGTTTTCTATGCGATATTTAAAGTTTATTTAATTCCTTTATTGTGCAGCCAAATGCATAATATACCAACAAAAGAGCAGCAACAAAAAGTTATAAAGCAAAGTGTTTACAATACTATTTTAAGTAATGACTACACTTGTGGCTGTTGTATAATAAATTTCTAGAGTACTTCAAATGTAAATTTCTCAACGGAAGACATTTAGGAAGCCATTCATCAATTTTGTGAGCGAAATAAAAAATAGATTAAAAAAATATCCAAAGGGCAATGAGCCTGAAAAGTTTGATGCAGCAAAACAACTATTCTGCCAAATCACACAGTGCGCTGCTTAAAAGCAGCATAAATACCCAAAGGTGCGTAGTGGGATATAAAAAGAAGAAGAAGAAAATATATTGGAGCGAAAAGACAACAACTGTTTGGAAATACCAAAAGAAGTATGCAGACAGTTAGTGTAACAACTTTTGAGCCTATAATGTAAATTTATTAATGCCTAAAAAGTATAGAGGTTTTAGAAGATGTATGTTGTGAATAAATTTATTACCTTTGATAAGGAGTATTGTGTAACTTCAGTGCTGATCGATTAGTATAATACTTTTTCATTATATTTCTATGACTGCCTAGCTAGTGTTTGATATATAAATCCTGTGGCTTCTCGTGATGACCGATATGTGTTAAAATAAACTTGAAACCATAGTCACAATTCAGCAGAAATCGGAAACAAACTATAATAATGGGTGATATAAAAGGTCTTCGCGGTTTTTTGCCACTATATGGTGTTGATGCATTCATGATGATATTTCAAATGAACGTGTGCTTAAGTAGTGGCATTTCAGCTTACATTTTTTGTGAAGACAGTTTTCTAATTCTTTGGTCGTGTAAAAAGTTATATTGATTTGAAAACTGCTGAAATATCTGAAGAAATACGTTATGTGATGATGTTTTTTACTGTAAATAAGATAAAACATACAAAATCACGCCGAAAAACGAAGCACCCAGAAGTGGTTTGCTCAATTCCGTTGCGGAAACTTCGATGTCAAAGATGCACCTCGCTCTGCTCAGCACGCAAGCTGTGAGGAAATAGCGGAGGCACTAAGCATCAACCACATGGCGGTTTGAAATGATTTGAAAAGAGCAGGCTACAAAAAGAAGCATAAAAGAAGACCAAAAAACCGCGAAGAACTTTTATATCACCCATTAGAACTTCCCAGCCGCGTTCTCTCAAATTCTTGAGAACTAGTCCTGCCTTTAACGTCAACATTTTTATTCGTAAGTCTTTATTGTTCGTATAGTAGTGTAGACATTAAAGAAGTAGACATGAGAACGTGTGTCCGTAATGCAGAAAAGCCTGCAATAATTCAAATTCATTCATATGGATTTTTTTTAATCGAAATAATGTGAGAGTCAATGGTTTGCGTCATTTTTGCATCTTGAAATTATCTTGAAATGTTTCACCAAATTATGAAGAGGGTTTTTTTAGTGTATAAATTATAGTTATGATTTCATCATTGCTTTAATCAGCTTCCGCACAATCACGTGGTCGTGGAGTAGAAGGCCAAAGCGAACTGAATTTTTTATATTAAAGACTCTAAAGCGAAGGAGAGTAAGCCACGGGACCATAACTTTTTGGCACAAAATACGATTTGTCTAGAGAAAAACAATTTTCTGTACGTATCCGTCATTTACATAACTTAAAATGAAATTCTACAAACGTCACTTCTCCCCAAAGTTCACTTGCTTTTGCATGAATATCTGATATGCTTGCTGATTGCATGAATATCTCAGGAATGTGAGTAAATATTCCAATACGTTCTGCACGTCTAAAAATTGTAAAAGGGCAGGGATTGCTGTATTTACCTAAAGTAGGTCTTGAGAGAAGCGCTCAATTATCTTTTCAGACTGTCTGGTGTATACCAGGTAAGTACATATGAAACTGAAATTTTTACGTAGAAAATACACGTTTATTGTACAATAATAAAAGTATTGCCCATCTTTATCTATACGTTCTTCGGACAATTTGCAGATGCCATCGAGACTTTTACTTAGATTTTTGTAACAGGTAAAACGCTTGGCAGCAAGCGCATGTCTATCCCCTTGATGCGAACAAACGATACTCGATAAGACTCGAGCTTTCGCTAGCGCTTCAAAATTGACTGCTTCCAACGTGTCACGGACCAATTTTGCTGTATGGATAGATGGACGACTGCAAAGTGAAAAAATTGAATGTGTTGTTTTCTTTTTTATTTCGCTCGTTGTTTGAGCATCGAACGATTGAAATCAATTAATTGTTGTTAGTATCATTTAGTATCATCAACGCCTGACAGCAGATGGCAATAGACCGAGAGTCTTGCTAAGCGCCGCATTGCGCTTTCCTAAGAAAGCGATTCAGTTCGCCCTTCTTGCGGACGGTATGCCTGGATCGAACCATGAATTTTGACACCTGTTATTGTCAGAATATGTAAACGCTTCCTCTCCAGTACGATGCCAAAAAAAGCCAGTGGATGCTCTTTATTTGGCACAAAAGTCGACATTTTTCTCTTAAAAAAATATATATTTGCATTGCGTTACGTACTGCTAATGCTCATTATTTACAAATATCCGAGCTGTAAAACAGCAAACTTTAGACACACTAGACATGGTATTAAGGCCACGTATGGGTAAAATTTCGGTTCCATACTTACTTACCTGGTACGAAGAACATAACAACAAATTGAAGGCGTTTCGTAATTCTGTAAAGATTAATCATTGGATGAAATTCTCTTGAAAAACATAATTAATGCTTTAATTCCTCATTACTCTTTCATTACACTTTCAACGAAAGCAACCAGAAAGATATTTCGTCAATTTGTTTACTGTCGACTTGTGGTACAATACCTTAAGGAACACGCTAGCCTAATGGAAATGTTACACCCGCGAATAATATTAATAAATAATTTGGTATTGTGTGTGAACATCATACACTTGTATAGAATTTTACGTAAACTTCAAAACAACCACCATTTCGCGAGATGTATATGTGTGCAAATGAAGAAACCCTCAAGGCCCACACTACCGCTTAGTGTTTAATGAAATATTGGTCACGGCACAATATGAGTGCAATCATCAATTGAAAATATAAGTTAATGAAGAGAGAAACAGCCATGAATCGTGTGCAATCAAAAGCATACAAATACGAATAAATTGAGTCCCGTGGGAGTCAAATGTGCAATAAAAGACTATACTAGTACCGCTACGCACACACCCTTCCTTATAATTTGAACTTGTCACGTGATTTAATAAATAAACACAATACTTTGTAGGTGTGCACCGGCATCAGCATCGCCATATACGGTATGAATATTGAGAATCAACCCTTAAATTAATAAATATCTAAAACAATATGATGTACTAACAACAACAGTCAAATAGCGATGAAACTTGAGCAAGTCAAAGCATTAGATGTAAACCGGATACCGAACCCGCATTCATATCTTATAAAGGAATCAACAGTAATCAATGCCAGTAAGTTTCCTTGATTATGGTTGTTTATTGTAAGTCTCGTGAGCGTGGGTAAATGGTTTCATTTATTTTAAATCAAGTGATTTTATTACGATAACGCATGACTTTTTCTTTTTCTTCTTCTTCTTGGTCTCTTGTAGATGTCATGTATTGAATTAATTTGATTTTATATAGAAGCGCAACTCTCACGCTCCAGACAGTTTAATATAAATGTTTATTATTGATCGTTATTATTGTTAACTTGATTGCTTGCATCTCTTTTAAAAGAATTATTTTTTTTTATTTTTTTTGTTTAATTCAAAAGTTGTGAGGGATCCTTTTAATTCTCAGGAGGTTGTGTTTCAATTTTTGAAATTATTATCTCAAATTTTTCCTCTTTTTTTATTTGCTAAAATATTTTTTTGCAATTTACTTTAATTAAAATCATTTATTACAAACTGAAGCGCTTTCAAAAATACCCATTTCCGTTCAAAATTTCTAGACACAGGTGTGTGCAGGGCATAATCGTCGTTTGAAACAATTCTTCACAAAACCTTTTTTAATTAAAGGCAATCTTTAAAGGTTTAACAAATAAGACTTTAGTCTGAGAACCAATTATGCGTGCAACAAATTTCCATTAAATTTTCGTGCAAATAAATTCAATGTCATTGCCAAGGCGGTGTTAATAAAATTTGCATATAGTAATATATGCATATTTTGGTTCGCCTATAGACGGCGAGAACTAATTCTTGTAATCAATTAAATGCTAGCATAGAAGAAAAACATCCGGTAATGAAATCGCTCTAAGACATGAAAACATTCAAAACAGAATTTACATAAAACTATAAAAACTGAAAAAAAGTTTAATTTCCATAAATGCATTTGTCGCCGCTACTATCTTGTTCGTCATGTTCCGGTCACCTTTTTTTCATTTAAAAACACGTTGGAACTCTTACATTAAAGACACACGGACACGAAGATAACGACTAGTAGTCAAAAACTACGGGAAATTTGTTGTTTATAAGAGAATTTTAAAATTAAATGGATTGTATGTGTGTACATAAGTCACAAGCGATCAGTCATTCTCATCGCTCCGGAATACACTTTCCTATGAGAAATCTCAAACATTATGCATAGAAAATTAAACAATAACTTACTCAGTAACTACTTTGAATAAAAAAAAAAAAAATTATCCGCCTGAGTGGCTGAGTAGGCAAGAGTCTCGACTAGCAATTCAATGGTCGTGGGTTCAAATCTCAAGTGCGATAGAGTTTTTAATAATAATAATAATAATAATAATAATAATAATAATAATAATAATATTAATAAAAATAAAGCCGAAAGCCTTAGATGCTAGTGCTTTAAGACTTTAGTCTTAGAATATATTCTCTGGCTAAATTTATATAATAATAATAATAATAATAATAATAATAATAATAATAATAATAATACTTTGAAAATTATTCAAAGTCAAATAACTAGTCAAATAACTAGTGACATTTCTACAAATTATAGGTGATTTAGAAATTCGTCATGGTTTTCTATTTGAAATGAAAAGTCTACGTGTCTGGTGATCATTTGGCTCATTTATTTATCAAAAAACTATTACGCCATTGGAAGTGATTTGCGATATTCCGGGTCAGACATTTTGATCTCCATGTTGATCAGTATACTTCACAATCCCGGTCAGTCAAAAAAGAAAACGTTCATTAATTCTGATCTTTGATGATTGCAGAGACGCGGGTGTGACCTCAATATTAAACCGTCAACTGTTTCAAAGTGCTTACGGAATTTAGGAACAGTAATTTTACTATACCCCACCTACACAAAAGTACACAGCGGAAGAACAAATAAATCAAAGGAAGTGATATGACTTGTAAATTGTCAACAACAGCGTGAACTTAAACTCTTATGCTGATCAAGAATGCTTTATAGCGTCTCAGATTACCAAGTATTGTAAACGGAATGGTTAAAGGGCTTATGCTAGATCCATTAAGAGTACTTTTTTTAATACCTGCGTGCTGACGTTGTATTTACATCAAAGTTTAAATTTTTTATTATCGGACTACACTCCGCCAACATACTAAATAATGCTGCCAAATTTTTGTTAAATTTTGATATATGAACACTGACTAGTTGTTCACGAGGTATACTCTTAGTTGACGTAAAGCAGCTCTTGAGCACGCGATTTTACTAGATGAGTATATGATGTTTTTTATGCGTTCCTAATGCAAAAATTAATTTGGTAGTTTTGAGAATTCTTTTGTTTTACTCAGTAAGCCTTTGATTTTACGTGTAGGTAATTCAACTGAACCTATGTATGTAGTTGAATTTCGTATACAAGCATAAATAAATAGAAAATAATCAGCCATACCTCTGCATACTATATAGTTATATGGCTAAATGTTCTACATTTGTTTTTATACCCTACAGCACTTGTGGTACAAAGTATACAAGTTTGCGCGGACGCATGTAACATGCGGAAGCGTTAATCCTGGCTGTCCGCCTGTCCGGCTGATATCTGTGGGTTTTCGGCATTCTGAATTGGTATGAAAACTTTGCATCGGATGAGGCAATGTTTGAAACCCCTCTCATATTCAAAACTCAAAACTGAAGTTCATACGACAAAAAGGTCTAATTGTCAATACTTCATGATGAAAGTCAGATCATAATAATAATTTGAGACAGAAAATCAACTATACCAAATTTGGACTATCTCGGCTTACTTTTAAGAGCCTGTGGAGTTGAGAAACGAAAAGGCAAAATTTTTAATATTTTATTACGAAATTTTATCTATTATACTAATTTAATCAAAAATTAACACTAAACAATTTGGACGGCGGACACCTATTTTTAGATCCTACTTATATAAGGATTTGCACGAAAATTTGTGTTTTTAAGGGGCGAAAAGTTTAAGTTCTAACATTTTATGATAACAATTGATGTATTGATTAACTGTGCTGAATGTTGAACACGTGCCACAGTTCTTGAGCCTCTTGCGCATAACCATTCTTAGGGAAAGTAAGCCGTTATTTGCAAAGGGGTCTAATTTTGAGCATACAGTCCCATAATTTTAAGTTTCTATAAAAACAGCGTATAATATTTGTATTCTATGGCAAAAATACGAATTGTGTTAGACGATGTAGTGTAGGGTATCAGGTCGACCTAACCCGACTACAACGTTTTCATTTGTTTTTTTTTTTTTTACTTATTAAGTTAAATTCGCGCTACTCTTGCAAAACCTTTGCTCGCCCTTAGCTAAATGAGGAGGTAATTATAGAGAATGCACAACAAAAAGAGTTACTTCAGTGACGCAAATATTTCGCTTTAGTTGTTGTAACTAAGTAATTTAAGTTAAATTAACGCAAATAGAAATCGAAATTACTTAAACCAATATTAAAAAATATAATAGTAGCGTTTATGTGTAAGAGCCACAAACAAAAAAAAAAAATAAGTATAAAATAAATCAAAAAAGTAACCAACGTTCGCCGAAGTTTTGATCAAGAACAATGAAAACAATTTTTTCCCAGGCTCTCAAATACTACTTTGGCAGGCAAGGCAGCTGCAGGATAACGGCAAATCTTCAATTATAGAGTTTTTGAAAGCGAAAAAATACAAAATATTATTAAAAGCGAAGTTATTTGATCCAAAACGGACATTTACAGATTTAAACAATAATAATAACAACAACAGCAGCAACAATAAGAACAAAAACAACAACAAATAAAGCATAATATGCAGCAGGACCACCTTGGAAAAAAAGCCAACAATTTTCGAGGGGTAGTTTCTATTCGCTGGTAAATAAGGTGGAAGAAGACAAGAAAGGTACCTCGCTCACAGCCGCTGAAATGATGGGAAACTATCAAATTATGAAAAACTACCTAAAATCAAATATATCAAGCTGGTGCTTTCTACGTGAAATGAAAATCCTGCTGCTAATGATGATTGGCAACATATTGCATGGGATGTGTTTCATCTATAAACTTTCCGAGGGGTGTCTGCTTGTGTGCATAACCAGGTTAAACTTTGCAAGTTAAGGGTGGAATTATGTACATATAGCAAACGTGAATCTTTTCACATATATGTATACATAGAGCATGTTTTTTCTCACAATTTAAGCAACCGGTGTGGTGTGTCAATGTATTTTGCCTGTTAGGCTTGTAAGCAGGTAATAAGTTAAATACCAGCCAGCCGTTGATTTTTTTTCACAATTATTTAACCAGTTTATTACGTTTTAGGTTCTTTTCAAAGAAGAAAAAAAAATAATGCT
This sequence comes from Glossina pallidipes, assembly GCA_000688715.1. NCBI lineage: Eukaryota > Metazoa > Arthropoda > Insecta > Diptera > Glossinidae > Glossina > Glossina pallidipes. Next base: position 5,371,363 of record KK499765.1, read on the forward strand.
AAATATACAATTTTAGGGGTTGGGCTGATGTTACGCAAAACACAAATACCGATCAAATAACGAAGTTGGAGAACAACTGCGCAAATGTAGTGAGTGTTATTAGAAATCGGTTATTGGTTATTAACCTTTTGCCATCTTTTGCGTAGTTACTTAACACTGTCGTTCATGAAGTTTCTGATGGATATATTTTGATACATGGTTTTCCAGAGCCAATCTTAACGGCTCTTCAGCAGCGTACAATGGGAAAGTAAAAAGATATCAGAGATCTTTATTTGCCACAAAAGCTTTATCATGGGGCGATTTGCACTTGTTCCGTGTCCATATTCATATATGTATATATTCCTATATAGATGCGTCAAATTCGAAATATAGACATAAGTGTCCTTACAAACGGCAGAAGCGTGACTTTCCCCAGCCTTATCACACGTCGGCAATCGGACGTATCGTATGCCAGTGTGGCAAGGAAAATGGGAAAGTAATCTGCTTGAGACCCTTCCATTCCTGTATGGGTGACATACAACAGCCAAATGATTTAAGATTGCGGATTCACCAATGAAACGGACGATGTATTCTCTCCCTCAACTGACTTACATCGATAAAGGTTAGCGGTGATGCTGTATCCCTACATAGTCTTTTCTACCAAGGGTCATCATCCTTAAAAATATCAGTTTTTAATATAGATCGTACAATAATGATGTAATTAAGGTCTTAAACACTCCTTGTGATCCCACTACGGTAACGTGAGCGTCTTTAATATAACACATTCTTTTAATGATTCGACGATAATTATAATGAATCTTAAGAAAAAGCATTTATGAACGTGAGTTGTAACTCCCAGGACTCATATAAGCAGACAGATTTCAGAACACTACGTCGATAAGTATGCAATTTTTAGCTAAATCGCCCATGAATGAGATTCGAATATTTAACGAACAAGCATTAGTTGTGAACATTAAGCAAGAAAATATTGCTAATGAAGAATAATGTAAAAGATGTTAGAAAAATAGCTATACAAAATTTCACGCTATTCGATGCAAAATCGGAATAATGCTAATCACCACTACCGAGGCAATAAGAAACTCCTGTTGGCTAATAGTATCAAAAGGAAAAACGTGGGCATAACCAAACCGTATATATGTATACTATGTACATAACATATATGTGTATACTATATATACACAAATATACATTTATAACGGAGAGTCCGGAGATGGGCCCACAGGGGAATTCGATTTATATATATATATGTATATACATACATATGTGTGTGTGTATATATATTTAAATATATGGGTATCTGTGTATATGTATGTATATATACCCCATCACTAAGGGTATGTATCCTAACGGCATAACAAGACGATGGTTAACAAGAAGTGAGATATAAGGAATAACTGTACCACGAAAGGATTGTGATCGATCGGTTAATATTATGCCCATTCCGACTGCGCCCCCACTATACCTACGACCAAACACCAACAAAATTTCTGCGGCGGGGATATCGGAATACCTTTGCTATTATAGAATTAAAATTGCGAAAATATATCAAATTAATTTTGAGGCGCTTTGACTTGGATACAATAGTAAGAATTTAACCCTTTTTACAAGCCTTCATGTTATCGGTAACCTGCCGTTGCGACTGTTGCAGTAAATGTTCAATACTTTCTAACTGTTTTGTAGCTACTCTCTGCGACACAAAAAAATTTTAATATTGAAAAATACTTTAGTTTTCTTAATATGCTTTATTTAACCTTAACCAAATTTTCATTTTATTCTTTACTTTTTTTATTCATTTAAATGTTAAAATTTAACTCACTGCACATGTGCGCATTTACATGCAATAAAAATATTCAAGTACATACCTAGAAAAACTATTGAATTAGTCATCAATTGATCTTTTAAAAGCGATTTCTGTACTTTTCCACCACAATTTTGTCTGCGATCTGATTCAAAATAACAGCAAATTCCTTAACGTTATTGTTTATAATTCGGGGCCATAAACTAGTACACGACAATAAAAATAAATAAAGCAAAAAAAAAACGTATGTAATAATAACTGAATGCATTATATGAGTTAAGACTTAAACTCTACTATTAGCACTTGTTTGGCCCGGAAACAAAAAAAAATCACAATTTTATGAAACGAGCCACCAACAAATCCACCAACACCCGAGAGGAAATATTAACACAACCCAACAACAATACCTGTAGACAACGTACAATACATAACGCAAATCATAAATAAATTATGCTGGAGAAGGGAGGAAAAGAGAAAAAGAAACCGAAAACGAAAAAAAACGGCTTACATTTATGCTTTTATTTTGGGGAGGCGTTTACAATAATATTAACAAGTATGTTCGAAATTATGACCAATGCACAATTTATGGTATAATCTGGTTAACAACAATGGGATAATAATGGAAAATATTGTTTACACCGTCAAAAAATTGAAAACAATTGCTTCGTTTATAAAAAATACAAAAAAAGAAAACAACACCAACAATGAAGAAAAACAAAAAAAAAAAACAAATGTCTAATAATAATTTTGACAAATCAGAGATCATTTATGACTAAACCAGGTGCCATGAAATTTTTATTTAATATTTATGAAAACTAAAATGATAATTTCAACAGGCAGCCGTAAATGTTTTATTATTATATCTCTGTTTTTTCCAGAAAAAGAAAGTCAAACCTCTTGTTAGATTTTAATCTTTATGGTAAAAAAAAGCTTTAGTGTGGTAGCCGATTACTGGATATACAGTGGAAAACAGATTTTTAAACGCCACCATGCAAATTAAGTTATAAAAATGTGTTGTTGTGTTATATTTGCCCTAAAGCCTACGCTTTAATATATACGATCACTTGATAATAATAACAATAATACAAACAAGTTAATTCCATTGAATCTTGGATATTGACAAACCTATCCTCGCTAAATTTTTTGCATATTAACAAAATCTCTCTTGTTCTCACTTAATCTCTTATCGATACACTATAAAGAAGCACACCTTTCGGTGATAGCATTGGGTGGAATCAATTCATATTTCATATTTTTCTCCTGATTTCCAAACCCTCAGGATGTGCGATGTGTTCAAAGTCTACCTGAAATCAAGTAGCCAAAAAGATATTTAAAACCAAAATATAAAAAACAAAACAAAGAAATATGCCAAAAACGCAACAACAAAGTGCGGAGCAATATCATTTTTAGCAACAAGCAGCAGCGGTAGTGGCAGTCCTTACTTTACATTACTCGTTGTTTTGGTGAAAAATTGTTAATAATCTCGCTTGAAGGGGTTTCTCTCCTTTGCACTCCATTTTATTGTTAGATAATTTTTTCTCTGTTTGTACCCATCACCGCAGCATGGCGGGGCATATTCATCTTGCCAAAACGTTTGCAACGCGCAGAAACAAGCTTTAAACACCCCATAAAGCACATACGTTATTGGCGAGTTCAAAATTCAGGATGCAGCTAAGCATGTCCGTGTGTTAGACCGTCCGTACGTCCCTGAGTGCGTTTACCCAAATGTGCAATATCTATGGTACACTTTCTCACAATCGCAAAAAAGATAATCTCGCCTACAAATTTGCAAAACTTGAAAATGCCCCAAATAGGTCAAAGAGCATTCCTTGACGACTATACAACCAATGCTGAAAACATCTTTGCTTTCTCGTTGCTCATAAACTACATCAGATGCACGATATAAATTTCCACAAAATTATTTTACAAGTATAGAAAGAAATCGGCCACGCTCACTTAATATAATGGACTGTGTAAATTCATATTTTTCCATTTTTCAATTTTTCGTTGGATAAGGGTAGTGGATGGAAGAGATTCGGTTGCAACCGAATATAATTGTCTCATCAATTTTTGTTGTCTTTTTTAACAAATGTTTGTTGGTTTAACTCTTAATTCTTCCGTCGAAAGTTTTTACATTCAGCTCTTTTTGTGTTGACGACGTAATTGTAAAAATTTGTCATTTTGCATACGCTTTTCTCTTGATTATGGAGCAGGTGTTTTGCCTAAATTTTACAGCGAGCAATAAAAACTTAATTTTTGGAAAAACATTAGCAGTAAGTAAAAAGAAAGCAAACGAGTTTAGGCTAGGCTTCGGTCAAATTAATCTTCTAACACAAAAAATTTTCAAAAGGCAACGTGACGCCATTTCAGTTCCCTCGATATAAAACAATTGGAAACTTTCTAGTGGGGCAAGGCCAACCGTTAAGTGCTCTGCACTGCTTTGCATAGTAAAATTTTTCATTCATTTACAAAAATGATATCTTGTTTTTATAGAAAAGCACGCTTTTCATGAAGATCGAACAAATTGACGTAGCTGCTCTAAATTCGGCGCATTTAATTTTTATGCTCAATTTTTTGTGATGGTTTAATTTTGGTCGCGCAATATTAATTATTAGAGCTCTTTGCTATGTACACTTTCAATTTTCATAAAGATCTTCATATGGGGTAGCGCCCAAAAAATAGACCTACGTGGTTCAATTTTGTACAGTGGGTTTTTGTATTAAGCCACTATTATGGACTTATCTTCTTCATAGAATGTTCAAAATTTGACCTTTTTGTCATATATGTAAGTGTTTGCTTTTCAGGGGAACGTGTCCGAAAAATTGTTCTGCTTGGTCAATTGAATTTTAATGTCAAACTACTCTTGTGGCCCAATTTTCTTTATAAAGTATTAAAAGTTATAATTTCTTTCCATATAAAAGCTTATTTTCTATGAGGACCCTCACATAACACCAAGTTCGGGCAACAAACCTACGTGGCCCAAACCCCGTACAGTTAAATTCTATGTCAAATTACTCGTATGAACCAAGTTTGGCCATGCAATATGGAGAATTAAACTTTTATACCCTATGGAGATTTAGTTTTTTTAAGAACACAGTTACAGCGAAGGAGATTCAAAAAATCGCGGCACTTGATCCAGCACAACTTAGGAAGCTGAAATGTTATTACTAAGCGATTTTTGTCCGCAAATTTTAAAGAATTTAATTTTTTTTTATATGGAATGACTTTTTCAAACTTAGACGCTATATTGCGAGCGATCTAGAGTATTTTGAATAGGGTGGTCCTTGGGCCAAAACATATCGATGTACCAAATTTCGTCAAAATATCTTATGAATACGACGTGCTACCATACTAAAATTGGACAAACAGATAAACAGACAAACCTAGACGGAAAGGCTCGAACGCAGCTTAAAAATGGTATTCTTGGAAGAAAAAATAATTGAATGTATGTGTAGAAGAGCGCTGGTGGCGAAGCAGATTTTCAAAATTTCGTTCCGTTCATGAGGCATCAATGGCGTTAATTGATGCAAACAGCCGAATAATTAATCGTGAGGTCACTGCGAGATTATATTTATCGAATTCAATAGTTCATGATCGTGTGAAACGCCATGGGCCTCCATTTCATCAAAAAAAAAAAAATAAAAATAAATAAATAAATAAAACAAACGAATAACCTATGTACAGGTAAAGACAGATATATATCACACACAGTATTTCAACAACCTTTTAACGGAGTCGAAAATTATAGACAATAGAAAGAAAATTTGCCAATATTTCTCCGAGCTTCCTTCGGCGTTCGTTCGTATTTGTGGGTGCCTTAAATCAATTTTGAACATTGTCTTCTTTATCGACCGATAACTGCACCTGTAAATTTCAACTTCATTTCTTAATTGTTGCGACTGTGGCAATCTCACCGAAAAACTAACTAAAACTACGTATATCCAAATACTATTTATATTTAGTATTATTCAAAGTAAATACAAAAGAAATGCAAAATATTTTGAAAATGAAAAACAATCAAATGAAATAACATCACGAAAGTCCATAACAAGACTCCAACAATTATTAATATTGTTATGAAAATGGGTAGAGAGGGAAAATTGTCGTTTAATAAAATTCAATTGAGTTAAATTTAAAATTCAAAATGAAATTATAAAAATTTATGATTATTTTTTAACTTTTTTTTCCAAGTAATAAAATTGTAATCGATTTACAAATGGATAAATAAAAGTAAATGTTTATCAATATACGAAATGAACACAAAAATTGTGCAATAAAAAGTTAACTTTTGGGATAAAAAGAATTATAATGTTTGGCCAAATAACGAGGAAAGACTAACCATATTACTTATACTAGTCAAAAGATCAATTGAAAATCGTTATAATGGAGACAAATAAAACGAAATTATAACAATTAAAATAAGTTGCAAACAAAAGCAAACAATTGCCCATAAATGTTAATCCATTGCAAATATAGAAGGATCAGAAGAAGGACGAAGAGTAAAAGTCTTTATATATCGTAACATTTTTTTAATAGATATCGTATGTTAAAGTAATTGACATGCCGTACGCTTTTTATTAAAAAGCAAAACTCAACTTAATACTCAAATACTCAAGTCATACTTATATGCCTACGGACAGTACAACACATCAAAGCATATTAAATGCAAATTGACTTTAAAATGTCTTGACAAGTGGATAAGTTAACAAAGAAAACCGAGCTTATATAATCTCGTGCTTTAATATCAATGCGGGTAGCAATGAAATTTTAAACGTTTACCGTTACAAAATTTAACTAACCTTTACCCAGAGGGTCCCAAAGATTACAAGTAAACGTAAACACGCAGAAAAGTAAAATTTGGTAAAAGAAAAGAAAAATTTACACAAAATGTAAAAACGTAATAGGCACATAAAACCTGGTTAACCGAAGTGGGTTATCAATTAGTTTTAGGTGGCTCAGACATATTGTCATCCCGTTTAACATGTCGTAGGTCTCCACAGTTGCACCACCAATAACAGGAACAGCGATAACAACAAGAAATTAGATTACATTCACTAAAGCAACATAGCTAGGCGGCCGGACAATATGTGGATCAGAGCCAAGCATCACATTAGTAACCAACATGTGGCTGCTTTATAAATGCAACATTACTTATTTATTTATTATACATTTATTGTTGTGGTTGTTGCATTTATTTCTAAAAAGCCAAGTTTAAGCAGGTTTATTACAAAACCCAAAACAAACTCTCACATATACTTTTCATGCCCGTCATTCTGAGCTGGGGGTATGCTAGTCTTGCCATTCCTTTTGTAACATCGAAAATTTTATGTAAAAAAAAATGTAGAATATCTTCCCCAGCATACGATTCTAAGACAATTGTTCGTCGTTTACAGTCCCCCAGTGAAAAACTTACGCCCGCGCAACCTGCTATATGAAGTTATACCAGTTTGACCATCTCCGCGTATTCATCTATGCTCATGTTGAAACTTATCTGTTAGAACTTTGAGTACCAAAAGAAATAAATTAGAAACTAGAAAACGAGCCGGAATTTATATTGTTGAGTGCTTAATAACGTCTTCAAAAATGCTAAAACACTGCAAGAGGCTTGGAAGGAACCACAATTACAAACTAATTTGGTCACTAAGTTATAATCTTTTGAAGTGAAGTTGATAGAAAAGGATCTATGGGATGTCATTCAGTGCACCCGGTTTTCCCTTTTTAAATATGATCCGGCGCGTGAGGAATATCCCCTGTACGTATATAAACATAGGAATGGCTAGAAAGAAATGGAGAGAGGGAGAGTTAAGATGTGCACGTACCTTGTTTTTTCGTACGTTTCTCCTGAGTAATAGGTAACTAAATTTCGTCACGAGGCGAAGATAGATTTCTTAGTTGCTTTTTTCCTCCTTTCTTTACTTTGCCCAGCAATCGTTTTCAGCTGTTTTAGTTGCTACAAGTACAACGGACTTCGGTTTCAAAATGTGTAAAGCTGCTGCGATGCGGGTGTGTGTGCATGTTGATCAGTTTGGTCCATGTATGCTTGGCCACGTCTGCTCAGACGTCATGGTTTTAAACTTCACTCCTAAATATTGACCACAAAGAAATATTGCCTCAAATATAATCTTAACGGGCGTGTGTATGTGTGTGTTTGTACGATTAGGAAGTAAAGTGGTTGGTAAATAATATACAAACATAAACACCCGCACCTGGTCTAGCCACATGTATATTTATAAATATAATATATATATATATATACAATCATTTTTGTTGTTATTAGTTTATTATTAAAAGTTGTCTACGCAAAATTTACTGCTGATATTGTAGTAGGCTTATAAACGAATGCAATGTGTTATGTGCTTGTATTACACACAGAGTTTCCAATAAAATTTGTAGAAAATTTTCATAAATCGCAGATAAAACTTACTAACTAAAAATTTAATCGCCATATGGTTTACGTTTTTCAACCATTACAAAATCTGTGTTAAATTTTATCAATCCCTATATTTAATTATTGTAAAGGCTCCAGCGAAAAATTCAAAGTATTCCGTGCTCCATACTTGCTCCTACCAACAGCATAGGAAATTTACGTGTTCTGAACATATTTAGGGAACAACCGAAAAATTTTAAAGTTAGCCTTAACGCATTCCAATGTCAAGCTCATTCATATGTCTCATAAGCATTTCACGCCTCGGACAAAGTTTAAGTCAGTAATAGTGGTTAAATGAATTTATATCTGTTGTCGGAGACGCTCACCTTACCGGTTTGATCAATGATTTGTTAGAAAGAAGATTTAGTGAGCGATTTGTTATGTCATGGATATATGAAATCAATTTCTAGGTAAAAAAAAGAAAATCTTTTTTATGCAATAACTTTGATTTGTAATTAAATGAAATATTTGCAAACAATATATATTTATTACTACGTTCACGTATAAATCGCTGTTACTTACTTATTATTTTTATTTCTTCCTGAACTTCTGTATGTTGTTTTTTTTAAATAAACTCGGTGTGCAATGTCGAATTTATTTGATATGAAATTTAGCGTTCATATCAATAAATATGAACACATTTTAGCACTTTGTTATCATAATAACAAAATCATAAACGTAAATTTTATAACTTTTAACGTTTTGGTAAACAGGGAGAAACAACAACAACAGAGCCAAGAAAATAAAATGATATACGAAAGATCTGAAACCACCATTTATACACGCAAGTGATATTACCCGATATCATTGCTAAAAACATAAATAATAATAATTTTTTTTTTTTATAACCAGTTTCTTTTATATGTTGTTGTTGTTGTTATTATTATTGTTGTTGTTAATGCCGTTGTTAGTTTTTTATTAAGTTTAAATTTATTTACGAGTAAAGATTTTTACTTCTTTCTTTTTTATTATCTTCATTTTTAGCGCAAGCACGCAGAGCAGAGCAAGCGTAACCAGCATTTTAAAGTGCTTTCGCACAGTGTTTAATGCATTTATGTGTGTGATTGTATGAGAATGTTTGATTTAATATATATTTCGCGAAGTATGGAAATTTTTTTATGAGGCTTCATTGAATTTAAATCATTTAATATTTAAAGGCAATTATAAAACATTTTAATGGTTATCGTAAATATTCTGGTCATTGGATTAAAAAAAGAAAAGGAAATGAAGACGAAATTTATGACAGTTTCAATGCAAAAATATTGAAAAGTACAAAAAAAAATATTGTAATCACTTTTGTCCACATAAGGAGCTAATTATTGGCATAGAGTAACTTATAGGAAATGTATACATAAGGCCGACTGATCCAACCCCATTAACATTTCGTAGTGAGAAGAAAGAGTTTAGTTAATTGTGCAGAACTCATCATCGTGCATCATTCGCGTTTGCCGTTTCCAAACAAACATTGAATTGATTTTTGACATAACATTCCTAGTGGACTATCCCAAAATGTGTCAAATTACAAATTACAAATCAAAATACAGTAGCAGGAACTTCCGCCAGGCTGTCATTCCCCCAGCAAATAGTACAAAATTAATGTACAACAAAAATTAAAAAAACCGCGCGAGCAGCCGAATAGGCAAAGAATCCCGACTAAAAACTCAAATGCCATTGCGTTAAATACTGATGCTTTAAGAGTTCAATCTTAGAATTTACTTCTTTAGCTAAATTAAATATACTAATAATAATGCTAGTAAAGAAAGCAAACGAAGAAAACTTTCAAACATCAGAAAAATTTATCCTTGTGTTAACAAAACTTAAAATGTTAAGTAAAAGAAGAAGTTGTTGATGCTTTTTGCAATAGGTGCCCTTAGAATCGTGCAACAACAAAAAAGGCATTACTATGTTATTTATTATTCTTATTATTACTAATATTATTATTATAGTTAAGTCGGCTGGAGAAATAAATTTAAAGATTAATGTCTGGAAGCACTAACATCTAAGATTATCGGCTTTATAAAAAACTATACGACACTTGAGATTTGAATCCACGACCCCGGAGTTGTTAATCGAGATCCTTGGCCTACTCGCCCGTTCAGATGGATACAATATTAAGAGATGCTTGTATCTATTGTGATCATCGATATGCATGGGTAATTTTGATAAAGTAATTCGGAGTATCAATGTATACAATGATTAAATTCGATGATTTTCATCTTTCTCTACATAAAACAACAATTTTCCATTTAGTATTATTGATTTATTCAGTGTATATAGACGCTAATCATGTAAAGCTCAAAATTGCATTCTCCACACTCATTTTTTTTGCTATTTGACTTGCAGAAATCTCCTGCCGAAGCCTATCAGACAATTTTAGAAGCTTATGGTGATGCTGCCCCATCATATCTTAATTGTCGGTTTTAATTTCAACTGTTTAAGAGCGATGATTTTGACGTCAATGCTAAAGAACGGCCTGGAGGAGCAAACGAGTTCGAAGACAACGAATTGCAAGACTTGTTGGACGAAAACTCAGCACAAACAATCAAAAAACATTCGCATAAGTTAGTAGTTGATGAATCGACTGTTTCTAGGTACTTATATGTGATAGGAACGATACAAAAAGAGGGAAAATGGGTACCACTCGAATTGATTTAAAATGCCATTTCGAATCGTTTCAACATCGCGTTTCTCTTTGCTTGCCAGCCATAAAAAGAAGTATTTTCTGTGGCATATTGTGAAAAGTGGATCTACTGCGACAATTCCAAGCGCAAAAAGTCATGGCTTAGTTAAAGAGAGTCACCCACATCGATACCGAAGGGGAATATTCATCGGTTTTTTTGCTGTGCGTACTAAGACCGAGTTAAACTGTTACTGCAGATGTCTACCGACGTCAATTGAACGAACTTAACGGTGTCTTGTTACAAAAAATACCAGCGATAGCGGATAACAGATGCAAAATTACCCTCTTGCATGACAGCGCTCGGCCAGACGTTTCAAGAGTTGCGTAGGATACAATGCTGCAGCTCAAAAGGGAATTTCTGCCGCGTTCAGTGTACTCACCAGACAAGCGGTTTCGGAATGCTGAAAAAGTGCGCAGTGGTAGACGCACCACGTTCTGATTCACCAAACGTTGATAAAGTTTCTTATATGCGTGATTGTGTCTTACGATACCGCTAAGGAACTAAACGTTGACAAAAAAATTAGTTTGAATAACATGCCTAAGGAGGGATATAGAAAAAGCTCGATATTTGGATACGAAATGGAGGCATTTTTGAAGAAATTGATATGTGAAATGAGATTATTAAGTGACGACGATCAGATTATTAAGGGACGTAATATTTATTTATTTATTTATGTATTTATTTTAATTCTACTTATACATGAAACTCGACTAAATAAATAACAATCGAGTGTAATTGACTCTTAAAGCAAAACTTATATTAATTAATATTAAAACTTAGTATAAGTACAATAAAACAAATAAGAAGGAAAAAAGAAAAAAAAAGAGAAAACAGAATGTACACAACTAGCATAGAGCCACACTTACAACCGGTACAGGACCAAATTGCAAATGAACCCCTAAGCCATTGCAAACATGTATAAGCTTGGCAACCGATAATAGTTTACATCAATTAATTTTCGAATCATAATGACTATTTAATGTTAAAAGTTAGCTCTTTATAAAACCAAGCGCGAACCTAGCTTTGCTTAACGAGAGCTCAATGTGCAAGGTAAAATGTAACCTATGGTCAAATAGAACGCCTAAATCTGTGATCGAATCGACGTCCTCTAACTTATGTGAATCTATGAAATACTGAGTAATGAATAACTTCCTTCTTGAGAAAGAAAGCGGCTTATATTTATTTAGGTTTAATTTCAGAAGATTCCAGGAGCACCGTGCAACCAAATTATTCAAGTCACCTTGAAGCTGATGTGATTGTGATTCTACAGAGAAGGAAGAAAACAGTTTCACATCATCAGCATATATTAAGATCTGGCTGGAATTAATCACCGATGGAAGATCGTTAATGTATAAACTAAATAAAATGGGACCTAAATGGCTTCCTTGAGGTACGCCAGACATAACGTGGAATTCATCCAAAGTGTTAACGTCAAACAAAACCCTGAAGGACCTTTGTGCAGATAAGGGCTTATCCATTTCACTAAATGGGAAGGGAATCCAGAGGCTTGGAGTTTAAAGATAAGTAAGTTATGGTTAACCATATCAAACGCTTTTCTTAAATCGCGAGAGCGCGAGAGCCACTAGAAAAAGCCTTGAAAACATGTCAAGTAAACTGTAACAAATTGTTGACCGTAGATCGCCATTTTCGAAAGCCATACTGGTGTGGAGAAATATACGAATTAATGGCAAAGGCCAAATGCTGAATCACAATTCGCTCGACAAACTTAGGCAAGACACTAGGACACAATAGGAATAAGGAAACTACTCTTCCAAAAAGAAGGGAAAACACCTAAATTCAAGGACTGGTTAAACATTTTTGAGATAACACCACATAGCTCGACAGCGCAAGATGTAAGTACACATGATGAAGTTCCACCTGGTCCAGGCGCACAGCTATATTTTAGAGAACTCAACCCTTTAAAAACATCATCTTCCGAAATACCCAAATTGGGGATTGAAACCAAGTTAGTTATGGGATAAGGGTAGCTCGCAGATAAATCGAAATTAGCAGACGAAAAGTTTCGTCGGAAATAGTCAGCAAATAGATTTGAGATTGCAAAATCACCCCAGGAATCAGAGCCATTAAAAGAAACATGCGAGGGACGCGTAGAAATTTTTCTTTTTGAATTAACAAATTTAAAAAAGTAAGTAGGATTAGCAAACCGACAGGATTTAATGAACTGCAATAATGATGGTGGTGGAGGGAGTTATATCTATGCCCTACCATCGAGTAAGCAAAATAATCAAGAGCACAGCCACTTTTCGAGTATTTTTTGAATAGCGTGTTTTTTCTATTCTTTTAATATTTAATTGTCTCATTAAACCACGGGGGACACCTGCTTCGAGGTCGGCACTACTTGATCGGAACAGATGCAGGAATAGCTAGATTTAATGTATTGTAAAACGATGACAATACGCTTTCAATACTTCCTGTTTTTTAGCAATACAATATTGATTTTATGAAAATCATAATATTTGTTGGAAAAAGTTTGATTTGGCACCTTAAGGCAGTTCAACAAACCATCATTCTTGTGATGAAAGGAAATGCACATCGATGGATGATAAGGACCTTCAGGTAAACTAAAACGTGGACAACGATTTATGTTAATATGAAGAAAGACCATTCTACAACATAAATAAAGCTACACATATGTTGGCAAAATACGGACTGTCGGTGCGTGAGTTAAAGGCTTGCGTTATAAAAAACTGAACTGGATGTCATTCTCGTAACTCGGAATTTTTCCTCGTTTGGATACAAAATAGTGCTCGATAAAATCAATGCTTGCTTACAATAATTTCATTTTCTTCTGTAGTATGTATGTATACCAACTACAGGAAAAATCTTGTAAAGTGCATCACTAATCTTTATACAATCTAGAACTTCTTTTAAAGTTTAAGCAGACCAAGGATCGACCACTGCGGCAACACCCGTTCATGGGGAAAGCTTGACGTCAAAAATGTACGGTCTTTAATCGATGTCTACAGGTTTTATTTAAATCATAAATAAACAATTTCTTTAACACCACCATTCACAGAGGATTAATGCATGGCAAATAATAACGAAAAAAAAAATTTCCTTAAGAATTATTTATCGCATTACTTAACTTTAACTTAAACACAGTATTACGCATCATTTCGCCGCACTAGACAAAAAAAGGGAAAACTTAGCTAACAACGTAAATGTACTCGGTATTGCGAATAAGCGCTTATATAAGATGAAGAGAGAAAAAATTTGTATTTGGATTAACACGAGCCTTGGTGACTATATACGTACCTATATATGTACCTTATGATGCATACCTTCCGCTGCCTACTTCCCGTGAGAACACTAGTATATTACCATCTAGGTAGGGGGTACGAAACATTAAATATTATTGACAATTAATTTGAAAACGTTTCTTAAATGAAATACAACTTACCCGCATGAGATAATATTGTTGTAGGAAGTTCACATGGGTACAATGTGTTCTACAATATTATCAATTTTTTTAGAGAAATTCAATGAAAAAGACAGTACGCAATAGAAATGCTTCATTTATCCATTGATGGGTTCAAAAGAGAAAAAAAATAAAGCAAATGATATGAAACAGAAGAGAAGAGGGTGTAAATTATTATTTATTTATTTATATGTTATATGTGTATATTTTTTGTGGGCCAAATAAATAAATAAATATTTAGTTTAGCAATAATTCCCACAAATTGTCAAATCAGACAAAACCTTAAAAGAAAGGAATCCCTTGTTATGTGCGGAAACCAGTACGTAACTAAGCTCAAAGAATACAGCAGAAATTCAATTATGTCTAAATTAAAAGGCAACAAGACTACAAAAACAAAATATGATGAGCGAGCGCACACACCCTACTTCAAAGTGTTAACCTTTAAAATGGAAACCAATAAACCAAAGAGGGTGGCTACTTTTGTCGTCTACCTTATGGAACACACATACACCCACAAACAAAAAAAACCGAAGTACCCAGTAAACCATAGCTTATGTACATCGCTTAATTTAAAAGAAATTGCTGTATTTTGCAGCGACGCAGGTTACAACTAGGGTTAATCAAAAAAGACTATACATAAGCATATTGTCCTCTTCCATTATGATTGAACGTGTGCGCAATACATGACATCGTTCTGCATCCTTGCACACCCTTTCCTCGAAATTTCCTCCGTCCCTATCATATACTTTATATTTTTTAATACATACATAAAATTTTTTCCATTGATATTGACTTTATCGCGGTTGTAAACAGTTGACATACGTTATACCAGCCTCATCTCTCTGTCTCTAACTACAAAAACGTTACGTTCCTCGAATTTTATTTATAATATGTGACACGTGACCCCTTACCTTATCGGCCGTGGCTTGTTCGTTTAGAATTGACAAACAACAACCACTCCAGCAACAATAACAACAACAATGTGAATACCTAAATAACTAACTCTGTTGACATCTTATGGCAAAATTATTACAACAGCAGGTCCTTTACTACTATGTGCGGGTTGATTCATGCGATATGTGCGTGTATTTTTCCGGTTTGACTTGTAGTTTCTTTAAAGCCACGCGTTATTATTTCTGCTATAATGACATATATATATAAAATAGAATTTCACTCTCTTCAAAATTAAATCATCCATTCAAACATTTGTTGCAAAGAGTGGGTGATGCTCGTAAACGTAACGTACGTAAAAACTCTTATGCGCAAGGGTTGTTTATTTTTGCATTCTCTCATTATGTGACATCAGGTCTCATAAGGGACTTTAAGACAGAACGCGTGCCCTATGCAAGTAACGTACATGTTACGTAATACTTAAAAGTAAAAAATTCCATCTCAATAAGTGTGAGTGTATAAATGTGTCACTGTCCCATTAATTTGTATTCCACGAGTTTTGTTGTAAATGGAGCCAATTTGTGAATATTTTTTAACTAAATTTGTGCTTAACAATTGTTTTTTAATAACAAATTTTACATTTCTTTATTATAATTGAGTGGAAAAGTTTGTTTATATTACTATAAGGGCGTGTGTACACATATAAGTATAGCAGAATGACATAAGGATTTAATGATTTAAAATTTAGCTATTATGTATACATACATAAAATGAAGTGAGAGACGTCATGCCTTATAAAACCAAAATTTTACTATTAGTGAATTTTGCATACGGAACACACTTGAGTTTAATAGCCTCAAACTCAACCAATCATGACGTTACATTCGAACATTGAGCCAACCTTCGACGTTTTTCAAGAAATGGTGTTACTAGTGCTAACTTTGACTTTTTATGTGAAAGTATTTGCTACCTTTGAGTTTTACGCAACAATATACGAATAGTGAGAGACAGCTGTTTAGAGATTTGGAAAGATCGAGGTTTGTGTTCCCATTGAAGGGAAGCTTTACTTTCTTCGCTTAAATGACAGGATAATGTCACTATATTCCGCAGAGTGATTAACAACGGATATGTTATGATGTGAGAAACGTGATTTGCCAAGGTACGGACTAGACAAGCGATTTATATCGACAAGAAAGCTGAATACCCGTGACGGCCACCTTTGAGTGGTCAACTGAGTTTAGTTTATTACGAGTTTCTGCAATTAAACTCCTCTCTATCTCTAAGGAATGCTACGAACAGTAACTGATACAATTGAACCGAAAAGGAAGGAGAGCATCGCAATAGTCACGGTGTAGTGCAAGTGTGGGCAACTTTTTTCATCAACGGGCGAACATTTTAATTTTCATCACACAGCGCGGGCCAAAGCAAGGTTTAATCATTATTAAAATGATGTCATTCCGCATCGATTTTCTTTCTTTATAAATCGCTCATTTAATGGGCTAATGAATAAAAAAAAAAAATTTAAACCTACATCAATTTCAGTAGCTGCACAATTGAGGCGGTATTGAACACAGATACACTCCATTTGCAGCATTGCTAAATGCGAGCAAATTGGAATGTTTGAAATTTTAAACGTAACAAACGACATTACAAGCCAGCTCTTGCCAATACTGCATACATGCATTCACCAGGTATTACTTCTTGTGATTATTATTTATCATTGAACTGCTTTAATTCTTACGGCGAAAAATGGTCTTTCCATGTATGGACTCAAAAGTTCAGTTACGCTGGCATTGCGAAAATTATATTATCCCTGAAAAAATAGCAAACATAACACTTTAAATATTACATAAAAGTTATCGCGCAATATTCTTCACAACAAAAGCCGGAAGGACTTTGGAAAGGCCAGCCTTTTTTTATACTAATACATACATATATGTACACTCATCGACCTAAGCTTGTCTGTCCATCCGTCGCAATTTCTGACATATTTTCATGAAATTGGCACAGACGTTTTTTGGTTCAGCGACTAACGCTATTGAAAAATGCTTCAGATGGGACTACTTTTTTGATCACTTCCCATATAACGCCTTCTTTGCATAAAATTTTATATGAATAACTATGAGTTTAGCATACGATGGGCCGTGACCAACTATAGTCTTTTCGCTTGTTTTTATGTCCAACTTGATTCCTTAAAGTACTTATGATTATAACGTTTCTATGACTGTCTGTCTTAGCTATTGGAAATGGGTGGCTCTCATTAAGATGGTAATAGCATAGTAAATTTTTAAATAAATAACGCAACGTACGGTTATAAGAAAGAAGCGACAAGCTTCTCTCTATAAACGATCAACTTTTCTCATTCCAGACAGAATGATATTTTCCCAAGCGACGATGTAGTGAATTGCAGATCACTTATTGTCTCCAGCTTTTGAAGAATACTAACACTTCATCTGATTTCTTTCCTACATTCCCGTGTCTAACAACCGAAACGCCATACCTAATATACTAACATCCTTTGATGGTTGTTACCAATATACAAATGAAATGTTTAAACATATTTACGTAAGTAAAAAAAAAAAGATTAAAACATTTTTACATGGATATAAGATCGCTTCATTAACTTTTGAATTTATTAAAGTAAAACTACCGCGCAAATTTTTTCATGGATAAAATATGTAAGCGAAACAAAGAAAATTTATATAAGGAGAAAAAATTGCAGTTTGAACTCTTAAATCCTCCCACTCATTACTATTACTCTACTGCCTTCAATAGATAGAATCCGGTTATCAATTGCGCGTGCATTTAACCTGTTTTACTTTCATTCATTTTACCGATTGTCTGCATTTGTGTACCAAATAAATATATATACAAAAATGAAAAAGAAAGAAAAAATATAGAAACAAATAAAAACGTTTCTGGCATAAATGTAAATTTTATGCGACTGCCAAAATTTTCTGACATATTCAATTTCAATATTATTTATTTTCTAATGATCGTTTAATGAATTATGCACTTAAAATACATAATTTTTATTTTCACATTCACAGTATGCGCCTTAGTGCCTGACATAGTCTGCCTCTCGGTCTCGATTTATTCCACATACACATACACACACACGACGCATACATATTAGTGCTAGCCAGTAATAGTAGAGAGAGGGAGCAAAAAAAAATAATATATAAATAATTTGCAACATTATAAAGTTTGCACAAGCGCCGTTTTGGCGTACCTGACAGGTTAGTTGAAAATGTTCGTTTATGTGTGGATTGCATTTTTATGTATGTATATATATATATATATATATGTATATTTGGGGGCTCCTTGTCTGCATTTGCAATGTTCATATATATACATATACTCAGTAGTGTCATGCTATGCACATGTATACGTTTGAACAGTTTATGGCCACCTATGTAATACACATAGTAGTGTATATGTTATTATACTATTACTTTAATATGCTTTTGATCAACAATTACGCTTAGCCTAGTCAACCTATTTATGAAGGAAGTTAACAAAATTGATCAGCCAATTGGTAATGCCTTGATTATCTTCACTCAGTCAATAGGGTCTTACTTAAACTTTTTGCAAATTTGTAGAAAGATTAAAAAATGTATCGTATTACGGGATTGCTTATGACTTTAAATTTCTTTTTACCATCTCCCAACTAATTTAAAAAGCACTGTAAGGATTCAAAGATATGCATGTTCACTAAGTCTACTCTTAAACGAATTCATCTAAGATGGTCTTTGATATAAATTTTGCTTTCGTTTAATATTCTAACATTTTAGAAATTTTTCCTTTTTATGGATTATTGTTCTCCTTTTGTTCTCGTCGAGGGACATGTACAAGTCGTTTTAATCCACTCATAAAGCTTTCACTTGTTTCTTTAGTCCATATAATAGTGAATCACAGCATATAACCATTTATAAATATATATATATGCATAAGCTTGTGTAAATGTGTACGTCTGAAATGCGATTCCCGAACGCGTGTCTTTATATTATTGGTTTTTTATATATGTTCAACCCGACTTTAATGTATTGTATGGTAATATATTTTAAGTATTTTTTTTATCAAATTTTAGTTGTGCTTTTTTATGGGTTTCATGTGTTTTTGTTTTTTTTTTTATTTGCAATTGTAGACAACAGATCAACAAAATTACAGTTTCCTATGGGAGTCATATTCAAACGTCCATAAAAAAAACCTTTAAATAGAAATATGTGTAGCATTTTTCTATACTGGATTGTAATTAAAAAGAAAAATAAAGTAGAATCGTTCTAAAATTTCCCATATTCAGCGTAGTACAGTACAAATTTATGTATAACACATCATGCAAAAAGTTCATAAGATGACATATAAATTTAAAATGACTATTGACGAATCCATATGAGTTGTAAACACCGCCACTCAAACAGCTATAGCTTTTAAACTAAACTAAAAAAAATCGAAATGCTGAGAAAGTCCTTTCGTGAAGAGATTGGTGTTATCAAAAAGCATATGGTTTTGGCAAATGTGCTCAAAATATGCGCGAAAATTCCTTACATATCATCTGTCTAAAAGGTGCTGTTTTTCGTTTCTTAATACAGTTTAATAGATATCGCTCAGAGTTTATTCTTCTCACTATTTCAGCATTGGATATGTGATCTGCCTACAATATTTTCAGTATTCTTCGGTAACGCCACGTGTCGAAGTCTTCCACTCTGTTCATTGTACTGGTCTTTATTGCCTATGAATCTAGACCACACGAGGGCATCGACCATTGTAAGCATTTCATAAAATGAAGGCGAAGGGCTAAGCTAATTTCCCAGCTTGCTACAATTTTGTGAAATTTCTTGAATCAGGCCATTTGGGTTGAAGTAAAGGATTGATATCAAGTCTCGCTCCTCGCCAGACAAAAAGATATCCATTGGAGAGAAAATATATACTGAAGGTGATTTATCGGATGAGCACTTGAATGATTTAAGTGTTAAAGATCGCGACGGTCGTCATGCGTTTGGGAATTATTCAAATCCACTCGATCAAATAAGAAAAAATTTACCTTGATTTGGTGAAAAAGTACCATGAAATTATCGCTTCTGTATTCGACTGGGAAATGGATGTTGGAAGTATTACAGATGATTGTGAACATTGTTCACCACATTATGACTTAGCATTAAAAAAAGAAGCTCTTACGTATTTTTATTTTTTTTTTTTATATGACCAATCACTCAGGGAATATCCTCTATTCGTGTAACGTTGACGGCGAAAAAGAAAAGGAAGGGAAGAAAACGGAGGATATATGGAGGTGGCCACAGCCGAGTGGGTCTGTGCAATCGGTAAGTGTCGTGCCTTTATCAACTGAACACGCATTATAGCTACGAGAAAAATAAACTCTGCCAACTCGTTTTTTACGCCTTGAATGCTTTGTCTCAAAGTTCGATCACTTCAGTGTGCGGAAAAAAGCAAATCCTATTAAAAAGATTTACGTTTAGTACGTGTGAAGTATAACACATTTCACATTTATATTACACCTCTCTAACAAATGTAGCGATTTTTATAAGATCTTACTACTTTATAAGAGAGGAAACAAAGGATGTTACACAGAAGGTGAAGGCAACCCTTATATAGTCGCTCTTCCCATTGCGTATTCCTTCTGTTTTGGAATTTTATATATTTGATGGTTATTTTTAATTTGCTTAGTTTGTAGACGCATATCGTTAGCATTTGGACACTCAGTAGACATCAGCCACGACCCCTTATCTCTTTCTCTTTTCCTTCTTCTTTCTGAGTGCTTGGTCACATTAAAAATACGAAGCACTTAGAGCGCAAAATATTCATCAATCCGTTTCTACAAGTTTCACTTTAGAACTTTATAATCTGCTGAAGTGAAATTAGTATAAAATTTGGCTTCTGTTCAAGTCTTTTTAGGCCTTTAGCAATTCTGAACATATTATTAACCACCTAAGAGAATAAATTCTTCGATCATGTTTTAACCTATTTCTGTTTGTACTCAACGATCAAAAATTATATAAACAGGGTATATAGAGCGACATATAGAGAGGGTCAAGTTCGCTTGACTTTATATCGCAGCTTTCGCCGTCATACGGTTTTTACTAAGGGACCATAAGCGAACAGTCAGAGGCTTGTGGCTACATCAATCGTCTAAGAATGTTATGGTGCCAGAGAATTTCTATGTAATTAGGGAGCTTTCTTCGTATATTTTTAGATGTTCCAAAAGGTTTGAAACGACCTCGAATCTTTTAAGAAATTTTCGGTATTTAGCCCCACACAGCTACGAAAAATTTTTCGACGACGTTATAAAGTACTGCCGAGAGGTTTTGGATTCTTTGCAAACGACAAAATAAATTTCGTTATTCCGGATGCTTTTTAGGCAGAGTGCAAGAGCTCCTTAGAAAGTCAGCAAAGAGGGATAAGAAGTGATCATAGTAAATGTTAAGTGAATATTATTTAGGTGACGTGTAACAACATTTTAATTATCAGAATTGTGAAAAGTCTAAACAAAAACATTTCACAGCTTTTAAACTAAAACTAAAGAGAAGAGATAAGATAAGCCCTACGCTTCACAGCACAAGCGACGAAGCTACGTAAATTTTATTTTGCGCAACAAATGACACTGACAAAAGACATTGTTCCGTACTCAAGCAATCGTAATTAAAGCAAATTGAAAAACAAATATTTTTATTTAATCATTTTCCAATGTATACATATGTATAGGGATATATATAAATATAAAACAAAAACAAAAAAACGGGAATTTCAATCGTAATGCAAGTTTGACATTCATTATTAAGAGGCATGGTCAAAGTTCACAGCTGCTGGTGGTTATTTTTATAACACACCAAGCATTACCGATCGCAAACAAGAAGCGCAACATGCAAAAATCAAATGCCTTAACAACATCATGTTTGAAGTAAAGAAAAAGCTTCAAAATGTATAGGAAATGAACGAAGAAAATATGCATTTGAACTCAAAGATGGAAAAACAAACATTAAAATGACTGTCCAAAGAACGCAGAGCAGCACTAGCTTCACCAACATATTCCTGAACACTATGATGTCCACAAAATGTTCGCTTTGATTTGGTTTTAAATTTGAATTCGTTAAGCTCTTTAAACTAAAGCTCTGGCTAGTTGAATAAAGAAAAAAAAAAATTGGCAGAAAAAAACAAAACGAAGAAAAGTAAAAAAAAAATTTTGCCTGATCGCCTGAATGTATCACGATAGATTTATAGTTTGGCATGCACGATCAATCAAAATATTTTATGAAGAGTCGTGCTTACGTTTTCGTCCGCTTAAAATCCATAATCTCAAGAAAAAACTCAAAATTCAAAAGAACCAAAAAAAATAAAAAGTAGAAGAAAGAAATGTGCCAAACAATTGAGAATAATAAACTCTAGAGAAAATAAAACCATGTAATAGAAAACTTGTTGTACTTGGTATGCAAAAATATATAATAAAGAATAAAGGTAAGAAAAAAATCAACTCCATTTCGTCTAAAAGATTTATGTGCTGCTATAAAATATTCCACAGTGCCCTCGTATACCTCGTAGGTATATACGATCGATACGAGCAGGAGGAGGGGGAGAACAAGAGAAGGGAGACCTGGCAGGGGCTACAGTAGAAGGATTTAACACAAAAAGCGTCTCCAATAAGAATTATTACACCTGATTTGAATCTGATTGCCCAAGTCAGCTACATACACTACAAAGAAATAAAACAAAAAAAGTTCAAAAATTAATGACGAGCTTACTGACTGACTGACTAACTAACTAACTATATAACCAAGTGACTAAAGAATAGCGAGTGAATGATGAAATGAATGAACGACCGCTTTAAACAGCATAAGTGAACGAGAAGTGACTTTGCGAATGCATCATCATGAACTTGACCACCAGCAGTCAGTCGCACATTCATACACAGTTAAAATTTACTAAAACTTACTACTACCACTATTACCACTAATATTACCTCTGTCTCTGTTACTACCACTACCAGTAAACGCTCTCAAGCATATGGTCCGCTTTAAGTTAATAAACTGAAAACGTCAACGTTTTTGTGGGTGGGTTATATCTGTACGCCTTTTTGTTCACTTTTTGTGTATTTTGTTACTGTTGTCGTTCTGCTTACTTAAAAAATCTTTCCGGCAAGCATGCAAATAACCGCAAAACTTCTTCTACTGTTTGTAATGATTTTTTTCTGGATTCTGTTAACCAGCTGCTGTTACACATTTCTATGCACATACATGATTTCTTATATATATATATATATCTATAGACTTACAACTTATTCTATGGTTAGCGTAGTTTAGCTTAGTTTAGTTTATATTCATGCAACGGTTAGTTTATTGAATTTATTAACATTTTGACTTTAATCTTAACCTAAACAACTTCAACTCTGCTTGCATACGTATTCAGAGTGTCCCATACTAAATCGATTTTCTTATGATGATAGGCAAATTTAACCAAATTTTATTTTACCTGTTTTCCAACTATTGCTGATGCTGAAAATGATGACGATCACGATGATGACGACGATGATGACTACGGCAGCAGTGGTGATGTGAAATGACAACAACCTTAACAAAGTCCTAACTAGAAAACAGTTATATATAGACAAACAGTTATATACAAACAAAAAAAAAGAAGAATTTCCTACAGCTTCCAGGCTAAACCTTTAGTTTTGCGTGATGATTTACATTTACTGTACTTTGCTTCATCCTTAATGACTTTTATTCTGAAGAGTATGCGTTTCTTTTATTGCATAATTCTTTCGATTTCATTCGGTTGGTCGGTTAGTGTTTCATGCGGAGGAGAGTGTACCTTTTTTTTTCTTTTCTACGCTATTGATCGTTCAATCACGAATATTTAATTGTCTTTATCGCCTAAGGGTATGTTTAAATGAGTTTTTCTTCAATTTTGCCCCTTTTCTCTAGATTGATATTACAATTTATTGCTCTTTACCGTACGAAAAGACTCGTTTTGTTTTATGCTTCTTTAATGTGTTAGTATTTTTTCACCTTTTTTTTTAAGGATTTCTGTTTTGACATGCTTTAGCGATTTCCGCTTTTCTATGTTAAATAGATTATAGATGGAATTAACAAGGTTAACTAACTTCCACTAATTAGTCATGCCCTCGTGTCCATAGAAGAAAAGACATATATTAAAATATCATGCATTTTGACCGTAAATACCACCACGTTAGACTTTGTCAGGCAGGTTGACATTTACTACACAAAGCGAACAGAGCACGTCGAGTTATATGTAATACATCCCTGTATATTATAAATATCATTGATTTTCCAGGTTATGGCAACGGTAGTGTTGATGGATGTGACTAGAAGCTTGTCTAATAAAGTTTGAGTGTTAATGGGTGTGACTACAGACTCGTCTAAACTTCGGCAGCCAGCACGAAATATGGAAATGGCCGCTCTCCTAATTCGTGTTATCTTGATTTGACTCGTGAATAATTTGGGTTGATGGTAGGCTAAGAGATAAGAATTGGGACAGTCAGTGCTCGCTGGTATAAATCTCAGCACGGTGGAGCTATAGTAAGTGCTCAGTCGGTAAGGGTATAACACTTATCGTTTGAGTACTAGTCTGCGGCCTTCTCCCTATTTCTTACTGTGAAAATTTGGAAATATATGTGACAACGACGGAAATGATCAGCCACCACCACACAATTTTATAGAATATGGTAGTTTAGATCTTTCGATTTTTTATACGTTTTCCCAGAAAAGTTGTTGGTTATAAGGGAAATACAATTTCCTAATTTGTTTTATAAGTCAGTCTTTTCCGCAATTATTTGATTTTATCAGTTTTTCTTTACTTCTTGGTAAATGATAACTTAACAATGGCGTAAACCTGTGATTTTCAGCAAAAACATAAACCTCAACAAATGCGGACTATATTCAGGTCGGTAGAGTAAAGGTATACTAACCAAGACAAGATTGAACAGCATCGTAAATTACCTATAGTAAATTTTGAAAATTTTCGAAGAATTAATTAAGCTTTATTTACTCTTTATTTCACTTCTCTAATAAAAGATGAAACGTTACATGGCTAATTAAAAGTTTCAGATTTGAGTTAACATCTGTCAAGAATTTGAAAGCAATACCATTAAACAACTCTTTTTAATATAGGACAATATGGACAAACAACGAAATGTACAGTGTGTAAGCATTTGCATGCTTTTAAAATTAAAATCTTAAAGAGAAATAAAATTTACTCAATCAATTTTATGTGTCAAGTGAGCAACTAATGGCACTTTGGTCTCATAAATTTTTAGGAAACACACAATGGAACGTCTAAGAAACTAAAGCAAGAAGAAATCTTAAAGGCTATTAAACGTCAAAGGGGGAAATATATTAGGGACAATTGTTATTCGAAAAAAAAAAATAACGAAACGGAAGAAAGATTTGAATCTCTCTCTCTCTTCTTTTTTTGTTATTCAGCGTCGGATAGAGTGAGGAAATTATGTTCATATGCAATTTTATTACAATACACACCTTATGCGGCAGACAAGTGCCCATGCACGTTGGTTCGTTCAGGAACTTGAACGCGATTGCTTCGCTTTAAGTAAATAGTCTTGAGGGAGACATTTGAAGGTGTCAATGCTTTAAATTTATTGGGGGGAAATTCATTTCAAATAGCTTAATAGGAATAGAAAATGGAGGGTTTTTCTGACAAGCACAATCAAAGTAACAAAATTGTTTAAAAACTTCTTCAAAGAGATTTACAAAGAAAGTTTCTATGCAAAGGTGAATACAACTGACTGAGTATTGCATGGAATATCAAAGGATAGTTTAACTTCTAACTAAGTAATCAATATTGCTTGGCATATTTTTTCTAACGATCTAGAAAAGTTTTGTTGCAAATGAGAGTACAACTGATTGAATATTGAGTATAAAAC
Source organism: Glossina pallidipes (assembly GCA_000688715.1). Lineage (NCBI taxonomy): Eukaryota > Metazoa > Arthropoda > Insecta > Diptera > Glossinidae > Glossina > Glossina pallidipes. Next base: position 5,397,511 of record KK499765.1, read on the forward strand.
CCATCGATAATTTAATAGCTTTACTTGGATTAAAAACAACAAATTTGCACGTTTATATTAACTTGATGAGCTTAAAAGGGTAGGCCCTTCTAGGTCTTTATAAACTCAAAATTTGCTATCGAGGAAAGGATGCAAAGAAAACCAGTGTAATAAGTGCAGCCTTTGTGTATAATGGTAAAAGAGCTTAATAAAAGATGGAAGAATTTCTGAAGAATACAATGATGAAAGTGTCAACTGTTCTTGCTGAACTTATAGGTTTAATGGAGATTCCACAAAGTGTAACTATTCTTAATCAGATTGAAAAGAAATCAATTACAATTGAAACAAAGTTGAAGGTTTCAGGAGTTCTATTGTATAATACGGCTAAGTTAAAAAACACTGATCCTTATATAGCATGTAATGTATACTTTTGAGTAAACATATTTTCATCTATTTCGACAGGGCTGTATTCGAAAAGCGCAAGAGACAATGATAGACGAAGAACGTTCTGATCTTTTAACATTTCGATGCGCAATAATTGCTACGATAATTGCTTTTGCTCTTCTTCTACGGTTAAATTGTAATCGATTAAAAAAGTTCAATTCGAATTAGTTAACTTATTAGATTCAAGATTGTATTGCCTTATAAAAAATGTGTCTTATTTTGTCAAAAAAAGTGTCATTAGCTATTTATCACATTTTTTTTAACCTCAAGGAAAGTGTGTAAGCTCAAAAGATTTTGCCTCTTCCTGCGTTGAATCATATATGCATTAATAAAAGCCACTACCGACAACACATTGGCTTGAGTATCGAGCGTATGGCTTCGTAAAACGGCCAAAAGTTCGGTTAAATGCCGGCACAACGGTACTACATGCGTTTGATACATTCTGTCTTCTCGTTTCTCGCTTCTTACTTCTCTATCTTAAATATTTGATCTTTTACCTTATCGGCACCTGCTTTACTACCTAACACCGGCTGGCCAATGTTTAATTGGAATGGTGATAATTCTGCGACAGGAACATCATCACTTAAATTACTGTCTTCGTAATTTAAAACAATTTCTTCGGTATTAAATCCATGAAGTTTTGTCAATTTGATTCTTCACCGCTGCGATTGTTATATTTGCTCGAACCTCCAAGGTTTCGATATTTTCTAAACCCCGCAGAAACAAATGCTTTGCGTGGAGTTTTTGTCAGTTTGTAATAGCTGACCAAAAAAGGAAAAATATGTTTGAAGAACTTCTCCAGGAGTATTTAAGGTGTTTGAGTTCGGAATTGGTTACGATGAGAAATCTCGCAGTTTCGGAACGTTTACTTGACGGTCTTGTGAAGAAAAATTAAAATTTAACGCTGTCAAGGAAGTTTATGAAGATGGAAAAGATGAAAATATATACTCTGTAAGTGTAGACAAATCTAGGAATTTCATTGATTTTTAAGTTTCATTTGAAGAAAGCAAAAAGGTGATGGCTCTGCATTCTTAACAGTGCTTAACAATGACTTAAGTAGATGTGACGGTACCAGATGCAACGAAATGAAATATTGGCATATTCTCAATGAGCTTCATTGAGAATATGTTCTGGAAGATTCACTTTAGGGGTCCGTTAGGTTTCAGTTGTTTTCTTGTTTGTTTGAAAAGTTTTACATTTATACATGTACACTAGATTGCATATTGCAAGGAAAACTATTCGCTGTATATTCTTCAGCGGGATGTATATATGTAGGTTTGCTTCCGATGCATCTCCCTATGCTTTACGCTTGAAAGGGTTAATAGATTCGTAATATTATTTACGGAATATATTGACTTCTATATATATATCTTATGAAAAAAGTAAAAATGAAGTTGAAATGAATTTATTTTTTAATTTTTTTTTTTGTTCAATTTTGGTTTTTTTTAATGAAACCTTCAAAACGTCTTTTTTTCTTAAGCAAACTGAAAAAGATTGAATTTATCAATCTATCAAAAGCACATTCGCGCACCCACCCACTCACTCACCAACAAATTAAGCATAATCTTATAACCTGCAGCAAGTTTCTCTTAAATATGCATTAAAAAGAAAAACAACGGCAGCAGCAGTATAAACAACATTTTCTTAATTTGCAGTACTTTTTATAATTATATAGAATTAAATAGAAATAAAGCGTTAAACCTATACTCACTCATATCTACTCAAACGAAATGATATAAAATCTTAAACGGGTAAACTTGAATATCCAAAAAAAAAAAAATTATGTTTATATGAAAATCACCCGCATATTGTAAGCAAAAAAAGAAACAAAAACCAAAATCAAGTTGATTGGAAAAATCAAACAACTTTGGCCACCGGCTATGACAGCTTCTCAAGCTGTGCTTTTAAATATGCTCAGTAATACTAACAAAAAAAAAAGACCAACACCAGTTAGAGAAACGTCAAAAATGAATTTCTTAAAAGCCACGTAATGGAAAATTGAAATCGAAGAACGGTTACAAAATTTGGTAAGAAAAATATCGTAAAATGTTATGAGTTTTGACAGTTTGAAGAAACAAAATTACAAAAATGATAATAAAACATATCCCGAAGGTGAAAAAGAAACGAAAAAACATATAAATAAATAAAATCCAAAAACAAAAAAAAAAGAATAAATTACCAATTGAAGTTAAAAACGACAGTAATCTTTATACATCTATATATAGGGAAAATTTATTTAGAAGAATAAATTATAAAAAAAACACTGTGCAAGAGTTTGTTAAGAACCACTTCTATCATACAGACACCATTAGCTTGCAATGTTTACCCGCCGTTATAAACGATTAAATTTATTTTAAACACGAAAAATGAGAAACGAATTAAATTAATATACAGAAGAAATACTAGGTGAAGTAGAGGTCTGTTGGAAAGAAACGCTCAGTAATCAATGAACTAAATGAAGGAAATCTATGAATTACATCAATTTATTTACCATGTTGTGACTGTATAAGGGAGAATACACATGACCTGCCGCGTGACAACTTTATTCTCTTCTTTAGTTTATATTAACAGCATTTGAAGATGGATGTGGCTTTTGACTTTTGGTTTCTGTAGACCACTTCAATCTATTGAGGTTTCATATAATCACAGTTTTAGAGGCCACTTTTAACTTCTAAGCTTTAAATTAAGCTGTTACTTATTGTACAGCCACGAAAAGTGTTTGGAGGATAGTTGATTTTAATGATAATTGGTGCATTCGAGCGTTGAAGTCTAGATAAAGCGACGCGTTTTACATTGCTAGGAAAATGCGTGTATAATTATGATGGTTAACTTTCCTTGATTTTATCTTTAGTTATTAGATTATGGCTGCCCATCGGTCGTTGAATAGTCGCGAGAATTGGATTCAAAGTTCTGAGCTAGGCATCTATTGTTTATTTGGAGCCATAGCTGTTTCATAGTCTTATGTTTTAGATTCTTTTTTTTTTTTAGACGAGGGTACATTAAGTTTGTACCATAAGGAGTTGAGATGTACTCACCTTATGTTATACCTACCTATGCAGAGTCCTACTCTGAATTGAACTAAGTTTATCCATCTGCCTGTCCGTTTGTTAATTTTGTGCCTTTTCTGGGTTTAAGATATTTTTTGGAAGGTTTTGCCTTAGGCACGAACGCTATTGAACATAATTTGGATCCCTGCACTTTTCGATCATTTTCAATAAAAGGACTATTTTCCTAAAGTCATATGAATAACTGTATTAAACGAAATAGCCTAAGGTATTTAATGGCGAGCCGTGGCACACTACAATCTTCTCTCTTGTTTTATTGTTACATTTCATTTGCTGGTATTATTTGAAAACCATATAGACTAATCAATAGTTATTCTACATCTGTATGCCGGCCTACGAACTTATAGAGTTCCGGGATTTGTAATCAGCATGTGATTGGTAAGTACACGTATGATAGCATAAGTACACGTATATTTTGATGTAATCAACTTTCTCCACAATATCCTTAGCATATCTACGCATTCCTTTGCACCGACGAAGTCTCAAACGGGATTTCTAAACTCTGATTTCTAGCTCTGACTACTACTAATCGAAACTAGTTGACTGATATTTTATTAATTATTTTTCTTCGATCAAATTGAGTTGTTTTTTCTTTATTCCTTATCACCCTGTGCCGATATTCTATTTCTATAGCAAATAATTTTTGTTTTGTTTTTGTTGGCTTTATTGAACATTCAGTATCTTGATTTTATTTTGTGTATTTTTATAGTTTTATTAATAATAAATGTTTAAATTTTAGCATAAACAAATGAATTTGTTCTTTGTTAAGATTTCTAAGTGCAATTTACCAGATAGGCAAAGGTAAAGTGGCCAGTCAAAAAAAAAGCATAAAAAATACAACATTTCAAAACGAATGATAAAAATATGCTGCATATCGTTATTGATTTCATTTTACTTTATATCTGTGATTTTTTTGCTTACACTGTTATAAAGAAAAACAAAAACATTAACAATTTCGCAATCCAGTTATCAATGGACTACAAGGCGCCAAAAATTTATCGAAAATAAGGAGGAAAAAAAGTGAATTGAATGAAGTTTTTTTCCTTTGTGCATAGAGAAAAATCATGATTCATTAACATGAGAACATGTATGTAAATGGTGAAGCATAGGAAATGAAATAAACTTAATAAAAATTCTACTACCACAACCACACACGACTTTGTGGCAAATGTCGAGTCACGGCCGCGCTTTACTTCGATTCCTTATGTTTAACCTTCTTCACCTATATGTGGTCCATATCTAAAATCTAACACTAGAACTAGAACTTCCTTTTAAACATTTCAGCTGTCAAAAAATGTTTATAAAGTACGGTCAATTTTTCGAGGCATCGATGACACATGCAGATTTACAAATTTTGTGGAATCGCGACATCCACAAAAGTTAAAATTCAGCACAAACAATCCTTGATCGATTAAGTACGTGAGTTTAAAAAATAATCATTATCTTATATGCACGTCCACAAAGTAGAAAACACTAAAGCAACCTCAAAAAGTACCAGTTTTCCAAATTTTTATATAAACCTTTCGATCCGAAAATATTTCCCCCATCATCTTTAAATTCAGTCCAAAAACGATTCCGAAAAATGATTCACAATGTACGGCAACAAAATTTTAATTTCAATTTATTCCCTATCTATTTCAACGCACCTCAGCGCGTTCTCTATCCATTTACATATAAATCCGAAATCGGTGTTAGGATCGTTCCTCGGCTAGTTCCTTTTTCTTATTTACCAACCTGAATGCTTCACTTGGCAAATCGATTAACTCAACTTTTTCAACTTTAATTTCGCTTTCAAAACGGTTGATTGACTCTTGTGTTTAGCCGAAGCAAATTCCTGTAAGAACACGAATTGAGAACGCTCTAAAATGTAATAAAAGTTTATTTAAAACACTTTTTAAGAAAACATTTCAACGTTGACTGTCTGTAGTAGCAGTTTTCTATCGCTACGCGATGTATAAATATGTAACTAAACAATATTTTCACTTTTCTTTTTTTCCGGTTCTATGGAGTTGATCGTTTGGCAAGTGGGGCGTTCATTTATATTAGAGCAGACTTTTAGCATCCAGCTCGTCAGCGCTTCCTTCAAAACTATTTTTATTCGCGATATAGTAAATTTTATATAAATAGCTTCTAAACTTCATAATGCTGAACAGCGTATGTTACTTTATAAATATTTTTGGTTTTTGGCTGCTTTAGTTGCTTTACTATTTTGGAGAAGGTATTCCCGTTTTCAACGTAAAAGTTGTTAGCAACCCCTTAGCACCTTTCAGCCTATCTTAATTACTTGGCAATTTTTTTATACCCATCACCGAACGACGTAGTATATGTTCAGTCTGTAAAACCGTCGGGAGCATATAGAAAGAAACTTCAGAGGCGCTATAACATATACATATTATTGACTCGTATCAAAGGTGAACCAGTTTAGACATATTTTTCAGTCTATCTGTTAATTGTTGTGGTTTGTGTACTGGTAGCAAAAAGTAGTAAAAGTCGACCACGTCCATTATTGATAACTATAAATTATAGAAATTTAGTTTTTTCTTTTTTTGAGTCTTTCTTAGAATAACCATGATTAGTATAAAAGATTCGGCCGCAGCCGCATATAATTTTCTTATATATGAGCAGCCACCCAATGGATGTTCTCTGCAGGTACAAGTGCAGTGGTGGCCAAAAAGGGATATAAGTGAAGGGATGTGAAGAAAGCGATTAGTATTGGTAAGCGGAAAAATCAGGCATGGTGGGAAAGATCTCTGCTGACAGGCTGTTCCAAAGGCGAACAGTGCGGTTAAAAAAGGACGAGATTCAATAGTGCGTCGTACGATACTTCCAGGAAGAGAGTGTAGGAACGCTAAGCAATCGCTGTAGACCTGTTAAAGGCATTGATACAATAAGTTCTTCACTATAAGCTCTTCACTCTATAATATATAAGTTAATAATTTTGTTGTTTTTTATTCTGTACGCTTCGCGTATTTTGAAAATTGCATAAAAATATAATTGTGAATATCACATATTAATAAATTTTTATTGTATCACTTCCTATCTTAATGCTATGAAACATCGTTCACATAGGCATGTATGCATACTTGCATTATGAAATGCAATACACTATAAGTAACTATCATAAATTAATAATCGCTTTTCTCGTTTTAACGCAAATTTATGATAAATGTTAAAAACTCTCACAGTGATACATAAATTCTTACCTTTGAATTAGACTTTCAGCATCTTTACAAATCCAAACGTAACTAATTCAAATATCCCATTTAAAAAAGAATTTAAAAGTTTAAGCTTCTATTTGTTTCCCACAAACTGTGTACGAGTTATTTTACGCATACGAGTAGTCGGCTTATTTTGCTTTTAAAAAATATAATTTTTTCTATTTAAATCTAAATTCCTGCTCATAAAGAGTATGACATAAATGTGAGAGGTTGTGAGTAGCATCAGCCATAAACATCGAGGAGTGATTTACAACAGCAGCCTGCTAAAGTTTCCAGCGCTAGTCAGCATACGTACAGTACAGTGGCAGAGAGAGAAAGAGAGAGAGAGAGAGAGAGAGAGAAAGAGAGAGAGAGAGAGAGAGAGAGAGAGAGAGAGAGAGAGAGAGAGAGTGAGTGTGAGTGTTTGAGGGGGAGGGGTAAATAATTTACACTCTTAAAATGTAGTGGAAACGTAATCAACACACAGGCAAATATCTATGGCTGTGTGGTTGTGTGTTAGTTATTACATAATTTTTTATTATTATTATTATTATTATTATTATTATTATTATTACTATAATTTTAGACTAATGAAATAAATTCTTAGACTAAACAAAAAGACATTGAGCGCTAGCAGACAGGCTATCGCCTCTAACTTAAAAAATTTCTTTAGATATTGAGCCTAGTAGTAGTAATATATTGAATTAATATTCTGTTCTGAAGCTGATTTTAGAAAGTCCAAAGGGTTAATCGTTTTAAATGCAATAACTCTAGCCAAGGAAAAGTTAACGCAGTCGCTGAGAATGTGCTTTATAGTAAGCATTTGTCCACAACTGCAGATTGGGGAGGAAGACTTCTTCAAGATCCATTGGTGAGTTGCAATTGTATGCCCAAGGTGAATTCTCGAAAATGTTTGGATCTTGATTTTCTCGACATTTGTTGGATATAAAGGTGGAATTAATTGAGGATTAATAGAAGAGTAGTGTTGATGATGGTATTGTAGATTTCCTTCTGTAATTTTCTCTTTAATTTTTCCTCCAATGTATCTTTGAAGATCCAACTTTTCCATGCCATCATCCATAATTAGAGGTGCAGAAGCAGCATACTTCGCCTCTCGATCAGCTTGTTCATTTCCCAATAAACCGATATGACTAGGAACCCATAACATTTTAATTTTTCCGCCGGGTGTTGTAATTATATTCCTTAATTTGTTGGTGGTGCTCCATCTCGAAGTGGAAGGGTTCTAAATAGGTTGTAGTACAGACAAACTGTCAGTAACAATGACGGTCTTCAGTTTGTTTTTAGCGGCAAGGTTCGCAGCGTGAAGGATAGCTCCGGCTTCGGCCGTGCAAATTGAAGTACTTTCGTGAAATATATGATTGAGAAGAACCTGTCGTGAAGCATCTACCACGGCACAAGCAGGAGGCAGACCAGAAGATTTTGAGCCGTCCGTGTATAAAAGATTCCAACCGGTACTCTCCAGTACTCGGGTTTTTTCGACTGTAAGATTTCTGAAGACGCAATTTGGAGTATCTTCTTTCTTGTGCATAGACAACGAGATGTCAAAGGAGCAGTCTTTCAAAATCCATGGAGGCTTAACACCAAAATAGCAGAAAATTTTTAAGGGAATGTCCAATTCCTGTGCGACATACAACCAATAGTCAATTGCACATGGTGACTTTGGAATTTTCTTCGCAGTAAAAATCTTTCTCACGTCATCACCGAGAATAGATTTGTTTGAATTAAGAAGCTTGGGGACTATTTTAACTTTTAATTCATAAAGTCTATTTTCTAAAGTTGGGAGACCAGTTTCAATTATAATATTTTTTATAGGCATCGTCCGAAAAGCATAACAACTTGCTCTGAGGGCTTGGTGATAAAACGGTTTAAGAATGTTGATATTAGATTTGCAGCTACTGCCATAAATTATCAAAGCGTAGTCAATCTTGCTTAAAACACGCATTTTGGTAAGATAGGCAATAGTGTTAATGTGCGCGTGGCTTTTCTAAGCAGCGTACTGTATGAAACTCACCCTTGTTAAAATAGAATTTTTTAACCGAAGACAGTGTGTTTTCCAACGATAATTGTTGGAAAACGTGAGCCCGAGGATATGGAGCGTCTGCACGTTTAGTACTGGTAAGTCGTTAATATGCACCAGTAGATTTCCTGCATCACACATCTGTTTTCGACAAATGTGCATTTTTTTTGATTTTTGTATGGAAATTTTAGCTCCTGACGAGTTTGCCTATGCGGAGATCTCTCGTCCAATAGATTCGACGATGTTGATTGCCTTCGTATTATCTTTTTCTTTTGTAAACATGTATACATCGTCCGCGTAGAGACAGCGTACGATACTCGGTACACGGCAAAGAATTTTGCTAATTTCGTTGAAAGCGATCTGGAACAGCGGGACAGAAAGATGAGATCCATGCGGAATGCCATTCATTAGCGGAAAGGAATCAGAGAGATGATTGTTAATTCTAACTTCTAATGTCGCCGATGCGACATGAATGATTTGATGTAGTTGAAGAATTTGGGTCCAACATTCCATGATTTCAAGAGTCTTAAAATAACATGAAGACCAACCCTGTCAAATGCTTTTTTGAAATCAATTGAGAGAATTGTTACATGATTCCGTTCGAAAATTGCTTTGCTCGTAAAATAATCAATATGTAAAAGAGCGTCAATGCACCCTCCACCCCGCTTGAAACCAACTTGTTGCCTTGTAATCAGGTTCTTGGACTCACGAAACCAGGATAATCTAGATACCATAATCTTCTCTAACACTTTTGAGAGACAAGATAAAAGAGAGATTGAGCGATGCGGTGGAGACATTTTTTGACTTTGGAATTGGAACAACTGCTGCCAATTTCCACGTATAGGGTATATGGCCAGTCAAAATTATATAGATCCAGTAATTTCTTTTTACTTGAATTAGAAAGGGCACTGATCATTTGGTATGCGATACGATCTAGACCAGGTGTCCTCCTTTTCGATTTGGAGAGACAACTTTCAAGTTCTAAGGAAGATATATAATTTTCCAGGACCATAGCGGATCTGGCAATAGCTTTAGAAAGAGAAATTGGAGTCCTTTTATTTTCGATGGGAAAATTGCTGTCGGAGGAGTATTCGGACCACAGTTTTCCAAAGTAATTAGAAATCTTATCTGCGTCAGTTAAAGTTCCATTGGGAGTGCAGATGGCAGAGATTTCGTTCAGATTTGAAGTCCCATTAAGTCTGTTGACTTTGTTCCAGACAACTTTGATTGATGTAGTTCTGTGAATTCTTTTCGAAAAACGTTCGAAACTAAGTGCCTTTGATTTTCGTAATTCCGCCCTGAATAGAGCATTGGCCTTTTTGTATAACAACAAATGATCATGATCAGGACATCTCTTAAAGCAGTGCCATAGATCGGTTTTATTTTTCCTCAATAAAGAAAACGTGTTATTCCACCAAGGAAGCCTAGCTCGTTTAAAAAAGCTGTTGGATTGGGGAATAGAGAGATGAGCAGAAGTGCCAATCGCTTTAGACATAATAGCGGCATCATGGTTGCAGTTCCCGTTAAAAGGCTTTGAATTCAGATATGACTCGGCCTGTTTGGAGTAATTGATCCAATCCGCTTTATCTAGGAGGAATTTGGCTTGTTTTGGTAGAGTAACGGAGGACTTTGAAAGTTTAAGAACGATTATGATTGGAAAGTGATCACTATTATGTAGATCATCAGAAATAGACCAGGAAACCAAAGGAAGAAGTGAGGAAGAACAACATGTTAAATCAATATGTGAAAAGGTGTGATGAGTTAAAAAGTGGGGGGAAAGTATGGAGAATAAATTGTAGAGTTCTTGCTGAGAAAGCGATTGCGAAGGTGAAATATAGAGCGAAAGCACTGTAAATTTTATGTTTAAGATTATATGTATCGCTACGGCTTGTATGTTGGAGCTAAAATTTATGCGTTTGTGAGGTATACTTGATTTTATAAAAACACCAACTTCTTGTTTGGAATATGAATTTTGATCAGCATTCGTGACCTATCCAGTATACGATTTGGGTAGAATAGGATGAAAAGAGCTTGTACAATGGGTTTCTTGAAGGGATATAAAGATTGGATTAAAATCATTTATTAGTGAACGGAGTTCATCAAAATTATTAATAAGTCCTTTAATGTTCCATTGTAGAATTTTAAAAACCTTAATTAATTGTAGTGACATAGAAACGAAGAGGTAGGAATGTTAAGTTTCCATGTCTTCGTCTCCGTCGAGAAGATCGCTATAGGAATTTTGCGAGAATAATTTGTTCTTACTAGCAGAATAATCTGCATTTAGGTGGTTGCGCACATTTAAGGTGCAACGAGTGGGCACACGTGAATAATTTAATTTGACGGTTGATTAAGGGATGGAAGATTGGATTCATTGCAGCTTGTAGTTTGTTGACTAGAGTGAAGAGGGGTTGATTCTGGTGAATTTAATTTATTAGATTTTAGGATAGGTGTTGTTGTTTTAGTTTTTTCGATAGTTGCTGTTGCTTTGATTTTTTCAGTATTATCTTTGACTGGTGATGGAACTGGTTTCGCAATATGATTTTTGATTGATGGTAGAATAGGTTTTTCATAGGAAGTAGTTGAAGTTAAAGGCTTATTAGGTGCGATTTGCGAGGCAACAGCAGCGGAGGTATTATTTTTGCTAATTCTTTGTGCTCCAGATGGATTTATTTCCTTGTATTTGCGTCGCCCACGCTACAGTAATTTTATGTTTTGATTTTTAAAATTTCCCGCATTTGTATAAAACGTGGGCATTGTTTGTCTAACGCCGAGTGTTGATCATTGCAGTTTATGTAGAAACTACGTGTTAAGCTTTCAGCATGTGAAGGAAGGCCACAATAAGCACATGATGAAGCACTAATGCATCTTTTCGCCGTATGACCCAGGCGTTGACAGTTTTTGCACCTCATTGGATTTGGAATGAAGAGTTCCACTTTACATTTATACCACGCCACATCAACTGTTCGCGGTAACCGGTAGCGATCAAATGTCAAAATAATCCTTCCTGTAGCAGAGCGAGTTTTTCCGTCGTCGCTTAGTTTGGTGAGTTTATAGACTTCAGTCACTCCTTGATTGCACATTTCGCGAAGAATTTCATCTTCCGGTACATGCTTTAATGCTCTAATCGAGTTCAGTTTTCCATGCAGTTTAGCGGAAATAGTACATAAATTAGCCAATGATTTCGACTGAAGACTGTAGAATGGAGATAGGGCCTATGTATGCTGTAATGCTATCTAGGGCTTTTTTCATTGCAAAAGGGCTGATTTGAGAAATTGTTACACTAGCGTCAGTTGAAGAAATAACGATATATTTTTTGTCAATAGGACTGATGTCACTGATTGGCAACACCGGAAAGTCCGAATTTTTCTTTTTTTTTCTTTGGGGGGATGTGTCAGAAAATAGATGAAATCTATTCGAGTTTTTATCTGGCGGCCCCGGGGCCATTATGCCTTATGGTTGTATATTATTTAGTTGTTTGTGAACTAACCACTCACTTGAAAAGGTAGGGAACTGCTGAGGATAATGTCAAATGTTGTCAATTTTTTATTTTTGTTTTTCTTTTTTGTATTTTTGTTTTTTTTTGATTTTTTTTGCTTTTTATTACTACACGTACGGTATCCGCAATACTCAGTTTTAGCAAAAAAAAAACACGGAAAAGACACGAGCCGAATACACAAGAACACCTAAACAATTAAAAAAATTGCAGACGAGTTTCTTTAATTAATTTTAGAAATTTTCACAAAATTTTCTGCACGGAAAAAAGAAGCGTCTTATTTTGTGCAGGGTTGCCAGCGTTGTTGTGCGTAATGTTTTGAAAAGAATTTCCAAAACAAAATCAAAAGCAGAACTGTTCAAGTCAATTGAAAGCTTAAAAATATAAATTTCCTTTTTTTTGTCATGACTTTTAACCTTTGCTACAAAAACAATTGCTTGTATTTACTTATGTTTATTAGCAAAGAGGTAAGGTTCTTCAATGAAAGAAAGACAATGCTAAAAAGTATTTTAGTTATTTTTCAAACATTCCGTTCTAATGACCGTTAAATTTCCGCTTGGTCTGAAATCACTTTTCTTACCGCTTTTTACGCAGCAAATTGTAAAAAGAAAGTTTTCAAATGCATTGGCACAACGTGTGGTTTTTTTTATTGTGCATATGTGTAAAAACTTCAGAAACAATTTATTTACTTATTAGTTGCCAAAGAAGAGCGCTTAGTTGAAAAGCGCTATGTCTTTAGGGCGCTTCTGTATTAATTTTGCATACAAATTATTTACCAACAATGAGTTCTATTAAGGAATCACGACGAATATATTCGTATTGATCTGTCCATCCGTCCTTGGCAAATGTCCTTATAAACTTCTATTATTTTGAATATATATTTGCCATAAATATTTTGGAGAAATATAATGAAAAATGGCAACGTGGGTGTCATCCTCATGAGGCATCTTCAATTAACGGAGAACTGCGACCCAGGACGATTTAGTGCACATTTCAGTTAAAAAAAAAAAAAAAATTAAAACCACACGTTCACACCTAGTGCAGTACGCAGAATTTTTTTGAAAATATTGACTTTTGTATGAGGAACTAAGAAAGTAAAATAAATGATGGTATAAAATTAGTTCTTTCTTCTTCCTTCAGAAGATTTAAAAAATTAAATTACTTCGATCAGTATTCGATCGAAAGATATTCCAACTAAATTTGATCAAATTCCAATTGAACATAAAGAAAAAGTCTAAATCTAAGAATGTTCCTCCACGGACAGTCACAAAAGACGTGTGTCCATCCAGTAAATTTTTTGGTACTTGCTTTGGAAAGTGTTAAATAGCATAAGATATTCACCAATTTGAAAAGAGTTTACGTTTTACTAAAAGCATAAGCAGTAACAATTACTAGGTGTACAAATACGTTATGCGCATTTCTGGATTCAATTCAAATTTATTTAAAACATACTTGTTAAAAAGCTTAATCGAAATATTCACTATCGCTGATATTCTGACTGTTTCTCTTGCGAGAGAAACTTCGTGGTTTCGAGGCAAACCAGTCAAAGATCCAACTTTACCCATTTTTAACTTTGATGAGCCGCTGATCTGCTAACGAATGATAATCACAAGAAGGTAAACCTGTGGAATATGATGCAATTAGAAAAAATTCTCAGCCCAAGTTACATATCACCTGCTGGATTGCTTTCGCTGGAGGCGGACGGTCGCAAGAAAACGTTCACCATCCTCAAGACTAAAATATTATGCCTTGCAAACTAGTTTTTCTTTCATAACTTACTGCATTTATAGCCCCAGCCGAAGTGCTTTTGCAGCTTTGTACACTTTGACGCACACGATAGCTTCAATGGTTAATTACACTTTCCGTTGCCGTCTGTGGAAACCGCTACAGATCCAAGTTACCCAAATTTCTGTAGCTTGGAAATTGAAACAATAGATATTAAAAACAACAGCAGGATGGCACCAAATGGCAAGCAGTTAATAGTATGTTCTATTTACACAGGGAGAAGTTTGGCGACCGGATCATCTCACAACGTTGTTTGTGAAACAGCCTGTTCTATAAAACCCTTGGACTTTGTTTTTTTGGGAAAACGTCAAAGTTTACGTCTACGATGACAACCCACAAACTTGGGATCACCCGTCAAGCTATCCCAGACAAAGAGCATCTAGTATTGGACGGAGGGATGGATATTTCTTTCAGAACATAACCAATGTTTGTCTAAGGTTTAAAATAAAGCATAATTTACTTCGATACACCGAGCTATTTTTTCTTTTTCAAATTTTAAAAAATGTCGTTCTTACTGAAGAAGGGTTTATAATCAACATGGTCTACCTGGACTTTTTGATTCTGCTTGCTGCGTTCTGAAACAGGATCTATAAAAATGTTAGTATCGCGTTTTTGAAATAGAAAAGACAGTTGTTGAATTGTCTAAGGATATCGAAGTCGAAGAATATGTTCCAAATTTTCTGGTTTAATAAGGCGCAAAGTCTTCTGTGGGTATGGACACATCTCAGAAGGTCAAGGAACAAGATCGCAAATAAGTCGCTGCAAAATGGAAAGAGGTACAATATTGTAAACTACTCCCCCGGACATTTATTCGCATACGATATAAAAATCGTTGAGAATATGTTAAGCTTAAGAGTAATTGTATTGATTGTTATGAGAACTTTTCAACCGGCCAGATATATCAGCTCATTTCTCAATATTGAACACAAATTCATGGCAGAACCATGCAGAAGCGTAATGTAAAAATGGCCCTGGCATACCCGCATTATTGATCAAAAAAAAAACTACTTCGAGTGGTCGATATTGAAGATACGCCCCGAGCTTCCTTACTTGTTCTTTATATCTCGATTTTGCTTCTTTATTTCTTATACATGCACGTGTTCAGCTTTAGGAAATTTTTTATTTAAATATAATAAAATATCTCCTGTCCGCTTAAAATCTGTGTGTTTAAAGATTGCAAACAATACAAAATTAAGAAGCGCCTTGTAACACTTATTTTCTTAAAAGATTTTTTCTTTAAAACTCAATCTCTATAGATTTATACGAATTTATCAGAAATATATAAACGGAGAGAATACATACAGTAACGTAACAATATTGCTGTTGTTTATATTTACGATGTTTGTATCTGGGTAGCTCATCTCACTGCAATATTTTTATTTTAAACACAATAATTTCGAATGGTCAAAATAAAACAAAAAGAAACAAACCATTATGATTATTATAACCGACACACTGTTCCATTATTGTAAGAGCGAACTCTTAGTAAACTCTACCTACAACTACGATCAAGTACTGAACAATGAGTTTATGATTGTTACACAGTTATGACGACAATGTGTTAGAAAAAAAAAACACTATTAGAGCGTGTGGGTGCCTCTAACGCTGTTTTAAGTTTAAAAATTTATATGAAAAAGAAAATGAATGTCTTTTTACTTTTTTTCGCTCAATTCTGCACAAAGTCAAAGGTCAAACGATATCATAAAGTCAACCAAGAAACCAGTTACTGGAAATAAAGAGGGAGAAGGAGGCAATTTGAGCCTGACAGAGTCAATCGCTCAATCAGACTTATACTTACATAAGATGTACATGTGTATGTTTGCTACGACTTTAAAAGACGAACTAAGTGTATGAGGATTGTTCATAATATAATTATAGATTTCAGTTTCATTGTTTACCTTAATTCCATTAAAAAGTGTGTCTTCTATTATGATTATAAAGCATTACAATAACAATAATAAAGTATTTTAATGAGAGATTATGCTATCAAACCAACGATTCTCTAAAAGTTCGATTTCGATTTGTGTCAAGGCTCTCAAAATACTCTTAATTTCCCTTTTCTCCGCCTCATTTGTCATAATGTAAGATAATAGTCGCCAGGAGTTGTATTCGGAGAACGCGGTGGGTCGGTTAGCAATTAGAATTTCCATTCATGCAATTTGGCCACTGGGCCCATCGATTAGTAACTGATGGCAAACGCGACATTCAACGTGCAATAAGGTTTTTCACGATTCAGTATATGACGTAACACGTTCTTTGGATATGTTCATTGTATATAATATTTAAGTAAACGTAATTCGGCCATCGTCCAGCACCGTTTGGTGAAGTTGACTGACGTTTTTGGCAATGACGTTTAAAAAACGTCCATCGTTACAAAAACTGGAATAGCCATATTTCAATTCAAATACCCATCGATAAAGCAGAGTTCCCGTCTCCTTTTTTTATGTACGTACAGTATTCATCTCATCTCTAATTTGTGTAGGCACATTATCTTCCAAAAGCAAATACATAATGACACCCCGATATTCAACTTTTTTCATTTTGACAAACGCATTTGTACCGATTGAATCACGTAATTGCTAAATATCGGTTGCCGCCCAAAATGGGTATAATTTCGGTGAGCACCTATGAATGCATCCACGAACATATGCTTCATTGTTCGCGGATAACTGCAAGTGTCTTCCTATTTGGGAACATATCAGCAACTTAAATATATATATCTACTTGTGCGCATCTCTGGACATCCCAAATTAGATCTCAAAGCTACGTCCAAAAAACCATGTTAAATGTTTTTTATCGCTCTTGCGAACTTACGCTCCAAAATTGGAAAAAGGTTGTTCATTGTATGCACGATTAAGTGCTTTGCTTGTTAGAGTAGAATCCAAAAATGTTTTAATCGGACCAAAAGTGCGGTTTCCTGCAGCAAAACGTCGTACACAAATCCGAGGTAAATGGCACACAATTTTTTTCCTGATACGCACTTTCGCACGTTTCGGTCATCAGATGTATGGCTACCCATATCGCGTATATCATAATTTTTTTAATTTAGCATCGAGCAACTACCATTTACTTGACAAATGCTTTGTTCAACTATTTGCTGTCATAACCATTTCGGCATCATGAATTTATCAGAACGACAGAAAATAGTTGAAATCTCTTCTAATGATATCGGCCTGAAATCATTGATAGGAGCTAACTATTCCATGAAATTGCCAAAAGTATGATAAAAAAAAACAATGAAAAATCATTCAAGTCTATTTGAAGAAAAAAATTTAAATTTATGTGAGACTGAAAAACCGAAATTACTTTCTTACTTATCTAATAGTTTATCTTATGACCCACAAAAACCTTAATAGCAAACAAATAAGAAAATAAAAAAATAAATAAACAAAAAAGAGAAAAAAACACAAGAATCTGCAATGATCTGTGTTAAGGACATGACATAAAAGTTTCATTTTCAACGCTGTGATGCCGTGTGAGTGCCTTTGTATAAATTTTTCTTTTTTAACAAATTTTTTATCATTGACAGTTATTAATTGCAAATATCGTTAAATTCGTCGATACGAAAGCCAATGCTAAGGAGAGAAGCAATGAAGTGTATATGTGCATGTATATATGAGCGAATATGATCTTTACTAGCGCTAAACGCAGATTCTCAGTGCTTTTAAACATTCGTTAAAAGCGAGCGAACGGGGCAACCAAGCATCCGCTTGAATGTCTCTTACTTGAGTGTCTCTTGTAATCACAATCACTGCATTGCTTGGCAATGCGTTAACTTGACCGTTTCGAATTGTTAGCGGGGTCTTAATTTAGACTTAAATCTCTTCTTTTTTTTTGGATTTTGTTTCTTCCTATTTTCTTTGCATGCACTTTATCGCATGGCTCGATTTGAATTTACGTGTTTTTCGCATAGCAATTGACACTGATCATTAGTTAATTTGTTTTAATTTTTGTTTTGACCGGTTTCATTCGTTTTGTTTGCTGTTGATGTTGTTGTTGGTGCTGTTATTGGGGTTTCTGCGACACTAAAAGTGAATGTTTAAGTTATGTTATGAGTCTGTACGACATTTGTTATCGGCTCCTTGAAATGGCATCAATAAGTAATGGTTTCATTGATGACAACGGCAATGTGAATGTGGTCATGGCATGGAGTTCAAGGGAAATTAGTTTTATTTTTCTACTTTTTAGTGGAGTTTAATCGCGCGCATAATCCGTATACGTTCAGGTTCAAATATCATATTCAATTTTTTTTTTAATTCTTTCTTTTAAACGAATTTACTTTTCCTTGAAAGCTTCTCATATGCATACACATATTGAAAGTGGTTATTGCTTTAAAAAAAAAATTATGAAAAGATAACATATCAACGTTGTATAAGAATTTTTAATAGAAACAATAGTTTGCTTAAAACTTTATATTAAAGTGGGGATGTTTAAATTCATACGGAAATTTGAGTGTTTCCACCAAGTCACTTGATACAGAAAAAAAAAAGTTTTTCTTGTTTTACTTAACCGAAGTTTGCGAAGTTTGTGGAAACGGTTTCTTGTCCTTATCCTAGCACTTTACGAAAACGTTCTTAACAAGTATCGTTATGATTAGAACTAAGAAACTTAGTGGAGAAAACTACTTTGTTATAAAAGACTAACTAATGCAGTGCATAAAAAAACAACATTCATTTAATTTTTCTTAAAGTTTTGACTGTTGATTTAACATCGTTTTTTTTATTATGTTATAGGAACTAAAAACGGGTCTAAGAGGTTGTATTTCTCATTTACCTTTATACAAAAGACCTAAAATGGATTGTTTTAAAGATAATAAGTACGACAGTTGGTAAGTCTCAAAGGAGCTTACGGCTTAAAAACCCTAGAGGAACATTAAACAAGGACCCTCGCTCCTTTTCTGAACAACTTCAGTCTATTCTGGCAGAAGGATAGCGACACAGGCGGACCCCAAATTAAGCCGCGCCAGGCAAAAATCAAAAGTTGTCGTTGGACCGCCCCCCCAAGATTTACATAGGCTTACCGCCCACATCACAGCTAAATATTCGATAGCTCGTCTAACCATAAGGTTTGCCAAACTCTTTAGACTCAAAAGAAACCAAGCTTTATTTAATCAAAACGCTGTATTATTGTTAAACCCAAGTAAAGTTAAATCAAGGAGTCCTAAGTCCTATCGTGAAAAGAGTAAGGCCACGATTGCCGCTCTTAGAAAAAAAGTTAATAAAACGATAAAGAAAAAAAAAGACAATCATTTTTTTATTTTGAGCAAGAAATTTGACCTTCCCATAAATTGTAAAGTTTATATATGATTCCAAGTATATCAAAGCTTTCACTTTTTAAATTATTGATCAAACCAAGTAAAAAAACTACTCGTTAAATATATCGCACTCATTAGACACCCCTTAATAGGGCGGCTTTATTCGCATTTCAATTAAACTTGCTTAATACTTTGTTATTACTGTAGCCATCTTTTCCACTTCGTCCAAGATAATTGCGTTATCACAACAAACTTTTATGTATGAACAAAAACTATCCGACAAAAATTGTATACAATGGCCAAAATTGGCTGCATACCAAACTTTAACAAAACATCTCAAAAATTGCGACTGGTGGATTGAACACAACAAAACAAAACAGAAAAACAGACAGACAAGTTTAGATCGATATGAAAAGTGATTCTTAATCGATCAATATAAATCTCAAATCCTTTTGGGTGTTGGATACACCCGGACGAACTTAAGATAACGTTGTATCACAAATGGTGTAGGGTATAACGACTACCTAGAAGTCGATACTCGAAAACCATGAACACTTACATAATATTGGCTTCTTATAACAGGTTCCGTAAAAACTCATCTAGTTAGTATCATGCAAGCGCTTTTACCCAAAACCTCAAGCTGCACTTTATTTACAATTGACGTTTGATCGCAGCGCTAGTGACCAAACAGGCTGTTGCCACCACCTATTTCTCTTGTCTCCCCCTTTCTTTCTAGCCATCACCGTAATAAATCCATAGGAGTATTTAGTCAAATAAAAAAAAAGGAATAAATTAAACGAAGAAAAAAAAATCATTGATGGAAGGAAAGGGCTACAAATGTGTGGAAAGTCGGTTACTTTAAAAATGTTGGGTCCTTTTCCGAAACCAATATATATAATCATCATGATAAATTTCTTTTAAATGATGCCGCATACCTTTTACACACAACGTAGTAAACTTTTGTAGTGACGCAGAACTGTTTTATTTTGGCATTTTTATATATTTGTCAGCTGTAGGAAAAGATGTGCTCACTAAAGTCAAGGTAAAGAGTATGTACGAATAGCTTTGGCTTAAAGTAAAATCAAGCGAAATTATTTATCAGACAATTTAGATAGGGAAATGTATTTTCATAGATACTTTTTACGGAGCTTTTTCAACTCTTGTTTAAATGGTTTGTCGGCGGGCTCTTTCCGTCTTTCTAAGTTTTGCTGTTCCCCGGAACAACAGGCTTAAACTGGTTTTTTTCACATTTTCATAAAAGCTTAAGTTCAAGATTTCCGCTTTAGATTGTAAACATCCACGATTCCAACCATGGCGAAGGTAA
Source organism: Glossina pallidipes (assembly GCA_000688715.1). Taxonomy (NCBI): domain Eukaryota; kingdom Metazoa; phylum Arthropoda; class Insecta; order Diptera; family Glossinidae; genus Glossina; species Glossina pallidipes. Next base: position 5,418,090 of record KK499765.1, read on the forward strand.
GTCACACACAACCTGTTCCTGTTTATTGCTCTAATTAATACTTTGTATTATTTGTCAGTTCCAGTTTAATAAATGTACATAATGTATACATGTGTGTATGAATTAAGACATTTATAATGTCATTGTCATACGAATCACCTAACTTCAAGTGAAAACTTTTATATATATATTAAAGATTTGCAAAATATAAAAAACTAATTAAGCGAGCGTAAGTGAACGTATGTGTGTTTTATGTATAATGACTTTTCATAATTAATGACTTTAAATATCAAGTTGAACTAAAAACACACTTTTTGTGATGAAGTGAAACTGAAAAAAGAAAACAAAAGTTAAATAAATAGCCCAACCCACTATCTTAAAGATCCAGCAGAGAGTATTAGAGAGGTGTGCAGATTTGCAGACCAACTTATCAAACCGTGAAACCACTTTAAGTAAATCGGATACCATTTACAATATGCGGACAAAAGGCACTTAAGACAATTTTCAACTAATTACGGCCACAGCATAACGCAAGTTAGTCAGTTAGATCTGCGAAGACACACTTCCCCATAGCGTTAGCAACACGAAAACCCGATTTTGATTAATTGCTTTTGTCTAAAAGAGAGAAAAGTTTCTGGCAAATCTAAACTTAACAAGCGCTCTATACGCGATATAAATGGAGATGGAATGGTGTAGAGGGGTAAAATACAACATTGAATGAAATGTTTAGGTGGGCATATCGATGTGTGGTTAATAGTATGTGTTCATGGTTGTTTGCTGCCGTATTGACTGATTGCGTTAGCACGCGTGCTATGTATGCTGTGCATGCATTTTTAGCCAAACACAGGCAATAAAAGTATGCAGAGGTCTATCTCTGCCGAATACCTTGATGCTAAACATTCATATCTGTAGATGGTATGCGTAGAAAGAAAACAGATTAGCAGAGAAAACAATAATCAATTCAAGTTGCTTATTATTAAAATCAAAACAGAAAAAACAAAACAAACGAAAAGGCTACAAAAATATTTCACTTAATAATATTTTGAAAATAAAAAAAATTTTAAAAATCTTTTTTTTTACAAGACTTTTAAAAATTTGTAAGGAACGCATTTTGGCGCCTGTCTTTTTCAATTAAAGTCCCAATTTTAAATTTAAACCCCATGTATACGAATGATATGTAACAATGAAGCTCATTAAATCTTAAATAAAAAAAACAAATCTTATTTTTTCGTGTTGTTTTTACTGTTGTGCTGTGCTTCTTAACTTAACCAAAACACATTTTCAGTGTGGATGCGGCTTCATATCTGTGGTTTTGTTTTATGTCAGATATTCGCTCTGTTCTGTTTTTTTTTGAGCTGTGCATCAGAGTGCTGCTCACCAACGGATTAAGGTCATTGCTCAATTGATGTACTCTGGTCTCATTTTGCATTTTTACTCTAATAAACAAAAAGCAAAAGAAACAGAGGCATACAAAAAACAGAAAATCAAAAAATATGCTGATGGCGGTTAGTTGTGTTGTCATTTACAAATCCCAAACTGATACATTACTTAGCTAATGGAGCATTTTAATTATGACATGCACTGGCTACTGTTTTCACATAGCCAGTCGCCTGTTGTTTTTTGCCTCCAAGATGGATGGATTACAAAGCAAAAAATATATACTCAAGCCACAATCTTGCTTGCTTGTACATGGTGGAGCGAAATGGGGCAGCATACTACACTTACTTGCTTGTTTACTTTCTGCATGACTGCTCTTTTTGTTTTTTAAGGTGGCTGCTGTTATCCTTTAAACATCTGCTTGCATCTTTCCATTTAACCAGCAAGCAAAAATTTCTTTAGAAATCACAACACAAACGCTCACTAGATATCAAACACGTCATCATCATTTTGACCCTTTTTTTCTTTTGTCTTGCTTTACTTGACCGATCCAAATTAAAGAAATCAATAAAAAGTGAAATTAATACCGTCCGTGTATTACTACTCTATTCATATCGTTGTCATATAATGTTGTTTACTCGGTTATGGGGGTGTTTACACCTTTTGCTCAATTTACTCTTGACATGTCAAAGATGCTTAGATATACGAAGTTATTTGATATTTTTGTTGTGTGCTTAATTTCAATATTCTTAATAAATAGAGTTCTAAAGGTGTTATATTTATGCTATATATGTATACACATGAGAGGCTGTGCACAGCGATATTGCAGTTTTTAATGTTATTTTTGGTTTAGTAAACTCTCCTGCCGAATATATGCGGGCATGCGACTGGCATCAGGTTTATGTACCTATGTCTTATGTATTATACATTTCTACACCTGTTTCTTCTTTTTTTTTTCTTTTCCTTTTCTCCAGAGAGTTTGTTTTTCTTATCATCCACAGATGGTGTAGTGCCTTTGCGGAACTAGCTTCAGTTAAAGAAATACCTATCAAACACCACTAGTTACAAATGCAATTAAACATTACACTGCTGGAATTACGAGTCTCATCTGAAAGCTGTGTTTAGAAAGAGCTTAGCTTCACATTGAAGCGACATGAAATAGTATGACCAAGAGATTTATACTACAGTATGTGCTCTTTTAACCGTTTGAGTACCAGGCAGCGCGATCGCGCTGTTCAGATTTCATGTCGAGAAAACCCAGACAGTTTTGAAAAAAAACTGTCGAAGAATCCCAAGCAGCGCGAACACGTTGTTTAGATTTTATTTCAAAACTGTCTGAGTTTTCTCGACATAAAACACAGACAGCGCAATCGCGCTGTCTGGGATTCTTCGACAGTGTTTTTTCAAAACCATCTGGGACTCAAACGGTTAAGTATGAAAAATTTTTTAAAATTCCAAAATTCTCTAATTGCATCTCGTAAGCAATTTTCTGAAAATATTCTATAAATTTCGAGCAGAACTGATAATCCACGGCTAACCCATACAACAGGAAAATGCTTCTAACGCATATCGTCACGACGAACGCATACTTTTTCGTGCACTCTTTTGTCATATTCCTGATCATAGCGGACGCATAATCAAACAATGGAACTCGGCTAACTGGTGTCAAAACCACAGGGTGATCAGTAATTAACCTATTCTACATGACCTCTAAGTGATATTTTCAGGTAATAGCTCTTCAAGAAGAACAATAAAAGCAAAGTAGTCACATCCTCCCTGATGAATACGAGGGAACCCTTAAGATTATGGTCGTTGTTTATTTATGTACACCAATGCTTTAACCCTAATCATACCACGTGTTTTTGTAACGAATCATACTCCCGTGTATTTCTCATTCGTTTATGAGAATTGTGAAAATAATTAAAATGTTATTGCTTTTGTTTATAGAGCTACGAAATATCTAAATGATCCAACATATGTTTTTTATGCAAATATTTTTGTATTCGTTTACACACGGCTTCACATGGTACGGTGAGGTCAATCGTTTCCATCCATGAAAACCCAATAAAATTAGATGTTTCTTAAGCAACTTGTCTGCGTATCTTCGAATTTTTTTTTATAACAATATAACTCTGTACAGAATACAATTCTGCATATTGCGGTGTTGTTCTAGCTATATGCCCGAACTTCATGATATTAATAATTTGGTAATACTGCATTGATTCAAGTTGTGGAGCATAAACTGCTGCAAATTTTGAAACACGATTTAGAACGGAGAATCTGTGTTCCAAGCCAAAGCATGCTTAGTTCAAATAAAACAGAGACAGAAGAAATTGCATTTGCGTTTGTGTTGATTGTAATTTTCAAAATTTCTCCGCAAAAGTGGCTAAGTAGTAGTACGTCGGCAAATTGGTATGAAAACTTTGGATCGGCTGGGACAATTTTTGAACCCCCTTTCATTTAACGAAAACTGAAATTCATATGACCGAAAGATCTAATTTTCAATGCTTCGTGATGAAAATCAGATAATAATAGTAATTCAAAATAAAAACATTAACTATATCCAATTTGGCTTATCTCGGCCAATTTGTTGGATCCTATCCCAGGACGGAAAAGTCTAAATTTTAATATGTTACCATAAAACTTAACCCATAATAGTAATTTAAGATAAAAATAGATTATGACTACCCACGCCTAATTTTGAATCCTACCCTATATATTTTTATAAAAATCGTTGTTTTTTAGGGCAAACACTTCTAAGTTCAATATGTTACAATGAAAGCTGATCCCTAGAAAAGTCTCAGAAAAGTCCCACAAAAGTCTAAGTTGTAATATTATATGATAAAAATTGATCCACAAAAATAATTTGATAAAAAAATTAACTATGCTAAATTTCGGATAGATACCACAATTTTTGACTATAATGTTTTCACTTGTTTCATTCCTGACACAACTTGTGATGCAAGTTGCACTTTATTTTCTGGTTGTCGACCCACAGTTCGCAATTTTCGATTTATTCTAATAAAATTAGTTCCATTGACATGTTTTGTCCCAAGGACCAAAGCTATTCAAAATAATTTGCGTCGAACCACTGTCTCCTTCAAAGTCTTCTTTTGAGAAGCCTTTGCATGGATAAGTGGATTAAACGAAGTAACAGTGGGCCGCCTCCCACTACAGTGATTTGATTTTTTATGTATATAAATAATAAAGGTAAATAAAATAAAATTATAATCGCAATTACAAAAACACATAACTATAATAATGGCAATTGTTATTATCATAATATTTATAATAATAATAGTTGCACGCAGTAAGGTTTATTGTCAATGAAGTGAATTTTGCTGAGATTCATAAGAAGCTTGGTTTAAAAAATATGTACATTTTTAAGTTATCACTTATGCCTTCAGATATTTTTCCTAAAAACTCAAGACGGTATCCAAAAAGGCTTTCGGCCGACAAACGCATTCGGTCTGTAAAGCAGGGAGAGAAATCTATATTCATTTTTAATTACTTTAGAAGGAATTAGGACATTCTTGTTATACTTGGATCACACCGATGTTATATTGTGCGATGTATACATTGCCCCGTAATAGTATTATTTTTAAAGAAGAAGAGAAGAAATAAATGAAAAAAAATTTAACAATCATTCGTTCAGTCGCACAAGAAGAACAAAATGTTTTACGTTAACGAACGATTCAGTGAATGTTTTTTAAGATAAACGAAGGTACAAAAAAAACTTTTAATTTAGAAAATTCCCACAATAACCTTTGGTTAATTTTTAGATCATTTGCCCTTAAACAAGGTGCATCGGCATTATACTGCCATTTTTTTCTTTTTTGTAACCGTTCAATGCAGCGTTGCTGATTGGCAAATTTTCCAAAACAAATTATCGTATTATTTCATAATTTCCCAAGAGCAAGTTGTTCAAGTTGTTGGTTGCTTCGCCGATTTTGTTTATAGTAATTTGCATTCGTAGACGATTGATTATAATGAGACCTTCTAACCTGTATTTTAACTCGGCAAAAATCAACAATGTTTATGCGCAGAAGCTTATAAAACTGTATATAAACCGCCAACATGACATGATCATCGGTTGTTTGTGTGATGGCTTAAAGCTGAAAAATGATGAACGAACGAATTGTAATCAGAGAAATACAAATCGCGTACCACTAAAATCACTTGTATAGTTGAAGCTTAACACAATCTCCACCAGTGGGTCACAATGCTGCATATAGAAAACACAGACAAGGCAAACAAAAAGACACGCTTGGCTTTGAGTTAAATTTAGTATTTCATCTATTGTTATTGTTGCTGCTTTTTTTTTTCTTAGATGATTAACTTCTACTGCGCAACATGACAGATCAATTTGTCGTTACGCGAACAATAACAACAACAAACATAATGGGCTAAGCCACCACCACCACTACCACCATCAAACGAATCCGCATACCTTCATTCAAAACAATAACAAGCTTAAGAACTCTAAACGAATATTGGCTGCGATTAACTATGAGATTGCGCAATTTCCATACGAAAGCCCAACAAGAGCACAACAAAAGCCTAGAAAAAAATTTTGACAACAATCTCGTAATCGCCCTAAATCCATCATCAATATGATCGGCCATCACGACAAGTCTTTTAGTGGTTTTATGAGTTTGTACAGTGGCTGTAGTTGTATCTTACTTTTCAGTTCCTTTACGACTTTGTAACGGTTTATCTTCATTAAACTTAAATTACGTTGGCGTATAAAAAATTTGCAAAATACTAAAAAAACAACAAAAAAAATAAAGAGAAAAACAACCAGCAATAACCAACAACTAACAAATTTATAGCCTCCAAACACATTTCAACTGACAATTTGATAAAAAGCGACAACAAACGTACTTTTTTTTTGTTTATTCATTGTTTGGCTGGTTATGTCTGGTAATTGTCTGTTAATTTGTTTAACTTGTTGATGCAAAAGGGTTTTTCCTCTTTTCGTTTCCCCTGTTTACGTTTTCGTTTGTTACGTTGGTTGGTTGTATATTTTATTAAAATGTTTGAGGAAATACGCTTGTCACAAAATCGACGTTGAAATATTGAATTTTCAATTAAATTCTCACATAAATTCATTTGACACAAGTGAAGGGCTTGGACCGTTTCATTTATTTATTTATTTATTTATTGCATAAATATTGTCAATGCTTACTTGTGTGTGTGCGTTTTCAAATTTTGCCTTATATTATCCCACTAAAACGGAAAAAATTAAATTAAATGTATATAATATTTTCAATTGTGACTTTTACTCAGCTTGACGTACAAACTCCTATAGTAATGATCAAGGAACTGTTCACAAATATTATATAAGACAGAATTGTTAAATAATCAAAAGAAAAGCTTTAGATTCCATGAAAAAGAAAATTGAGCTTAGCGACGAAGTTATGGCGTTGAAATTAGTCGGTTTTGCATTAAATACCGAAAGATGTGTAGAGCCATGTCCATAACATTTATGTGAGGTGTAACACATATGAGATACATAAGGCATATGATTATATATGTAACGCTCCCCAACTTAACGCTCTAATTTTTATATGAACCATAAGTGTTCATATATGACTTACGCACCCAATAAGTAAGGATTGTTACCGTTTCATATTCATTATTGATCCTTTATCCCTTTTTAAGATAATCGATGGTTATTATACCATGCGAATACCAAAATATGAATGCCATAAACTTTCCGTTTTTAGGTGCTTCTCACGGTTTTCGCTGATTGTTGTCAACACGGTTGACTGCTGATATGCCTCTGGACTGTGGTGATGTCATGTTAAATCGCTCCAAATAGTAGCTGCTTTTGGCCAAAAATGAGCAAACGCGGTACCGATTTCGAATAAAGTTTTCTCAGGCACAAATGTTCGTATGAAATAGTATTGTTTTTTGGTATTACCAATTGACTTTGTGCACTTTCCTCCTGCTTTCTGGGGCAGCTATCGAATGCAGTCGACCAGAGCGATCAACATGATCGCTGTTTGCACGTCTAAAATCAGCAAACCATTTCTCTACACTTTATCTCGATTAAGCAGAGATCAGGTAACACTTGTGGGTCTGTTGCTTTACATAAGCTGGATATTTTTCCATTAAAAGGCAATGCTTTGTGAACATACGAAAGTCATATCTTCTCTCTCTTTTGACATGTAAAGTAATTATCGAAATATCATGAAATTTAGACACATTCCTTATGAAGGCCGGCACTGTCTGGAAATCACATGGATCTATCAAAAGTGTTGTCAATTATATGTCAGCCAGGTCACAATGTAATGGTTTTAAAATCTTTCATTCGAAGGTTGGTGTTATTTAATAATCATATGGATTCGTCAATAGTCATCTCATTTGTACTCATATGTCATCCCACGAACTCATTGATTGCTATATTCTAAGTATGTATATTGTATATATATATGTATACGTGTTAACGCTGGCAGGATCAATTGCAGGTAGAGCTTACTTGGTTATAGCTATAATGAGTGCTCAGTCGGTAAAGGCGTAACACTTATCGACTGAGCACGCACCGAGTACGCTGTGGCCATCTTCTTATCTCTTTCACTTTCCTCACTTCTTTCTGACCATCACCGTGTTACACGCATAGCGAACAACCCCTGAATGCTTGGTTAAAATACATATAAAATATATATACATGTAAATCACAAATATTTATGTACACCGACATCCAAGCCTATTAGAAAAATTAACTTGCTTTATAGTGAACATTCATAGATAGAGACTTCATTTTGCAATAAATTAAAGTATCAACAAAGATATTTACCCTAATTGTTTGTGTGGGAATAACTCGTGTCTTTTGATATTATGAATAGACATTTGTTATTTTCTGTAAGAAACAAAAAAATGCATTAAATACCATTAAGTGTCTCGGAGAGCGATAAGAAAAATCTTAGAAAATGTTTACATAGGGAAAGCGTAACATCTTAAGCCGAGCTGACACCATTGAAGACATATATAGAGAAAATCTATAAACAGCTTTTTTCATTAATAGGCCTAACACTACAGGAGATAAGCCATTAAAGACAAATCAGCAAAACATAAACAAATATACAAATATATATGTGTGTATGCCTAGGAAAAGACACCAAAGTGGGCTTTTCTTTTTCCTCTTAAGCACCAATTTAATGCTTTTTACACATTTAAACCGCCATAAAAAATACAAGAGATCTAATGCCTTGAAATACTCACTTTTTAACGGCTCTTTAGATATTTTTGAACAAAAATTTAAAAATGGACGACAAGTAATGAAATAATGAAATGAATCTTTGAATAAAATTCATGTGTAGATATGAAGTGTTTATGTTTTTTTTCGTTATAAAAATTGTGTATGATGTATCTCTCAAATATATACAAAATACAAGAGATCTAATGCCGGTGGATGTTTGAAATTGAATGCAAATACCCATAGTTTGAAATCCAACAAATTAAGAAGAAATGGAAGTATTTAACACGATACTATTTTGAAGAAAATTTCCTATTTCTATTAATGACAAATGTTGGCTACAAATTTGAACAATGCCGTTCTCCCACTCCTTTCAATCTCAATCATTTTAAGTACACGGTTTAGTGAATCTTTATTTTATTGCCTTTGCCTTGAAATACTCACTTTTTAACAGCTCTTTAGATATTTTTGAACAAAAATTTTAAAAATGGGCGACAAGTAATGAAATAATGAAATGAATCTTTGAATAAAATTCATGTGTAGATATGAAGTGTTTACGTTTTTTTTCGTTATAAAAATTGTGTAAGATGTATCTCTCAAATATATAGGTTTTTCAGTCCAGCTTCCGTCTGTATATATATTATACATTTGCTGACGTTTAACATACAACTATAAAAAAAGAAGTCATGGATGTCTTAATTCCTTGAATAAATCATTAAGAATTGTTATTGTTACTTATCTTGTCGTCTTTCGAAACACGTATCACAAGAATTAATCGAAATATTTTTTATAAATTTTTACATAAAAAAATGCCAACATTTCCATAAACGGAACGGCAGCTCTCTAAGGCAATGTTATCGTTTTCAGCCGATTGAAATTAGACACAAGAAAAGTGCACGGATTCTGATTCTTATTGATTCTCACTGCAATTAAATAAAATAATTTCGTTTTTGAGTTTCGCTAATAGTCTTACACATTCGTACATTCGTTGTCTGTGATGAAATGTTTTGCCAGGCCTACTTCTTTTCTTTTAATCACAAGTAAAAGCTTATAAAACAGCTATGTAAAAATTGTATAATATGTCGGTAATTGTGAGCATAGCAACTTCCACGCTAATCACGATTATTTTCACCTCCATGTTTTAGATTATGTTCATCTTCTATGTGTGTCATATGCAATGAGTGCAATGAAATCTTTTAATCTGAACTTTAGCCTCCCTCCACTAATAACACAACAAAAAGAACAAATACTTGAATATGTGTCCTTCCTATAGGTGTTATGTCCAATCAATAGAATCACTCAAAAACTCCTCCGCTCACTGTTAATTTCCTTGCTCGCTAGCTTATGAAAAAACGTTCCTACTTTTAGCTTTTCCTTCACCATAGAATTGTGGGCATACCTCAGGTGCTTTATTCGTTGTTGAAGTACAATTGACTCTCCTGCCTTATCAGAAGAGGTGTACTTTTTAATATTCCTTAACGTTTTCCTAGAACTATTACAAATAATCACCGATCAAGGTGATAAGGGCTCTTTACGAAAGTCTGAATGAAATTCTTCAAAACAACTTTCCTCAGTATGCCTGTCTTCTCTACGTCGTATCTAACTTTTAATGCTTAAAGCTTCATACGATTCCCCAATTGAACTGAATGTGTTCACTTGCCAACATTTTGTATGATCGTGTTGGTTTAATGGATCTGTAGTGGCTGCGAATATGCTTCTATGCTAGATGTGTACTTGCTTTCCTTTTCTATTTTCTTGTTTATTTATACGTTATATTAACGTCTTCATATTTTCTTCTTCTTTTTATATTATACTCTATAAAAGCTAGTCCTAATGTTTAACTTAAGATTCATTATTAAGGGTATACTTTATTCGGCCTTTATTTACTACAGCTGAATTACATGTGAAAATAAACAAATAAACAAGAAGCAAGACAATATGGTCGTTACTGAATCTTTTATACCATTCACTATTATCCTAAAATAGATTTAAAAAAAAGGGAAAAACTAAAATTTCATACTCTATGATATTGGGTGGGCGCAGTTAATTTTTCTATTTGTCAGAATAAAAGTAGAAATTTATATGTACTTATGTATACACTTTACATATATATTGTACTTTATGAGTAAAGACCAAAACACACAGAAAGCAAAGGTATTCACCTTTTTTGTTATGCAGACGCGCGCACGTTGTGGGAGTGTTCCTTGAAAAATTTGGACCATTTTTACATTAGTTTTCAGTAGGCAATCTCTTACTTTTGTCAATGGGAGAATTTTTACCACAGATACTACACAGTTAGGCAGGCCAACAGATGGACACACGAACAGACGGATACGATTAGGTGCATTCCGAATTTGAAACCGGCCAAGAATGTATACACTATTCTTTCGCAGAATTTATTAACCACTTGACGTCCTTAGCCACATATATGAACATTTAATTTTTTCATTTTTTCAAAACTTTGGCAACACGTTGCTTTGTCTTAAAAGACGCTTAAAGCTTTCAAAAAAACCTAACTATACTGCGATTTCCTTATCGTCAAAACCCGACTTACCGTCACTTATCATTACTCTTTGTATAACTTTTCGAAATTGTAGCGAGTGTTTTAACTAAAAGAGTAAATATATTTAAAAAAAATATCAGCAAAATATAAATTTGACAGCTCCCTTGTACGAGCGTTGCACCTAACGCCGTCAACGTCGACCACTCGGCTATGGCACCATGAACATATTGCGCTCGCAGCTTATTTTTAAGAAGTTTAAATAAAATTATTTATTTATAAAGAAATTTTTCATATATATTCGATTGCCGTGTAGTTGCTGCAGATGTTAGCATATCTTGCGCTAAATCTTTAAGGAACCCAGGTTTGATTCCTGATGCGTTTAAGCCACCATTTGTACTTCTATAGATGTGTGCAAATATTCTAATAAAAAACCCTTGTGATGCAAAAATATACCGGTTTTGTAAACTATATGCTCTTTAAAACCGTATGTGTTCCTACTTTGGAGAGTAATTAGCTCATATTTTGGGTGAAAATCACATCTCATCTTAGTAAAGGCCAAAAATAGGTTGTTATACGATTTTTGTGTTTTTTGTTTTACAAGTAGATGTGCTTATCATGATAATCTCCTAAGTATAATCGAATACTGGCACATATATGTATTTATTTTAAGCAACGAAAACAACTTATTTTTCATACGACTCCGAAGGAGGTTCTTTGGCCTGTACGTAAACTTAGCCCAATCCAGCAAATTTACACGTTTTACTTATTTTGTTAAAATTAATATTAGATAAAAAAACATTGCTCTAGTTTTTACTGCTATTTCAAGATTTTTTCTAATTAATTGACATTTTCGCCAATTAATCATATTTCTGATGGCAATCATTTTGCAGCACATAATAAAAACTTAAAAGTTTCTTAGTTTCGAAATCACACTTTCAAGGTCATACTCCAGAGAATGGTAATGTGCAATAAAAGAATATTCTTACAAATCAAATATTTAATTTTTTACTGCGACCTTCAGGAGATGGATACTAACTGGTTTCCTCCATTTGTTTGTATTAGCCCAAACTATGCTTTTATCTTGCATATATTTTGGGTATATATAAGCTCATAACGAAAATCGAAGATATTTTCAGAACAAAACGTCCTCAAGCTTTTATAAATGATGCGCTTGGCCGAGAGGGAGACTACGTTCGATTTCTGTGTTCAGTTGTAGTCAAATAATATGTCGATTTGGCCGGCATCTCTAGTATCTGGCAAAAGAATATGCTGGAGCCCAAAATCTCGAAAGGAAGCACGGGATGTAAATTTTTTTTGCGCAAGTTTGCTTACGACTTTCTCTTCGTACATGCCGCAGAAACATGCATTGGCTTTTCGCTTCTCTTCAAATTACGAAATTTTCTCTTCTGCTAACGACGGAAGCTGGAAAACGCATTTCTCTTCCCGTCACCTACTCCAGTACCTATGGATACTTACTTCCTTTACTATTAAAAAGACACCGCAAGGAATATAAAAAACTAAAATGTGGAAAAGGAAGCGTTAAAAAAAGACCTGGAAAGCTTCCTAACGATAGCAAGTGTAACGCAACGCCCTCTAAAGAAGTATGCTTGGTCACTTTAGTTCAATATATAAACCTGTGTGAGAGGTATAACAAATGTGGTTTAGAGCGCTAACTAATATACCAGAGCTAAATCAATCTACATGCCCGATTTGCTTTTGTTCTTCAAATATTGGGTAAATAGAGCACTAGAAGTTGTCTATTTGCGAAATGGTGACTGCCCAAAGTTCGCCATAAAGCAATTATAATTCCTTATCCTTTCTTTTTGATTTTCTGCGCTAAAATTTACATAAGAAAAGATTTTTTTTGTTTAATAAGACACAACCAAAAGTTTATGTCATGACAACGGAAAAAAGCGCATTATTCACGAATTCATTCCTTGATATTGGCATTAAAGACAATGCGACAAGAATTATAATAACATTTCGGGTATTGAACTGCAGATGTAGATCAATTTGCCCGCTAAGAATTCACTTTATTGATCAGGTTAAATATTCCGAAGAAGAATGCAATCAATAAGAAAATGAATTATTTCAGGTACATGAACAATAATAATGAACATAAAAAAAAATAAAAAATTAAACCAAGAAAGGTGCGTTTTAATATTCATAATCTACAGCGGAACTGTGTTTATGGTTCATTAATTTCTTTCTTTTTTGTTTTATTTCAAGCTGAGTAAATTTGAAGTTTCTTATAAGAAGTGCAAACAAATTCACCTAAACGCAATCGCACGTTAAATATTTGCGGGCGCGCGCATGTGTACTTTCACAACAGCTTCTCTCCCTTCGCCTGGGGTTTCGAAACAAATAACAATATGCTACAGAGCACGATTGCAACCACTTACGTAGCTGGATGGCTGACTGCCTGCTTAAAGCAGCGCATACATGTATACACATTTTAACAGATCACACCTTAAATTTAAATGAAATTATAATAAAATAAGGAGTATCTTCAGCCTTCCATAATGTCTACGCAAGCAAACTAAAATAAAAAAAAATTAATTGAGAACTTAAGCAACTAAAGTTGTGTTGGTGTGTAAGTGACACGAGACAGTCGCAAGTGATCTTTTCGAAATATCTATAAGCCGCATGGTGCGTTACTGAAGCGAAACAAGTGTTTAGTCACCGTACCACCACAACCAGTGCCACCACCAGCTCAGATAATTAGCCAAGCTGCTCCTTTAACTTTTATTTTTTTTTCATTTTGTGAAAAGAAGCCAACAAAGACGTAGTATACATTTTTTTTTCAATACTGCGCAAGTTTATAAGCATAGTGTAGGAACAATAACTTCCTTATGTGAGTATTCAATTTTTTGTTGTACTTGTAGTCAGATTCTAATCATTTGAACAAGAAACGGTAGTGTGCCCATCTTAAGATTACAATTTACATATAGAGAATTGTGAAGCCAAAGCCTAACTCACCTTATTTGGGCTTTTTGCTTGATTGAAGATGCACCTTCGTTACGCTGTATTGAGTATACAATATGAACAATAATTTATAGTTTCATTAGGTTTTCCATGTACGATGACCATCGCCACATTTGATTAAAGACCATGTCATTCGCTTATATCTGCAAGTTATGCAAGCAAGCGTTTCCTTTAATAACAAGTGAGGCATAAAAAAATCAAAAATTCACATATATTCAAATCGCTTACATAAATTGATAATAACACATCCGTAAAAAATTTTATAAATTCAAGCGAATCATCGAAGAAAATGCTATTTTGATTTTTAATTTAGTTCAACCATCTTGTAAGATCTATCTAAGGCAAAATTTTGGACGTATTCTCCATAAAGGTTATTATTGACTTTTCCAACCACTCCAAGTGCTTTGCTCATATTAAACGGAAGCAATAAGCACCCCTTCGCTGCATTAATACCGTAAATCTTAAAACGCTCACGCAATGCGAAGCAAATCTCTGTGCACACTATATTCCTATGCGTCTTGCCAAAAAGATTTTTATTTAGCTTTTTCGATCAGATTAACTATTTCTTAAGCAACTCTCTTCAACTGCTGCCTTTCGTGAATTTTGTATACAGCGTGAACTATATTTGTCCAATTAAAACACGCCTCAATTATTATTATTCTATAAAGCGCCATATCTGCCTAACTTCTCCTCTGTCCTCTTGTATCTACCTGTCTATCGATCCATATGGTCGTCTATCTCTCTATATTTAAATATCACAATTCCAATTCTAAAATATCTAGGAAAAAAAAAACTGAATTGAAAATTAGCCAAATTGGTCCCTACATAGTTAGCGAACAATTGGCAATGGGTCATAGACAATAAAGAGTAGATGGATGATAGATAATAGACAATGGATAATACATAATGGACAATAGGTAATGGAAATGGATAAGATATAACGGATAATGGCAAAGTGGATTATGGTATAATGGGTAATTGATACTATTATAATGTTATAAGCTTGTAGTAGTACGTATATGCAATGAATATGTGTTCGTAACGTCATAACTTGTAATAATAATATACAGGCAAATTTCCTCTTATAGAGACTACGCAGGATTCCCTCTTAATGTATCTGACTGTTCGGCTTCGGAACGCCAAATCTTCATTCCACTTAATTTTGCCAAATATTTCAACCAGAAGATTCTCTGACTGGCATAAAGCGAATGAGACGCTGTAGTTGGTTCAGTGTCTCTAATGAATGATTTTTTTTTATTGATCATCTCTTATATATATTTATCATCTACCTTAATTATTTTCTTACTTGTTTGTGAATAAATTACTGAACGCTGTAATCAGCATAAATGGTAAATAGGGACGCTTAGCGTCGGAATGCATTCTTTACATTTGTTTACAAATTGGATTAGTGTCGTATTTTGTTGTTTTATTTTGTTAATGAATTTTTTCTTACTATTGTAATTTATGACACACTTCAAGTGGACGCACGTCTGCAACAATATGCAGTCACACTACACTACACTATGTAACGTAAAATAGATAACAGACCATGGATTATGGATAATAGATAAAGGATAATAGACAATTAATAATAGCTAAAAGGTAATGGCTAGGAGATAATTGCTAATGGATAATGGGCAATGGATAATATATAATGGATAATTGGTGGTTGATAACGGATAAGGGATAATGAATAAGGAATAATGGATAATAGCTAATGGATAAGAGACAATATGTAGTAGATACTAGACGATGGAACTTTTGAACATCTTAGAACTTAAGATTGGATTTTAAATTTTTTGTTAACAAGTTCATTCTGTCAAATTCTTGCCTGCTTTGCATAAAAGTAAATTACATATTTATTAGTTATTCGCTATTATGGGAGTGATTGTAGACAAATAACGCCCTATAGCCTAGTCGTGAACAAGCAGTAAAGGAGCAAACGCACGTACTTTGAATGAATCTCTGTTGAGTACTTACGATTGTTATGGAAGAAAAAAACCATCTTCTAAAGGTAAATATACGAAAGGCAGACAGTTTGTAGGCTTACTCCATTCGTAAAACAGTGTTCTGTTATTTTTCTAATTTAAGAACTTGGACTTAATTTTGTATTTTCTTTCTTTATATTGGCATTTTATAAGTGATCGTATAAGCCAGTAATTAAGGAGCAAAATCTAATAAGAAAAAGACGTAAAAAAACCAAACACAAACGATCCTGCAAACCTGTATAGAAGATATAGAATATTCTAAAAGTAAGCAAAATAACACCTTGTAAATATGTACAATAGCAAGTGAAACAAGTTCGTATGATTTATTTTACTCTCAAATGCAATCACTTTTGAAATCAATAAAATATGAAAAATTATTGCTTAATTAAGCTTTTTAAATTCCTCTTAATTGCCGGATAGATTAACATTAATTTTTACACAATGTGCATGATAAAGCGAACAGTATATCTCTATATTCCTCATACACATTACACAGATAGTTTATAAGATATAAATAGACAACCGGACGGACAAATATACAATGTGTTTTAAAAAGTGATAACATCTTGGCAACAATTCTAAACCATGCACACCTTTTAATCTATACAGATATACATTGAATATATCTTTATAAAGTGTCAGTTGACCATATAAACACTCCTTAAGAGTCGAAACGAACAACTTTAACTTGTTACCTATACGATCCAGACAACATACAAATAAAGCCGAACGTTAACGTTAACGCATTGCAATGATTTAAGAAAAACGACGCTAGTTTTTTCTCTTTTTTTTCTGAATCATTTCTTTTTTATGTTCGGCTTATTTGTTTGTGGTCACTTGCTGGGTATAAATTAATTGCAATTGCGCCATTATAACTCTTTGCGTCGAATGGAGATTACAATGTGTTACCGTAGTTTTGTGGCAAGCGCTGTGATTAAAACCAAACCGAAACACTTTTTTTATATTTTCCACATGCGATATGAACCGAAAACAATATCTGTCCGAATTTCAAGTTATGTTTTTTACACAGATGATAAGACTTTAGCAATTTTTTCCGAAAGCCACAGCCAGCAGCGACCCCCGTTTAAGTCAGCGATCAACATTGACTGCATTTCCCTCCATTGTCATATCAAACCAGACAATTTGGTTTTAACGATCAAAAAGTCTCAAAATTTGCCATAAATTTTATAAATATTTAATTCTTTTCAATAATATAGCACGTGCTGGCAAAATCATACCAATTGTATTGTGAGTGCACACGGCTATGTGAATAAGTTTAGCGATATAATTTTGTTTTATTGCTTTGTTTTTGTTATTTTCACTCATTTTAATTTAGCATTATACTAAAAAGAAGTGGAACGGGTCAAGTAGCACAAGTAGCATATTCTATTAAGTTGAAATTAAATGCATGTACTTAACAACGAAGGAATATTCTCTCTATCCGAAACTTTGCAATTTTTTCATGTCCGTTTATATGATATACACTTCATTGAAATCATTGTATTAACAAAATCGTTACAAGGAAAAATGCTTCAAATTATATGGCGACCTGATTTACGTCATAACTTTTTACTTAAACCTTTGGCAGTGACTGCGTTAATGGCACAATATCACACTTTAGAAACTTCAAAACTGTTTTATTATTGTCAATATAAATAAGATGTCGACAGTTTGATTAAAAATCGAATCTTAATTTTCAAATCTCTCGTACTTTATCCTCATTATCGAACCAATTGTTTTTGCGAACAGAAAATGCGGACAATAATGTAAGCGACAGTTTTCAAGGAGCTCTGATATTACTGACACATTTTTATGTATTAGACGATTTTTCGAGACAATTCCTTATAAATAAAATTATTAAATGTATTACAAAAAAGTGCTTGGATAACGATACTATAACACAAGCATAAATGATAAAAACATATGAAGTGTCAATCTCAATCCGCCACCATCCTAAGCAATTGAAATTCTAGGTAGGTTTACTGGAAATTTTAAAAAGGTTTAGTCCAACAAACTTATTAATCCTTGGCGGTAAACAAAGTCTGCAACGAGATTTCGTGAGGAAGAAAAGTTCAAGGCCCCTTTCCATTGAATAACTTACACTAAGTATGAATTTTGCTTTCACTTAAACCGAATCACAAACTTACAATCGTCGTGAAAACCCATTGCAAGATCAAATTTCTAGGCGTTGGGAAACAGCAAAGAGCAAATATAGTTTGCTTCCATTGCTTTGGTTACGGAGGTTTAGTTTTTTTTGACTGAAGAATCTTTAGACTGATATTGAGCGAATTTAATTCCTGAAATTGGATTAATAATACATATGAACTGTTTACTTTGAAACTGAGGCGAGTCCCTTGTTGAAAAAAATGAAGATAATAATAATTATAGATAAAACTTAATACGGTCTCTTCATCTGTAAGCAATTTATAGTCAAAGAAATTCACATTTCTTAATATTTGGAAAACAAAAGTTTTACCTGGGCACTGCCTTTTTGTAAGCTAAGATTATCAAATGCATGTTATAAACGGAATATGTATGCATTGAATCAAGGTTTTCACAATTTTCATAAGGGTCAAGTTAATATTTATGATTGGGATGAAACTGTGATATGCGAACGATCACAGCTTCCTGTTTGAAGCGCTTGCAAGCCGTGACAATCCCAAAGCACATTATAGTTTATAGCGATATATGCACTGGCCAAAACACAAACATAAAACTGGCCTTAATATGGATGAGAATTGTTTAGGCAAGTGGCAATGACACAAATAATATTGATCAAGAATTTTTAATATTAGAACACTAATTCTTACCAAATGATCGCGATTTTGGTGTGCAACAAATTGAAATCCCGAAATCCAATACCTCTTATATACCGTAGAGTTGTTATAGTATTTGTATCAAACGAATAAATATTTGTAGGAAATTGAATAGTATTTTTTTCTATAACAACCTACATCCCTTGTGACGCAAGGGAATACTAAGTTTGTGCGGACAGAAAGGCAGCCGTTATTATGCCAATTGATTCAGAGGCACCTTTTGAACGTTTCAGACTCACTTTCTGGATCGATTTAAGCTTTTCTGTCTTTCTATTTGATATCCTCCGTTTTGTTTTCTTATGTCCAACCTACAGATCGCAGTTTTTGAGATATTTTGATGAAATTTGGACACTAACCTGTGTCGGCCCAAAGGAGAACGCTAATGAAAATAGTTCTGTTCGAACGTCTTTTTTGACCACTTCTCATATAACGTCTCATTTTGAAAAGTAGTCACTTGAATACCTGTTTGGTGGAGAAGCAAACTTTGTGGTGGGCCACGGCAAGGCACTATTGTGCGTTTACTTGTTATAGTTAGAACGACCGTGATAAGACTAAATAGTTTAATTGAAGATTACAATAATTCATAAATTTTGAAAGCGAAGCAAATCCATTTGCGTATAAAAATTATTAAAATTTATTTTTATAAATTACTTTTTGTTAACCTATACTATCAACATTAATGGATAAGAAAGGTTACATTATCTAAATCAGATGTGAACAACCGCCAGCGCGCGCCGAATATGGCTCCTGATATCTTCGAGTGCGGCCCGCTAAGTTCCGTTGTCTATCGATATGTTTGAATTTACTGAAATGCAAACAGTTAAAAATTTCGCGATAATAAAAAATGGACTTGCCTTGCCCATCTTTCGAAATAAACGGTTCATATATATATACTATAACTCCGAATTTTCAAGCTTAAAACCTTCACTTTAATGGGTTACTGTTTCTGAAGGAACCAAGAAAGGAACACTCCAGGAATTAAAAGCAAAACATTTATTTAGTTAGTATTAATTAATATAAAAGTCACAAAATAAAAATTATTCGAAAACACTAGAATTATATTCATTAATTTGCAAGCTTTAATTAAAGCAATTTTTTTTATATTTGTCTTTCACTCCGGGGTGTTTGCAGTTATATCCCCAAAAATTACATATAAGCGATTTAATTTTTTTTTTTCTCGTTTGGTGCAAATCTTACATCAGAGATAAATTCGCCTGCAATCACATGACTAATGTGCTGGCTAATTTTTTTTATAAATCGTTGTTATCGTTGTTGCTTTTGTTGTTGATATTGTACTAGCGTTATGCTAGTGTTTGAATCGTGTGTAAATGCTTACTTATACACATTATTTTTGATCAAAATCAAAAATTATCACATAAATTTTGATTTAAAAACATTTTACAACATGTTTGACATGACAGTATCAGTGTTTTTCCTCCTATTTAAACAGTTTTTCCAAGATATGGGCACACATATATAAGAGTACCGTAAACGCTAAATAAAAGTCTATACACATATGCACATAGAGGCAAACAAATATCTTTTCATTATTATATGTTGATTATTTTTGTATTTGTATTTGCCTCTCCGTGCAAAATTAAGCCATTTTTTAAATGCCTGAACTTATGGTGAATATAAGGTGACTTGAATAATTGCATTGTAATTGCAATTAATATGACTAACGTTTGCTGCCGTTCATTCGCATTTACGTGAGCTCGTATATGTATATGAGCGAAATTTTTATGAAAATAAAGTAATCTAAGAGGATTTTTTATACACTTTCCTTTTGTTATTATTATTGCACGGTTTTCATTTGATACGATTTTCACAGAAATAATGTGAGTTAAGTTAATTTTACGTAACTTTGTCAAAGAGAAAAAAAAGGATATTTATAGGCAGGCTAAGGATTAGTTTACGAAATTAATTGAAATTAAGTTCGCTGGAGCTCTTACGCAATCGACAAACTTGCGATAGTAGATAAAGCGTTCAAAACTGATGTAAGCTTATGACTGCACATTTCAAAGTTCGCTAAAATCGAAACTCATAACAAACAACTCAAAACACTGCCCATCATTAAATATGCTACACGACTTCACCTAACACCACTATTCATATAACAACTTTTCAAAATAATACCTTTTTAATTACAGTTATCCTTGAGCCAGGTTTTCAAGAAAATTTGCGGCCTGTAGGCTGGACACAAGAAACCAACGATAGACTGACCAACAAACTAAGAACGATTTAGAAAATAACTCTGTAGATTAGTGTTGTCATATTCCAATCGGAAACTTCCTTCAACAACCTACTTATGTGTTATTAACGATCTATGTTTATATATTCTTTTTTCGTCTTGTTAGGGCATCTTGCGCTATGATGTATAAAAAAAATCGATCTAATCAGAATGTACTCTTCGCTTTTTCACCCGTTCACCTTTTACAGCCATCGTCACTTGTGGTACCTGGGCATATTACGTTTATGCAGGTGTATGCGACATCCAGAACGAAATAAAATAGACCCACTTTTTATTATACCGATACCAGAAAATTATTCTGAATCGATTGAAGCCTGCTTCCCTGTGTCCGTCTGTCTGCCTGTCTGTTTTCTCGTGTATCACATGAAGGTGATAAGTTTTGAGACCCGTTTTGATGAATTTTATTTTGGCTCAAGGACAAACGCTCCTGAAAAGCATTCGGACCGGACCACTCCGGACACAACTCCCGATATAAAGCCTTGTATTGAAAGGTCGTTATATGAATAACTGTAATAAACGAAGCGATGTAGGGCATTTAATGCTGGGCCGCGTCCCACTGTAACGTTTTGACTTTTAGTTTCTAACAATTTTGATAAAATGAAAATTGTTCAATTATACATTTGTTTTATATTTATTAAAAATATTGTATTAAATTCCAACGCTTGAGTATTGCCTGCAAAATTAATCTTGGAAAAATCTTAGTTCGATTATTGATTTCGTGTTAATAAAATTTTTATATGAGTTTTATTTTTCAAGTAAACATCTATAAAAAGATTGCATGTAACTAACTGCCTTTTGTGCTTTTTCCTTCTGTTTGTGTACATATACATACTTATATATATATCTTTGGCGGCAAATTTGAAAATGTATTTATACATGTAGTGGAGTAAAATATTAGTAACACAAGTGCAGTATTTTATTGAGCACATGCAATATTTATGATGAATACTAAAAACAACAGAGAAAAACAACAACAAAAACAATAATAACACGCATTGGTCTAGAACATAATAATGATCGTAACAGTTATGGTGATGACTATAACGTACGAAACATGCAACATTCCATCGAATAACTTTGGATACTAAAGCACATAATATATATGTATGTAGATATAAGTGAATGAAAATGATGCATGCTTTTCTGTTACATATATACACTCATATACATATGTACTTTTTTTTATCTTTTACTTAAGCGATCATAATGCAACATGACATGTTGTTGCAAAGACTTTACTAGCTTTCTTATGTTATTGTTTTTGTTGTTGTTGTTGTTGTTGTTGTTGTTGTTGTTGTTGTCGTCCAGTTAACTAGACAACTAGTTATGAGTTCATTATTTAAACACTGACCAAAAAACAAATTGACAACATCACCACGAACGAATGAGTCCGAGTACACACAAATAAAACATTATGAACATACATTGAAAGCAACAAGCTCTTGCTGCTTTTATTGTTGGTTGTTATCGGCGGCATTGGTCGGCACTTATAGCAACAAACAAAAGATCGTATTTTCGCTTTTTTCTTCTTTTTTTCCATTTTTTATTAATGCATATTTTCTTTAAATTTATATAAAGTTCCTGCAAGTGTTTTTCTAATGCAACAACTGCACTCAAACACATTTAAACGAACATATGCATTTACGGTTTTGCACATAGGCACATAGAGAGATATATTAGTGGGCCCACTTGTTCCCTCGTTTGGTTGCACACATCATCTAATTGACAGAGCGGGCGGTCGTCGTCAATTTTCCAAGAGTTGAGACTATTTGAGTTGCCTTCATTATGGCACTTCAAAAGCCTGAAAACCGCCACAACCGACTCACTCTCCCAGCAATAGACCATTTTGTGTACATTTTTCTTTTATCCCCCCCCCCCCGCCCTCCCTTCGTGTTCTCTCTTTTTCACTTGCTTGCATCATTTCTAGTTTGCCACGCATCACATCCCACTTGAATTATCCGTGTGCATGTATGTCTTATTATTTTGTGGTATTTGTTTAAGTTACAGCTTTCTGTTTATTTTCTTCTCTTTTTCTCTTTTTTTTCTGCTGTCTCCTCGTGACTGAGTTTGTGCAACTTGTTAAAGTTTTTCTTTGCGTTTGTTCCCTAATGCGTATTAACCACTTTGTACAATACTTCCTTGCCTCCTCCGTCTTCTTCCCGCCTTCTTCTCACCGCTTGCTTCTTTTACTTACTTTTCTGTTACTCTGCATGTTATTGTCATTTTCTTGTTTACTCATTACTATTATTGTTGTTATTGCTTTTTTTTGCTGTTATCCTTATTGTTGTCTTATGATGTTATACCAATGCGCCTGATTTGCTACAATTTATTATTAAAGACATCATCGTCATCATCATCGTCGTCGTAATCATCGGCATAATCCACATCGCTCTACGTCATTCTTTCTTGTTCGTTGTTGTCGTCTTGTCGTTTATCGCTGTTGCAAACACAAGCCCACAAAGAAAAAACCAATAATCTCTGCTTTCATCATTAGATTGAATTTTGCGAACTCACAAGTTGTTAGGTTTGAGTGTCTGGTTGTTTTTTCCTCTTTTTCCTTTTTTTTACTAGCATTTGATTTACAATAATTTCAAATTGCCACAGTAGGCATCACACTCACGCATATTTCCTCACCACTGGCAGCCATCGAAAATCAACTCACCCGCAAACTCTCTCCTTTATTAAATATATGGGTGTGTGACTAAGAATCATATTTTAACAGAAATCGTATCTTTTGAAACCATTGACAAACAGTGTTTAAATTGTTACCCCGGCAGGCTGTTAATTGGTAGTGAATATTGAAAATTTTTCGACGGACGATTAGTGAGTTCAATGCAAATTTAAATGCTAACGGAAATCTTAAATCATTCCCTTTCGAACTGTCTACCAACTAATTGCAAAATCTTTCTCAAATGTGCTTGATGTGTGCTCTCAGCTTTGAATCGAACGCTCGCAAACAATACTACAAGCTTTTCGTAGATAGTCCTGAAACCGGCACATGCAATGTCTGAAGGGATATATTCTAATAAGTAACTACGGCAGTTCTCTTCATCTACAAATTCAACGATCGACTATCAGAAGCAAAATGTTTTCTAAATAATACAACATTTTTATCGAACTGCTCTTTGGCTTTAATTAAATATTCCTTGAAAGTCGGTGTTGTGTTAAAAATAAAATTCCGAAAAACCAGATACGTAACCGTCTTGCCAAAGAAAAAATCGCGAAAACTTTGTGTCTTTACTAAAAAACTGGCTCAATCACACATCGTCAACTATCTCA
Organism: Glossina pallidipes; assembly: GCA_000688715.1. Classification (NCBI taxonomy): domain Eukaryota; kingdom Metazoa; phylum Arthropoda; class Insecta; order Diptera; family Glossinidae; genus Glossina; species Glossina pallidipes. Next base: position 5,442,469 of record KK499765.1, read on the forward strand.
ACCAGTTTTCGAATGAGAAGATATACTCCCTGTGAAAAAAAATTGCTTGCGCAGAGCGGAATGCATGCATTGGACGGTATTACTAAACGCGTTTACAGTTTAACGTAATAGTAGTAGATAAATTACTACTAATACAAATATCACAAACGCGTTCTCGATTAAAGTTTTATTTGGGTTCACTTGACATTTAAAACTTTAAGCTAAACTCCTTCAGGTGACGAGTGTTTATGAATTGATCAAAATATAACCAGAAATTTTCACGCCTATAATTTATTTTTCACGCTTTATGCAGCAAATGGACATCATCAGTTACATGTGGTCGTGGGTTAGCCACAGTATTCCAGGTGATGAACTACCTTATGTCGAAAATTATTGCCGAATTTTTGTTGTCTTCTTATGAATAGAATTTTTTTGCGAATTTTTTCCTACTCACGCAAACACTGTTTCTAACCACATTTCATATCTATTGCAAACTCGTTAATTTCTCTTTAATTTTTTTAAAAGTCTCCTCTATTAATACTTTCTGCAGAAATAAATAAACAAATAGAAAGAAGGCATTCACTTCATGTCAGTGGTAACCTGATAGCACCAAAGCATGATTTCTTCTACCATATAAACACATCCGCACGCATACACACAAGCTTTCAACAAAACACATCTCTCTCATATTCGGTGCATTGTAGTGGAAAGAATGACAGAAACGTAGAGAAAAATCTCCTCTAAGCCAGCTGATCAGTCTGATCGTTTGTCTGTCTAATAGACGTATTAAGCTAATGCGTTTTATCACTTGTGGCACACGCTCAAACAGAAACTGATTTGGGTTTGTATAACAACAATTTACGTTTTGCTAACAATGACTTTAAATTGCTAAGTGAAAATGAATAAGAAAAAAGGAAAATGAGAAAAAGTCAAAAGAAAATTGATTTGAATGTCAAGTTGCGGCAAAACCGAAGAACACCGACAAACAATAAGAATTGAATTTAATTTCAACAAACTAAACGTAATCTAAAGAAAGACTCAGGTCATGGAAGGTGAACGGAAGTAAGTTATTATGCCGGCCTAGCAACAAGAAGAGTAACTTTTTTTTTTTTTTATGGAAGAAATCAGTGCACTTTGGGAGAAGTGCCTTATTTACATATATGGAAAATCATAAAATTTGTCGATTTTTCTTCTTTTATTAACAGTTTTATTTATATATATACATTTTTTTTCTGTTTTCTTTCAGTCCTGTTTGTTTTATTGGCAAGTAAATTTAATAGATTTAAATTACATGCTTAACTATTGCTTCGCTTTGTCAGATCTTTTGCCAATGCGAGTAAATTATTTTCCGTTTGCTTGCGGCCACATTTTGTTGTAGGTGGATGTCATGGCTTTTTTTGTCTTTACGCGGTTTCTGACAAATAATCGCCATCGTATAGCTAGATGCCTTTGTAATATTCTATGCTATGCTATATTACAGTGTTTTGTAATGTGTGTTATATTAGATTTTCATTCATTTATGACTAATTATTTCCATAAGTTGTCTGAGTAAAGAATGAAGCGAAACCAACTTGTATTTGTGTCTTTGGCTATTTATTAATCATTATGTTGTCTGCTAAACCATAATTTACATAAAAACCATTATCGCCTTGAAAAAGACCAAATCATAAATCAATAGCTTTATGCAGTTCTTAGTCTTTTTGCTGTTCTTTTTCCGTTCAAGTTTGATGCAATTGTCTACCGACAACAAGAAATTTACATTAAAATGACAATGATTAACATTAATTCTATTTGGCATTTTGTTTTATCAACATTTAGCACTTTTCTAGTTATTATTACTGTCATTGATGGAAGGCATCAATTACTTAATTCTCTACATTTTAAAGTATGGTTTCCGAAATACACGCATGAGATTAACTTAAAATTACTTTTCGTTTTCTTCGCCAACTTAACTACGTGTTATCTATTGATCGCTAACTTCACTGGAGCAGTAATAGACGTCTTTAGAAAATGTCTATATTCGTTTAAAGAAATTTCCAGAGACGAATGCATTAGTAGAGCAAAGGCTTTTTCCTGATTATGGTTCTATTTTCTTTTTAGCATGATCGTAGATAGTACGATAGTATGATAACATGGTGACGGTCAGAAAATAGTGGGAATGGAGGTAGGTGTGGCCGCTGCCTAATTGACGTTCTACCCGACCGATAAATGTTACACCTTTACCTGTTGAGCAGTCGCTATTGCTACTACTGGGTAAAGTCTACAGCATTGAGATTCGAAAACGAGAATAGTAAGTTGATGGTCGCGACTCATAATCTACTCATCTATATGGCAGCCGTTGAATGAATAAGAGGCTGAAAGCGATTGTGAGTATTGACGTCAATATCTCAAAGTTTGCGACGAAGTATAGAATTATTAATTTTTTCAAAACTTTAAAAGCTTTATTTTCGGAACCTGATTTTTCAAACGACAAGCAACATAACTCTGACCATTCTTATTCCTTTCATTCGGATCTTTTACAACTTCACGTCTTAAGAATGGCATTCCCTAGTGCAACCAGTCAATGGGATAGCCATTTCTAATAAATTAATTTGAACACTATTTGGTAAGCAAACATGGCATTCACACTAGTGACAAATTAGACTGTCTTTCTTTCTATTAAATATTTCTAAAATATCTCCTATTTTACGAAATATAGTAATTTTTAAGTGATTTTTTGCCTTTTGCACTTGTGGCGCAAAGGTATATTAAGTTTATGCATGAGTACACAACATCAAGAGGAACTGAACATGTACCTATCTTCTGTTATACTCGGAAGCGCCTTCTGGATCACTTGTAAAGCTGGGCATCCCTCTTGTTTTCTTATAGTAACGTATTTTAACCCAAGAGTGACGCCTATTAAAAATGATCCCGAATGGGACGCTTTTTCAACGACTCCTCTTATAAAACCTTATTTTGAGAAGAAGAATTTTCGCTGTTTTTAATATAAAATTGGACATGCTCCACTGCGTCCCGCAGGCGAACGTGGCGACTACGAAGTCAGTGCGCGCGGTTTCAAATCTCAACTTCGCTGCTAAATTAATAGCTTATTACACAGAACTAATCTCTTATTATTAAGACTACGTTTTTTTTATCCATTGTGATAAAATCATTGACCTCAAAATATGAAAATTTTCTTAAACTCTTTTAACATTGATTTCTATTAGACTAAATTCAATTAATGATATAAAAATTTCTTCATGACTTCACCAATTTAGGCAGCTACCACCTATGAATGCTAGTTCCATATGACATATGTGCGCACTAATAAAAAGTAAAAGAAATACATTAAAGTGTAACATGAAGGTGAGCACATTACTTCCTAGATATACTGAATTTTAATTTAATGTGCAATTTGCAATTTGACAGGTAAACGATAAAGTGGCGCCATTCCCAACTTCCGACTTTAAATCTAACTATTACCAGTACTAAGCTCCATTGCGACGGATATAATGAGAGATATTCACCTTCTTTACAAAAACACATACTATTTCGTTATTGCTATGTCAATGGCTATGTATAACACAGGGTTAAGTCCGCAATGGTTATAAAATGTTTTTATGATTCAGACATTTATACTTTTATGCTTTTTTGAACAAACGTCCATAGACTTTATTAGAATAATACAAATTTGAGGCAAACAAGTAGCCGCACCCAATGCAAATTTCTAAAGAAACAACACCTCAGGTAGCAAAATTTTCTTTTTTAATATATTCACCATCTGTGTACGAAAGCATATTAAATCAATGATAACATATGTGATACTTTCAAGAGTTCAACGAAAATCAGAGTATTTTGGATAAGATAAAGAATTTGCGATTGTTGTGGAAGAAATTTATAGACTTTAGGATTTGTTCTTTAAGACCGTTTTAAGTTTCCCCTCCACATAACCTGACAGCAAATTAGTTATAGTAATCGTATCGGCTTAGGTTCGGTATTACAAAATGCAAATCCAATGGAATAGCTTCATTTTTCGATTGGATGTGGGCGTATTCTAATTATTCAGTTTCGTAAGGAAAAATTTTTATTAGCATTTGCATGGAGGATGCACCCTAAAGGCATATGTGGTACGTAACAAACTGGTATTTTAGTATAAAAAAGACAAATTAACTTTATGAAAATGATAAAAAAATATTTTTCTCGAAGTGTTGCCTATCGTCCCATCTTTTTTGAGACGAGTTACTCTTTAGGCCATTTTTGTTTATTTTCGCAAAAAATTAGGCGTTACTCAGCATTCTATGGTCCCATCGATGCAAGAAAATGATAATCGAAAGGACTCAATTTCGGTGTGTTGGCGACAAGAGCTAATACTTTAAGTGTTTCAAAGGAATAATTAACTAATTTTGCAACAAAAAAGGAAAGACACATATTTTCGTTTCTTCAAAAACTTTTGAAATATGTTCCTACATCCAGCGTTGGTCATGCCATTTTTGTATCCACCGCCGAAGGATTGGCGTATATTCCTTTTGACAAAACGTTTGTATAGGTATAGGTTGAATAGGTATTTTATTATGCATAAAATACATATTTTACTGTATAAAATACATAGTTTCTTTTGTATTTTGCGAGCTACATAAATTAATTTATCGACTAGTATTTAAAATAGTCCAAATCGGTCGCCTACCACACAAACTAAGAAAAGCTCTATTTCCAAAGGCGAAAAAACGTTACGTCTATTAGTAGTGAAAAGTTTTATCAAGGTGCATTCGAAATTGGGTGTCAATCGCTTACGGACTTAAAGCGGTGAAAATAGGGACATCCTGAAATTGACAGTCATAAGAAACACGTTTATTAAGAGGTTTTAAGCAGAGACTTCACTTGGAAGATTATCGATTTGCGAAACAGCAAAAATTCGATTACCGTAAAAACTTTTGGATATTAACAGTGAACATTTAAATTGATCGATTGATGATAAAATAATGATCGAAAAAAAATTCACAATTTAGCCTTCTTATCAAAGTGATCCCTGGAAGAACTGGGCAAAACAATCAAATAAAATCGCCCAAGGGAATCGTGCCACATTATTGCAATAGTTTTGCGTGAATTTATTGGAATTAGATCGCGAAATGATAGAACCTCATTTCAGTAATGTATATATGTATATGTATATTTTGACAGTGTATTAAAATCGGTAACTAAAAAATACTTCGTTTTCTATGCTTAAGATCTGGAATTGCGAGCGGTGTGAGACCATGAACTTGGCAAAAAGGTGACTAGCGAAGACCGAAAAATATGCTAAACCCATGTCATTTATTTTCTTATGATATGGCAATGAAATTTAGAAAGTATTACGCCGTTAATATGTAAGTAATTACTATCAAATTGAAAGTTTTTTTATGTATATTTTCAAATTCATCTGCACGCTACCACATGCAGATATTTACATATTCTTAAATTTTTGACAGAATAATTGAACTTACTTGAAATTTTTAAGACTAATTGATGGGTATGCCATAAGGCCAATAAAGCCCTTCATTTGTTTTGCCATTTACCGGTGATATTAAAAACACAATGAAATTATTTAAAATTTAATTTGGTTTTAAGAAAATGCTGACGTACGTTTATATGAACGTTAAGCATAGCTAAACTTTTGACTCATCAAAGCTATAAGTATTACTTCTATAATACACACATCCATATACACGCGCACGTATGAATACATGCAAACGTGTACGACGACGAAGAAGTTAACATTTGAACAAATTGCAATTGACAAGCCAAGTCAGGCCGTTAAAACGAATTTGAGCAAGATGCGATCAAATTTGTAAACGATCGATACAAAATCACTGCAAATCGATGGTAAATCTACGATAACAAATGTTACATATAAACAAATATATAAAGTGCGCGCAAACAAAAAAAAGAAAAAATGAGAATAAAACAACAATAACAAGGAGAACAGCAATACAAAACGTAAGCTGGTGGCTGCAGAAAGAGAAGCATCAAAAGGCCAGTAATAGCATCAAAGAAGACCACAATCAGCTCAAAGAAAGTTAACAGCAACAAATACGGCGACACAACATAAAATAGCATGTCACTTGAGCTTTACGACAAAAAACAAAAAAATGTGTTTAACTCTAAAGATTAGGAAATCCAATATCTCAAACGCACACCAACAACAGCAACCACAACAAAAACATATGCAATGATGTTTTTTTTCCTCTTATTTTATTTTCCTTTTTTCCCTTTCTGCATTTACAGATAGCAAGAAAACCAAATTTATCGGAGCAGTTTAAATTACAAGTCCACCAACCGTCCCGTACGCTCAAGAAGTGAAGGAGTATGCCATTCTGATTTTGTTAGTTAAATTAACCTAAACAAGTGAAACAATTATATTCATGTTACTACGAATGTTTGATACCCATCATCTAAAATAACAAGAAAAATCATTTAAAGATATATAAATCCAATATTTAACAAATAACGTCTACTCAAACAGAGACACAATACCTCTTGCAATTTTGAGAATTCTACTATCCGAGCAATGGGCGAATGCCCAAATGTAGGTAACTAAAACTCAATATCTAAGAATATTTATTCGCATTTGATGCAAAATTGAATCAGTTACTTGCAGCATCATAAAAATATAATAACATATAACCTTCTTCGGAGTGCACATAAGATGACTGAACAAATATAAGCAAATAGTCCCGTATTATTGAAATGTAGACATGTTTAGTTTGAGCTTGTTCGTTGCAAACATGTGTAATTGAATGAATATCAACACATTAATCTTAGTGAACTGCTTTAAATCTCGTATCGATATTTCGTAAGATCGCGATAAAGACAATTGCAGAGCAAACATCCATCTCTTTGCGAACCCTAACAGTGAAGGGTAAAATGAACGGGTTTAAACGACGAATATATATGCTTAGTAAATACCCTTGGCGTCTCTTACTCTAAACAATCTACGAAGAAGAAGCGAACACGAAAAGAAATAGCAAGGATTCGATCGCAAAATTTATCTATTAACCCGTTGTACTCGATTTAAAAGTTATCTTTAAACTTGAGGGCTCTAGTAGCCAGATAATTTTTGCAGTTCATAACATAAGAACAAGATTTAGAAGCACAACCGTTTACCATGACTCACCATTAAATGCTTTACTCCACCCTGGAGTTAATTATTTACATAATGATTTTTCAAAGTAAGAGAAGTGATAGCAAAAGTTTGTCAATAGTGCTCGTCCTTGGACCAAAGACGTCGATGTACCAAATTTTATCAAAAGTTGCTGCCAACATAGCTGCTTAAAAGTATTCACAGAGTGATAATAATTAAACGTGGGACCATCTCATCCGCGTAAGCTTAATATACTCGTGCGACGCAAGTAGTGTAAGGTACAACAATGCCGTATAACTATGATTTCTATTTTACTACTCACATCGTACAATATATTAACAATTATAAACATACATATATATATATATATATATACATATATATGTAATATGGCTTGCACTACTTGCGGTGTTCTATATATATATATATATATATATATATGTATAAATATATTATTCTAGCACTCCAGTCACTCGGAGAAACGATGTTGGTCAAGAAAAAAGAAGCAGACAAAGAAGGGACAAAATGCGACCGTAATTTGGGAAACGTACGTACGATCAAAAGTATAGCATTTGTATTTAAACCCGGTTATGCCTACTTAGCGGACGCGTTTCTTCTCTACCAGACTACGTGGTCAAGCTCAAGGCAGACGTCAAACAAATTCGTAAGATTTGCTGCTGTGATGCCTCGGTTGGACTAATCCGATCTTATGCTAAAATCTGCACGCCAACATTCTCATTTGAAGAGAGAATATTGGTATCGAGTAACACGTCCATGTAGATAATTGCAAAAAAGTACTGCCGAGCTGGAAGAATAGTAAGAATAGGCATTGGGCTATTAAAAAACTCCGGTAGCTGAGCGAGAGAGCGGAATATTCCCTCGGTAACGATTTTTTGTTGGAATTTTTAACAATTAACAAACTGATTATTAGTTGCTTTTTAGGATAAGTTTTCTATTTGTTCATAGCTTTACAACTAATTCCTTCGCCTAATCTAAAGAAAATTTTAGTAAAAATAACCGGTTTCCTAGAGCACCACTGCAAATAAATCTCTTTAGAGATCGGAAAAGATTGCAAGTTATTAATATAAAATAATGTTTATGCAGTTTTGCTCTACACTATATTTCAACTTTATCGCAACTTGGTTGTACAAGTTGTTTTGCTCATATGCATGCAAATGTGCAAAAGCGTATCTCCTTCGCAAGCTTCTTGCTTTCTCCCTTTCAGATCGTCAACTCTAATAAAATGCAACAACAATCGGCAACTGAATAAAATACAAATATTACCTAATCGCGTTGTAATTGAAATCAACTTTAGATTTCGTTTACCGATATGTTACTACGTTTTCGAATTTTGTTTTTTCTCCCTTTTTGCTGCTTTTTTTGTTTGAAGCGATTGTAATCATTGTGAGGTGTTTTCGAAAGATTTTTACTAACGATAGTCAATAACAACAAGCAAATAACAACAACAGCACAACTAAAAAAGTGCGCAATAATTTAGCGAAAAAAATATGCAGAAAAATTTAATAGTTATTGATTATCCGATATGAAATTATTATTTATTGCAATTGTTTATACTGTTCATTCCAAGAAGCTTGCAACAAAAATAGTTTTTAAAAAGAAAAGAAAAATAGAAAAATAACGGGTTGCATATTAGCATACGCTTATATATAGTCAGTGCATATAGCGCATGAGATCTGTTAGTCTTAAGCGAGCATAGAGGACATATCGCAATAATTTTCTTCCAGTAAATTGATAACAACGCACTGGTCCATTAGTTTTGGAGCCTAAGCGCAGTATGTGCTCTGCAGTTTTTTTGCGAAATCGCTGACTAGTTTTGAAAAGATCACCCTAGTGTTATCAATTGCTATTTTAGTTATTTTACCATTTTCGAGGGATTTAATTTTTTGATCATCAAAAGGGCTATGCCCGTAGCGTGTAAGTTCGAAAGAAGTCAAAGAAATTGTGGCGACTTGTGGCGCCTATGATTGACTATAAGAACACATCTGAAAATAGTTGTACAAGATGCTCAGATATATCTACATCTATCTAAGAATAGCTTATAGACGGAAACGCCAAACAATCCTCAAAATTATTCAAGTTATTAGTGACTGCCTGCAAATTACGAAGGACACAATTTATGAAAAAATCATTTGTAAGCACATGGATGACGTACTATGTGGTGAATTCCAGAAAAAACACTAGCACGAAGTCAGCCCACTAAAACTAACAAATGCGCTAAATTCATAATTGCGTCTTTTCCACGATAACTGATAGTTGAGTTGCATTAAATAATAAGAAATTCGATTATAAAAAGTGCACAGATATGCAAAATATGAACTTAAACAAAGAACGAAATGATGCTTTATATTATAACAAGACGAAAAAAACCATGATCCATTTATTGACACATAAAAAAAACAAGAGAAAACACTAAAGTACGATGTCGTCCACTATAAAATACTATATATAATTTTTTAAAATAAAGCTTCATAGGCAGAGTGATTGAAAAGTGATCGGATACGAACCATTTTCAGCAGCGATCGTTCTTGGGTCGAAAAATATGTATCCCCAAATTCATCAAGGCATCTCAAAAATTGCAATCTGTAGATTAAACATAAGAAAACAATGGAGACAGACAGACGAACTGACGGACAGACAAGCTTAGAATCGCTTTCTGAATCGATCGATATAATAAAAGGTAGGTATATCTCATGTCATTCTGTGTGTTCCACACATCCTTTAAAGCTTAATATATCCCTGTACTACAAGGATATAACAATTCTCAAATAAAAAAAAATTAAATTAAAGGTTTCCTTTTACGGTGTTTGGTTCGCGCGGTTGGGGCGCCATGGTTACCAAAGGCGACCGCCCTACCAACAACGCGACTTTAAACATGTTTTGTAATTGCTACGTACGAAATTTAAATAAAATTTTCTATCTATAAAAAAATTGTTCAGGCTTCACCAGTCAATATACAATGCGATGGCACTCTAGCTAAAAACGTGGTATCTATTCCCGTAGACCATGGAATTACACTTTACTACAAGACTGGCTATAAATCGTGAGATCTCAAAGTATGTTAACGGCTTTTAACCAAACAGTAGGTTGTAATAAACTAAAGAATGAAGTCTCTTCGAACCTTTTTTCGGGTAGAAGGAGAGGTAATCAAACATCAATATTGGAAAATTACTAACACACCTTTAAGTACTAGAACAAAAAATTAGTTTTGAAAAATATTACAAAATGGCCACAAATTCTCCTGAGATATTTGTAAATTAAGTGACTGTGGGGCAAGAAGTGAAAATTACGAGTTTTACGCTAGAACAGGTAACTTATGTCTTGGAAACCGTGTCTCTTATAAGTCCCCACACGATATTATGTTTAATTTTTACTTATAAGAGGAAGGCTAAACATATAGGCCTTTCATGATGATGGGCCTGTCATATCGCATGACTATAAAAAATATCGTCATTTTGGAGGGGCCTTATTTCTTTTGAATATTTTATACAAAACTTTATGTATTGCAACTCTTCTCCAATTATATATTTTGTGATAAGCATCAACAAAAGCTTTTTGGATTTTTTGCGTAAGGTAATGAATACATGATTCCATTCTTTATTTATATTTATATATAGTTTCGGTGAATTTCTATAGTCACTTTGTTCGCTATTCAATGGCGGTCAACTATCAATTATGTTCTATCTATCACCACATGTAATGCAGTTTATGTAACACTTAGGTAGACCCTTTTTGAGACCCATTGCTAGAATCACTTTAAGCTTGTCTACATATCCATCTGTCTGTCTGTCCGCCTGTCTGTCTATGCGCCATTCTCTTCCATTCATTTTTGTATTTTTATATAGGTTGCTGTTGTTGAAATAATTTTATGTGACGTGTTTTGGTCTAAGAGAGGAAAACTATTAAAATCAGATTATTTTTATCTCTATTCACTATATAATGCGTTTTTATGGAAAAGAAAATTTTATATGGGAAACATTTGCAACTTTCAAAATTTCCCAACAAAACTTGCTTAGCAATACTATTACCGCGTACCAAATTGATGTCAACAGTTTCAACCGCTTAGTGCGATGTTTGAACACGATTTTTCAAGTGAATCGACTTATACCACCTTAAAATTAAAAGCAAACTGTTCGCCTAAGTATTCAAATTCAAACATGTACTCACTTTAGATATTTTCAGCCCAAGACTTGAGCAATTTTATTTTATCTTCAAATTATATTTTACTACATAAATTTTCTCTCTGTATGACCGTCACATAAAATTGCATGCATAAGATACAAAGCGATATTGAAATTTCTATTTTTCTCAAATAAAAGAGTATCAGGATAATGCCCCTTACACAGGACACACAGACAAAAGGAGCAATAGCAAGAATTCAAATAATAACATCAAATTGATTCATTTGGGAAAACTGGAAATGTCAAAATTAATAAATATTTCAAAGTACAGACAAACAACCCTTAATCGTCGCCGGAATGGTGTAAGTGGAGGGGAAAGATAGTGATAGAGTTGACCAACTGTTGTCTTCTTTCTTGCTGTAATGAAACACATAATTTTCGAATTTTCAAATTTATTAAAAGAAAATTAAAAAAAGTAAAAAACCCTCAGCTCTTAAAACACTCGTGTCCGGCACACTTGGTTTGATCTGCGCACGATACGGCAACAATCGTAGCGTGTTAATTGCTACTAACTAACAAAGACCGCGTCATGTTATCAAGATCTTGCTCTTTACAACAATACCCTAACAACAGATGGTGAGTGAATTATCCTTTCTTGTTTAAACATTCTTACTCTACTCAGTGGTCAAGTTAGAGAATAATCCAATTAGGAAAAAAAAAGGAAATCTTCAAAGCCTTTATGCAATAATTTTACAACACCTGATGGCTGACATCGTAAATACTAATTCAAAAATTACTAGAAAAAACATTTCACTTTCTCTTCTCAAATCGTAACAGGTTGCGTACCGGTAAGAAAAAAAATGCTATAATGATAAATGCATGAACTCATATGATAGTATGTAGGCGTAAACTCCCAATATTATTCTTGATGCTTCTTGCCTATAAAGATGGTTAAAATTAATTATCTTAACTAAAGAAGTGCGTTTTAGTTGAATGCCTTTAATAATCTGTTAGTTTATAATGCCGTCAACAACATCAACCGACATCATCCACTTTATACCCGCACAATTCATTACCAACAATTCGTTATACGGCTGTTATCTTCACTTTTCTTAACGTATGTTTTAATATAATTAATAGACTCTTCGGATTATTTTTCTTTTTTTTTTGCGTTTTTGTTAATTTACAATAACATTTGTTTAGTCATCTCTTTGTGTTCTGTTACTCAAACGGAAACTTAGCACATCATAAAAGTCACTTGATTGCAGCTAGTGAAAACTGTTGTTTACCCAAAAGAAGAATAAACGTTTTCTACTAGCTAATGCTGGGAAGCGTAAGGCTAGAAATTATTGTCGATAACCGTTTGAAGATTCTCGGAATGTTCTGTAAACTCGCACATAAGCACATTTATTTGGCTCATTCAGTCCTTGTCCTTACACATTGATGTTTGCGGCTATTATGTAGGCTAATTATTATATTTCATTATTTAAAACGCATTCTTTAATAGAGTCTTGAATTAAGTTGGTCTCATTAGAAAGCAGTAGGAGTGCAAATATACGTAACTAATCGCAAATATCTCAAAAATTTGAAATGATATGCCAAAGGAAGAAATTTTAATTTAAATACCTGCAAACCTTTCAACTAAATCAATTACGACAAATGGAAACATTTGTTAAAAATTTCAAAAGAACTATAGTTTTCAGGGTCGACTAAGGGTAATGTTTCAAATATCTAAAAAAGTCGTAGGAGTTACTTATGAATGTCAGATCTCTCGGGGAAGGCTTGTTTTAAAAATAAATTGATTTTTGTCATTATTTTTGTCTCGATAATGCAACAAAGTAACAGAATGCAAAAACCATAGGGGTGGGTATACGAGATTTGGCCCCCGTCCAATATAATTTTCTTACTTGTTTTTCTAACATGATCAATTGCTAAGTAGTGTGATCAGTTGTCCTCTGCACATGTAAAACGAGGATGATCAGCAAGAAATGGACAAGGAGAAGAAGAAGGACGTGGCCGCAGCCTAGTGTATGTTAAATCGGTAAGGATTATACTTTTACCGACAAGTTTCAAAGAATAACTTCTGTTCCATAAGGCGTCTCACTAAGGCGAAAAGATTGGAATACTTTTGCTTATCTTTTCTATGTCAAATACGTAGCGTGTCTTTCGTAGGATTTGCAATATTTCTTCTTTCTTTAAAAATATTTAGCCCATCTTTACCATCCACAATGATCAAATGAGCAAACAGCGATGAGATTTGTTTCACTTCGCTTATAATAATAAATGAAATTTGACACACAAGTGGCGGAATTTACTCATGAACATATTCGAAACTCCAAGAATTCCTGAGATAAAACAAAAGATTTCGCTTTCAATATTATGGAGGTCATGGGAGATCTACAGCGTTTCTCGTTAATATTGGCTTTTTTCGCTAAACAAAAAATAAACGCTTGTTACACTTAGTCCATTGTCCAAACATAAAAATGTATTTTATTTTTTTGTACTGCTAGCGCATATATAAAAAAAACAAAAAAAAACCAACAAAACCTCATTCCAATAGACAAGAAAATTAAATAACTTCAACAACTCGAAAAACATACCGTTATTAATATTGAGTTTTTTTAGTATAAGGAAGAAAACGAAGAAAAAGCAGCATATTATTGAAAATTAATATTCGATGGGGTATCCTTTGTTTAATAACGTCATTTAAATGTTTTGACACATTTTGTATAACTTTTCTTGTTGAAGAAGCAGACTCCATTCTTCTTGTAGTCTATTTTTCAGATGTTAGACGGAAGAGATTGAATGTTTTCGTACACGCTCATATATTTTTTATGAGGTTCATGCCCGGTGATTGGGGAAGGAGGTGAAGCACTTCGTGGCAGTTATATAAGACCCATTCTTGAATTAAGCGGGAGTTATGCTTGAGCTCACTATCTTAGTAGAATTTGAATGTTTCGAGAATATCAATCTCTTTTCTCTTTCCTATTTTCTCCGGCATCTTGCAGTAAGTCTCTTGTTATATTGTTGCTAACATACTTTGATATTAATTCATTCCAGTCTTAGCACAGTGTTCGGGGCTAGTGCTCATCCTACTTTTAATTCTAGAATTTCTTTCTTTGGTCTAAATAAATTATAATGGTAATAATAATAACAATATAATAATTATATAAAAAGTAACTCTAAGCACTGCTTGCTAATCAAATCTAGTATTCTACGTCGAAGCAGATGAAATTACGTGACAAAATTTTAAATTAGTTTAAAATATTTACACTTCATAAAAAAACAAAAACCTAGTGAATGAAACACAGTGACAGTGAATGTATCGAGTCACCCATCTTTCTTATCAATGACAAAAATTAACATAGTTTTGAAGGAAAAGAAAAGAAAAAACAATATATATATAAAAACGTTAGAGCAGAATTGGGCACAGAAACCTGAGAAGACTTGTTTCTTGAGTCTTTTTTTTTGTATAAATAAAGGCAAAATAAATTTATGCAAATAATCTCATGAATTGTAGAACAGAGAGAATACTCGTATTTAACTATACTTCCTTACCCATTAAAGAAGAAAACAACACATGAATGAATTGTAAATGCTACAAATTCAATAGAAGCTAGAAAGATGTGAAAAGCAATTAATGTTTGAATAAATGACAGGAAATCGAAGAAAAAAAATGTAAGTTGTAACTACATTTAACGTAAGAGTAATCACAATGCACTTCCGCATTACATGCTTTGTAACTTAACCCATATAAGAAGAAGATGCAATGAATACTCAATGATTTTTTGATAATAAAAAAAGAAAAACATTACAATCACAGTACCTGCAGTTTATCATATGCATCTCTCTACTGATTATTCAATATCCAGATTTACATGAATTGTTTGCCATTTTTAGTTTTTTGTTCTTTCTCCGATAAGAAAGTTCCATTTAGACATTCAAAACAATTAATGTTCGGTCATTTTTATCATCGTAAATATCGTCAGTTAATAATTGTAAAAAACCTATATCCACAGCAAACTTAAGAAGAATCTTAAATACCGATGAGTTTAGCTGATATTACAAAATCGGTTGCTTTCTTATTCAAAATGAGCGAAATCACTTGACGTTATCCTGATCCTCGTAATTACTTGCTTCAACTGCCTATCAATCAGCTAGTATTGATTATCATTCGTACATAAATACCTCTAATAATCATCCGAAGTAAATTTTAGATCTTCTATGGGTTTCATGTATTCAAAATAAGTTTAAATCCTCGTGAAGCTTTCTTTCCGTTAAACCTTGTGCGGTACGTTCACAGTGTCACTCTTTGATAATTCCGAAAATTATGTCTTCATGAAATTGTGTTTTTATTTAGTTCCTGTGCCATATGTTCAAAATAATAGTGTGCTTTTTACGGCTTCGAAAACGCCAAGAATATGGTTTGCCCCTAGTAAGCATACAATTAAAAGCCGTCGATGAACTAAGTCGCTTTTTATTGCATACATAAACAAATAAATCGACTAAAACTATTAGCTTCATGCCCTAAATTTCAATTACCCTTCGTAAGTTAATGTAATGAAATTTCATAAAGTGTGGTGAGAGAGATGAAAGACACTCAAACAAATTAAAAAATGATTTCATTATCTATTTTTTTTTATACGATCAACCCTTCATTGATCTTCCCTATACGTGTAACACGGTGATGGTCAGGAGGATGGTCAACTGGTAATTTTTATACCTTCATCGACAAATTTGTTCAAATGAGCCATGAAGCCGTTCAGAGCATTTATTTTCTATACGAGATACGTTTCAGCATGAGTTCTCTCATAGAATTTGAACCATCAACC
Source organism: Glossina pallidipes (assembly GCA_000688715.1). Lineage (NCBI taxonomy): Eukaryota > Metazoa > Arthropoda > Insecta > Diptera > Glossinidae > Glossina > Glossina pallidipes. The sequence goes on from KK499765.1 coordinate 5,458,515, forward strand.
TAATTTCAACGCACTTCTGGCGAAAGAATTCGTGTTGGTTTAAGCTATGAAAAATGCTTAGAGGACGATCCTCTGAAATTTTGGGTTTAAAAATGGTTCGATAGTTGCTTTTAACATTGCCAAGGAACTTTGGACGTTTATATAAACTTAATGAAATGCCTAAGGTGTCCAAGCATTACAAACGAGATGATCAGATTAATATAACATCAACTGTCGACTTCACGTTTGAAGATAGGTGTTGTGGTAAAGCGTATTTGCTGTAATATATGTTTGCGAACATAGATACAAATTTTTATAAATAGTTTCGTTCCATGCTCTCAAACGGTTAAGAAAAATATCACCGGATTCACATGTTGTATATACGGTTGATGTTGTGACTTATATTTTTATATTTTCTCCTTTATAAACTTGGATACCGTATTCAACAATTTTACAAATGTTCTGGTAGTAGCAAACAAAACAAAATGATAAGAAAATGTTTTACTTAATCGAAGTTTATTGAGATGTTAACGTCGCGGAAAGAAAATATTTTAATTTAGTTCTAATGCTATACTCCCATTTTTTATCGAGTAGACAAAGACTTGTGAACGATTAAAACTCATTTCATCTCTTACTTATATTCTTAACTCACTCAAATTATTTCGATTATTAGGCTAAGCAGTGTGTTAATTTGCCGATGACATATTTCTAAAAGCCCTAATACTCAAATATACATTAATGAACTTCATTTATTTTTCACAAATTTGACAAAAAATATGCAAGTATTAGATCGGTTCATTTAACTATCCTGCTGGCTCATAGAAGAGCCCACTCTTATAGCTTAATCCAAATTCATTCATAATAATTAAAATAAAACTTGTTAATTACTTTGTGACAAATTATTTCAATGAATGTAAAAGGGAAACACTTTTTATTAGACAAAGTACGTCGGCAATATATTAAAGTACTACATATGAAATGCAGAATTTTAAGAAACAATCCTAAATTTTAGAAATAAAACATTTATAAGTTGCGTTACGAAAAAAGTCGAATCCCAAAAGCAATGAATTCAATATTTTAAGGAAACATGTGCAATTTTAGTACCCTATGCCCCACTACACCATTTAATGTAGGTTTAGAATCATTTTCTAAGTCGATTGTAGCTTGTCGATCTGTCTGCCTGTCTAAGTGATATCCGCCCAAGTAGTGTTGTGTTGAACTTACTTTTGAGATATTTTGAAGAAATTTGTTACACTGACTTGTTTTGGCCTAAAAACCGTACAACGTACTCCGTACAAAGCCCCCTTTTATGAAAATTCTAATATAAAACAAATGTATATTTTTTTGTTATGTTTGAAACTTTCCGGACAAAAATCGCTAACTAATGACATTAGGGCTTAATAAGTTTACTTGAAAAGTTTGCATTGGATGCATAGATTTCCTTTCGCACAATATTTTCTTTATAAACCTTTAAAAAGTTGTCTAATATGTTAAGATATAAATTGGCTATTAATAATAATTTAGCGACGCTCAATTATAACAAAGTCAAACCACGTACGCCTGATTTTATCATGGAAAATAAGTTTCTTACGACGAAAATAAGACAAAAAAAATAGAAAATGATTTTAGCCAGAAAATTAACTTTGCTAAACTTCGATCACATCAGTGCACATTTTGGCCCACCTTCTACATAAGAGCTTCTACGACAAGTATGCCTTCATATTAAAAGACTGTACAATTTTCGGTAATTCGGAACCGTATCATCTAAATTGGTGTGGCGTACTTAATGGTTCGCTGACCTGGCTACAATATTTTTATTTGTTTTCGTTTCTATATAAAACATTCTATATAAAACATAGCATCCAACGTCTATTAATCTAAAGAAACGTGTAAAAGACATATCGGCGGAATCATCTTCCAGTAACAGCTTAAGCGCAATCATTGTCATGAATGGCAAGCGCGTTGGCAAAAAGATGTAATGGATAGTAGGAAATATGGATCACAAAGATATATTTTTTAGACCCCGCTACATCTAGGCACTCTTACAAAAAGTAAACCTCTGTATGCCATCAAAACCTAACTATCACTTTTTCATAACAGAAACAAATGAAAAATGAGGAAATCGTTGGTAAATTTAGGCCACGTCAGTTTACGTATAGATCCTCTTCCAATATGAGGGCTTTGATGAAAAGTACTTTACATAAAAATAATATATAATTTTTGGTATACTATCACGAAAATAAATGCATCACAATGCATAGGCTAAGTGACGTAGGGTATTTAAATATCGGCCGTACCCGTCCACAATATTCTCACTTGTTTGTTACACCCTACATTAGTTGTGATACAAGTGTCATTTAAGACAAACCAAAAATCTTTAGTGGCTTCTAGTCTCTGAAATTTTTTATAACGTACAGATAAATAGTACCACCACCGCCGCCTGAAATACGAACGCATACTAAGATTGTGCGGATGCAACACGCGGAAGGTCCGGAGAAGATCTTTTTATTATACCGATCTGTTTCTCCATCCATCCGTCTTGTTGTCTTATGCTCAACCTAAAGACGCCAGTTTGTTTGTATTTTGATGAAATTTAATACACTGACGTTCCTTAAACTAAGGTCGAACGCTATTAACAATGGTACGGTTCCGACCTCTTTTTTGATCATTTCCCAAGTAACGCTTCGTTTTGAATAAGTGTCTTAACCGCAAAGGGCGATTTTTAAGTAGATTCTCCTACTCTGAACATTTTCGAGAAGCAGCTCATACAAGAAAATTGAATTTTCAAGAAGGAAATTTTATGAATCTCCGTGTCTCCTTGTCCCTATGCCTTTGTCCTACAGTCTATTTGTGTATTTTTTTAATCCTGTTTTCTCTCGCCCAAAAGGTATATAGAAAATACTAACATTGTCTGAGTATTTAACAAAAAAGATAATCCCATCTGCATTCATATGCATCCATTACACCATGGACGGAAAATTAACGGCGAAATTAACGTGTAGTGCATTGAAATTTCTTATTTTGCCTATTTATTGCGAAGAGTTTTACTTCTTACAAATGATGTATAAATTATATGGTTGCCTATATATATCTAAAAATAATTTCTCTTTACATTTACATCCTTATCACATTAATGGTAATCAAGTCAAACAAACACTGACACTGATTTAGGAATAGCGACAACAAAGTTACAAGAAAAAAAAAAGCCCAATAACAGAATACAAAAGCGACATAAAAAAGAAAAATAGTCCACATTATTACGATGAAATCTGATATTGTCTTGTTAAACCACAATTAACAGTTTCAATAGAAAATCACCAGCCAACTCTAGTTACTCAAAACTTCAGTTAAGAGTTTTAAAGCAAAGTTTTGCAAAGAGAGAAACAGAGAAAACATGACATTACCGCATTCATGACATGTTGTTCCAACAAATGATCAAAGGGTTTTCTTTACTATTATATAGATGGATAGAGATTGACTGCAGAGAAAAGAGTGCATATACAAACGTATAGAAGGAACTCAAGATCTATTGAAACTTCTTGTACTTGTTTGAGAGATCTTTGCAATTATTATTGTTGCTGTTGTAAGTTCATCATCATTCTAGTTCTTGCATAGTTGAAATAAAAATCTATATGTCATTTACAAACATATATAAGACGCCCAACGCCGCGATTGATGACAATAATGATGATGATCACAATGTTAATGATCGTCATCATTATTAAGGTAAGTACTTGTCAATAAACAATAGCATTGGCATCTGCGACAGCAACAATAACAACAACATGTTGACAACTTAAAGACATGCACTTTGACAACAAACATTTTTTATCAGTTTAAACAAATCTCTTTTATTTAGAACCAACTAAGTGAGAAAGCGAGAGAAAAAGACCTCGAGAAGAGAGAGAGACTATTTTTCAAATGTTAAAACTAAATAGCCACAATATGTTGATCGTGTTGATCAAGTATTCGTTCATCGTGTATTCGTCGCGTGTGTGTGTGTGTGTGTGTCTGTTTGTGTTTGCCTTGTCCTAAAGTTCATCTGCATGCATGTGTGTACCGAGCAATCGATATATTTCATTTCATGATGACGAAACCAATATGACAGTTATAAAGTGTAACCCTAAACTGCAACATTTTACCTACAAGTTGTTATTGATGTCGATGTTGATCTTGTTGCTGATGTGATGAAAAAGAAAAAGCATCGGTTACATTCGGTGCCTACTTACATATGCAAAATAGAATTACAATTTATATAATGTTTGATTACCGTTAAGGTCATAACCGCAAGTTAAAGGTTAAAATGTGGTCTTTTTATAAAAGAAATAACACCAGGAAGCATGACAGGTTGCCTAAATAGCACATTAAAGAAAAACCGAATAGCAACGAAATTTTTTTTGTTGCAAAAATACGTTATACAAAAATATATTATATCTTTTCTGAACGCCCCACTACAATTTCATATTGCTTTTGCTTGATATGAGTACCTTTAACGAATTGTGTATATAAAAAATCACCACATATTTGACCAATCACCCAGATGATGTTCCCTATATGTAAAACAATGTGACCGTCATAAAGAAGTGAGGACGGAGAAAAAGATAGGAGGTTGGGCGCAACCTAATGGATGGGTACGCAGTCGCTAAGTTTATGGGTTGTCGATTGGTCATTCACTGTAGTTTTGCCGTACTGAGATTTGAAGCCACGAGCACCCACTTGATAGACTCGAAAAATTAATATTATGGATTACCGACTTTCATCATAACTCAAGTTATAACTATTACATCTTCTGTGCTAGAGTAGGGCTTTAAAATAATAGGCTATTTCACGTCAGACTAACTAGTTAGGTAGTAGTTTTCAAATTTATCTTGATGCGGCTTCGATTTTGAACTTCATCTTCAATTAGAGAAGAACTTCGTGAAACATAAACGGCAATTGTTGGAATCTTTGGTTAAAAGTCAGTCACTATTCTAATTACATATGTGTTGAGATAGTAAATTCTCAAGGGAGCTATTTAGCAAAGAGTTCCTTCGGCTGGCAACTACAAAAATCAACTTTTGATATAAAATTTTGTCTTAATAAGAGAAGAGGAGCGATTGGACCCCAAAATCTGAATTTCTCAAAGTTCACAAATTTTTTTGTGCGCTTCATAATGTCTTCATTATGTATTTCCAGTAAACAATATAAACTACGAATACATAATCAAATGCTGTACTTCAAGGAATTCATCAACAAACAACAAACAACTCTTTATCTATGCAAATTTACAGCATAATAAAATATTTTTTGCAGAAATATCTGTCTTAGGTTGTTGTAGTATTATTTGTGCACTTTTAATGTAATTCGTTACTTGCGTTACTATACAAATTGAAATAAAACGTTTCCAACAAATATGTTTTTATATTCTTAATCTATGTGCAAACTTAATTTACCCGCGTCAGGTACTTTCCTCTCCCCAAAAAGATAGACTATTAAGAAAATCCTTCATTTAGCAAAAAAATTTTCACAAAATTCATTTCATAATAAAAAAAATATTATAGTACGGCGAGACGGACTTTAAAATATCTTATGCAACTTCGCATAATGCAATTCTTTAAGGAAAGTGATATGGTCTAAATTTAGCACAATTTAGTTTCTTGTCAAAGACGTTATTAGTTTTCACTTAAAGTACTTAAAATTACTTTTTGTTTTCGCATAAAGGTTTATGTTTCAGAAACCTTATATAGAGTAGGGTCTAAAAATATGTACTATAATTTATTTTTGTGTCAAATTACCCAATTTCCGTTATAAAATATTAAAAATTAGTTAATTTTACCATATAAATGAATATTTTTCGTAGAAAACATTTATAAAGGAAGGGGTTTGAAGAAATTAGTCCTTGCATTTCAAATCTTTCACGAAAATTGAGGAAAATATGAAAAATTGCATACAATCACATTTACAACTGTTAGAAGTGGTCCAATGAACCTCATTGCCAATAACGTTCATCCGTGAACGAAAATATGTCAACGTACCAAATTTACACGCCAAAATATCTCAAAAATTACGACCTGCACATTGCGCGCTACAGCACTTGTGCAGATGAACGCGCGAACAGAGACGCTTAAATCCATTCAGATAATGCTTGTAACGCGATCGGCATAACAAAAGTGATCGTATGTAAAACGAACGTGCCCTTTACGAGAAGTGGTTAAGAAAATGGAAGATTGCAAGGAGATGCAAAGAAAACGTGTTCAGGTAAGATACAAAGATTCGGATTTGACCACATCTCCCCTTTCTCTCTTTCTGTCTGTGTGCTAGTCTGTCTCCCTCTCTCTCTATCTCTCTCCCTCTGACGTAAATAATTAGAAAATCTTGACTCTGACCGCATTTTCTTATAGTGAATCAAATCGCATACAGCTTTCAGTCACTTATGGGAAAAAAGGCGTTCAGGCATATTTCCCAAACGTTTTTCTTTTTAATTAATTTTAAATTTACAGTTGAAAAGAAAAATATTTGTAATTTTGTAGTTTATTTTTCTACCGAATCTTACTACAATATGCTCAACTGGGTCACAGCCAAGAAATGCGGACAAGGAAGTTCTCGTATCTTGGACGGAAAGGATACAATCGATTCAAAATCTGAAGCAGAGTTCAATAAAGGGACTGCTCATATCATTTCAGAATAGCAAATGCAGTAACACATTTGACAAAACAAACAATTTATTCCTTGACGCAAGTCCTGCATAAGGTATTCACGATTCCTCAACGCATCTCTATCACAAATTTCTTCCTCGATTTGATTCACCTTCACGTCTGTGTAAACATATTCTACCAAGAAAACGAATGGATCTCATATAACCGCCCCTAAGTGCTTCACCCTCTTCAAGATGTGAAAATTTATACATAATATGTCAAAACGTTTAAATGATGTTATTAAGTAAAAGGAATACCTCCAGCAAATATTAATTCTTCTTTATATGAAAAAAACCAATGTTAATGACGCTATGTTATTTGAGTCCTTGAAGTTATTTAATTGTTTTGTCTAATGGTTTGTTTGTTTTTCTTTTTTTATATTTTAATATGTGCTCCCTAGTTGTGCAAAGTAGTGAAATAAATTTTTATGTTTGGATAATGGACTAGGTTTAACAAACGTTTATTTTTGGTCGGACGAAAAAACTTAATATTTATAAGACTTACTGCACGTTAATTTTTGTTATTTAAATTTTATTCCTTATTTATGAAATGAGTCCTAAAAAAAGGACATCATACAATAATTCACTATAATTTTCATTTTGGTAAAATGCTGTCATTAGTTTATAAATATTTACAGAAAATGTGTTTCAAAAAAGAAAAACTTAATTCAAAAGACTAGAACTTATGTAACTAATTTCCTAAATAAACGTTCTTAACTACACATTCTAATATATAGCACGTATATTATATACATATTTGATCTCAACTACGAACTAGGGTAGAACATTATGTTTTTAGCACCAGCTATAATACACTTATGGATGTGAAACTCGTGAAATTTTATAGGCGTGCTTTTGCTCTGCATGTTAACTATAATTCAATTATTGTCTTAATCTTTCCAATTATGGAATGTGTTAGAAATAATTTAAAAGAGAAATTCATTTCACACAACCGTTATCAAGCAACTCGAACTGTGCTTGTTTAACAGGGACATTCGTGAAAAAGATTTTCGGCATATCTCGCAAGCGTACTTCTTATTTTCAATATGCGTTTGTTGATGCGCTCTAAGATTGGATCGATCTGCAAATGATCGCGGACACACAGAGCACTCAAATGGCTTCTCTCCGGTGTGCGTGCGTAAATGTCCTTTCAAAAGCCATGAGCGTGAAAATGCTTTACCACATTTTTGACACTTGTGAGGTTTTGTATGTGTGCTTATATGCATCTTTAAGGCACCCATAGTTCGATAGGTTTTACCGCAGTCCTGACAAGAATACTGTTTCTTTTCCCGTTGGCATTCACTAATTGGACAATGGAATTGTTGATGCTTTGTTAAGCCAATAGATGTAGAAAACATTTTATTGCATTTGTCACACTTGAACCGAAAAGTTTTATCGGTACCGTAACTGTCACTACTTGCGCTAAGCAGAGAATTACGCGACGACACTGATCGAGAGGGCGTATGCTCCTCAAAAGTGCTAGTGTTGGTTGAATGCAACAAAATTAGCCAAGGAATGTTACTATGCATTGAAAGGTCTTCTGGCGTGGAGGTCTCTGGTATTGTTGGACTTGCTGGTGGTGTGCATTGTTGCTGTGATGAATCCGCTAAAGAATCTGGTGATGGGAAAATTTCACTTAGTTTCGGGTGATATGTATGCCATACGGATCTCATCGGATTGCAACCGACAGCCGAAGCAAAGGCTTGCTCATAAGACTTATAATGCTTGGTGTGAACCATCAATTCGCTCGTGTAAGTCTCGCGCGGTGGATGATGATATTCGATAGAATTACTTACATCATTATGCGGTGATAATAGCACCGAGCTATTAGCTAAATTTATAGCTGTAGATTCTGGACGGGATTTTCCTAAATTGAAAATACATTCTCGCTTAGTCGGCATTCGATAATATTCAATATCATCACAGGTTTTTTTTTTTTTTTTTATTGATAGATCTTGCGGTTGATCACAATTAAAGGATAATTTAACTAAAGCCAAAGCCTCAGTTTGTTCATAATCTGGCTTTTCTGACTCTTGAGGATAAATGATTGGTCGTTTTTTTAATGGACAACTTTTGTAATGGGTTCCCATTTTTTTGTCTTCGTTTCAGTTTGATATAAAACAACTCAAAGATTTAAAAACGAAAACAAAACTTGTGTAACTTCGTACGAACAAACTTTGAAGTAAGTTTTTCTTATTTGAGATCGTTAACACCGATGTTCACTCTAAAAGTGTTTAGTTTATTATGACAGGTTAGCTCTCGGTACGACATTTTTATAGGAAATAAGGCAGAACTACGCAGTGGTAGATTTTCGATTCTTCTTTCCCATAAACTCTTAGGTAAGCACATAAAATTCATAGCATTGTAATAGTTTTGTAGCCTCTCCTTAATAATTTCAAACTATCTCTTTTTCTCTCTGGGTACTTTTGTTCTTTTCTTTTTGTCTTGTAGTGGTTGTTATTCCCTTTCATTAAACGTAGGGAGGAAATGTGTTAAACTACCTGAAGATTTGAATGCGTTTTCAAATACTCTTTACCGAGCTATTGACAGAGCAGAAGTTTGTTTTTTATATTCGGTTACATATGTTGAGTAATAGCGAATAAGAAATTTATATACAACTTAACACGAATCTCAGACACCCATCATCATCGTTAGTAAATGTCCACTTTATTGATTTTAAAGAAGAGAAGTTTGTTTACACATCTTCGGTTTCTCAAGGGCAAATTTATATATATTGTCTTTTTTAAGCATGTACTGCATCTTCAAATTTTAGAGAAAGCCCGGAAAGTCCAAATTCTCGTTGGAAGTTAGGCTAGAAGTGTACTTTAAATTCCATTCAAAAACCGGGGCAGGCGGTCGTGAATATGGTTGCACTGTTACGCGGATTACGAATATGGATAACTTATTACAGATTTTTTAAGCGTTCATAAAGAAAAAGAACTAAGAAGAATCTAAATGTAGCATTTGCAAATTCGATTAACTAAGCTTTCTGAATTTCAAATAAAATCACTTTGTTAATTCGTAAGTTATACATTGAAACCAACTTGTAAATATGAACACTAAACAACAAAATTTGTTTAGTTGATTGAATAAAACCAATCTAATCGTAATAAAAATATCGCTATAACACTTTTTAACGAAGCAATTGAAAGTAAATATCCGGTATACATATATGTAAAAGTAATCAATTTTTCTACTTCTCATTCTATGAAGAAAATCGTTTCGGTAAGTGAACTATGCATTTATTTTAACATCCAGCATATTACTGCCTCTTTCAAAACTGTTTTTACTCGTGATATAAGTAAATTTCACATGAGTAACTTCTAAGCCCCATAATGTTGCGATATGAATATATTTTTATATATATTTCTGGTCTTTGGCTGTTTTAGTCGGTTGGCCTTGTGTTCGCTTCACGTTTGCTTTGAACTTAAAAGTTGCTATACGCCTTTCAGCCTAGGTGACTAAATACTTACCATTTTTTTTTTTTTTTTGTATATGATCAGCTACACAGAGGATGCCATCACTGCCCCTACAGGTAGGGCGGTAATCGGTAAGGCTTAAAAGCGGAGGGAGGTGGAAGAAGGGACTAGCGTTCGAGTAAATTCAGTCTAAAAGTAGAAATATCGGGCACGGTGGGAAAGATCTCTGCTGATAGGTTGTTCCAAAAGCCGCAGTAGTGTGTCTTGCCGTGTAAATACACTTTCAAGAGGAATGGGCGGAAACGGGGAGAAAGCTCCGTAGTGCTGTTAAAGAGTTTGTACAGTAGACAAATTCCTTTCATCTCTGTAGAACACTTGCCGTGCTTGTATCTATACATAATTGAAAATGCGTTAAACAAACGCTCAAACTGGATAGAACAACTGAGAATTCTCCGATGATTAAGATTTAATCTAAATTAGTTTAACGCATTCGATTTTATTCATTATGTGTTACAAGCGAAACGATGAAACTAACGAACCTTATATTTTAATTGTCGATCCTCAGACCCGCGGTGTAAAGGAAGCTTTCAAATAAATTTTGTTTATTTTTGATTTTTTTCTCTCTAATTTTTCTTCCCCTAGAATATGTTATTTACATTCTCCGCCTAGATGCTAGGTTGAATCTACAATAATTTTTTTCTTAGAATGATGGCACATGCTACCACTGTTCATTATAAACGATTTTCTGCTATCAGTGGGACAGGTACAACAGACATTGCCAACAGGCAGACATTCATTCTCTTTCTCGCTTTTCCATTATTGGAATTTTTTTTCTTTTGTGAAAGTGTAATGATTTGTTTTCTATTTTCGATATTAGAACGAACACTCTACAAAGGAATTTTTTGGCTTTAGCCAGATGTCTGACACGATTGCACAAAAAATATGCAATTATGGAAAATTCTTTCTGGGCTTCAAAAAGAAGAAGGCGGCGATATAATTTTAATTTCGTATCTACTTTTATTAGGTTCAACGAAGTCTTTGGTTTTACGCATAAATTGAAATTTGCAATAAATTTTTTGTTAGCTAATTTAGAATAGGTACGCCGTTAGTTGCTTTAGTTCATATATTTGTTTCTTTGCACATAAATATGCTATGTATTCCAAAGCATATGCACTCAGTTTACGTTTCTGGTTAAATTTCATTATGAAAGTCCCTTGGGACAGTCTTCTGCATGAATGTTGCGCTTCAACAGTTCGACGTTAGCTGATTGTAATCTTTTTCCCTCTGTCTTATTATATAGTGAGATGCCAGGGGATGCTTTAATAGATACCGTCCCAATCATAGAAATTATGTTAGGTGTCAATTATAACTCAGAGCTAATGACAACTGTTCTAGAGAAGATAGTAGCGTATTTATTATCGAGACAACGGCCATTAAATGCGATCAACTTTAATAGAATACTTAAAGTTTTGAGTTTTAGGAGATTACCATGAGATCAACAATTGAAACTCAATTTTTTATGAAAAAATATTTTTAAAATCACACTTTCGGTTTTTTTCACCGTGTTAAATATATCTACAGTTAACGGAGTATACATATGCGATTCTATCTCCAACATTTGGAAAGCTGTAAAATTTACACATCAACTTTAAGTCGATTTAGCCTTAAAACTGATGAGTTTGTTCATCTTCGTCTTGTCTCTTATTGTGTAAGCTGCAGCCAGAACGCAAAAGAACGGATGATTCTGCTGCGTTTATCATTTCTCTAGCGGCTCCTGCAAGTAGTATCAAAAACTTTAAAAAGCTCATGAATCAGGGGCCGGTTTATGGTTATCGACGTTGAATAAACTTGATCACTAGACAGCAAATTTACGGTCGAAAAATTTGTCATTCAGTTGTAAGAAAAATGCATACTATATCGACAACTGTAAACCCCTTATTCATTACAGGTTGTGCATAATCAACCATTCTCGAGTTTTAAATCGGACCCTGCTTAAGATTCGAATTCAATCTAGTTAGCTGGTTGCAAAGGCAATGTTGAAATTTGACATAAAATTAAAATTCATCCCTAAAAAGTGATTTTATATCATAACTATAATGCTCTCGATATCCATTCTTACCCTTCCCTAAGCCGCGTGTGAATTTCTACGGCTTGCTCGGTTTACTCGTTATTTATTACTGACTATAGTATATATTAGGTAGGCCAGAAATTTGTTGCCGTTTTTTTTTTTGTGAAATAGAATAATTTTTTTATATAAGGAATAAACTATAAAAAATTATGTGTCACTCTTTTCAGGCAGATTCCTTAGCCCCTCCTCAACAAATTTCTGATCGTTTGCAATAAAAAAATTTTCTTTTTATGAATTTACACTGTCATTTGAATTGAACATTTTGCCAGATAAAGAATTTCACAGAGAACGAAAGAGATAATAATCTGATGGTGCGATATCAGATCTATAAGGTAGATGCGGTAATATATCCCAGCTCAGTTCTAATAATTTTTGGCGGTGAGGAAAGAAGTTGTTGTTTTTACACTGTTGTGATGAAAAATAATATTTTTTCGGTTGACCAATCCTGCACGTTTTTGCTGCAAAACTTCATTTAATTAGTGATTTTGCTACGTGGCAGAGGCTCATAATACACAACTTCTTTATAATCCCACCATACCGCCAGCAAAGACTTCTTTTCGTGAACATGCGTTTCTGGTATTATTTGAGATGGCCCGCCGTATTTTGACCATGATTTATTGCGTTGCTCATTTTTGGATAAGATCCATTTTTCATCATGAGCTATAATTCTTTTCAAAAATGGTGTGTTTTGATTTCTTTTTAACAGCATGCGCAGTAAAGTTAAATCACTAACAGTTGTTTTGGACGAAGCAAGTTTTTCTGCAATCTCGCGAATCGTTATGTGTCGATCAGCTTCAATCATAATCGTTAGTTGGCCGTCGTGAATGGTATTTGATCTACCAAACCGCGGTAAAGCTTTCCTTGAATAGGTTCCAAAACGCAACTTCGCAAACAAATTTTGGCAAGTGCGTTCTACTATTAGCATCAGCGGTAGTTCCATTCACAGCACATACTTTGCTATGTGCTTCTACAGCTCTCTTATAATAAAATAGTAAAATATGTCTGACATACTCACTTTGATCTTCCCTTTTAAAAATCACGTCTCGCTACTATAACGCAACCGATCATTTTGAAAGTTTGCTACAAAATAAACATAAACGTCCTCTACATAACTCTATGTGCCTGTAATACTAATTATCTGTCTAGCTACCTACAATAAGTTATGTTAACCTGACGTCGGGAAAACCGATACCTTACCTTATATATACCGGTCTGCCATGAAGTTGAATACTTAAATTACGCAATTAATTATAGAGAAGATTATTGATCAGGAATACCGCAAAGTTCAGGTAAACAGTTTTCAGGCTCAAAGTACTAATAAGTGTACTAATGAAAAAGACGATCACCGACTTGGCAATCGCGAATCTTATCCCCTCGACTAAGCGGTATGCGGTTTACAAGAAAAAGCAGAACTTTAAACTTTAATTGGTAAAATTTTTTTCCACTTCCATTTCTAAAACTTGCGGGCATTCAAAGAAATTATTTCAAAAGAAATTTATTGTGTTTTTTTTTTAATGAAATGAGATACAAAACACATTGTAGTGACTAACGCTTAAATAAGAAATTCGCGTAAATAATCGAACTGGGCTAACTAAGTAGCTGTGCTAAGAAAATTACCAATACGGAAAATTTTCCGTTTTGTAAATACCCGTAATAAATCACGGCTTTTCCAAAGGATTGTAAGTAATAGAAAAGTAATTACTTTGCATATTAGCGAAATTTTTATGAATTTTATAATTTTACAAGTTTAACTATGCAAATATGTTGGCATTTCCTACATGTCTGTTATGCAATTAACACTTTAAGAAATATAAAATCAATATACGTAAAAATATAAGATTTACCTGCAAGTTTTTCCTAGGTTAGCGCAATTAGGAGGCAATTGTGAATTACGTAATCGAATAGCCTTGGTAAAACCGCTATAAATCCTATAATTTAATCAATTACGCATAAGCAAAAAATCAACGGAATTTGATATCAAGTCAAGTGTTTTCATTTGAAAATGAACAAAGGGAAATCGCATCAATAAAATATTTTAAGATATAATAATTGGAATACGGTTCTATCACGTAAGTCCACTCAAAAATCACCGAAATCGACTAATCACAAATAAAAAGCAATTAAATATACATTAAGAGGGTGGGGTTTAGGTAGAGATTATAGCAATCGTATAAAAATTGCATAAAAATTCAATATCTGTTATGAGAACTAGGATGTTCTGCTTGGATGGAAGTTTAATATGTTAAGCACATATTTATTATAATAGAATGGATAGAATAGAATATAATGGATGTACCAATAAATTCGTTCCGAAGTACTCAAAACACCGCGATTTATTCCAGTGTCTCCGATATTAATATTATTTACTAAACGAACTTATGTTTGCGAGTGCACATAGCGTAGTCTTAATCGATCTTTCGTAGAAGGGAAGATTCGTCTTAAAATATCTTATTGGACACTTTCGTTAAAAAGAAATTGGGCGCCTTATGACTTTCACGCCATAAATAATAAAGAATGCGTTACTCCGTTTGTAACAAGCAGAAAAAACATTAGAAACTCTTTATAGTGTATATAAACTCTTGATCTCTCTTCCAAACATAGAACAAATCGATGCTTAGCATATATCGTTTATGGTTTGCGATTATAATGAACATTATCAAAAATGCGTAACAAGAATAGCGTTAGTAACAAGTGCCAGTCTATATGACTATGAACCGACTAAACGATATATATTATACATAAAAATGTTGTCTTTGTATTAGTTAACTCTAACTGTGACACGCGATATCGTTGAGTCAATTTTGAATTTTAAAAATACAGTTTTTGATTATTTCGTGCGTATAATATATTAGGTTTATACTTAATTTGTTTGGATACATAAATGAATTTAAACTATAAATAAAAACAATAACATTTTAATTGTTCCCGGAATTGTCCTAAGTGATTGAGAATCACATCGTGATACAATTCATTATGAAGAAAACGTGTCAAGGGTATGCTTAATACCTTAACAGCAGTATTCAGATTTTCGAGCTTACCCACAATTTCTTCAGTTCCGAGCTGTTGCTATAAGGGGTTTGCATGAAAATCATGTCAAATTTTGATTATGATCAGGATTGTGTCAATGGCTGCGCGACTTAGATTTGTCTAATTTTATCTAATAAAAATGTGAAAAAAGAGCTCAAGCAATGACAATTCTCCCTTTTAAGCCAAACATTTTCATATTTATAAAAAGCTTTTTTTCACATAGAAACGGATGAGCTTCCATTAAAAATTGTTTCCATTAAAAATATTTTTTACGTTTTTTTTATTTTATCGTAAACGATTTCGGCTTATTGTGATCTTTGCATTATTATTGTTTTTTCTTTTACTGCGTATTAAAGCAGGTGCTTACTCTCTTTTCATTACAAATTTTCTCTATTGAACACTTGCTGCATAACAACTGCCTCAAATTGGAAAAAATACTTTTATATTGCAAAAGAGGCCTGCATTTTGCACCTTGTGCCAAATTCTATTGTTGACGGAACACAATAGATTTCAGTGGTAATCTTCGTAGTGTACTTAACATAACATAAAACATATGACTACAACAATATCAAAAAGCCTGATTTTGTTTTGAAATGATGGATAATAATGGAGACGAAAAGATTTTAATGGATCAGTAAGATGTTACATTGTATCGATTTTTCAGAACCATAAGGTTTAGTTTAAACTAGGGACATGGAACCGATTTCCTTTCTTAAGAAAAAAATATTGAAAAAACAAGCACAACAACAGCATTCGTACTTGGGCCCAAAACACAACTTGCCTATAGCCTATAAGTTGAACACAAGAAAACAAAGCGAATGGACGGTCAGGCGGGCAAACAAGCTTAAATCAATTCACAAAGTGCTTCTGAATTGGTGGGACTACCTGGAGTTCCTCTGGGTGCTGCATATATTCGCCACAAGTGATGTAGAATATAACAACGATACAATTATTAGCAAATTGAGAAATAGATTAGAAAGTAGTAACGTAGTAAAATATTCTACTTTGCGGCGCAAATCTTGCAAAGTCTTCTATGGCTTTTATGTCTACGGTTCTCGAAATCATATTGGAGATGATTTTCTTATCAACTGAATTTTAAATGAATCCGAAGGCCTTTTTTTATTGTTAGCATATGAGAAAATTGTTGGCTTATAGCTCGGACTTGTAACATAGTATACAATTTGGATAAAGGCAGTGTTCTTTTTAGTTAAAGAAATTGCTTTTACTTAATCTTTTTTTGTGGATTGGGGTTATCTGTTATAAAAAGTACTTTTTCTTCAAAACCTCTAAACAATCTGATGTGATTGCACTTTTTTTCAACCACAAAAAATCTCATCAACCTTCTCAGCACAAACACAACAATAAGATTTTAAAAAAATTGTGCACCTTGCAGCGGTACAAATGATGACAGCAAAACGATATAACAAAAATATTTCCACTTCGTACAGCAACGTCAACAAATAAATGCAAGTTCTCCAAGTGCAATAGCGTTGACATTAACTTTAATAAAAAGAAGAAACGAAAAATCATTTCTGACAAAACCATAATGTAATGGATATTATTGTTGTTGATGAGAAAAAGACAAGACAGACAAGAGAAAAAAGAAAAGAAAAGAGAAAAACAAAATACAAATCACTGCCACGGGCCGACCGGTGTCTGTTGCACAATTAATAAATGCACACAACGGCAAAACGAAAACCAAAATCCGCAAAGAGAAATTATAAACAAAAAATAAAAGAAGATTTCCTCTTTTATATTAAATCATTTAACACATTGGATGCAGCAAAAGGAATTACTTCCAAGAATTTACATTGAAGGGAAAAGAAGACAAACATACCGCTTTAGAACACACGCATACAGCCATTTACTTGGAAACGCAGATCATAAGCTAGGAAGTAAACAGTTTTACTATAAATCACCTGGCCTATCCAATTGAAAAATAAAAAAAAAACCATTCCCCAGTAATATCAATAAAAAGCATACACACGTTTGTCACATTATTAGGATTGTAGCTATGTATACCCGTACAAATCTCTGCTAAAAGTTATTCTACAATATATGTAGAATCTAATAATCAACGCGGTGAGCAGGTGTCCGCTTATCGATTTTTTTCGTGTTTCGATAGCGTTATTCAATGGAATCGATACTCAATTGATTAAAAAAATTTTTTTTTCTCGAAATTGTTATATCGATATGTAGTCCTTTCGTTACCTATTCCAGTCTATTCATAGCACATCATCGTGCCATTATTCTTGTCAACAAATTTTCTTTTTCTTAAAAAAATAAAAACTTCTTGCGCAGACTCTAAAAACAGAGCATTTTATTTATTTATGAAATGAACCACTTACTCACATTAGAAATGATTATTAAAACTCTACATTAAGTAAGGAACGGCAATAATTACAAGCCAGGGCCTACGATCTCATAATAATATCTATCTCTAAATAAACGAAAATAAGTAGTGATATTATACTCAACAGCTCTTCCAAGTACATTAGGCTTTGAAAAATAGTGTAGAGTACATTGTTACGAGCTTTCAATCAATATTTTTCACAGTCGAAATTCGACCTGATTTTCAAATTTTATCTACAGTCCCCAGTTAGGAAAAAGTTTATATTCAATTTTTTTTTGTTCTTATTTTGAAGTCATCAATTTTGCAATAATGGACGGTTGTAGAACTTTCGCATTTACACAACACACAATTGCCGCGCAAAGCATTTTCGTAGCTGACTGTCTGTGCTTTCCTAATGTAATAAGAAAGCGTGCAATGCATTCTCTAAGAGTTACTATTGCCTGCCATCCCCTAGATAGTTCTGTACTCAATCAGCAATTTCGCAAGGATCCCCCGCGTTATCAGTAATTCAATCCTTCCAAGATTTGCCAAAATCTTGTGCCATAATTCGAAAATTGTGTCAGTGAGAAATGTAGCCGGACAATGCAATGTGTGAGTACGATTTTTTTTTTTTTTGTATGAGCAATCACACCACATCCGAGTAATTCCCCTACTGATAATTTTCTCACGGTTATCCAACTTTACTCTCAAATTTCGCCTAGTTTCCAACTTAGCTTTTGCGTTTCAGATATTCCATTACCTTTATTTTCCGGAATACAGCCCCTTTAGGAGACAAGGTGGAAAAAGTAAGACTTTCCGACATACCCGTTTTATGTCTCATAACTTGACGTATATTTTTTTAAAATTAGCACGACAATTTTAATAAATAAGTAAATTACACATGACTGCAATGATTTGTCATTGTATGAAACATTCTAAATATTCCACATCGAATCAAAGGGGAACATGATAAATCATTTATTTTAAGGATCTTAACAAGAAACGAAGACGTGTTCAGCTATGTATGTAAAGTTTGTAACAACTACTTGTTTATTTTTCTAGGGTACATGTCGGCTAATTGACACAAAACTGTGATGAGTTATGCATTTGCCCAAAATACTCTATACCTTTACACAAATTTACCATATTTTACAACAATGTATATATTAGGCGCAGCTGTTACCTAAGAAATCTTATATAACAATGCTCTCATATAAGAAATAATCAAAGACCGTTATATGAAAAAAAAAAATGGTATAACAAGATCGAAAAGAAAAGTCTGCACATGCTAAAATCATTTTTTTTACGCCTGAAAACGAACGATTGTTGTTATAGACAATCATTCTCTTTTGAAATGTTTTCTAATAACTAACAAAAAAAAACAAATAAAAAGCTATATTCATTCTTAATGGAATTGTAGATATGCAACATCTCAAAGATGCGCATAAAAACTCCGTGAACACGCGTCATATGGGTACTGGATGAGAGCTATTGCTGACCAAGTTTTATATACTGTGCAGGATTGGAAGAACTGTTAACGAATATCTACAGCTACTTCTCGGTTCAGTTCCGCTGGGTACTAATACTAAAGTAATATCTTGTGGTTTGCTTTTTTTTTTGATTTCTCTCGGACGTTTAGGTGGGCAAATTACACTTCCACATCCGTCAAATTTGTTTATGTATTGACGGGCAAAGGAGCGAAAAACTAATAGAGAAAGAAAGCAAAAGAAAGGTTCACAGGGAGACGAACAGAGTACGAAAAGGTAGAAGAGCTATGGATATACGCATTATTCGATGGAGGCACGAACCAAAGTATGGTCAGACAGGGCGACCAAAGGTTGGGCGAACCGAAAGGGATGAACATACATACGAAGGGATGGAGATGTGGACAGACGGAAGAAGGACCGACTTAGAATCGTCCACTCATTGGAAATATATTTAGGCACATGTGGCATTTCTGCTGCATATTTTTGATTCTTCCAAACGGTATGATAAAATTAACATACTCTCATTCTATAATGCAATGAAGGATATAAAAATTGTGACTCATTAACAATAGAATTTTCAAAAATTTACAATAAGCAACCACCCAAATCAACTTTTGATTTTCGAAAAAAAAGTTAGGAAGAGTATAAAGTTGCCAGGTACCTAATAGTTTCTTTTCTTAAAAATAATGACAGCAAGCAGCCTTCATTGTTTATCTACATTATTTTTGCTTCAATTAATTATTATATATAAGTATAAGAACATACGGGGGTTCATTGCCACTCACACACATCTATAGTGTACTTACTTTTTGAATACGAAAGACGCAGATGTAAAGTCAACGTCCGAATTGTAATGATTTAAAGACAACGTCCTTAGGAATTCACTAAAGAAATCAAATCAAATAAGAACTAGCGATGACGTAGTTTCATGAGGTGTTTTCATTAATGTGTTTTAGGGGATGTTTACTATGGTGTTAAAGCAGCTGCCAAGTTAGGGAGTTAAAATGTCAAACGATTACTAAAATCCCGATAAAACAAGTATAGTAAGCATTTGGCATACGAGCACTTATATGTGTAAGCGTATACATACACAAGAACACAAAACACACTTTAGGAAGCAATATCGATGGTTTTCTCTTTCAATATTTACTTATGAAAGCATAGTGCACATGCATGTATAGACGACGGCAAATATGTTATATTTTTATATAAAATGTCTGTACAGAAATACGCATGCATTATTCAGGGGAATTTTTGTATTTTATTGTTTTGAAACTGCTGTGTTATTCCTTATAGATAAAATGGGCAGGAAATGATTTTGCAGTTGTGATAAAGTGCGCCAATTTATGTATGGTCTTCGAATGTTTCTCTTCCTAGTTGCACATGCTTTTAGAGCAATCATCATGATGTTCAGCTTGCTCTTAGTGTAACAAAGGGCATGATCTACAATTCACAAAAAAAAAGCACGTGACAACGTGAGAAGTTTGCGATATATGTTTCTTGCTTAAGCTCAAAAGATAGGCATATCTTCTTCATTTTCTTCCCTTTCTTTCCTCGTTGAACACGAAGTCATTAAGCGCTAAAGCAAATCGATGACATGATAGACTTAAATTTCGCTGTTTTCGCACAAAAGTTTAACCACTTACCCCTACGCCATCCTATGATGCAATATTTTGAAGCCATTTTTGCTTTCGAAGTCAATTTGCACTTAAAAAGAATGCCATTCTTAGAAATGCTTTTAGTGTACACGACTTTTGTGATATGTAATTGTTCCTTCAATCATTTGACGGGAGAAAATGGTTAAGGAACTCTTAATAAAACTTGCCCACGCTTATGCATTGTACTAGAATATACTTTTAGTTTTATGATCACACACTCGCATAGAGTTGGTTTATCAGTTTAAGTACGGCATTTAGTTATCCTACAACAAAATGCATACTATCTTTTTGCAAATCCATCCCCTAACGAACTACAACTGATTATGTTCACTAAATTAATTATGTACAGGGTATATTTTTGTTTAGTCTTTTCGAAAATCTTTGACAAAACGAGGTATTTTACTCGTCGTGAACCCAGGAAAAGGAAATTCACTTACATATGTTGCCTAGTGCTCCGTAGAATTAGCAACTATCGTAAGGAGCTGGAAGACACTCTTTCAAATGTATAAAACAAATGCTTTGCGTGTTTTCCAAACACTAATCTTCGAAAAATTGTATATAAAATGCCAATTGCTACACCGCTCACCTTTACAAAAACTGTCTTCTAAACTGTAAAATTCTCTGTACATTTGTAAATTCTAAACAGAATATCGCACGTTTTCCCCCATCCATAAGAACAGCGAGCGGCGGGATTCTTTTAGAATTCGTAATTTTTTCGTTGATTTTTTTGGATATTGTCACGAAGGTAATGAGTTTATAGCAGTCAGATGAACCAGTTTGGTTTTTCCGTGGGTGATTTTCTCCAAAAATCGATTTATGTAAAACGTTATGTGCCCTCAAGTGATTTTGTTTTCCTTGATCTGATGGGATACCGTCACGCGTTATGCTTTCCTGTGTTTAGTTTTCTATTATCCTTTAACCATCGTTATCATTAATTATCTAAGCAAATACCCTTCAAAGCACTGAACACAATTTTATGCAAAACGCTACCTACAGATGACGGGACGATAAGAGCCGATAAGCTTAAATCAACCTGTTACTGTTTAAGCACTTCCTGAGCAATAGGCTTCAAGCGTTTATTGAATCATTTATTAGGAATTATCGGCATAATTTCACTATGGCTAAATCTGCTATCACAAGTCCCCCCCAATTAATTTGTAATATTTTTCAGGGGTAAATTAAAACGAATTGTCGTTCCGTTTAACTTGATCGAGTGTTCCAATGATACTTATCCTGATTTATGACTTACATATGTTGTGGATGTAATAAGTATTCCACAAATTTGGTTTCATTATTATTCATTTTATTCGTTTCTGATCTTTTCATATTCTTAAGTAATTCTTATGTTCCTACGTTTGCTGATGCCTTAAATTAACCCGAAATATCCTATTTCCTTCATATCAATGTCTTTTAATGTTTCCCGTTTGGACATTCACAGACATCGTTTAAAAGCAGCAAACAATCCACAAACTAATGAGGTTCCATAAGAAAAAAGTTATCATAAAACTCTTCGACGCTGACTTTCATCGGTATTTTTTCGCATCAGAAAGTAATATTTAATCCATCCACGAAATGTTACTTTTTTCATTGTTTTGAATTGAATAGATATCGAAAAAGAAATTTTTTTTATTAGAGACAACATGGGTCAATCCACGAAATTATCGATTAATTTATTAAAAGCCTGGCATGGTTTGATTTAATTTTACCAGATTTGTATTGTAATTTTAATTCGAAAATTCTGCTTAACATTTCTAAGTGTCATGCTGTGCTTGGTTTTGTGAAGAATTGGTCGAGACAGTTCCATAAAAACAAAAAATAAGTACATAAAAATGAAGCCTTATCTAAACAATACGCTAATGTAGACTCCTATAATTTGCTAGTAGTTTTAACAGACTTTGCTCTTCAAAGAAGTGTAAGTAAATTTACTGATAAAAACAATAAATTATTACTGTAAGCTTTTAAACATCAATTCCTATCGATAGGTTAACGTGAACATCTTTCAATAAATTATTTCACTTAAATCTATGAAATACAGCGAAATATTCTAAACACTTGCATTTGTATGCTTATATTAATTGATACGATATCTAGGGTTGGAAAAGGGCAGAATACGTATACGAAACACTCTTTCATAATTTTTAATATGTACGACTAGAAAAATCACACGTGAATATTATGCTTTTCTTCAAAAAAAAAAATAATAATACAAATTCGTATAAATATTAAACACCTGGTAGCTGTTAAGACTCTCCTTCATCTAAATAACTATCTATATATATCAGGGGGAAACTTCTTTCTATATAAAAAATGAAAATTTTACATAAAGTCGTAAAAACTTTATTTATTGTAGCATATACTTAAGTAAATTCCGTGCACTTATCTTTTAAGCATATACATATAAGAATATATATCTATTCAAAAGACAAAAAATAAAACTACAAGCAGGCAATAAGTTTGATTGTCGTTCATTGATCTGAACGAGAATGAAATTTTTAACAAGGGTTAGCCACAAATAATTACGAATGAAGCCTTTAATGATTTCAACAATTATCGTTTGTGATTTCAATAATTATCGTAAAATTCTTACCAAACATCAATTTAGTTGGGGAATGATTCGTAAAAGTAAAAATATTTTATATATGTAGAAATAGAATTCAAAAGCTATTCGAAGAAAACCGTTTTCCCAGTAATGATAAAAAGTTTTAACAACTCTACCGTAAGTATTGCCATAAAAATGGTTGCAAATCTACACCGAACAGCAGAGAAGAAGTTCACTTTTTATCGTCATGCAACAGGTACCATGCTTAGGTAATAAGCGCAAGGATTTTAATAATCTGTTGTTATTATTTTATTTTTATACCCAACACCGAAGGTTGGGAATGGAGATATATTTCCTTCATCCTAACACTCGCAAGACCCAGAAGGAAGCTTCAGAAACCGCATAACCAGCATCGAATTCTGCATTTTAAGCACGTCTGTCTCTCTATTGTCTGCGGTAATGATTTTTTTAACCGCAAAAATGAGAAAATCCACGAGGGTTCCACAAAACCGGAAATAATCACCCACACCCATCCAATATTATACAGTATATAGAATTGCTTTTTTCGTTTTTGCAGTCTTTTTGTAGGAAAAAGCCTGCTAGAGCCGAATACGGTTTTCTTACCTGGTAAATTTCATGTCAATTTCTATTCAGATGTGAAATCCGAAAGTCTTAGCTGCTTTAATCGATAAATCTTATTTTAAACGAGCAAAATATTTCTTAGCATAAACAAATGATTATAACAATAATAACAAAGTATATAAACTTATATTTGTTCGTCTGTGAAGCCTCTTACGAGGTTCTACTAATTTCAATATATGTGATGCGATCTGCAAAATATATTTATGGATCCTTAATCCATGGGATCTTCACTCTATTTATGTTGGCGTGTCGTAGTATAATTTATCTATATAAATGCGGTTAATACGTCATTTCTTTTATTTCAAGGTTTACTATTATCGTTGTTGTATATTGACATTCACATTCCAAGACTTAATTGGTGGCACATATCTTAATTTTCGCAATTTTTGGACAACAAGTGTCAAATTAAATTTTATACTTACTATGGAGGAGCGATTCTGCAGAATGCGTCTGTAAAATCTTTATATCCGCCTAAATATAGAATTGCGAACGTTATTGCTTTTAGGGGTCTCCCTAAAGTGCCACTTTAACAGAATTGGGGATTGTAAGAGACGGACGCATGTGTCGTTGCTGAACTAGATAGTACGGGAGATATGGGGGGTTTCAATTTTTTGTCCCACGGACATCCCGCAGACGGTTACAACTAAAAGAAATACTCATATCTTCTGGACATAACCTACTTACCAAAGGGGCAAATCTTAAGCCCAGGATAATTCTGCACACTACTCTACTTATGGTCTGATTGTATACTTAACGCATGATGTTGATGCCGCTACGGTTCATACTGCAACTATTTACAGAAGATCCATCCTAGCTGAAGAATTCAGAATAATTAATAAATAATGCGGCGTTACCATATCGTCATAAATAAAATTATGGTTCTGTCGACGAGATGAACGCCTCAGATTTGATCTGATGTTTGATCTGATAGGTGCTCTGATTGTGGATAAGTTTTCAAGTTTGCTTACAAAACAACTTAGATTTATGGTATAAAAATATATTCCTTCGTTTCGGATCAAACTTGGAAATACTTTTGCAATAATAGCTCATCTGGCTGCGCGAGTTCGGTCGGAAATCCTGTTAAAGGCACTTGATGCATAAAACCGTTGAATCATTTTAATGCGATTAACATACAATTTAAGACCTTTTTTGTAATTCTTTGCCACAACTGTCGCTATCCCTAAATGTCACCCAAGGATGTAATCACGTCATCATGTTTTCTGAATAACAAATGTGGTGTGCCGTAGTAAAGAAAAAGTCGCGGCTATCAAGTCTATGGTTTTGGGTTCAAATCTCAGTACGCCTTAATCATATTTGCTCACTCGATAAAGGCGTAACATTAGCCGCTGTGGATTCCCATTTCCTTATCTCTTTCGAGACTTCTTTCTACCCATCACTGTATTACATGAGTAGCAGACTTCTCCTAAGTGATTGGTCATATTAGGAAAGAGATAAATATAAATAAGCAAAGAAATTACATTGGGCCGCAATCAAATATTCCTAAACAAGACTAAAAAAAACAAAAAAATGAATTTCCATACTCTTTAGCATCGCGTGGGCGTGGCTAATCTTTTCCTACCTTAGTAGAATAAAAATGGAAAATTGTGTCGTGTTTCCGTTGAAGTTCATTGACAAAAAAGATCTTCTATCTATATCTACTCTCCAAATACTTCTGTTTGATACCTATATCGGCATATCAAATCGTGAAGAAAAAATTTAATTTATAATTCACACGTTTAGCTTGTCGCATTCTATTCTTTTTCTATACTTTTACTTGATACACAATTGATTACGCTGGTAGTAAACACAAATTCTTCACGTTTTTGGGTCAACCATATTTATTTGAGATTAACGCATTTTTAGACAGACAATATATATTCGTTGTCTACGTTATGTACAGTAGAGTCCTCCAAAAAGCAAATATAGAAAATTTCACCCTTCTTTCTTTCAAAACTCCTGTTGGTAATAAGCAAAAGCTCACAAGTTTTTCCTTGGAAATAGGGGGTTGCGTTCAATTTACACTTTGCTAGGAGCGAATGTTTTGACCAACATGTCCAATATTCAATACCAAACTGTGGGCAATAATTTCTAATGTTTCTAGCGAATTTGGAGTGACTTCAATTATGCGACCAGGAGAATGTTTACACAGACATTACACAGAGGAGCAGACGGACATGCTGATCAAAAAAATATATAGTTGACAAACTGAGTCCACCGCTCATCTTTCGGTGATGGGTACAAAAAAAGGATCATTAAGTCGGGGTACGTATTGCTTATGTACAATACTACATAAGAATATTTTGCACAGCAAGTTTCGATACTGGCGCATTACTTTTATAATGGTGATTGACTCCTAGTAATTTGAAGATGCGACATCAAGTGAATGAGCGGCGCAACTAAGCACCACCATTAGGGGTACTTGATATCAAATACTTCTTAATTCCATAGTCTTTCTCTACAGTATCGGTTTGTGAATTTATACAATCCGATTGCCGTGGAATCAAGAAATATGTTTTAGTCGAGATACAAACAACGGAACATTTGTGATATCATCAAAAACAAATTGTATAATATTGAATTTTCACGACTTTTTGACACTACTTGAAAGACATTCGTTACCAAAGAATTCAAATCTTCTTTTAATGCTTCCGAAAAATTTCTTTTTCATAAATCTCTTTTGTTTTATGGCACCTGAACAAAAATCATTAAAAATAATTGCTCACTTTTGCCAACACTTTGGAATTTCCGTCGTTAATAAGATTAGATAGTCATTGAACCATTTTCACTCAACACAGTGGATCGTCTCTTTTTGATCTGCTAAATTACAGAAGAAGACGAAGAGACTAGATAATCTTTAGACCTTATGAATTGCACCAAATATGTGCATTTCGTAATAATATTCTATTTTACAACTTTATGATCGAGAAATTTCAAGTCAACAGTTATAAAAATGTATCCTCTACCGATATGATTGTCGCCCTTTTAAGCTATTGCGTGCTAGAATAATGTTACCAACAACGAATGGAAATGGAACGCCTTTCTATTCTTTTCGTGTCATGATTGCTACCCTTTTAAGCTGTCACATACTAGAATATCGCCACATTCAATAGATGAAAAAAGAGCATCTGTCTACTCATTTAGTGCTCCGAAGATTCACACATGGAAAAAATTGATCCTTAACTTACCATTTGGCCAAAGGTTTCAAATCGTTGTAATACAAAGCGGTGAATAGAAAATATGACAGTTGAATCAAGCCATATTCTCGAATTATAGAAGACCCTACTAGTACTACTGCATATTTATAAACTTTATAATTGGCGTCCGATCACGCTTTCCATTAATTCTTATTCCGAACCACGGCACCAGAGTGAACGGCAAAACCGACAAATATTTGTAATTACAGGTTTTGCGTACGATAAGGGTTGAATGATTTAAAAACCATACTTCATTAAAAAAAAATATGTTGATAAAATTTCTTGATAATAATTACACACAAATTATATTCAATGATCGATATTTTATGAAATGAATTTAACAATACGTAAATAAATGAACTATTATATGCTTATTTCTTCTGTTTGCTTACAAATTTACCCGAAAATGGGGACAAATGATGTGAGAAATGAAAATGAAAATCATTGACACCTGGTCAAAAGTAAATAGCAATCACAAGAACAATTAACGAAGACATGTAAGCTATACATTGTGGATTACGAAACCTCTGCCTATGTAAGTGAAGAAAAATTCTTAATAATTTCATTTTCACTAGAAGCGCCATCGATTATATATAAACGATAGGCCGAGAGGAGAATTCGTCAATTTTTGGTGTGGCCTCCTTTGTCTTTGTTTGATTTTATCATATAGTTTTGTTGTTTATTTCGAATCATCTATAACAATTACAGCAATGTTAATTATCTCTCAGAATTTTTTTTTGTAAACAGACGACAAACTGTTATTCAATAATGAAAAGTGAATATGTTTGTTAAAGATTTTCATTTGATAACTTGGAAAAATAACTGATAGTTTTTAATGGTTTATTTGTCGGTTTTTACATCCTACACTACTACAAGAGTATGCTAACTTTATGCGTGGATATATGCAGTACTCAGAAGGATTTAACATGGAACCACCTTTCATTATACCGATCGAGTCAGAAAATAATTCCGATCTAAGCTTGCCTATCCGTCTGCTCGTCTAACGATGTGTTTTGACTCAAGAAGAAACGTTATTGAAATGGTTCTGATCGGATACGCCAGTTAATTTGAAAAGTTGTTACATGAATAACCAAACAAAATGGTGCAGGGTATTTAATTGGAGGTCTTCTCCCACCATAATGTTTTTACTTATTTCAATTAGAAAACTGTTAATGTGGATACATTACGGCATGGATTTCCATATAGATTCCAACGAAAGATCTTTGCTTCGTAATTGATATTTTCTCATTACGGCAAAAAAAAACATAGAAGTGAAAAAAGAACTTGGAAAAAGTTTCAAAATCATTTATTATCTTTTAACTAATGCTAAACATTTCCTTGATTTTCTTGATAAACGTATGGTATGTTAATGAGAGATTACTATTGGCGATTAGTATGATGAGGGATTTTTTTTCGTTAAAATTCGAAAATTTTGTTCATAAGCAACAGAGAGTTATAATATAAAAAAAGGAAAAACAACGCGTTAATACATGAAAATCCGATATTTATACTCTAATTAGGGAATAATACAACCATTTAAATAATAAACAAACTCATAAACGCTTATTGGCTAGAAAACACCAAATAAACAGTATATATGCAATTACTTTCACAGTACAGGTTTATGCTAAATTTTAAACAAATATTTACCTGTCATCATCTAAAATATAAAGTGCATCAAAAAAGTCCGCGTACATATCGTTTATATATTTAATATTTGAACATATCACTACAAAAAATGTGGAAAACTGCTGAAATTTGATACAAAGCAAATCTGGGAAATAATTCCCTCTTTATACCACTTGTGATACAGGGTATATTAAGTTTTTACGCACGTACCTAACACCGACAAGAGGTGACACAGTTCTACCTTTCATTATACCGATTGCGTTTGTCCGTCCGTCTGATGCCTACTCATGCATTTTTATGTTCGACAGAAAAGTCGCAATTTTCGGGGTATATGGATGAATCTTGGGACATCGACACGCTGTGGCTTCAGGAAGAACGCTATTGAAAATGGTTCGAATCAGACCACTTTTTCATATGAAACTTTATTTTGAATAATTGTATTAAGCAAAGTGGTGTAGGATATTTAATAATGGACCGTGTCCCACTGTAGTGTTTTTAATTGTTTTCCCTCAAAGTTTATAGTTCCGTATCATACCCACGTTGTCGCAAGTAAACTTTTTGGTTTCACTATATGTTCGCATAAAAAAGTAGTTACATTTCCACACATCTTTGTCAATAACTGCAGGAAGGCAGGAAGATTTCTATGTAAAGTCAAGTATAAAATTACCAAAGATTTATTAAAAATACTCAAGTAGTTTTCAGACTACTTTTGAATACCTGTCGTGTAGAAGTGGTAGTGAATAGCGTTTTTAAGAGGGTTTAGCTGTTTAAACACATAAAGCAGCATCTGTTTGTATGAAATCGTCCTAAGATGCTACTGATACTTACACTGTTTTAAACAATATTAAGTTATGAAGAATAATGACAACACGTTAATGGTTTAAAGAAATGAATATGCCTTTTTATCTCCCATAGGCCTTTTAAAACGCTTGTAAAACATCAACTTGTCCAAGTGCGCCAAAGACAACACGAAGTTTGTAAATTCTAAATCAATACAAAGAACAGGCTGTCATTGGGTGTGTTTAGCTTTCTAAATTTTATCATTTTATTAAGATCACGGTTACACTCTTAAAATTTAGTTTAAAAGAATAAATCGACGTATGAGCCGGCTCACTAAAAATAAATAATTGATAGTTTTTCAATTTTCCACAAATTATTCAATTGCCTCTTCAATTTTTCTTTAATCAAGGCACAGTTTTACGGCCAAGTAGCATATTAAGAGCCTTGTTCTAAGCAACTTTACATAGACGATACAAATAATGAGACGGCAACTAGTGCATCTTTTTTGTTGTTTTCGAAACTTAACTAGTCTGTTTTATAAAACTGATATTGTAGAAATGGGGTAATCATCTAAGCAGGCGACAATCGCCTAGAGAATCTAAACATGCGGGCAAATTTGCTGGCGATTATCGCTAAATGCGTTCTCTCAATCACGTCGCACAATGAAATTGCTGTCGCTGAGGCAAATTTGCATTAATATTAAGTATAAACCAAGCAAAGTTACCACAAATCTGTCTTTTAGAGTTGCGTTTGTAAGCAAAAGAAAAATATAAACAACTGTTAGAAAATGAATTGTTAATTCAAAAATTTTAAAAAATCAAAAAAAATAAACTATGTCCTTAAACTCAAGGCCGCTATTGATGACAAAAACGATAAGCATCTTCTCAATGATCCCATCTCAGAAAGTAAATGAAGGTAAGTTGTTTCTATAATCTAGAAATTTCTATATTATATTTCTATTTTTTAGCTTCAGTGTCATCTAATCAGTGCGAAACTGAAACAGAGGATTTAGAAGCTTATCCAAAAGATATAAAAGCTCGAATACCGAATATGGAAATCTTGCTAAACGAATTTCATCAAAATGAAAGTGACTGTGATGTTGAGAATTGTTTGTGTGTAATAGAAATAAAGGTTTATTCTTGGTGTAATAGAAATTGTTTGTGTGTATATGCAATATGAGTTAGGGTCATTCGTGGTGTAATAGAAATAAAGGCTCATTTTTGGTGTAATAGAAATTGTTTGTGTGTATATGCAATATGAATTAGGGTCATTGTTATATATTCAAATATCCAATTCTTCAAATATAGCAATTGCGAAAGTATAGTTATTAAAAACGAATAAATTCGTTTGTATCAAACAACAGCTTCTTGCATACTTTTTACACCCAACATTAAATCCATCGGTTTTAGCCAAGCATAAAAACCGATAAATGGTGCTTGTCCACTATAGAGGGTATAAAAACTTCGCAAAACATCAGCAATATGCAGTTTACTTACACTTACTCTCATGTAACCCCGGTATTGTGGGTGTAGCATGTAGTATACCACGATATTTCCAATAACTGGAAGTCTTCCTCAGGCATATTTAATTTACTTGTTTTGATACGGATTTCATTACGATTCGTAAAAGAGTTCTTACTTTTGTGTCTTGCCACATTTGTAAAACTTTGGCTCTAACATGCGCTGATATATCGTTAATATGGGGAATTGAGAAAGATTTGCACGGAGGACTCCGACATGCGGAGGACTCTGAACAAAAAATTTAGTGAAAGTAAGTGCAATTTTTTTTTAAATAGCGAGCTAAATTAAGTTAAATATAGCCTACCACAAATTCTACATAATTTTCTATTCATTTCATTTTGCGTGCTTGTTATTATTTACCATATGTGGTTTGTTTATACAAACCAAATAAACATCAATTTGGCTCTCTTTTTTTGATGTTTCTCCCAGTTTTAAATGCATTGTAATGGAAAATTTGAAGTGTAGTATCGGGTAGCGGGCGACGATTTCTCCTCTTTTTGTCTACTAAAAAAACCAGCCGATAGTCACGGCTATAATGCCTGTTTACATGATTACCTCCCTGTATATGGAATATATTTTGGCGTTATAGCTAGTTTTTCTACTTCGAAGAAATAGTCATAAGAAATCGCTCCGTCGTCGGAGCGGACGTTTTATGATAAAACATGGTTGTTAAGTCCTGTAAACCACCCAGAAAAACTGCCTTGTAACTTGTGATGTCTCTGTGATGTTGCTCAGAGTACGGTTGTCAATTTTACTTTTAAGAAAAAATGTTGTACCAAAATAACTAAAGGTAAATTTTGAAATGTATATAATTTATATGAAGATACGAAGTACTTATAATGAATGGAGCTTTGATCAATAGGTGTACTGTATTCCCAGCGACGACACTCAGATCCTAAAGATGGCACGTTAACTCGAATGAAAGTGTAATGTGTTAGAACGACAATTTGCGAACTTACATTAACGATAGGTGTAAAAAATTTCCCATCAAGCAACCAAAGTTTATGTTTAAATACGAAATAGCGGGTATCAGAAACTTGCAATAGAATGAGTATACTCGACGCCGTTTGCAATGTACGGTATATTAAATGTGTATGCTGGCACAGGCACTGTCCAGAATGGCTTGAAAGTGAGCTACTTTTTATTATAACTACCGATTTGGAATCCTTTTCTGACATTATTTAAATCCGCTTGGATTTGTCTGTGTAGTGTTGTGTTCAATGTACAGGCGGCAATGTTCTAGATATTGGCAACACTTGGCTCAAAAAGTCAAAAGCCTTGTTGAATGAATTGGTTCGAACCAGGTGTAACTTGAGTCGTGATTTATGAATGAGTATGAAATAGAATCATTTTTTTGGATCGATTACTAAGGAGTTTCGAAAGGATTTGTAAACTGAGGTGTCGATAGCGTAGTGAGACGTATATCCAATTCAATTCCCAGCGCATGCGTACGTTGTCGTATGAAAGTTTTTATTTATTTATCGCAGCTGCAAACAAAGCTTTGCAGTGGGCGTACAATATTTATATACATTTGTTTATCAGTAGCGATGTATAAAAATTTGCAGTAATAGATCTGCAGAAAACTCGGCGAAAAATGGCATTGTGACCTAATTAATGAATGTGCTAATTTCTGTGGGGTATTTTGTGAAGTCCATTCTATACAAATGTTCTTACAAAAGTATAACCGTGGCAACAAGATATAATTTTCACTCTTTTTTGACGGAAACATGTGGTCATTGTGTGGGATGATGTGGATAGAGCATCTAAAAATCGATCTTGCTCGACTATAATGTTTTGTTGTTATTATTTAGAAGCAAAGAATAAATTCTAGAACTAAAAGTAGGATGAGCACTTACAACTAAGACTCGAAGCTCCTTTTCGTATTTTTTTTTTAGGTCTGGTAGATGATTACTTCAGCTGCTTTAATACAGTTAAAAATTTTATTGATACTTAGTTCTAAAAGTACTTTCAAGATATAAAATAGATATACTAGAAAGGTTTTGGTAAATGTATAATCATGAGATGTTCACAATCGCATATAGGAGGAGTAGAATGCCTAAGGATCCATTACTGTGTTGCAGTACTATTCCTAAGTTTCCACTTGTTTTTCTTGTTACATACATTTAAAAAACAAAAAAAAATTTTATATTAATATTCTCTTTGAAGAGGCGTTTGCGAGATAACTATAAAATTAATGGCAAGAATTGATTAGTTGTTGCCCGATGGTATTGTCATAACTGTGTATTAAAAACAATTGGTGCTAATTTACGTTGTCATCGAGAAAAGTTTTCAGCATTCCCTTACCTTCCCGGGATCTTACAATTTTGTTTTATTTAAGGCAATTGCGCGATTCGATTAGTTTCACTTCTTACCATACTTCAACCGTATGCGACTAAAATGATGATTGGAAAATTTTCACATTCTCTCATATGGCTAATTTGACATTTGACAATTTGATATGTTTTGGTACCGCCATTGTAGTGCCATTACATATCGTTTCACGACATACTACATAGCAAATGCAGAACGCAATTTATTTAAGCCTATGTTGTTTATTTATAGGTGCGACACTGGTGCATTCATGCATGCTGATTTTCAATTCTCATATTCACACTGATGGTTATTCCACATGTATTAAATTCACTAAAAGTCTTTCCCTCATCTACAAAGTAAAATCTCTGCGGCAAATGGTCTAACGTTCCTTTGCGGCTGGGAGAAACCCTATTGCAACAATTTTTATGATTTACTAATAAAGACATTGTGATTATTATTTTTGAAAGTAATCGGAGGTAAAACCATGCATTTAGACGAAACATTAACTCTGCATTTTTTGCATTTTCCCCCGTATGGCAAGAGTATGTCTACTGCGCATGTAGGGGCATTCCACATTTGTTTACGCATGCGAATATTACGGGCAAAAAAAGAAATAATACTTGAGCAGGAATTTTCGCTACTTACCATCGGAGAACGAAAGTATATTCATTTAAATATTACATTGGTAACCCTTCGAGAGAGATGCTGAGATCTTAAGGGAATATTTATTTTGTAATAAGTATGGTGTATTTCAAGTCCATAAATTCCTGATCGCCGGCCTATCTCCGGTTTTTGCGTAACTTTGTAGCTTTGATTTAAAAATTGAATCGTACCAATCTGAAATCTTAAAAAATGTAAAGATGTGCATAGACCCTTAAATTTCGGAATATTTTTTCTCAATGCTTTACAATACTTCCTACCTGATATTATAGGATATGCAACCTATGTTAGGTCTAGTAAAACTAAATAAAACGAATGGAAGGGTATCAAAGATTCCAATTCAACCCCTATATAATTTCTTTTTCAGTTTTTGAATAAAACTTTTTAGAAGATTCAAGGTTAATCAAATATCTCATGTGTTATGTTTTTCGTTGACTTTAGAAAATGTGTTGGCAATTTTCGCGTACTTTCCTACAAATTTTTGAAGTTATTTTCCCACTGATAATTGCAAGAAAACTGTTAACATATTTCGTAATTTAACACGTACGTGCAATTTCCATCAAACTGTGCTTATGCCCGTTGCCCGTCGCATGTTTAATGTTCACATCTTCCGTTCGTTATTCTATCGGCATAGCTATATGAGTGGTTTTATGATGTATGCATTTACCAGAACTGTTTTCCATATGCTTGGCATGTGCTATTTAAACCAATCATAAAGTTTATGTTAAAAAACTTAACACACATTGATATCGGCCTGCACATGCGTGTTAATATTAATCTTCAAATCGAAATTTATTACAGTGGCGTAAAGCTGTTAAATTTTAGTCCTAACGTTGAATTTTGATGATTGGAGTCTTATAACGACATATTCAGGACCTTTATCGGAAGAGTGAGCATATTTCTTATTACCATGTAATTAAAGTGACCAAAAGAAAAGCAATATAATATGCAAACACATTACGCACACATCATTGTAAAAGAGTATACTCATCTAAAAAGCAGTGAGCTTGGTTAGCTTAATGTTCTGTAATTTATGATGATATCTGATTGCAGATTTTGACCGACTTTGAAAAAATCTTAGACTTTTAAAAATTTTTCGAAATAATGTTGCACTGTGTGCACGACTTTCGACCGAATTCCTCCATTTTCAATATTAACTTGTGCAGCCACTGGCAATATATTTTTTATTTTAGAGACGATATCTTCTTTTTTGCGATCATGGGAAGATAGCAGATATCACAAAGGCGCATAGACGAGCAGACATATAGACGGTCACGCTTAGGTCCATTCCGAATTTAGTACTGATCAAGAATATGTGTACATACCTTCCAAAGGTTTGGTCAATTGAATATATCCTCTTTTCTTAATGGTTGCTATAAAAGTATATTTCCTCCACTTCAATTTTTGGTTCGTATCACTTCGCAGATTTCACGGCTTATAGGCCTAGACGCTTGATATCCTAATAGACTCCTCGGAAGTTAGAATAGAGGCAAAAAGTAATGGAACAATTACTTCAAAAGTCAAAAAAAAGTCTTAGAACAATTGCTTCAAAAATCTATCGGAAGCCTTTAAAGGAAAAAAACTTTTAAAGACCTATTCAAAAATATCAGTCAGGAATTTTCAGGAGAAGAAAAATAAAAATATTTCAAAATGTCAAACTATTTCTTCAGCTATATGATCTTAATTAATTGCTCTCAAGTCTCCTTTAATTTATCTCGAAATGATTTTTATAGCATATACTCGCAACAGACGCAAAGGCGAAAAGAAGTAAAAATCAAAGTTCTCAAATACCGAAGAGATCCACGAATGCTACATACGCCGGAAAACTTTTTCTTCACAAAGAATTTAGCTAAGCAAACATTTATACCAGTAGAATGGACTTCTCCTTCTTTTTAGATGAAACGGGTTTAACCCTAATGTTCACGTCACTTATAAGAACCCTGGGAATAATTCAAATGATATGGTTTTTATTCATATTAACGTTTAAATTTATATGTATAAATGTATATTCAAACAGACTATATGTAAACATAACATATTATACATAAGCTACATGTTTTTCAGGAAAGTATTACGAAATAATCAAAAAATGTATATTCAATGTCCAAAAGAAACTTAAAGTCGATGCGTGGTTTGGTTAGGAGCCTTAGAAAATAATTGATTATTTAGTAATGACAAACTACTCTTGCATTGCATAAGATACAATCGCTTGGCCTTTAACACCAGGAGGTGTTTGACTTTACTTTTAAATCAGTTATTAATTAAATAGATGCGCGACACAGAAGACAAAGAAGTTCAAATATAACTCAAATGGTCCTTTTTTTTAAGCTCTTTAGTATCGGACTATTTGCGGAATATTTGTAATGCATGAAAACATGATAGGAAAAGTCATAAATTGTATGTTATTGCGTTCAAAATCTAAGCAGAATTCTTATTTGAAAATACACGCGATTTTCTAATGCTTTTAAAGTCTTTTTACCGTTTGTAGTCCTTCATCATGTTATTCTTCCATTATTGTAACCCTTTTTCCACATTTTTAATGCAAGTGTAAGCAGCTCCACTTTTCACCGGAATTTGCTGGTATTACGACAAATTCTTTGTTTGATTTAAAGATTTCTCGTCAACGATATAAATAAACGAGCGAAAACACAGGTGGTGTAGGATATTGAAATTCGAATAAGCTCTTATTTATAAACCAAAAAAAAATTATAACAAAAATGTTGTCGAAATATTAAGAAAACAATTGCACGAAACTAGGAAAAAAAAGGGCGGAATTGATATTCGAAGGTTATTTTTAAAATACAAAGTCTCCTTATATTTTCTACATACTATAGATGGGCTGTGTCAGCCTATTCATCTGTTTGTTTTTCTGCCTGTCATTGGTTCGAAAGAACAAATTCACTTTTTTTTATCACTTTCATAGAGTCAAGCTTAAAAATGAGCTAAATTGGTTTAAAGATCCTTGTAACAAACGAGAAATAATATTCCACTGTTTTTTATATGACGTTAATAGCACTTTTTGCAGAACTTTAACTTCTGTTTGTAAAAATCTATACCACACTCGAGAATCCACGAACCTAGAACAAGTGTTGGCTTAAAATCATTTAAAAAACTACTACTTGCCAAGTATAATTTCCACTGTGCACGGGGTATATTAATAGTTCTAAAGTCGTTCAATAGGAAACTAATTACTACTCGAAAATTTCTTGTTTCTCTAGAGTGAAACTAACGTTAGAATAGGCACCCATTTACTCGATTCTTTGCTGTTAAATAACTCCACAATTTTGTATACATGTTAGTAAATTGTATATGCTTTCCAATGTTTCCAATTTCAAATTAAGGTTTGCTTCAGGTGCTTGCTTACAAATGCGATGTGCGTACAAAAATTTACTGGTGCTTTGAAATGATTTAATTTAAATATTATTAAGCAATTCATAAATTTGCGTATTGCCTGAGCTACTACATTTGTGGCCGTCTCAATGTGAAATTGCCTTTGTAAGATTGCAAATCACATTAGATGTGTTTTTTCGCTTTGGTGTCTATGCTGGAATGGTTTAAGTTTAGCGCAAATCATGGGTAACTGAAGATAACAAAGAAGAATCTGAATAGGAAGGTGTAGATTTTTTTAATATTTAAATCTTTAAAAATATTTTTTTTGGCTAATTCTTTTCTTAATAAGGGGAAAATTCGTGAGAAAGTTTTTAGTTTTCTTCACTTTTGTGTTTTCTTTAATGTGTGGGTGTGTGTGTTACAATTTTCACAAAATTAAAAAAAAAGAAACTGAAAAACAATAATCATCAAATGATATCACAACCAACGAACAAAACACTACACCTCGAAAATCGTGACATCACATCAAAAGTTTGTCATTAAACAGCAACTATAAAACCAACTATAAGAACAACAACAATAGCAAAAAAAATAATAATACTAAAAATAAAAACAACAACGGTATCAACTATTCAACTATAATTTGTTTGAGGGCATTTATGCCTGTCCGCCTGTCTTTACATTTCTCTCTTCTTCTTCAACGATTGTATTGTAATCGAAACCTTAATACATGCTTGAAGAGACAGTCAGTCAATTTTACTATGCTTCATAATGAAGAAGAAGGAAAGGAATTTGAACTCTATATATGTAGGTATATACATAGCTGTTACGAACTGCCATTATCAACTACTACTATTAGTAGTAGTACTAGTACTCCTACTATTGTAACTACCGATACTCACTCTATTGCTCTGTTTCTTTACCTTCTGCTCCCATTTCTTGTCTTCATGTTCCATTGTTTACAAAATATCCGTGCCTTGAATTTTTTTTTTTTCGTTTTTCTATTTGTTTTTCAAAAACAGTTGATGCTTTTCTTCATTCACCAACATAAAAGAGAGATTATAAACAATTATTAATATTATATGCATATATACCTACTATCGGGATATATGGGTGTACACTAATTTCATCTTCTTCCCATGGTAACATCTAAGAATGCATATCATGTCAACCTTAGGTTCTTAATAATTTTATCTTTAACCAACAAAGGCCCGTCCGATTACAAAAAGGACTCAATTAAGCCAAAGCATGTTCGAAGTTTGTTTCTATTATAAGAAAATTAACAGCCACAAAAAGTGGGATAAAAATACGAAGAATATTAATTTAGTTCCAAGCTTTGGGATTTGTATATGAACTGAACCCGCCTACAACAATTCTAAAATTGAAGGTCTTGAAAATACTTTACCAATAGCTTATTAGTTATATCAGATTTGAATCTAAAATCATATAAAAATGTTTTGACTGCATACAATTTATATAACTAATGTTCTGCCTTGTAGTTAAGGAAATGAATCCGACTTTAAAGCCATATCTTCTAAGAGGAATTAAGAATGGTGGGTATCTAAGATTCGTTAAAAAGCATGCATAATTACATCATTTACTTTTTTATATTGTTCCTTACCTTCGTTTATATCATTACGAAGCATATAACGGAACCGTGCTTCATATTCTTCAACTGATTTCTATTTTTATTATTTTTTTTATGGCGTTTTATTTATTTTTGTATCTCTGTTTTGTGTCATGTATTTGTATTTATGGTATACTTTACTGCTTTTCTCCCGAGTCGACTTCCTAAATGTATTAACTGTAAATTATGCATAACGACGGACTACTTGTTGCCTTTTTTACACTAAATGCTGTTTCGTGTTGTTGTTATATTACCACTACACAAACAATGGAAATATACTAAACTTATCAATTCATTTAAAACAATGTGATCCAATTAGAAAGTTAAAGATATAACGATACATAATTGTGTTGTAGACCGCTTCCCTGTATGTACTAACTCTGCATCTATATTTCTATATATAAAATTCTACTTAAACACGTCAAATACAAAGTCTGATTTCCAAGTAGCAATAAATACGGTACAAATAAGATGAAAAGATGCAATTTGAGAGACACATTATTAGTGTTTGCACGCAATATACAACCGGGCATGAAATAGGTATGACTTGCTTTTATTCGCATAAGTAACCGAGTAGTTAAGAATCGCGACTACTAAGTCAGTGTTCACGGATACAAATCTCAAGAGCAGTACATTTTTCCTTTGATCGCAGCTTAAGCGAGTACTTAATCGGTA
The DNA here is from genome assembly GCA_000688715.1 of Glossina pallidipes. Lineage (NCBI taxonomy): Eukaryota > Metazoa > Arthropoda > Insecta > Diptera > Glossinidae > Glossina > Glossina pallidipes. The sequence goes on from KK499765.1 coordinate 5,498,127, forward strand.
AAGGTGGCAAAACCTACCGATGAGGCACATACTCTCCAGGCTACGACCATCTTCCTATCCCTTTCCCTTCCCTGACTTTTTGTGATCGTCAGCGTGCTACACTCCCCTGACTAATTGGTCGTATTAAAGAAAAAACCACGCCCTAACGTTATTTTCTTTACTTAAGCTTAAGCTGATCTTAATATTGGTCTTTTATTATTTACTATTTCCTAAGTAGGACATTAAAGTTCTATGTGCCGGCATTTAGCTTTTGAATACCTACGGGACGTCTACAAAACTCGTTTTAAAATGAGAATAACTTTCGCAATTGTTTTCTTTTTTTTTGGTCTCCGATTTCAAGTTAAACATTCATAATTATGACTTAGCTTGCAAATTAGAATGACAACAGAATGAATAAAATAATGTGAAAAACAAATAAAATACGGACAAACGGTTCAGGGATCTATGAATAATGCGAGTGAGCACTTGTATAAATTAAGTCAAATTGGATGAAGGTGCTAGGAAAAGGCCTAAGACAGCAATAAGGAAAAATAATAAACAGAAGTTCAGGCATATTTAGAAAACACAATAAATGGATACCGTTACTCTGTTGGCTGATTGTGTTAATGTCATTGTTCACTGAATTGGGACTATTTTTAATTTTTTGTTTTAGCTCTAAAGAAATTTCCAACAAGCTCAAGACCTTTGCTTTATAGTAAACAGCCGTTTTCGAGGACTTCTATGTCTTTAGCTTTATAGAATAATTTGAGATGCAGTTCATTCCTTATCTATTTACTAAAAGAGCTCATGGAAGACATTAAGAATGGACAAGACTTGCAGATGGTTTTTAGTGAAATAAATTTAAAGTAAACGAATATTTTCATTAAATTTCCTCATAGGAACTAATAAATAAATAAAATAGCGAGTGAAATTCTTCTTCATATCCTTAGCATATCTACTTTCTGATACAACTTGATTTTCCGGTTATCGAGAATAAATTTCGATAATTTTTTATTGTTTTCCAACTGTAAACATTTTGGCCGCCCATTGCTTTCAGAATCATCGATGTTTGTGACCTTATTTAAAATAAGGAGACCATCGAGAGGCATAAACCAATTTTTGTCTTCGATGCCTGAATCGCAATGTTTGATCGACGCACAAAGATCGCACAAAGATTCTTCGCTTCAAAAATAACAAGAGTAGCATCACTTAAATCACTATACCAAAAACGAGTAAAAACACTATAATAGGGTACTCTGCATAATTTTACAGTCATCCATATATCGGCTTTTCAAAACAAAGCACTATATAGAAGATCCGAACCATATTCAATGGCTTTGGTCCTTGAGCCAAAACATGTGCGTCCACCAAATTTCATCAAAATATTTCATAAATTGCGGCCTGTATGTTGAACGCAAGAAAGCAAGACGGACAGGCAAGTTTCAGAAAAGTGATTTTGAATCGATCGGTATGACGAACGGTCCTATTTCAAGTCCTTCTGGGTGTTACCACACAAAGTTTCTGTACTTTTGTACCTCACACGGTACAGGGTATAAAAATCGAAATGCTTGTTAATACCTACAGGCAGGATTTATGTATGCGCACAAGCGGTACCACACGTGGAATCGAGTATTATCACAATAGCAGCTAGATACGTTAATGTGAAGATTATCATCTGACGCCTCTACTCAGCTAAAGTTCCATGGGTTTGGCTTTCAGAAGAGTAGAATAATTTGTAAAGTTTATGCTAATAACTGAATGAAGACATAACTAGAATGCGTATCCAAAATTTAAAATCTCTTTCAAACTTTCACCCGTGTACGTGTAAGTTTAGACTCAAAATCTCTGAATTTTTAGAGAAAACTTAACGACACCTTCGATAAATATTTCTTGCCATATATATATTATAAAATATTTGTTATTACTTTGACGTGTGTTCTATTTTCAATTTTTTTTTTTTTTTGCTAGTTCGTATCGGATCAATACGAGCAACAAATTTACATTTATAACATTTATATCAATTCAAAATAAATAATTAATGAACTTAATTCTAATTCGAAAGATGGGGTCGATCGATCAAGGTACCTCAAGATTTTTTTTAAGATGTATTTTAATATTGCAGGGCTATGTCAGATATTTTCTTTCCTTTGATATTCCCAGAACTATATATCATAGATATTCTTGATCCATATAAGATTCAAACACTTCTTAGTCTAAGGCCTGCTCAACCTTTCGTCATTCCTTTCCCTGTTGTTAAAACGCTCATTGTTATAAAAAATTAGCACAGAGCTTGCGGCTTGACATATAGATCAAGTTAGAAACTGGTGTTATCTCGACTATTTTATAGACAAAGAACCCTAAACTAATAGAGTGAAAAGTTTACAAGTATTTAAGAAAGCCCTGAGATATTTCCATGAAAAAGTCTTTGCGACTTCCGCACTCACCAAAAAATTCTAGCTTTACTCTGTAGGTATCATTCTTCTCAATACTAGTAAAGAAGTTTATTGAGATGGTAGATATCAATGATTCATTCAAAAGCGGAAAAGACTTACCTGTTTTTCAATAGAGAATGAGAATTTAGTAGAACCAACTGGTACTTTATGTAAAATTCTTGGTAATAAATAGGTCTAGGGTTTTTTTTGCCTACAAAAATGGGCCTTTGGTTAATTAGTCTGAAAAAATAACAATTCACACAGATCACAAAGAATATAAAACTTTTGTATTTTCTGAAACCGATAAATTCAATTACTTGATGGTAGCTCACAGTAAAAATATACGAAGAGGGCATATAAAAACAACAAGAGCACAATTTTTTTCCAACTTTTAAGAAATTTTTCCAACTTTTGAACAAAATATACAAAGAGGGCATACAAAAACAACAAGAGCACAATTTTTTTCCAACTTTTGAACTAAATATACGAAATTTTTCATTCCATAGATGTGCTTATAAAGATTACTTCAAGCAAATGAAATTAATTGCTACTTCTCCATAAACTTGAGCGCTAAAACATCACAGTTTCTCTTTAAAGTATTGTTTTGGTTTTCACTTTCTTTTTCGAGCAAAGAAACCGAAAAATTTCACGTTTCGCGTATTTTAATAGGGCTTCGTCCTAAGAAATGGAAAACAAAAACTATTTATAGAAATAGGTTAACAGGAAAATATAGCACGGTATACATCCGGTTAAAAAAGATAAAATTGATTTGTCGCAGTAGAAATCCTTTTCTATACATACTCCATACGTGTAATAGCAAAAACAGAGAATAAAAATCAAAAAATAAAAAAGAAATTATGCCATTGACGCTCATGTGCCCTCACACAAGCATGATGACATTAAAATGAAATAAGGTCAACATAGCTATGAACTTTTCACAAGGATAACAGTAGAAAATGTAGGACGAATAGCAACAGAAAATGTACAAAGTAAATAGTAAATTTTATAATAGTTAGAAGAGGATGAGTCAGCGTACGGTACTAAAAAGGTAAAAATGATGAACGAAAAAAAAATTAAATTTAGCAAGAGGGTGGTTATGTAATCAAATAGAATAGTAACCACACACTCAGACATGTTATATTTATATGTATTTGTAGATAATATTATATATGGTCCATGCGCAATGCAAACATATCCTAAACATACTGAAAGCCTGTTACACGAAGGCGCCAAAATTCAACATTTTTACACATATAAAAAACATTGTAAATATTTTTTTTATTAGAAATACCACAGAAAAGCCCTTAAGGTCTTACAAAGAGATAATAGAAGATGAATTTTTTATAATTAGATATGTAAAAGAATACAGAAGAGGCATGCATTTAAATGAACAAATATAGAATTCATTTTTATTTTTATGTTACACATTCATTACAAGAGGGATAATCCTCGAAAGTTTTTTCTTATACGATTGCGAGAGAAAAGCTCAGACATACAGCATAATTTTTTACTCATTTAAAAGTAGATTTTCCTTCTCAATTCTAATAGGCTCTCAAAATGCTTGCGAAGCATAATAGTGAAAATATTTTTTTTCATCTCATATTTGAATTTCTCTCAACATCATTTTTATACACATCTCTAACGAGTTTGTTGGTGGTGTTCCCGGTTGGAGAGTATACACAAGTATGCACATATATATTTGTAAAATAAAAGAATAGTAAGTAACAATAATACAAACGCATTTTTATATCATAAACAAACGTATATCGCAATGATAAAGATATTTTCTATCAGGGTAGCAAAATAATCAACATATTCCCCGCATCATCATGCACAGAAAGTATTTGCTTTCATTTTCCGCTATCCTTTCGTAGTAAGTTGTAGTTATACACTTGTCAGATACCTTTTTGTCACAACTTTTACATCGACTGGAAAAGCACGGCCGTAATTACTTATATGACAAGAAATACTTATCGAAGGTATCGTTAAGTTCTCTATTAACCAGAGATTTTGAGCCTAACTCATCTTCTACGTGGCCGAATGAAAGTTTAAAAAAGATTTTAAATTTTAGATACGCATTCTAAAACTTTACAAATTGTTCTCCTGTTCTCAAAACCAAATCAGTGGAACTTTAGCTCATTAGAGCTATCAGATGACAATCTTCACATTAACGTATCTAGCTGCTATTGTGATTATACTCGATTTTACCTGTGGTAGAAGGGTATATTAATCCTGCGCGGATGTGTGCAATACCCAGGATGATTTGAAATAGACCTACTTTTTATTATACTGATCGGTTCAAAATAACTAAGCTTGTGTGTCCGTCTGCCTGTTTTGGTTTCTTTCGTTCAATCTACAAAGCGTACTCTATGTACTTTCATACACTGAGGTGTTTTGGCTTCAAGACGAACACTATTGAAGATGGTTTGATTCGGACCACTTTTTCGGTCACTCCCCATATAAGGCCTTCTTTTGAAAAGTCGTATGAATAACTATAATATACTATAGTAAACGAAGTGATGTAGGGTATTTAATAGTGGGCCGTGACCCGCTATAGCATTTCTACTTGTTTGTCCTCAAAATTGAAAGGTCACAGTTTCGTGTTGTAACTCCCATATAACGCCTTATTTTGAAAAATTGTTATATGAATAGCCCAGGGGTGGTGCAGCACTAGGTCGGCCCTAGCCCACTATAGTGTTTCATTTGAGTTAGTGCAATTAATTGAATGTAAAACTGGAATTGTTTCCTTATACAAGTCGACCAAAAAAGTCCGTGACATTCGTCTCAAAAAATTCTAAACTTCTTTAGTTCTTTTGCATTCCGTTATAAACTTAGTTTTAAATAAGCGACCAAGTGTGATATCTCTCTCAGACTTACGTAATAGAAAATTTTCTTTTCACTACTCTCACCATATGTTTTCGTATCTCTTCTTTTTTCTCTTATCTATAAACGATAAACCGTGAAACATAAAATTTACCATACGCAACCTCTTTTGTACATATATAAACAAAAACTTTCAACAAATGCCTTGTCCAGTAAAAATACTGTGTTTTTAACATTTCTAATACCTATCAGTGCAAGGATGTTTGAACACATGACAAATTGCTTGCAGGATTTTTAAATTGAACAAAATTCCAGTAAATAGGAAAACCGTAATGAAAAATTCCCACACGGTCAATATTTATACCGAACATATGTGTGCAATACTTATAATTTGTTAGCATAAAAAATGACGCCAAATGGAAAGATTTTTGAAAACATGCCAAAATTTGGTGAGATAATTTAGATGAATGTGAGACGAATAGAGAAATTGGGAAGAATTCCTTCTTTCAAGTTAAACAAATATTTTCTTAGCGTTACGGAAATTAAAGAAAAATTGTAGAACGCAACGGTAAAAAATGAAAATCCTGGTAAAATAGAAATTCAATTCAAGACAAATATAGTTTCACTGCAGCTAAAGAGATTTTTGCGAAGAATTGATCTCAATCTCCCTTCATACTGGAAAGAGAGAGAGAGAGAATCTCAATCAAACTCAACATTTTGGAAGCTAATAACCGATAATGTGCAGACGGAAGGACCGAAAGGTGAACAAAAGGGAAGATTAACCAATAGAAAAATGAATGAGCGGAGAGGAGAGTAAACCGAGATAAGGGAATTGATTCAATAACTAAACAATATCGCGTTGAGACGAATGGCTCTCTAACCTATTGTTCGATGTGTTCACATAACAATACCACACGTTACATATTCTTGATAGAACCTTGGGCGTCATTTTCTCATTTTTTATTTATAAATTATGAAGCAATTAAAAGTCATTTCTATCGAGTCAAATGTTTTACGAACTTTTGTTACCTTGAAAGAGAAGAAAGGAATGCTTGTAAAGAGTGAATAACCCATTTTTTTGGCCTTTCAAGAGGTGCTTCCAGGTGATCTTGCACTGTAAACGTTCCCTTTCACCAATGTTTGTCATTTTCAATACGAATCCACAAACACACTGGCAGACGGACGAGCAGACATGCTTAGATCGCTTCAAAATTTGACACTAATAATAATAAAAAAAATTATGCTATCAGCTCATTCAAGATAAAACCGTAATTTTTGTATGGAAATCACTTTTATCGTATGCAAATTATAAAAAAATATTTAATTCGAAATGCTGCTCAACGCTGGCTATACATTTTTCCCATCTATCTGAGAATTTGTGGGTGCAACGTCTTTAAAAATTTTACTTTTTCCTGCGAATCATTCATTGAATCGCCTTTTACACCTTTTCGTACGCATTAAGTATTTCTTAATACATGCATAATCAATCGATGTAAACAAGTAGCAATCGGAAGCACTCAAGTCTGGTGAGCAAGTCACATGGATTAGCACTTGCTAGTTAAATGCTCCCAAAGACTCACAAACTGGTTTTGTTACGGAGATAGACGGACGGATGACATGTAAAAAAGTATCTTGTTGTAACCTTTTTTGGTCTTCTGACCGGTTTCTGAACAGAGAACCATTAAAATTGATTAATTGTTATTAGTAGCGTTTGGTATTAACAGTTGGTTGGGCCAGATGAACAGGTGCTTAATTCTTACTTAAGTTTCCAATTTACTTTCAAATAATATCTTACTAAATAGTATAAAATTTGCTATGAATCGCGACTAGGTCAACCCATCACCTAAAATCTGAAAAGAAAACAGTTACAACATAATGATCTGTGAAAATATTAAAAATTTCCAATAAATTACAACGATTTTCCAATAAATTAGAAAACTTACGGCTAAGCAAGCATGGAAATTGTAAATTAATATTGGTATGCATTAAAACACCAATCCAAACAAATCAAGAATTATGTACAGTTCATATCGAAACTTTTGATACCTATCGCCAGGAAAGTTCCAAGAAGTGCTGAAGCTCTGAAAAGAAGTTAAAAAATCGGACAATTAGTTTAGTCATTAAGATATAGAAACTAAGTGCCGCTATTTCTCTGCTATTAAATTTTAAAATTCTTCAGATCGCCCAATGTATTGGAAAATTCTTATGCATACTGTGAAGAGTTGACCTGATTCGGCTGGCACTATGAAGAAAACAAAAGTACTAACAATAGTCACGCTGATAGAAATTTGGATTATTAAAAATAGAAATGGCGTTACTAAAAAGAAAAAAATTTCAATGATGTTCAAAAAGAGGCAGTCAATTTTCGGATCATTCCCGCCAGAAATTTATTGCAAATTTTCCATACAACTGTCAGACTTTATACTTACGCTTATCCATCTATATCATTCCAAATGAAGTCTTATTTATAAGTCGATGCTTTCTGTTTCGTTAAAGCATTAGTCGGCAAACAAACTAAACAATAAAGTTTGTATACCTCCCGATGGTGAATGAATATATGTATAAGAATAACATACAATGAATGCATTCATTGTTTGTTGATAATTGCAACAATCGATAAATAAACCACAAAAACTGACCTTCGACTTCGGTGTTGTTGCATAAACTGCTATTGCTACCAAATGTTTTTCTTTATTTCCTTCAGTCATACCACTTACACAAAACCGTCTATACCATATTAACAATGATAAATAAAATTATAGACCAAAGAGTAAAAATTAAAACAAATTATAATAAAAACGTAAAACAATTTCATACGTTCGTTAAATACAAGAACGTGCAGGCGCACTCCTTATTACAACAGAAAAAGAAAAAACATATTTGCCTCATGATATGATACGATCATGATAATCAACGGAATGAAATCAGTGGCAGCATAAAATTGACCATTTTGTTGAACTCACATATATATATATGTTATGTTAAAGCTGAAATTTCCACAAAATTCATAAAAGTCTATATGAATTTATTTATTTATTTTTTTAGTTTTTACTGAGACGGTATATAAGCAATCATAATAATTTTATTAATATGCATGATTGCAGCTAGGAGGAGAGAAAAAAAAAATATTCTAAGCACATGTGGCAAAAAGGTAAGAAAATTGTATTCGCCTTAAGGAAATTCTCGAAAACTTAATAATTCTTGCTGCTGATTGCGGAGGTATTAAAAGGGGACCACGACAGTTTTTCTTGCATCAATATTTATTTCTTATCTGAGATCGGTATTTATAATAATAAAGAAATTTGTTTTTAGATCTCTATGTTATTGTGTCTAACAATAGTCATCTAACACAATCGTGTTTCAAGCGGTCGATGCCTATTCTCAAGTCTGATGTAAGCTAAGCAATTTTAATTTTCAAACTTCGTTTGATGGACGGAAGAACAGATGAGCACCGGAATGTCTTATGGACGGATGGACGATAGGCTAAAGGGCAGGAGGAACCAGTAAGGGGATGTATTGATTAACTTTAAAGAGTAAAGAGCTTTTTAAAGGGTTTTTTTTTCCTTACTTCATACTAGTTTTTAAATTTAATTCGTATAAGATGTACTTCTAAGAGTCAATTGAATTCGACTGTTAATTTATTTTAGTTGGGTTTCATATGCAACTAGGTAAAATGAAACAAATAAACAAGGCGACGAATGAGGCCATAAAGGACTAAAAGGGTAGATTGCTTAAAACAGCGGAAGGAAAAACAGCTCGACGAATGAACGCACAAATGGAAGTTTAGATGGAAGAAAACGCGACCACATACGTATCGATTTAGAGTGCCGATTAAGTGTATGCACAACGTATGGGAATTTTATACGCCGTTTTCAGTACTTGTGAATATTCACAAACGAACTGATACTGCTAATACTTTTCCTTACGCAGTTAGTACAAAAAATAAAACTTTAGAAAATTAAGTTTTGAAAAGAAGAGAGAAATTTAGTAAATTCAATTATCTAAGTGCATAAATTTGTACACTCGTCGAAATAAAGAGAGCAATAGAAAGTTTTTTTCCGTTGCCCCACAATGTTGCTACGGAAAACACACAATTGCAGTGAATTTTGCAGATTCCACAAAAAAAATTTTTTTAATAATGTCCCACATTATGCTGTACTCAAAGTTTACAGATAACCAACAGACGAAACAATTAAAATGGGAGTAACAATATCCGTAGATCTTAGGCCTATCGCTAGGAAGAACTAATAGACTATATGATATAAGATCATGAAGATATCGCAGTTGCAACCACATTGAATTGAAACCACATTATGAAAATTTTCTGGCGTGGGTAGACCGATCACTTTTACCCGTTACTTCCGACAACGTCAACGCAAAGGAATTGCGTTCATTCAGTTACAGCTCAAACAAAGCCAACTGAGCCCGCTAGGTTGCCAGGGAACTAACCGAGGGAATGTGTCGGCTTCCCAGGGCAAGGATACAATTTCAAAGGCCATACCACGAGACCTCCACCGTGCCATCCGTCCATTACTCATCAAGATGAGCGGGAAAGTATGTGAGCCGGCCCTTATAATCGTAAGGAGTTTATAATTCGCAAATCATTCTGAGCCGAAAAAGTCAGTTACCAACAGATCATTAAAAACCGTGGCTAAGATATAAAGGGGATCTCAAATATCCGCAACAGCGATCGAGTTTCGTCCGCCATGTTAGGAACCCTATCAGCCGAAATTCGAATTTTACTAAAGCTGAACAATCTCGTAGTCAAAGAAAGTCACAAAAATTCTTTTCTCAATAACCAACAACTTATGATGTATACAACTACAAAACTTGCCCTGCCTACTTCTAATTATTCTCTGGAGTAAATATACGGCTTATGCATTATTATATATCGTTTCACTGTTATGAGTATTTCGGATAATTTTTAAGCTTAATATTAGTTTCTTAGTTGCTTATTATAAACTCATCTTAAGGAGCATATATTTATTGTATTTATTATAGCAACTATAGAGAATGCTTAGCAAAGAAATCCCAAATCAAATTATTAGTTGTTCAAAAGCATTTGTCTTTTAACTGATAGCTATATAATGCACTGCACTAATTTCCCTAATCAATATTTTTTATATTGGTCAGTATCAATTGTTTTCAACCGGTTGCTACAAAATTTAAAGGTTTAATAACTAAAAACCTTTAAAGGTCTGATAAATAAAAAAAAAAAAAAAACACCGGACTTTAACAAATTACGCTTAAACTAAGTTGAGAACGGTTAACTAAGCTGAAATCAAGGTTGAACTAGTTAAAGACTAAGAATTGGGTGTAGCGAATACATTGCATAAATATGTTTGTATTCATATTTCATTTTCATCGCCAGGTGATACTGGTTATAATGGGAAGGGTGGTACGGCGATAGAGGGTGTACTTATGCGGCCAACACCTTCCAACTTAATATATGAAATGAAAAAAAAAATAATTTCAATATTAGTGTATTTTAGCAGCTACTCTGGCTGACTGGTTTTATCAAATATTTTTAGTACCGCCGACTATACTGCGGCAAGTGGGTGGGTGCTACAAAATTTGCACCGGCTCCCTACACTCTAGCCAGCAAATATGATGATTGTGTTCGATTTCCTTGGTTTTGTTTCGTAAGCACGTTTTCTTAATTTTACTAACGCGATAATAAAGTGCAAATAATAGAGAGGAAAAACATCGGTATATTTATATAAGAACATACATAAAAGCATACTCCATATACACACACACATACACATACACAACACAATAAGAACAAATTTTTGCCAGTTTTTACCAAGCAGACTAACTGAAATGTTGACCACCTCGACTCATAAAGTCCGATATGCAATAAGCACATATAACATACACATATGCATATGAGCAATCCGACGAACAATCATGTTTCATACATTTGAAGGCTTTAAAAATTTAGACGAAAAATCAAGAGAGAAATATACATATATATATATATATATATATATATATATAGGTATACGTTTGTTAAATTACTGCGAAAACTTTGAATCTTTAAGTCTTAAGTTGGCAACAAAAGCAATTGCTCTTATATCAACATATACCCATACAAATTATTTCGACAATTTTTTGTAAGAGAGATCATAGCTAAATGATATGGCAACTGTGCTGTATATTTTATGTAAGTATTTCAATAGATAGTAGCACAAACCGCTGCCGCTGCCACAGTCGCTGGTACCATAGCTGCAGCAGAGAGTTAGTCATTTTAGCAACCTTCTAGCGGACCGATCAACGCTGCTCAACTCAACTAGACAAACATAGCCAGTCTGCCAACCAAAAGCCGCTGTAGTCGTTCGTCAACCGCCTATTATTATCTTGATGGAAATGCACCTGACTCGCCTGGTATTTGCACGTTTTTTGCACATGCTTTTTAAGCTTAATAGCAGTCTATTGCTATTTAGCAAATTAGAAAAGAGTTACCATCAATTACTACAATATGAAAAATCCAAGTATTATTGAGAGTCTTAACATTTTCTAATTTTTTCATTTATTCATTTATATGCAACTAATTATAAAGCAATAGGCCATCACTATTTTGTAAAAATAGATTAACACTTTAAATTGTAGGCACTCGTCGAAGAAGAGTTTCAAAAAGGCATAAGGAAAGAGGGAAATGTGATCTACGAGTTTGAGATTGTAAGTTAAACGTCTAATACGCCATTACTAATAAATTTAAAGTACAAAACGGACAACGGAACATAACTTCAATGCAATAGGTGAAATGCACCTTTGTTTTTTTTAATACGGCCCATCACTTTGTGGTGGCCCCTATATAACTAAGACGGTGACGGCAAAAAAAAAAAATAGAAAAGAGAAAGAATTAGGAGGTTTGCGTAGCTTACTGGGTGCCCAATTGGTAAATAAGAAGAATGCGCACTAGTACATCTAACTTGACGTGGCAATTTCATAATCAGATTACAATAGCGTAAGATATTTTTGCACAGAAATACTGTCAATATTTAACCTAGATTTGGGATCAAACATTATCCCAAGACCTTGCACTACATCGCATTTTTTCTCGGAAAGATATGAAATCTTATCGCAATCATCAAATGGAAATGATAATAACTCTACTAGTGGATGAATTTTCTTAGAAGCAACACGCAGTCCTTGATATAGTTTAAATGAAGTGTTTTTCCAGCTAACGGAAGCGAAAAGAGGTAAAAGTATTACCGTTCCAAAAATTGAACTAAACAATTGAAGACTTTAAAATCGGTCAACACTCTTAATGGCTGAGTTGTTAATGCTAAGGAAAACGCAATATGTCTAAAAAGCTAATAATACCCTACACTACTTTCGGTAAGGAATATCAATAGTTTGTGTGGATGTATGTAAAACCTATAAGGGCTTAGTATAAACCCACCTATTGTTATATTAATGTGTGCCGGTCCGGAATCTGACTTTTTCTTTTGCGTTAACCTACGGACCGCAATTTTTTATATCATTGAGTGCAATGTGGTACACTGACGTGTTTTGACCCTTAGATGAACCCTATTGAAAATGGATTGGATTTAAACATTTTTACCATCGTAACTATCTTTTTTGAAAAGGTATTTATTAAAAAAAATTATAAATTTCCAAATTTTGCGGCGAGAATCGTTAGGTAGTAGAACTTCGACTTACAAAATTAATGTGAAAGGTTTGCATTAGACGGGATAGTTATTATACAAAACCTAAGCATAGGCGAAGATATATTATATAAAACCTAATCCTATCTATGATAGGTAGATCAAAATTAGTCAATATAAAGCTTGATAGGTAATAATTAAAATGTGTCCATAATAATAATTTGACGTTAAAATTACAGGTACCATATTTGTACTACATAGATTTATTTTTCGTATTCTTACCCCGTATATGGGTTCTCCTGCATGACAACAAAGGCTAATTTCTAGTACTTTTTGACGAAAATAGATGAATAAAAAATTTTAATTTGTCTGGGCTTACTTCCCGTTGGTTTACGTTTGGAAGCATCCTCCATATAAGAGTTCCTACAAAAAGAAAGCTTTTAGATGCGAATAAAGTATAACGCATCACTCGTTAAGCTCAGAATGGTCGGAATGTCATGAAATTTTGATACATTTCGTTCTTACGGTACTACCTAAAAATCATAAAGTTTTGTCAACAGTGGCGTTATCTATATGTCATCTTTTTTCCTTATTGAGCGATGTGGTTATTGTTCGTATTTTATGACAAAAATAAATGGGAAAGTATAATGCATGAAGTGATTTACGATATGTAATGCTCCGCCTTGCCCAGCTGCAATGTTCTGTTATGCATTGTACTTTCGATTAATCAAAACTGTTATATTCAAAAGATAAATTTTCCATTTCAATTGCCAGTTAATAATGAATAAGCTATATTACGGTTTATGTTATTATATTACGGGAAATCAAACTATGCTTAACAAAGGGTTTAATTAGCAATGTTTTTTATGTACAGTAATAAGAAATAAGATATCAAGAAGTCATCGTAGGTAATTACTTGGCGACTTCTAAAAATTCTTTTATAATACTACTTTGCATGGAAGTCTCGTAGGCTTTTTTCCCTACGTCTGGAAAGAGAGAACGGAAATGAAGCAAAAATGTTTGTTACAGTGAGTACTAGAAAGAAAATTTTCGCGTAACCCAATATTTTTAACCATATAAAGCTGACGTGATAAGCGCCTCCCTGCACACTCAAGAAGCAGTAGATCGTTGGTTTTCAAAGTCATTTGCTTGAGAACTTAACATAGCACTATTTTCTATCGAAGTAAATATTAAAGCGATCGAACTTAAGTAGCATCCATTTGAAGAACATATTAGCAATATTAAGATATTTTGGAAACGCTTTCAATGCTCTGATGGGTATTCTTGTATTCTTCAATCGATTAGATTTAAAAGTTTTCGGTGAGTAAAAACTTGGCAACCCGTTTTTATGGGTATTTTACATGTTCTGTCTTCTTCCAATCTCTCCTTTCTCTCTTGCTCTGGCTCATTTACACAACAGCACCTACAACTTCACACAAAATTCACCGAACAAGCTTTACATTCGCATTTAGATGTATAGAGGTAGATTTACTATACATAAGCTTCTAAATATAGTTGGTAAGTAGGTATACTTTTAATACACATGCAAAAAATGTAATTTTGTATGTTCCTTAACAACTGCCATAAAAACACAATGAAGAACTTTTAAAATATCTGTCGTTTTACTGCACTTTACTCGTTTGCATTTGGTAAGCGTTAGAGAGCAACAACAACAGATACGATAACAATAAAAAGTGCTGTAATTTAGCTGTTGGCAACAATTTACAATAATATCAAGACAACAAGAGGGAAAATATGCAACAAACAGCATGTATCACAGCATCACAAAAATAGCTAACAAAGTGTAATACAAGCGAATATCGCAAAATAAAAGGAGAGGAAATATATACTAAACATCATGTGCACTTTTGGGATTGTGTGTACTTTATTCTTTTTTTTTTTCTTCTTACACGTCAAACGAAATTCGTTTTGTCTGGCTGATGGGTTTTTACAGCTCGTTGTTATTGCAGTTGTATAGCAATTATTCGACAAACAATTTCTACCTTTAGCCTCAAGTTCAAAATTTCAAAATCAAAGTGAATCAAAAGAAGAAAAATTGGAAAATACAACTGCAGTAACTGCAATAGCAATAGCAACAATGATAGTCTTAGAATAGTAGGAACAAATTTTTGTAACAGTCGTCGGTGTGCGCAAGGTACATGTATGTATGTATTCGATTTAAAGATGTTGGCACAGGAGAGTTTCCCATGATTTTTAATGGTTTATTTTTAAGCACAAATTGATGGCTAAAGTGGATGATGGCTGAATGGACGACCGAATGCTGAATGCTTGATCGGTACAAGGCATAAGGTGTAAAGTAACCTGTTGCAGCATCTAAAACATTATTCATCCACTTACTTATATGCACTTTTTGTTTAAGTTTACCACACGGCCAACCAACCAATCCTCTGGTATTCATCCAGACAATTTGCAAAGATTTTGTATATACATCCATCCATCCATCCGACCATCCATTCATCTAGCCAACCATCCGGCCAGTTAGCTAGACAACCATCCATCCATCCATCCATCCATCAGTCACTGACTAACACCTTGCAGCAAAGATGCCGTATTTTATTACAAAAGGACACAAGGTTCAACTCAATGGAAAAAAAGATCAACTAACTCTTCTATGCGCAACACGAATATGAACATAATACAGTACAGTGCATCACACCGCTGTGTATAGTGCAAACCAATAATTGCAATTGCTGGTATGATAACGTTAAAATATTTCTGATATGTATGTGTACGAAAACGTATTGTTGCTGTTATTATTCCACATGGACTTTTTTTCTCTCTTTCTTTCTTTGGTTTGTTTTCGGTTTTGTATTTGGAGGTTATGTAGATTAATTGAAATTAAGGGCTTTCAATTAGAGCTTCATGCCCCTTAAGCAACTTATGCTTTTTATGCTGTTGTAATCTCCAGTAGTAAATTATAGAGTACAAGACTATGAAATTTTTGCATTTTTTCTCTTTTTTCTTAAATTTTTTTACGGATTTTCTTTTTCTCGGTATTTGCTCACGGTTTTGTTGTTGTTGTTAGAAGGTGGGAGTGGAATTCACCAATCATGTGAACTTGTTTCGTTTTCTTAACAAAAATTTATAAGCAACAAAGAAGAATATAATAATTTAATGGCAGTAGAAAATTGTTTTTGGTGTTACATCGATTGCAATGATATTAATAAAAACTGGAACGAATAATATTTTCGGTTAAAATTACTTTATAGCGTAAGAAATATAAAAATAAAAAATTATTATAACCACAAATTATTATAACCTCAAAGATTCTTTTTTTTGCAATATGGTTTAATAGATAATTATCTCTAGAGACCAGGCTGACCTAAGTCTGCCATCAGCTTAATACAAACGAAGAGCTGTGAATGCCCCTTAGGACGCACATATTAAATAGCCATCATTAAGGATGAAAATTACTTTGAATCTAGATATAGTATAATATGTATGTCATATAGAAGAACTTCAATGTATAAAGAATGTTATGTTACATACGACGTCCGAACGTCAAACATAATATGGAAATCATTCACTTTTTGAAAATAAATTAGGTTTTATAATGTAGTAAGAAGTTGTTAAAAAAACATATATTTTACACATTGTTTTTTTTTTTTTTTTTGATATCCAATATCTTCGGGATTCGTAGTTTTGGATCCCTCATGTGCCCATCATTTAGAACTACTTTTGTGCCCTTTAGAGCTAAGTGTTTTTCTTAAGTTGGATTGTCCATTTGTATGTTCCTGATTGCCAAAGCCCACGACTCAATGCTTTAGGTGATCTACATCTTTAGGTGATCTACATTTACGAGTGTTTTTGTGCCCTTTAAAGCTAAGAATTTTTTTTAGATTGGACGGTCCATTTGGATGTTCCTGATTGTCAAAGCCCGCACCAGCGAGTATCGGATCTATATTTGCTTCACCAACAGCCGTTCGTTCTAGGCATTTTAACGTCCATCTCCAGTTCTAAAGACAATTTTCTCAGGCTGCAATTCTGTAGATAAGCGAATAATATGGAAAATCTTGTATATTTCATAATCTTCTCCGTCTAACTAACCGCTAACGAACTAATGCTGTTAATGCTAAAGAAACTAATGCCCTGCACGTTTGATGTTGTTAAGGAGGCGAATTCATCGGATCCCAGTCAGTGGGGATACGTAGACTTTAGTATCGTCGGTTTGTGCTAAGGTTCGCGCATAAGTGTGTAAAGTATACCAATGACCCAAAAGCTAAAGCCGAGGGACTGAGCAAGACGACTTCTGTTTTCGAAAACTAAACAACATTAAGGAATAAAGCGACGTTCATGGCCAGTTCACATATAACGGTAAGGCCCATTTTTGGCTTTAAGTAATAAATAAAATTGGATTGTATGGGCAGCGACTGAAATTTTACCTGAATGCAAAAACTATTCTTCGCCCCATAACGGCAATGACCGAAGTTCTACATGAGCGAAAGTATGACTCTTCGGCGGGACTGTTAGGTAAACAGTAACAGAAAATTGTGAAAGCGCTCCGTCGCCATTCCGGAAAAACAACTCAGAAAATTTGCATGCCCCCGGCGATGCAAATTTGCGCACTTGCAAAGAAATAGCCGACTTATTAAAAATCGCCGCCCTCGTAATTTTTTTTGGGTTAAGTGGACATGGACTAAGCCACGTCCTTAATAATAAATCAACATGAAAGATAACATCAGTCAACCAGCCTGAAGCAAGCGCATGTTTCACAATTTTTTTTTGCGAGACAAAGAAAGGTAATAGAATAATAATATACGAACAAGTTGTTGAGTACTCAAAAAAAAGACGCGAACATAAAAGTATACTATTAGCAGCAACGCAATCGCAAATTTATGCGGACGGAGACTGTTTAATCGACTTAATCTCCGAAAGCCGATTCACTTTGAAACAGTAAGTTAATATCCATTTGTTAGGTTAGTTATGAGAAAAATGGCGACGAACATATACTGTTAGAATAGAGCAGATAAAGAATCTAGATGAATACTAAAAGATACCCATAAAACAATTTTTAAATTAAAACATTTAAAACAAGCACTAGAGACTTGTAGAATATTTCTTATCTAGAAAATTTGTATAAATTTAGAAAGAATTCTTAGTAAATAAGATTATTGGCTGTCGCTACGAGAAGATAAGTATTGCATCATCAATATATTTTACTTAAGCTAACGAATGTCCTTCTATATTCTTTATGTGCATTGTGTAAACAGTCTTATCAATGGGAACTTATGGTAAACTCTAATGAGATTGTTTACGCAAGACACGCTCCAAATGCTATTTAAATAAAGAATATGGATAGAGTATCGTTACGCGCGCTTAATCATTGTATTGGCGCACCTTCAAACGAGTTATTTAAAGAGAAAGTACTCTGTTTAAGAAGTGTTTTGACCATTACCTAATGAAGTTAACCTATTAGGCTTTGAAGACACGAAGGTACAAAGATCCAATCATTTTGTTGGGGAACAAGGTGCAAAGTTTCAACGGCGCCCGTTTTCAAACAATCTAAAAATGCCTTCCAAAATGTATCTGCACTTTTAGGCTCTGCTAAAGTAAATAAGAAACGAGCAGTCCGTGCGGAGTTATATGCATTGGATGCGCACATAGTTTGTGTATATACTACGTCGCAAATTCCTTCTCTTATTTACTAACTTAATATCCTCATCTTCTTCCCTATTGCTACAAAAAGGATTTTATCCAATTTCTTTATTATTAGCGGGCTTGGCACTGTTAATAGCAGACTGTATTTGACTAATTCGCAATAATTTTACTTACTCCTTATGACTACACTTCGTTTAGTTTATGAACCTACAATACGTTTAATTAAAAAAGTCGATGTCACCATTTTTGTCAAGCACTGCATGTGCCCCTTATTACAGTTGAAAACAGAAGAAGGAAATAAATTTCCGCCACTTCCTTCGATAATTATCTTTTTCAACACCGATCTATTGAATTTGATTTATCCTTTCGAATCGAAACATCCCTGTAAGAATACTTAGCGCAATGTTAACGTATGTGGAGCATCAAAAGTCTAAACCTCCATTATTAAGCTATTTGAAGCCATTGAAGATTGACTACAAAAAAGGCCCAACTACATGGCTTATTTATTAAAATTTCTATTTTTGAATCTCTGTGAAATAGTAGGGAACTTATGATTTGTTCATAGCAAAAATCATATGCATGTTATTTTCGAAAACAAATACATAGATGATTTTTTCATAAGTAGGTTCCCAAAGGCATAATCTTTTTTAGAAAGTTGTTTATAACAACATTTTAAGAAACATAAATTACATAGAACACCAAAACCTTACTCTTCAAAAAAAATATGTCTCCTCTAAGCCTTAGGAAAATGTGCAGCCTAAAGGCCTAACACTTTTTAAACAATTGCTCTAGAGTGACCTTTGTTAACACTTGCTAATAACAACATTGAAGAAACGTAAATTATATCATCAAAGCCTTACCTTTAAGAAAAAAAATGTCTATTCTAAGCCTTTGGAAAATGTGTAGCAATTAAATTCGCAAAGGCCTAATAGCTTTTGTACAATTGCTTTAGAGTAAGTTTTGTTATCACTTGCTAATAATAACAACGTTTTGAAGAAACTTAAATTACATAGTAAACATAAACCTTACCCTGAAGAAACACAATGCCTTTTGCATACTTTTAAAAATTGTGTAGCGTGCCTACAATTATATTCATATTCTTAGTTATTTGTTTGACTATAACAATTTTATTATTTTTGAGAGATTGATTTTATTTGCGCAATACTTCTTAATATCTTTTATATCGGCA
This sequence comes from Glossina pallidipes, assembly GCA_000688715.1. NCBI lineage: Eukaryota > Metazoa > Arthropoda > Insecta > Diptera > Glossinidae > Glossina > Glossina pallidipes. The sequence continues at coordinate 5,517,782 of KK499765.1, forward strand.
TCTAAGATTCGATCATGAACATTTGTTGCACTCATGCAAGTCAATAAAGGGGATTTTCTCCTGTAATTGCTTCTTTCGATTTTGTGTGCATGTGAATTGATTTTACCAATTTAACACATATTGTTGTTACTTTTATTGTATTTATTACATCAATGATTTAGCAAACGTACACACACCTCGATAACAATATCGATTACCAAAGAAACGTGATCAATTTAAAATATATAATGATCCGATATTAGCAGGCAATTAAAATCTAAACTCTAAATTACAAACCTGTGCCGAAAATATTGTTTGTATTCGATCGATAGGCAACGACAGACAGACACATGAATTCAGGTATACATTGTGCTCCATAACGTCCGTATGCGCATGTAACTGCACATGTGCAAACTTATGGCGGTTTTGAGACAAACATGCTCTTACAGTTTTCGACATTTATATGAAAACATAAAAACCCAATTTCAATAACAAATCGAAATGGCAGCAACAGCAGCATTGGCAGTCAGGCAGCCAGTAAACGACGTTTAGGTATAACATAGCCAAGCATTTAACAAGTTAGCAGACTCCACATGAAGTACCAACTGGCAGGCCAGGCCAGTCAACCGCGCCAAGTAACCGCCACTATGGATGTATAGAAATCAGAGCACCTACAGCAGCAACAAGAGTAGTAAGAGAGGTTTAAGTAACATCTTTAAAGAAACTTTCTAGATGCTTAGTTGCAGTTTACTTTTGGTTTACTGGTTAGTTGTGTTGTGTTAAAAACTGTCTTATAACCATAACCGTTGAAATTCTAACCTTTGTAATGGTAGTGTTACAAATTTTTTAGCAAATGCTCCAGATATTGTTAGTAATACACGATCGTAATTTTTTTGGTGTTTTCTTTGCAGCTGTAGACAAGATGGTTAAATGAACATCGACGAACGAACATACAGTGTCGGACGTACATTTGTACATAAATAAAAGTAAGAAAAGGTAGTCGTGGCATCTTCAGATGCCACATGTGTATGTTTATATGAATGGTGTAGTCTATATGTTGTGTAATTTCATATTCACCGCCATCACCATTACACAATTCCGACTGAAAAATGTTTTGTTTTTTCTTTTCTTTTTTTTTAGTTTTTTATTGAACTTGTTTATGAACGCAGTACATTTATTGATACATTAATTGTAATAAAATCACTTTCATTTAACACCAATTACTTGTTGGAACAATTTAACGATTATGTTTAAGCATAGACGTAATTTTTATATCAACATTACACACACTCTCCTAAAACAAAATATAAATGAAAGTAGTAATAAATTCGATGGTGTGCTAAAGGACACAATGTTTCTCATGATGTTATTACTCTTGGTGTAATTGAATTTTAATGTTTTTTCTTACTTTTTTTCTTAATCTATGAAAGTTCTCTAGTGGAATGTCATTCCAGATAACCATTACTGATCGGTGGTTATATCAGCACAATTTCGCCATATTTGCTGTATTAGGTTTGGAAACATTAGTAGGAAGCATATACAAGCGCTTTCCGTTGCACTCTTTATCAGCGTACGAGTGATGTTCTTAGTTATTAATTGAATTCCCCCAATAAACACAAGCAGAAAATTTATAAATAAGAAAGTTTTTTTCGCTTAAGAGCTTATCTTGGATAACCTTCATATATGCAGATTGCAAAACGTTTTCTCAAAATTTTTCTTGAATGAAAATCTAGAATGCTCTCCGTAACGCTTGTACCGAGTCTTACCTCAATATCTCTTGCCAATCGTAAGTTGCGCCTTTCTTGTCTATTATGAGCGTACACATAGGAGGACCATGTCTGAAGATTCACTTTTACTGAGGTTGTTGGTAATTCCCCTAAATGCGTATAGTGAGTTTCAAATCAATATTTGCTACCGTGTGTATGATCCATGCCCACAAACGTCGCAAGCACCTAAGTTTACTTAAGCCAATGGACTAGGTTTTTAACTTAATTTTTGTTGTTATTTTAATAACATATGATGGACACGTAGAAAGACACTCAAATGGATGGGCAATCCAAGTATTACAAACGGTAGAGCCCATCTCGCGTGAAACGATCCCACGGTAATGCGTACAAATTTGTTTGTAGAGCTATAGACCTCTAAACTGAGATATGTTGTAAATCTGTTGTAAGTAAATATATTCAGATTAATGTTGAGAAGCACTGATTTCAAACCGAAATTCGGATTGATCGACAAATAAACAATGAAAGAAATAAATAATAGTACTAACAAGTAAGAAAGTTATATTCGGCGGGGGCCGAATCTTGCATACCCACCACTGTGTTTTCCGCATTCTATTCTCCAAGTTCTTTTATTTGATACCCACATCATATTATTAAGAAAATACTAATCGCGGTATCTATTGTATCCATTTTAAAAGTAACACATTTTTAGGCAGATAATATATCTTCGTGCACGAAGTGGTTGTAAGCATACGGGCTTGTTTGCCTTATGATAAATAAGCATAAAACCTCAAAAAAGTGAAAAAAAGCAAAATTTAATCACTTGCAACTTTGTGTGGGCATGGCGGATGTTTTCCGTAAGGAGTAAAGTGCTTCGTAAAGTAAACGTGGAAAAATGCAGCCTTCCAAATTCTATAATTTCCAAGGAATGAGCCAAAATCCAAAATATTTTGTTAAAAAAAACTGAGTCGCGCTCAATTTTCGAAAAAACAAAATGAGTATATCCTCATCTTACAGCAGTGGGTGTAAAAATAGGATGAGCATTAGCAACTAACAGTGTCAGCTCTTTTTTTTTAAGTTAGACTAGGTCTAATCACTTTAGTAAAATTACAAATTTTATTGATATTTTGTTCTACAAGTACGTTCGACATGCACATGGGGTAAGACCCTTCGGGATACTAGTTTTCGGAAGGTTTTAGATTTTTTAGACTGGAAGCTGAGGAAATAGATTTTTTAACACCCTATTGGTTTTGCAACGGTATCAACAAATTTTGGATTTTTATTTTCTCCACGTTGATTGGATTTGGAATTAACTGATGGCACGCGAGTAATTCGTCAATTTTCTCTTTAACCTTTTATACCCTACATCGCTTGTGGTGTAGGGATGTTTTAAATTTTTGCGCATGTATGCAGAACCCAGGAGGGCTTGAAATAGGCCCACATTTTATTATATCGATTCGAAATCTTTTTCTAAACCTATCTAAGCGTGTCTGTCCGTCTTGTGTTCTTGTATTCAACCTACAGGTCGTAATTTTTGAGACAGGTTGAGAAAGTTTGGTACATAAATGTGTTTTGACATAAAGACACACGCTATTGAAAATGGTTAGGATCGAATCAATTTTTCGATTGATTCCAATCGCTTAATTGCCCGCTACACTATTAAACGATTAAGTTTTTTACGCTTGGATTTTAAACTATTTTCTAATTCTAATACATTCGGTCTCAAAGATCAACTCTTCTTCGAATCAAAAAATTTGTTACGTGGGGACTTCTACGATGTTTGATTTGATTTTCCTCACATCGAAATGCTACCTTCTTGCCTAAATGTTGACGTTGGACATTCAATTATTCAAGGTACGCCTTCTAAGAGCATTTATCAGCCCGTGGATAATCCGGAATTAATTAACTGTCGCTCAGGTTCCTTTATTTGCGGCATTGAAAAATGTCTTGCAGCTTATCTTAATCTAAATTATAAAAATTTATACGGGAATATCAAAACCAAATCTATATCTTTCCTAAACAATTATCACATGAAAAGACAACGCAAAGAACTAACCAGCTAAATAAAGAAGGTACTGTGTGAAGTAACCATAGAAAACAAAGCGGTATTAACCATCAAAATCCAAATATAAATATGATAGGAAACATATACAGAACTCTTATAGTATTTAATGCCGCGTAAATGTAGTGGTTAGTAACATATTTTATGTTAAACACAAATCAATTTCAATTCAATTGCAAAATTAATATTTGCATTGTATTGCAATTAATTTGAGCGAACGCAAATCGATCTTTGTCCGTATTTTTTAATATTTAGTGTCTCTTTTTTTGTAACAACAAAAAAAAAATTTAAAAAAAGAAGAAAAATAATCATAATATTTTTCTTATTCGCCAACTAATTTTTCATTTCAATAAATCAATAAACATGTAATTAATTCATTTTATATTGCAAATGACAGCAGTAAATATTGTTTAAACTGTTGTATGTCGGTGTTTGTTGGTAATGTTTACAAATGAGTGGCAACAAAACGTAAATAATAATTTGAAACGTGATAATTAAAAAATTCAGGCGTTATTATTTGTACGTGCACTCAAAAAGAATTAAAATAGTAATAATTGACTGCAATAAAAGAAATAACAAAAAAGTTTTAAAAGAATTTTTCAATAATGTACTTAACACTTATTTCGTTTTTGCTAAAACTAAAATATTAAAAATATATGCGTTTAACTTTGACAAGAATATTACAGCATGCTATAAAAAGAATATTCGCTGATAATTAGTTTAAACAAAGTGGAATATATTCATCCATGCTAGGATCTAGATATTATGTTCGATCACAAGTTTTGTTTCAATTATTATATATAGAAGTTCACATAAGAAAAGCTGATTTTAAGCTTCATAAAATAATGCTTTGCTAGAAGACCTATATATTACGAAAAAGCTAATAGACATGATTGTGCATCTGCCTTATTCCAGCAGATGGCTTTAGCGGCAATACAATAAGCTGGGGCATGTGTCAACACAAACCCATCAACACGTTACCCGATTGGTGTGCGCATCGTAATTCATATATTCACCTCAGACATCATGCTCCACATGTGACGGTGGCAGGTCGGCGTAATATATTACGAGCAGCTAAGAATGTCTTAAAAAATCACTGACGATTTGAAATCGAAAGTGCAATTAATGTGTTTAAGCCGCTTTAAAGACAAACGGCCGCAGTGCTGCCATGCCTAGTGGTAAGATTATATTAATTCTTTACGGACTTTCACATTAGGCTTTGAAAAGGCTAAGTTAGTCATTTGCTAATATACTAATCTATTCAGAGTTATCTTCTGAATCGACTTACTTATGTCTGCCATCGTATTCTTGTGTTCAAGCTACGGATTACAATTTTCGAGATGTTTTAATGAAATTGAATACACTTACGCGTTCAGATTGCACAAATAGCGTAAATATTTAGAAACCTTTATATAAAAAAAACTATAGTTTTTTATATATCTCGGCGAAGATATATACAAAATACTACTTCGGTGTATTAAAGATATACGAAAGTTTTAATCAAACCTCCGCACAGACTGTCTTACAAAGAATAATTCTTTACATAACAACAAGTATTTTATCACTAAAATTAACCCAAAATAGTGATTGCATTAATCCTGTACCGAATGCGGACAACTTTGGGCAATTTTTCGGGTAGATTTCCATACAGAGGCTCGTATGAAAAATTACCCTTTACATGACAAGACAGTTGAATTTTGAATATATCATGATGAAATTAAGAAACTTCGCTAAACTTGTGCAACGTCATTTCACAACTTGGATCCTTGGATGGCCAACATTCCTAAATTTTATTACATTTTTTTTTTAAATATGATTATATGATACATTAGAAATATTCCCTATTCGTGTAACACTGTGACTATCAGAAAGGAAGAAGGAAATAGGCAAGTGGTGACCCTAGTCTAGTGGATGTGTGCCCAAATAAATCTGCGAACAATGACTTAGTCCCTTACTCAGGCAGACTTAAGATTGAGTGAGCGAAGCAATGTTTTCAATAATCGGGAGTAGCCGCTTATGTTTTAGACATACAGACTTATGCATAACGTTTATGTATTAGAACGTTAAGAAAATAGTGTCATCCGGTATAAATATTCTACATTCTTCTGGTTCTCAATATACATTACTTTTCACCGATTTTTGCAAATTATTTTAAAGCAAGCAATTCTTTTCCATATAAAAACTTTTCTAAAATAGAAAATGAAGTGGAAAATGTTCGTGAAAATAGTTCGATCCAAACCATTTTCAGTAGTATTCATCTTTTAATCAAAATATTTCAGTCCATGTGGGAAAGTTTATTAATATATATAAAAAACAGAGACGTTTAGGTTAAACAAAAAAATACATGGACATCGCATCCAGAGGCGGGCAGATACGCTTCGATTCATGAAGTAGTTCTTAATGGATTGGTATGATAGAAGAAGTGTCTGAGCTCAAGCTTCTCTGGGTGTTGCGTACGTTCGAACAAACTTTATGTAGCCTTATCACATAAGTGGTATGAAGTGTAAAAATACAGAGAATCTCCATCAAATTTCTATTGTTTTTAACAGAATACTGCACCACTAAGCACTGGATAATAAGAACTTAGTTTTACGAAGTATTTATAAAGCATGCAAACGGATGAATTTAGAGCTTTATCCATCTCCTTGCGGAATAACGAGGACATTTTGCTTCTCAATAGGTTTCCATTGATTAAATTTGAAAATTACTAAAATTCTAAAAGTGGGTAAATGTCTGCTCATCTATCAGTTCGCTGAAATTCTCATTGCGAATTTTAAACTTTGTCTACCATATTTAGAGAATTCGTAAAAGATGTTGTTTTACTTTCGTCAGAATAAGACTCAGTTATATGTCATTAATTATATAGGTCTATAGAATCAGCTACAATTTACATAATTCTTGAAATTGTGCGTCTCCTCGCAGTGTATTTAATATATGAATTCTATTAAGGTTTTCGATAATCTAATGTTAAACAGGTTAGCCTTTCGATTCGTTCTGTAAACAGGTTATTTATCGAGTATGGTAGCTCTTGTTAAGAAATGTTTAAGGATTTAAGGCTTTAAATTTATTCAGCCACTTTTGCATTTCATCCATTAGGTATACTTTGTATGGAATATTGAATGTAATCTTTCTACAGGAATAAATTTCTTTCCTATAAGTTTTATATTGCTCAACGTTGGACAGTCATTCATATAAATCTTTTTACAAATGCAAGCAATATTGGTATTCAACAATTTTGTCCTTTTATCTTTAAAATTTTCAAATATGTAATTTCGAAAAGCAGCAATAAAATGCCTCCAAAATTGGAACGGTGAAGCTGAGAAAAATTTTCTGCATCGACTTTGACTTACGATGAGAAGTAAATCTGTTATGACAATTTTCAGCGTCCGAAAAAAAAATTTATCGATCTGCGATTACTACGACAATCGACATCAACGACAAACTCGGATTCTGCATGCGTTTATCTTGCCTTTTAGATAATGCTTCCATATAGGAATCGATTTACAATAAACGAAAATTTGTTATTTTAATATGGAAGAATGAACATATTTGCAAATTGAATATTCCCATAAAAGTTTTTTTTTATCTACTTATAAAACTGTAGCATTATCGATCAGTCGCGCTCTACCGTGATTTACAATTTACGCTAAGTTTGCATTTTAACATAATATGACACCTAACCTAGTTAAGATAGCCTAATTTAGTTGTAACCCACTTAGTAATAACATAGTTTAATCGTATTAATCGCTTACGCTATCATTAATGTAATAACCTACTTTAATTATATCAATTGCTTGAGGTAGCATATAATAATTTATTATATAAGCTACTGACCACACTTCAGGTGGGTCAGAAGAAGTAAACAAAAATTCAAATTAATAAGTAAAAAGAATAATAAAGAGAATTTAAATTAAACAAGAAATCAAAAGAACCTTTAAATTTGTTTGTCACTACAAAACAAATAAGAAAGTTATTTTCCGCTGAGGTTGAATCTGGCATATCCATCAACATTAAAATTTTTGCCGCCTCATGCTTTTATTTATTGTCAAAAAAAAAATATTGGGATCAAATTTATCTTATAGTTAAAAGAAATTAATCTATTCCGTCGTGACGTCTACCACAATTAATTTAAAATTAACAAACTCGGCTTGTCGCCTTCTACTATTCAAGTCCTCTTACGTCACACCCATATCAATTATATCGTAAGCACAAAATTAATCTATTATTCCGTGAGGTCCGTGATATTTAATTTGGAATTAACGCACTTACCCTGTCGGCTTCTACTATCCAACTCCTTTTTTTTGATAACCATATCGCGGGTGTTATTAAAGAAAAATTAATCCAGCAAATCTTGGTGTCCACCAAATTTATTTTAGAATTAACCAATTTTTAGGCGGATCTTCATACCCTATTTGCACGTAAAGTAACCGTCAAGCGTCCTAAGCATGCTAAGTCTAAAGATATTAGTCGCAAATAAGTTATGAATCTATAAAGAAATTCAATTCAAAAAGACTAAAATGTTCTCGATCTTTTGCAAGCTTTCGTATATCTTGAAGATGTCCAAAGAAAACTCTTTCAAATAATTTTTTCTCGAAGGTGTTTTTCTCTTTTACTCTTAATATAGTTGATTTAAAATATTAATTAATTTTTTTCTCTAACTTATATAATGTCTTGAGCTTTCAATAAGTTTATTTAAACAATAATAATAACAAAATTGAATAACTTTATGTTACAAGTTCATAATAATAATAATAAAATTTTTTTTTGTTCTTTTAATGTTTGCGTACTCAACGTAAGATACATGCAATTTAGATAATATATATTCGAAAATAAACATATGTATACCTATACAGCGAAGCGTAAATTAAAGCAATTTAATCAAACGTATCAACTCAAATGCCAGCAAATGAAAGCAAATCATTGCAGATACAGAAAATAACTTTTCTATGTAACCAAACATTATATGCCTATATATATACATTATATATATATATATTTTTTATGTTTGTGCGAATGTATATATATGATGTAATGGTAATTTGTGAACAAAAAAAAGGGGACAAGACTTCTTTGTAGGTGGAAATTTTCAAACGCCTGCTGGCAAGTTTGCTAAAGAAGAAAAATGAAGCGTTTTTGTCATTTGTGTTATCGAATTCAAGCAGAGCGATACCTAAATACCTGCATATACAGTCATACATGTATTCATATAAGAAGCTATGACTCATAGCCTAAAAACGTTGAACTTTGTTCCAAGCTGAGAGTTACAATGCATTCAATTGAATTGTATACGAAAGACAATATTTGCAATACCAGAGCAATAGATTATACACACAGACTCTACATCTAACAACAGCAGCAGCAACAACAACAAGATCAACAACAACCTCAAAAACATACACAACATCAAGCTAAGAAAACAATTGCTTGTATTTTGGCGCCATTTGCCAGCTTGACATTTGCACATGCGCGAAACCGTTGTTGACGATGAAAAAAACGATAAAAAAAAACAGCTGACTTCATCATTGAATTCAATATTGATTGAAAAATCAACTAACTGCAAACATACGGGAGAACTCAATGGAATTAATATTTAATTTATTTTATGCATATGCCTGTTAACATTGGAATGGTTCTACGTTTTTAATTAAATGTTGAAGACTTATTTGTATATATTAATTCTTATATTCGGATTATCGATTGTATCTAAAGACTATACTGGAGTTCCATTGAACGAAGCACGTTTTATGAATTGTTTTTCTGATAAACTTCAATATCTTACTTTAATTTCCTTCCATGGCGTTTTCGTCGTAATGCTGTTACCAAGGATGGTGACCTTCAGTGCTATTTGGCACTGTTTTATGTGAGCGGAATCGTAAAAAATATCATGTCACTTAGATAAAAGTGGTTTTTCCCTTCATTTCGAATGTTCCTATCAAAACGAACCTGCTGAAATACTACTCGCTTCTTTTCTCCTTCTCTACCTATAATCGTTTCTAACCACCATCGCGCCTACCGTAGCTGATCAAACGAAACACGAAAAGGATGTTTTTTAAAATAAAAAATTTAAGAAGGAAAAGAATAAAATTGGAACACATAATTCTCAAAAAAATATGCAGACACTTCAGACCCATTTTGAATTGAATTTTGTAAGGTGGCGTTGAATATTTTTCCAAAATTTTAACCCGATAACTAGTCACGATAGTGTCACGACATTCTTATGTAATCTTAACTTCAGTTCATTTAGTTTTTCTAAAGGAGGAACTTTCTAGTACCACCCTGAAATGTTTTCATCAGTCAATGCCAAAACCTATGATTTTCCTTAACAAAATAATACAAATATATACACACACAGAGAGGCCATATGCTCCAAAAATAAAATATATTAATTTAAAGTATTCGTGGACACAAGACGATATGTAAAAACTTTTGCTTAGTCTTAGTATAGGTTAAACGGTTATTCTTTAAAAATAAAGTCATGAATTTTTATATCAGCCAGCTTTTTTTTATATCGAACAGCAAGAGATTCAAGGCGTATTCAATTTGTCAAAACATTTACAATAACCAGCAGGAAGCTTTAAAAACGCTATGGAGCGTAATATACTCCGTAGGACTTTTACAGAACCTTATTTTTGATGATTGCGTCGACAGGTAATAACAGCGAGTTTTAACGCAAAATGGTAACTAAAATCCCATTACCTCCGAATAGTTGAAAACGTACTTAGTAGGCTTTTTTTGTTTCCCATCGATATACACTTTTGATTGGCGCAAAATTCGGTTGAGATGGAATGAATTAGTGTTCATCCGATATATAAGAATTCTAAAATAGTTTAAAAGTAAGTAAGTAGTCGAAAAAGTGATCGGATCTAAAAGATTAATAAAGTACATCCCTAGGTCAAAACATGTCAATGTCGCAAAATTGCCTGCCTTGGCGCCTGCCAAGACGGACAGACGGACAGGAAAACTTAAGTGAGAAAGTTCAGAAAGTTATCGTGAATCGATCAGTTTACTAAAATGTGGATCTATCTCAAGTCCATCTGGGTGTTGCATACGCCCGAGCAAACTTAATATACCATTGTACTACAAGTGGTGTAGGGGTATAAAAATTCTTCAAGAGCCAAAAATAATTTTGCTACTAGTTTTTTTCTTTTTTTATTAAATGACATCCGCGAATATAACATCAATTGCTTAATGTCAACGTCATAATTTCATTTTTTTGTTTTTTTCAACTTATAATTTTTAGCAAATTATGTTTTTGAGGTTTGAAATAAAAAAACCATTTTAATATTGAAAGGAAAAAATAAGAAGAACAAATTCATTTTACCGTTAAAATTTTCATTAGCAAAACTAAATACATATGAATGTTTAATATACACATGCTAGTATACATATACCAGGTGTTAATAGAAAAATCACTCCAGTTTTTAACATGTCTATAACTTTGAACATGAATTCATGTTATTTTGTTAAATACTGTAAAATCGTATATGCACGAGCTTATACTTATGTACATGCGCGTATATGTTTTTCATGTGCGCACAAAAAAAAAAGAAAAAAGATTGCGATTTTGATGCATGTTTATAACACGTTTTACTTTGCAACACTCCAACCAACATTTAATTTATACGACAGGCAATGCGTATAAATTTAATCGACCGCCTTCGCCTGCAACAATGGAATGGAAAAATATTGCAATTTTCAAAATTTCTCAACAAATCTCTCTCTCTGTAATATTATTTGGCCATTCTAAATTGGTATGAAAAATTTGGTTCGGCTGGATCAATTTTTTGAACTTTCTATGATGGAAACGTTCCTACGAAAAGTGAATCTATGTATAGCAAAAGAGTATAATTTTTAGTATATCATGGTAAAAATTAGTTCATAATTATAAATAGGTACAGAAATCAACCTTATCGAATTTGAACCAAGTAGGTCTATTTTTTGGATGGCACTGCATATACCTCCAATATGCGAACTTTTATGAAAAGCATGCCTTTGAATAAAAACAATGTGTAAACGACTGAATAACTGAATGTAACACCCAGAACGATTAATATGGACCCGTCTTTTTTATACCGATCGAATTCGAAACATTTTCTTAGTCATTCAAAGCATTCAAGAATATTCAAAGCGTGTCCTTCCCTCCATCTGTATGCCTCGTAGTTTTGCGTTCAACTAAAAAATTTGACGAAAAGGCAAAGATCCCAACGCGAGCGCTACTGAAAATGACGCAAACAGGTAAATTTTTACGACACTCCCCATATGGCATCATGTTTTCAGAAAGCCATTATAGGCAAAAAATTTTCAAAACTAGAAAAAGAACCAGTAAGAACATCATAGTCGGGCAAGGCCGACCTACACTACATTGTCCAACACAATTTTTATTTTTGTTATAAAACACGAAATCTATATCTTGTTTCTATATAAAGGCATACTTTTCATGTGCGTATTTATGTGGAAGCAGGCCCAAAATGCAACCTAATGTAATACAAGTTCAATCCTTACACAGGACAGGATCCAAAAATAGTCGCACATGGTTCACATTTTGTCCATTTTTTTATTAAATTACAATTATGGGTCAATTTTCATCACCTTATATTAAAACATGGACTTTTCTGCTATACAAAAGGCCAATTTTCGTGAAAATCCCTATTAGGGTAGGACCCAAAAATAGGCCCAAATGTCCCCAAGTTGGTGCAGTTAATTTTTTTATGTTAAATTTGATATAATTTTCATTATGAAGCATTGAAAATGATACGTTTTTGTTCATAATGAACCTTTTTGGTCCCGCACAGCGATAAATCTCACTCGGACTTTAGACAATCATGAAGCACGTTTAAACCAAGAGTCTTACATAAAAAAAGGAAACCCTCTATCTTAAACAACTATTAGATGAAGTTAATAGCTAAACTGTTCAAAAGTTGGTGACAAAGAGACGTTATCGTCCTATAACAAAACACATTGCTAGACATCCCTTCATACAAGAAAATGCCGCGGAAAGAAACACCGTGCCAAAGCATGTCAACAGGGGCTTTAACGAAAAGTCAGTGCTGTAGGGACCAAAGTCGGGTTTCGCTCTGGCACCATACCGCACATTAACTGTAGGTATTACTACGTGTTATAAGATTGGGTTCAGTACTTCAAGATATGGCGCTGACGGACGCTGATAGATACGTTGGATCTCATTCGAAGATCAAATAGATGAGCTGATGAACATCGGTATTCCATTTCCATTAAGTCGCTCTCTTTTGATTAAGTCCTCGAACCGAGCCGAAGTGTTCTTGCAATCAAGCACGGTGAATATTTCGGCAATAAGACCCTGATACTAAACTGTAAGAATTAATGTGAAGGCACTTTATAAATACCTAAATAATCAACGGATGAATAAATAAAAAAGGACCAGTTTACACCGGTAATAAGTTGACGACGCGTGAATTAAAAGAAATATATAATAAATTACCAATGAGTTGTTTATTGTTACATGTGCATGATAACAAGCGAAGTGCCAATGATTAATTGGACAAATACAAAGACAGGATAGAAGCCGAGATAGTTGCATAGCCCCGCCGTAGAATAGATGATCGATTCTAGTCTAGGAGAATATCTAGAAAAATAGCCATACAGGCCCTGAAACAGAAATATTCTTGTAAGAGTATCTATTGTACCGCCGCTCTGTCCTATGTCGGCATAGCTTGGCGGATTGGTAAGAAATTTAGGTCCTTACGACGCTGAGAAAGACTACAAATGTATGTACGTACAGCTCAACATGGCGTTAGGCACAAAGAAAAAAAATAAAATATTTCCGTTTTGACAGGACTCTTGGCGAATACGGAGTAGATACTTTATTTTTACAGTTTGAATATTTTCCACACATATATGTTCTCCTCTGTTCGCATATTAAAAAAAAAATGTGAAAATGGCGGGTTATTTATTTATTTTGAAAAATCTGGGCAATATATCGGGTTTCTCAAAAAAAAGAACACATCACGATAAGAAATACATTTAAAGCACCTTTTTTTTATTTTCTTATGTCTTACACCACTTGCGGTGCATGGCTATATTAAGTTTGTGCGGGTATACGAAACATCCAGAAGGACTTGAGATAGACCTAGAATCACTTTCTGAACTAGTCTAAGCTTGTCTGTCCACCTTTGTTTTATTATAGTTAACAATATATTTTCATAAAGCTTGATATGCTCACGTATTTCGACACAAGGACAAAAATGGCTTGGATCGGAACACTTTTTTGACTACTTATTTTGAAAAGTCTCTAGGATTACGTAACGCATTTAGATGTGGGCCGTGGCCTTCCATAGAGTTTTTATTTATCAAGTGTTGTGATAAGTAATAGACAAGCAATACTCTACATTTTGATGTACATTCCTATTAATGGAATATTAGTGACAAAAGTTTTCATTGAAATGATGATACAAGAGCAACACCGAATTGTAGAGTATTATAATATAATTATAATTATAAATATAAAAAAAATTTTATTTTTCTAGCATTCGCGTGAGTGGCCAAGTAGGCAAGAGTCTCGGCTAGCAATTCAATGGTCGTAGGTTCTAATCTCAAGTGCGGTGCAGTTTTTAATAATAATAATAATAATAATAATAATTATATTAATAAAAAAAAAGAAAAAAATAAAGCCGAAAGGCTTAGATGCTAGTGCTTTAAGACTTTAGTCTTAGAATTTATTCTCTGGCTAAATTTATATAATAATAATAATAATAATAATATTTTTTCTAAACTATGAATGCGAATGTGAAGTCAAGTGTATCAAATTACTAGAACGGCAACATTAGCCGCGTCTTAGACTTATTAATAGCTATTCATAAATTAAATCAATAGATGAAAATATTAATCATGAATAATCAGAGTTTGATTAATTTACTAGCAAATTTGCTGCTTTTCTTTTTTTTTTTTTATTAGTAAGATTTGACTACAACAACAAGGCGACAATACACTTTCAGTTTTTTGTTTCATGATTAATTTACAACAATGACAGGTATCTGAAAGAAAAAAAAATTATAAATATTTCTTAACGAAAATGATTGATAATTTTTTATGAAAAACAGAGATAATAATAAAAATGTCCAAGTATGAGATATGTATCTATAAACCAGAATTTGTATTAAGAAAATGAGTTCAAAAAGTGCAGAAAATATTTTTCAATTTTACACAACAATAATAAATGCAACCAAAATTTTTTTTATTTAATTAAAGCAGATCCCTAGGCTTTTAAATATTTGAAATTGTCAATAAGATATAGCTTTTAAATAATAATGTGTTCATTCTATTTAACTGGAACGAAAACGTGGTTATATGGTTTTTTAAGTGATATACCAACTATATTGACAGCATATAGTCTTGCACCGATCATGCAATGCAATAATAAGAAGCATCACAGTAGGCCATAGCCAACCGTTAAATACTTTACAGCACTTCACTTAATACCTTCACTCTGGAAAGTGGTCAAAAAAGTGGTCCAATGCAAAGCATTTCCAACAACGTTCGTCTTTGGGTCAAATCATACTAATAGAGTGGATTTCAACAAAAATTTTCAAAATTGCGTATTCCAAGTTGAACACAAGAAAACAAGACTCAGAATCTTTCTCTGGTAAAAAGACGGCTTTTTAATGAAAATTCGTTTGCAATTATAATTTGACGTAAAAACTAATCTTATCGAATTTGGATCGCGACTAAGCCGACTTCATTGTCGCATTTCTCCATAAATGGCAAACTTCTCCTTTGGTTTTCAATTTCGTCATATTCGTTTCCCTATGCAAGGGTATAATGTTTTCTCTTTTCCTCTTTGCCCTTCTTAAATGTGCTCTCAAGTTCTCCCATTTTGAAAACTTTAACACAATCATACATCCCCGAGTAACTTCATGTTGTTGCAAAATTATCATCATAAACATTAAAAGAAACTTCGTCGCAAGCAGACAAACAAAAAAAAGAGAAAAAATCTCCACTTAATTTAACTAAACTTCAGAAATAAAGGGTTCAAGTACAGGTTAAACATAACCGCACAAAGAATGTATAAAATCAAGATTTAATAATCCTTGTCGAAAATATATAGAAAGAAAAAAAATAACTCAATGTACAAGAAGGCAAAGAGACATTATCGGGCATATAATATTTAGAGGCAAAGACACCTACACTGACGAATTTGTAGTTTATAACTATGAAACTATATTTGTATTCAATTTTCTTAAATTTTTTCAGTAACATTTTAACATTGTTATTATTGTTATTGCTATTGTTGTGCTGGTTGATGTTTGACGGCGATGTTAGCTATTGTGTTTTATGCAAGGCGCTTGTTTGTCACCAAAGTGAAGATGTAGCCGTAGCGATAAACAGATACATAGAGAAAAATTAAGAAAAAAAAAATCACACTAACAAACGCCTTCAAAGTATATTGCTTGTTATTGTTTTTATTGTTGTTGTTTGTTATTCAATTGATCACGTAGAGTGTAAAGAACAATGTTTGTTTAAACACCTTAAATTTGATATATTTAAACATTTTTTTTCATCACTAAGCACTGTGTTCATCATAAGAAACGTACATAGTACATACGAAATTCTCTACAAAATAAAAAAAATAATTATTATTATTATTATTATTATTATTATTAAAATTTTAGACTAATGAAATAAATTCGTAGACCAAAAAAAGATATTGAGCACTAGCAACACAGGCTATCGGCTCTAATTTATAAAAATGTACATTAGATATTGAGCCTAGTAATTTTAATGAAGTAATTTATTGAATTGATATTCTGTCCTGAAGCTGATTTTAGAATGTCCAACGGGTTAACCGTTCCAAAAGCAATACGTCTAGCAAAGGAAAAAATAAGGCAGTCACAGAGAATGTGCTTTATAGTAAGAACTTGTCCACAACTGCAGATTGGGGTGGAAGACTTCTTTAAGATCCGTTGGTAAATTACAATTGTATGACCAAGGCGAATTCTCGAAAATGTTTGGATCTTGATTTTCTCAACATTTGTTGGATATAAAGGTGAAATTACTTGACGATTAGTGCCCTTCTTTTACGATCGGTTTATGATGTCTTTTCAAGGCAAGTCAGTCTCAAGAAGAGCAAAGTTGAACACCTTTTACAAAAAATTGAAGGCATTGTCCGTCGTTGGCAATTACTTCTCGCGTCTTTCAAATATGCCGAATATAATTTTTGGTCTTTCGTATTCTATATCCAGATATCATCTCTTAAGGGGTATCCTTTGGGTACCGTCTGAAGAAGGGAAACACTATTTGTACAGGTTATAAGTCATTGATCGAAATCATTGTTAATTAGAAGAGGTAAAGTCTGGTGACTATAGTAGCAAGGGCAGCAAATTACAGTACAAGATCACGGCGTACGGTGAGCTGTCATGCGGGCCCAAACGTTATTATGGTGAAAGACGACGATATCATGAAACCTAAACGCCTAGCCCATTAACCAATTAAAGAAAACAAAAACAGCACAAGTCTTTTAAGAAAAGACATAAGCAAATTATGTTTAATCGAAAGTTGGTCAACTCAACAGGGTCAATTGCGCATGAATAACCTAGTAGGTAAAAATCACGTTTACCAAGTCAATGTTCACGGGTTCAAATCTGAAATGCGATAGCCTCTTTGTGGGTCAAAGTTATATTGAGCGCTCGGTCGCTAAAGACATAACTCTTTCTCTTTTCTTACTTTTTTCTGACACCGCATTGGACATACCCCGAGTGATTGTTCACCTAAAAAAAAAAATCCACAGAAACTGGAAGTCTATTAATTCTCATGTCTCGAGTAACGCAGCCCATTTTACTATGACCGTGTGCCCACGTATGCTGGAATCGTCATATGTGCGAACTTATTTTAAATCAAAAGACTTCTCTTTCCCCGGTCGATTGAAGATCGATTAAAGTTAAAAGAACATGGATTTTTTTAAAAATATCCCTTATTTTGATATGACCAACCGCGGACTAGCTATTCGCGTAACGCCGTGACGGTCAGAAAGAAGTAAGGAAACAGAAAGGAGGAAAGAAATGGGGAACCGACGCAACAATCTTGTGGGTGCGCCCCCTATCGATAAGTGTTAAGTCTTTGCCGACTGAGTACTCGCTATAGCTACGACCAAAGTAAACTGTATCGCACAGGGATTTGAAACCATGAGCACTGACTTGGGAGTGGCGATTCCTTGCTACTCATGCTGATCCTAACTAAATATGAAGATGGCAGCTATTCTGCAAAAGTTGGGATATATGTGTGCGTTTGCGTTGAGAAGTACTCAGCCATTTTGGATCTGCAATTGTTTTCGTGAAATGGGAAAAATTATGTATCTGCCAGTTATTAACTATTGGTTAACGTTATTAACTATCGGTTAATAACTGGCCCCAATCGATAAGTGTTAAGCGTTTGCCGACTGAGAACTCACTATAGTTACGACCAAAGTAAACTCTACCGCACAGGGATTTGAAATCACGGGCACTGACTTGTTATACTCATGTTCGTGAAATAGGAAAAATTATGTATCTGCCAGTTATTTAACAAAATGGCTAATGCAATGCAGTTCTGCATTAAAATATTCCTCATACGAAGTGAACTTGTCCTCATATCACCGTAGACTAAACATATCGAAGAAAATTATTGTAAAAATACACACTTTTTTACACGGGCCTTTTTTACACGATTTTGAAACAACACGGTTCAAAACTAAGAACAAATAGACTTTTTTACACGAATTTTTTATTCTAATTTTGGCTTTTTTAACAACTTGTTCTAGTAGGGGAATATCCAAATTTGATGATCACTTTTTTTTTATTTCGTGATTTTTCAACATGAATCCAGCATTGAATTATTCAGTGTTCAGTGCCACAGTCTTCAGCTCACAGTATACAATAAATAATTTCAATAAGATTCTAAATGTTGGTGTTCACTTTATTAATGGTCGATTCCGTAATAAACGTGCGCGCTTGTCATCAAATAGCGATGAATAATTGCAAAATTGATTTTTACTCCTGATTTTCTGAATTTTCACTATAGATTGGTTCTAATTTTTTTATTTATATAAATGATTTATATTAAAAATGTAATATACGTAAAATTTCACTGTTACTTTTTTTGCATGGTTTTCTTGGAAAATATTTAGGGTTTTTCATCTATACACACATACAATTTTTTAAAGTCGTGGAACACCTCGCCTATTATACCACATGTCGCATGTATTTTTTTACGATTTTTTTTGCACGGTTTTCTAAGGAATGTATATAAAAAAAGATTTGCGCGGGTATACACTTTCCCCTCGACCAAAGTAAACTCTTGAATTCGCAAATGGTAGTCGCCATTCTTATCTACTCGATTACTTATGCGGGCACTTTTGCTAATAAGATCAATATTTGCGAATATTTAAGTTTGAATATTATTCAAATAATAACATTAAAAATTTTTTTTTACAATATTGAATATTTGTTGTTATACCATTTACAAAGGCTTTTATATCCTAAACTTACTTTGAAAGCTTTATTACCGCAAATGTCCTATCCTAGAATCGTGTGATCTAAGATTTATTTTATACCTTACACCATATGTACTTCAAGAGGATATTGATACGGATATATACATCACCATGAAGGACTTGAGAAAGACCCAACTTTTGTTAGATCCGTCGTGATTCTGTTTCAGAATAACGTTCTAGATCAGAACCACTTTGTGAATCGATTTAAGCTTGTCTTGTGGTCCGTTTTGGATTCTTGGGTTCAATCTACAGGTCACAGATACGGTGTAGATCCGACAGCAGCAACAACCACACAGACACCAATAAAGTCATGTATCAAATTTTCTAGTCCACCTTTGCATAGATTACAAATTAAAATAAAGCAAAAAAAAACTTTATGTAGTGAAAACGAAACAGACGCACAAAGCCAAAAGAAAATAGTCTACAAAAAAAGAAATACAATATCTTTGAATAACCGATAAAAATTAATGAGCTTATACGCAAAAGCTAACATTTTTTTAGATATATGTAAATAACACATAAATAAACAACTAAATACACTATAATATGGCACGACCCACCATTAAATATCCTATACCACTTTGCTTAATGTACTTATTCATATAACGACTTTCCAAAAAACTGGTGTATGGAAGTAGTCGAAAAATTGTTTCGATCCAATGCACTTTCAAAAACGTTCGTCATTATACGAAATTTCACCGAAATATATCAAAAACTACGCCCTGTAAGTTGAAAACAAGAGAACACCACAGACGGATAGAAACACTTAGTTACGTCTATCACAAATCCTTCTGAGTGTTGCATATACCCGCAGAAAGTTAATATAATCTTGTATCACAAATTGCTAATGACACGAATGCTCAGTGGTATATTAAATAATGAGTGTATATTCTTAAATCATTTTAAGTCTCGAACTTGGAGAGCAAGTAATATAGTTACTACCGGATATTTACTACCGCTTATAAGAATTTTTAAAAAGTTCTTGCGTGCAAAAATATTTTCAATTTGTGATGCTATTCGATATAAATTAGGGAAAAATTAGTATTTTTGCGTACAGGTGTACTTAGAAAATTTGAATACGACGGATTATTATTTTAAACCCTTTTCATATTAGGACAAAATGGATCTATTTTTCGAACACATCCCTGTTTGAAAATTATCTGGAAAGTTAAACTTTGTCTGTTGACAAATTTGTATATTTTCTAGTTTTTCCTTATTTTCATAAAAAAGGAATCTGTAGTATATCAAACCAAAAAAGCAGATTGCTTTCAATTCCACGTAGATTAAATTCCCGTTTTGTCGAAATATGAAGGCGGCCTAAAAGTATATTACAACACTAGTCGCTATTTAGTCCGAAGAAATTTATATGAACAAAATAAACCATTTGGAAGTCAAAAAACAACTATGGGGGCTTGTAAAAAAAGTATCCAGTTGTATGTAGAAGCAAAATTTAATTAGTATTAGCGAGATTTAAATTTCTCCTATGTTTCTCCTCTTAATCCTAGTAAAAAGGTACAAATTCAAATAAATTCCTTGCAGACTATCCTCTTCCTCTATATTTTTAATAATAAACGCATTGTCTTGTATAATAAACATTTCGCTTTTATATATTATGTAGCTTAAGAGTATCAACAATCAGTCCACATTGATTAGTAGAGAGAAGTATTTAAGACCTGAGAAAATTTCCGAATTTTTTTTGCTAGAAGGCACTTTTGATAAAATAGTGTTTTCGCGTGAATTTTTTCGAAACAACTAAGGGCTTATGTAGAAGCGTTGATATTGGCGGTCTACTGCCGAAAATAGTTTACCTAGAAAGCAGCAGTGCATGCCTTTCCCATCGGTTAAATATATGCAGTACTCAATGGAAACTGTTTTCCCATTTCTTAGAATTTACATGCGCATTAAACGGCGGAATATTTCTGCTATTCATCGTTGCCGGTTGCGACTTTTATTTGATCCTGTAAAACGGATACTTCAGGGATGTCGCCAACTATCTGTTCCATCCCCCTTTGAAATTTCGCTTATGTACTAGCAATCGAGATTTTCAGCGTATGTACCTGGGTAATTCAAGCAGTAAGTATGCTTTATCTAAGTCACTTTGAGAAAAAATTTTGCTCACGGTGGCAGTTTTCTTCTTCGCCATAATGTTTGCCCGTTTGCATGTTTCAATATTGATCAACAATCTTTCAGAGGGTTGTGTTTCCAAGCTCTATTTCTATTGCTTCTGACCGCACAAGTGCATCGCTTCATAAATGACCCACTTACGCATAATTGAATCGTATGAATTTCTGAAACAACATTTTTGATAAAATACATCACGCTAGTGAAGTATTTTTTAAAAAATGTATAGAACAAAAGTAATTTTCTTAGAATTCATCCGTTTTGTTGACTTTTGAAAAAATTTGGAATTTTCCTGTAAATGGTAAACACAAACAAAAACTTACGTTTGGCATACATGTTTCATGATGATGAGGCTTATGGTTCCGTTTTATCTAAAATAAGTTAGAAATAAGTAAATAAATAATAATTATAGAAATACATGGTGGACAGCTAAAATAGCGTTTTCTGTGTTGCTATGTCTTTCTTTGTCCAACCATAAATAACCAATAAATGTCCGTCAGTAACAACCAACAACCTGACGACTGAAATTTTTAGATCTTATTACTCACATAATTCCGCTTTTTGAGGCTTCTCTCACTTTAGCTTTAGCTTTTGGTAGCCTTGCCTTTTATACGCAGATTTCCTGTAATATTGCAATTTTAACCATCGACATATGCACGAAAACCTATGAGAACTTTTTATTTAACTCATGTCCGATATCCGCCGCTTCGTTTTAATTGCATAAAACAAAATTTAGAGGTGAATTTAAGCCTTTATTGCAGTTTAATTTGTGTCGTATAAGTGTCGTATAAGACTGAGACAAAATGCTTGTTTGTAACCATGCTGCTTTTGCATGTTTACTATTATTTTTATATATCAATAATAATGACTTTAACAGTCTTCGGTTCGGCTCTTGGTCTTCTTTTACTTTGAAACAAATTTTTTTAAATGTCCGGCTTTCTTGCAAAAACGAGATTTCTTGTCTTTGTATATCCATTAGTTGTCCATATATTCAGTATTGCCAAACCTAATGTAATTTTTCCACTTGAGTGGGAATTTCTCCTTTTCTTGCTCCTTTCTTTCGGATATTTATTATGAGCTACACTTTCAGCACATAATTCGTCTCTTTTCGCCTTATATATAATAATGCGAATAGCTCTGCGAAATATTCACCGAAAATGAAATTGTTCGATGCGTCCTTTAGTGCCAACAAAATTTTAGGTCAGCGTTTCCCTACTCTTTGTCTTCTAATATTGAAATGATAATTTTTTTAGTTTTGACCCCACCAAACTGGCACTAACTCTTTGTACTTCATTTTGCCCGGTTTTCTACTGTCTTTCTTTCGTATTGCTCCATTTCAAGCATTTTTACACATCTGGCAAAGTCGTGAAAGGCCTAAATCGAAAAATATGTTGCCAACATAGAAATTGTCGTCAGTACGTGAAAAATAACAATTTTTTTATTTTAATTTCCATTGTAAAAGGGGTTAACCTCGCTGTCAAAAGCTTTTGCATTGCTCTTAGTAAATAGGAAGGCATTCCTCCATGGTTGATAAGCAAGTGCGCCTTTTTTCACTTGCTGTTTTATGGCATTTCTTCGTCTTATTAAAGTTACGCTATTCACATCTACGGTGGACATTATTATGGTTATGAAGAACATTTATTATACTTTATAATATTTTTAAAAAATCGAAAACATCTTAAGTCTGATGAAACCGTGAATTCTCTATTAATTTATGCCCAACTCACTCGCCAGCCTTTTCGTTCGAAAATCAGAAAAATGACGAAAAACTATTCACATCAAAAAATGAATACTCTTCCTTTGAATACAAACTGCTTCAGCTTTAAAAATGATGAAAGGTGGCAAAGAGTGGAATAGTGTGGCCTAATAACGCACCTGTAAAAAATGAACTCCTTTGATCTATCGACCCACATATAGATCAAATAAAAAAATGTTTGCTGTTTATCTATTTTATATTATATATGAACATACATGGTTGGCTGTTTATCGATAACAACTCTTTTATGCAACCGTAGAAACAAATAAGCACGATTTTGTTTAGTCAAAGGATGTGCATTAAATGTTTTCCTCGAACGGTAAATAAAATTTCCAAACCCTTCTGCAGTTTTCAAGACTTCTTTCTTCGAAACTGCGTCTTCAAGAACGTGAAAATTATTGTCAAACAATTTCTATCTGACATTATTCACCAAGGTGGATAGCTATGCTAGAGACTCTTATGACTTTCAAGTTCATCGCGTCTTTATATTTCATAAGGGGGCCGACACAATAAGGCGTTATTTTCGTTTTCGGGTTAGAACATTAGAACATTAGAGGACAATGTAAATGAAAACGTATAGAGTCGGAGCCAAAAATAAAGAAACCAGCGCAAACATAAGCAAAAATAACATAATAAACACAAATTTTGTAACATCGTTGAGACCCCTTTTTGTGTATTAATTTCTAATAAAACTATTTCAACTTCGAAAGACCTGGTTGCTTGCTTTTTATTTCTTATAAAATTGCAAATCGCATAATATTAAAAAAACTTACATTAGTGTAACATAAACGTAAATTAGATAAGTAACCTTAAAATTTAAAAGAAACGATCATAATTTCACTTTGTGCTTTTTCGCCTTTTTGTTTTTTTTTTTTTGTATGTATACATGCAAAACCATATGATTTGTTAAACCACACAAAGTTTTGTATAAAATCAAACTTGGAGTTTCAGCCCAAAAATGGAAATGATTGCTCATTGTGTCATTCGCCTAAGTTCTTAAGCATTTATTTATAATAGTTTTATACATTTTTATCAAGAACGCTTTTGGTCCTACTTCTTATCAAAGATGTAAATTTTAAAGCGTTTGAAATCATGAAATCTTCTACTTTCGTTCACAAGAGACCATTTTTAAACGGTTTCAATTGCACATATTATTTTTTATTTCAACACTTCTACTGCTTTCTATAAAGTCTGGTACTACCATGAAATTATTGGCAAACTCCCTGAAAAATTTTGCTTTCATTCCCCCATCGAAATGTCAAAGCTTGGCAGCCCTATAAAAGTCACATAGAAAACAAATAGAATCAAAGAAAAAGAGATAAGCAGCAAGAAGTAAATAATTTACTGAAATTGGTTGGACGAAAACTTCAATTAAGAAAATTACTTTTCACAAAACTATTATCCGTTTTTTTCTCAAAAGGTTGAAAATATAAAATATATATTATCTCGAAGAAAATAAAAAAGCAAAGACTAATAAAAAACGAATAAATAGAACTAAAGTTTAAATTTTTCAGATGCAAAAAACGTAGAAATAAAAGTCACGTAAATCGGTGAATGAGAATTAATCAGAAGAAAAAACTTTTGATTGATTAAAAAACCAGATAAAGAAAAATTTGTTCTGAAATTCTTGTAAAGAAATTCACCAAACAATTTTTGAAAAGAATATAAATGCATCACTTATGTGCAAAAGATTAATTTTAGGAAATTTTTAAAATACGAGTATAAATCAAAAAAGGAAAATATGTTGGCGAAGTAATCCTGGCATCCTTAAGAGAAAATCTTAGATTTATAAATAGGAGAGTCGAATTGTGTAAGTAATTGTTTTACGTTTTTTTTTTTTTAATTAATTCTCCCAAATTTCTGCAAAATTGCATGTATTACTATTATTGTATGTGTCGGTATTTTTACTCCGGTTGTCGAGCAACAAGCCACTTTATATTTCGGCATGTTTTCTCTTTTTTCCTTACACGTCTTAAACAACCATAATATATTGTCGATGGCAGCGCCTTCATTTTCCCCTTAATTCCGACAATAATTTTTATTGGTTACAATCAAGCAACAAATTGCAGGGACTATGAATAACGACTATTGTCCCATCAAAGTCAATATATCAATGCTTTGCCGCCTACTTTCCGAGAAATAACTTGAATTGGTAAGGAATACGAAAGCACTGGGTTTAAATTTAATATAAAAGCTCATCAGTCTTGCTAAGTCACATATTCTTCGTTTCGTAAAAGTTGAATTAAGGTTCTTGTTTTGAAAAGTCATTCGAGAGAGCCTCCCAGTCACCTTGATATAAAAGAAGTTGCTCTTCCTATCCACGTGAAGATATATGATTTTGAAAAAAGAAGACTTGCGTAAATAAAAGAGAAGCTGCTTAGCTTTCGTTGGGATCACAAGTTGGCCTCTAACGAATTTCGTCAACTTCGTGCATATCCCTTCCTTTCCAAAAGAAGAAAAAACTATCGTTGTCCTACGATTCAAGAAAGAAAGAGAAGCTGCTTAGCTTTTTTTGGAATCACAAGTTGGCCTCTAAAGAATTTCATGCATATCCCTTTCTTTCCAAAAAAGAAAGATCTATGGTTGTCCGACGAATCAAGAAATGTTGCCTTTGAAAATTAATCGGTACTATCTAAGAAACACAAGCCCCGTATTTTAAAATGATATCTGCTTTGAGTCTCAGACAGTTAGTTAAAACAATGGAAACTCAGTATTTATCGAACTCTCGAACGATTTTAATAAACCATACGGCAAACTCCTAGAATCAATTATAAACACATACAGAATGTGTTTAAGAACAATAATTTAGACCTTTTGTGTAAATTTTTATTTTTGTACAATATATAGACACAGTTATACTAATTTAACTATAAGCCAATGAATATTTATGATAACAAATACAAATGTTGCGTATGCTTGTATTGAGTCGTCAAAAATGGAATTTTTAGATAGTGGATTAAATGACTATTATATAATGTATAAATACACAAAATAATTAGCGTAGTACGGGGGCACGTTGTTTAATCCAAAAGGTTTAAGAAACCTTATACTATGTTACGTACAATAGCATATGATGCACGTGTACATATATATATGTATAGTTATATATGCAATGGATTATGCCTAAATTACATAATAATCACTATAGCGATACTAATAATAACAATAGTTGCAATTGTATGTGTTGACGAGAATGGTTATGATATGATAAATAGTTTTTGCTGAAAGGTACATACGAGATCTGTATAAGTGGTATTAATTTAAAAAAAAATTATTATTATTATTTTTCTACATCGAGGCACACTTCTTTCGTGTTAGTTTATGCAGCCGACAAAAATTTCATAAATTTTATCTATTTTCCAATAAGAAAGAATTTATTGCGACATGGAGAATCTAAAATACCGTTATTTACTTTACGCGCACATAAGAAAATTTTAACTCGTACTATATCATTGAAGAAAGGCCGTTTCATATTGTGGTAGTCCCATTAGAAACCTCTGTCTACTCTCTAATGTGTTTAACCCTGCCCTGATTTCATTCGTTTTCGAAACGATATTAGGCGAAAAAGAACGGTATATTTATTATTGATGAGCATAGATTAGGTTAGAAAGTGGTTTATCCGCCTAGATTAATACACAGAATAAGGAAAACCTAATACTTTTTAAAGCAGATATAGATCTCCAACTTTATATTGATATATGAAAGGGCTGCCTAAACAAGGCGAGTATTGTTAAATAGATGGAATAAATTGATTTCTTAACTTGATGTGAAAGTCTGCAAAAGAATAGTTCCTGTTTTATTTATGACAAACGTATGACAAAAAATTCGATTAATTTTTTAAACAAAAAAAAATCTAATAAATTGTGATTATGTTACAATTCGTTCAAGTAGACCAATGAGTTTTTATTGTAGACAAGACGAAGTTTGTTTTTCATTATCAACGGTTGCGATTGACTAAAAAAAAGGATAAGTCAATTTATCAACCAACGTTCTTATCCTAATAACTCTGAGATTTAGGACTGCTTTTGAAAAGTAGTTTTATGAACAAATGATTAGGCCGTGGCCAACTAATGTTTTCACTTGTTTTTATTTCAATTTAAAAATTAAAGCTCTTGTTCGATTACCCTTCGTAATTTATCCGGATTCTTTTCAGAAACGTTATCCCTGAGCTTTGGTGAACGTAATATATCTGTGCCATCGTTTTTATGTTGTAGCAAAAATTTTCGTGATTGAAGAGAAGCACTTTATTCCTAACTTCTTTTATTATACCTCCACTGAAGAATGTGGGTGTACTCATTTTGTTTTTCTTTTTTCATAATGTATGTAACACCCAAAAAGAAGCTTCAGAGACCATATAAAGCATATATATTCTTGATCAGCATGAAATTTAGAATTGATTAAGCCATTTCCGTTCGTCTGTGTGGTGTTTGCTGTTCGCACTCTCCTGGTCCCAAAAATCATCGATTTAAAATTTGGTAGAAACTTTGGAAGTTTTTGCACGTAGGTTGGTATTGAAAATGGGGCATGTCGGTCAGAGTAGAAGACCGAAGTGGAGCGTAAACTGAACGAAACCATGGTTTTCTTAACAAAAATTTTTAGCTTTCAGCTTATTACTCAGAAATTACGAAAATTTTTCATATTTACTTTACGAAACACTCTACTATTTATGTACAAAAATGGAAACAATCGGCCATGCCTACACAAAGTTACAAGTAAATAAATTTAGCTTTTTCATGTTTTGACTTTTTATGCTTATTAATCATAAGGTAAACCCGACACAATGCGTACAACTATTTTTACATTCCTTAAATAAAGATATATTGTCCTTCCTGGTGGATTAACTATAAACGATATGGTGTTTAAATTTTTTCTGGAAAATACCGTCCGTACGCGTATCATATAAACTGGCTTGCAGAGTAGAATGTGAAAAGCTAAGTATGCTAATTCTAAATTAATTAGGTGAACGTCGTAATGGTGGTAGATTAATTTTTCTTAGCAATACCTTTTAGTGAAGTAAAAAGTGAAATATAAACATTTTATCTCGTTCACTTGTTTATGACAATAAGCAAGAGAATGTTGTGGGTATAAGAAATTCGGCCCTAGTCGAATGTACCTTTCTTACTTGTTTTTCTTTTCTCCATCTTCTTACGGCAGAAGCAGATGAAAAATGCTGATTAAAAGATAGCTCGGATCATTGAGTAAAATTTCTATCAGGTCCGATTACTTCTTGAAACAATTTCAATGTCCGCTAATCCGTCTGTGACCTTGTCAGATATCTGCCCGAACAATATTTTCGACTTTGCAAGGCTCTCATAATGATAATTATACAATCTTCGCATTGGTAACGTTACGTTTTTTGTCAAACAAGTAAAACAATTTTTGATATAAAGCAGCAAAGCAATACAGATGCACTTACATTCAATGCAAATATAGTTGTTAACTATTACTTGAGTAAAGGATGTATGCTTTGTTATGTGTAAGTGAAGTTTGTTTAATAAACCCCTAAACCCCCTAAACTATACATATATTATCGTTTTTTACGATGGCTTTTTTTACTTTTAGATCAATCCTAGAATAAGAATGTTTAGACCCTTAAAGAATTTTATAACATACTTACAAAGGAATGCAAGCAGTAGTTCGCTATTTGGTGGTAATACGTCATCCTTAGCTTCACAACAAACATCTAAAAGGAAAATGAATTCAATGAAAGTTTCATCATCTGCGCATATGGACGATGTAAACATTAGATCGACCGATACAGTTCCCATAAAAGCAATCTCTCCTACGTATAGTGGCAGAGAAGAAGAAGAGGAAATGGGCAATTCGAAAGTTACTGATATTACTTGTCCGGATTTGCTAACGTCAACGAATGCCAACCAAGATTTTGACGAGGACGACATAGAGACACAAATAAAAAGTAGTATTATGTTAAAGAAGCCATTAAAAGACAATGCTAGTGATAATCCCCCAAATATAACCATCAATAAGGTTGATCTTTCAAATATAACAAAATCCCCGGTTGCCCCCAGCATTGTTATTAGTCGCGAGCACAATCGCAATCATCCGTCTACGGCAATATCGCTGGACGATGAGTTGGATGATTTTCGTCATGATCCCACAGAAGATATAGGTCATCAAATGACCATGTCTGATTTCACGGATTTGGCTGAAGGCGAACATACTGATACAACTGCAAAAATAGGAAATTTAATTGATCTTACAAGTAACAGTTCAACCATGGCTTTTAGTAATTTATCCGAAGTTCCAGAGGAACCATATTTAGATATAGAGCAATTTCCAAGTAAGTTCTACGCTTGCAAAAAATTTTTACGTTTTCTATACTCAATGTTCTCTTTTTTCTAATTCTCTTGACAGATAATGAAATAATTGTGGTGGGTGAAGACGAGCTAAATTCTTCTATGATATCAGAAACATCCATCAATGATGACCCTTTGGCTATAGCCAATGATGAGGAAGGCGCATTTACCATCGATCGTTCAACTGCTCTAAAAGAGTTAAATTTGCTGAACACTAACACCGCGTCAATAGCAGATAATGATTTTAATACCGTTACTACAGAAGACGACCTCGAATGCTGGTTGGAAAACGAAGCTAAGCATCAGTATATTTCTGTCGATGCGGAAAAAGGCAAAGATGTATTGTTGTTAACGACAACAGTAACAACTACAGATAAAGTACCGCCTACCGATGAGCGAGGAGAAGGTTCAGATTCTGGCTTAGGCAGTGAAACAACTGCTTTACCAATTAATGTGAGCAATTTGAGTGATACCTGTCAACCAATCGCGCCTTCGGCGGGTTCCTCTCAGACGCCTATTGTAACAGAAAAATCGAAATCAATTACAAAAGTTGAAAATGAACCAAAAAATGTTTTGTCAAAATCTGCAGCGGCTCGCGAATCGATTAAACTGAAGCGTTCTAATTTAAAGCGTCGCCTGGAAGCAGTTGATGATGATGATGATGATGATGCCGGTCTACACGATCTGACGGGAGGCAGCAGGCGTTTAACCGACTCGCATTCGTTGGTGCAAAAGAAGCCGAAACGTTCTATCAATTTCAACACGGTGCAGGTGTTTTATTTTCCCCGCCAACAGGGTTTCAGTTGTGTTCCTTCCGCTGGCGGTTGTACATTGGGTATGGCGGCACATCATGTGGCTTTTAAAACTATGACGTTGGCGGAACATGCTGCCGAACTAAGAAGGGCGCATCGAATGCAACTGCAAGAAATCAATCCACGGGGGTCATCCAGTGACGATAGTGAAGAGTCCGAGGAAGATTATTTGAGTGAGGGGAGCGGCTCAGATTTGGATGCCGAATCTAGTGGCTTCCTGCAACCGGTATCACCTAAGCAAAGGCGCGCTTTGTTAAAAGCTGCTGGTATACGCAAAATTGATGCAAGTGAAAAGGTTGATTGTCGTGATATACGGAATTCACGTGAAGTGTGCGGTTGTACATGTCGTGATTTTTGCGATCCGGAAACTTGTGCGTGTTCACAATCGGGTATAAAATGTCAGGTAAAAGTAGTAATTTACAAAAAATATAATTTTAATAAAATATATAAATAAAAAATGTTCTTAATATCTTAGGTGGATCGTGACATGTTCCCCTGTGGATGTTCCCGCGATGCCTGCGGTAATACTGTCGGCCGTGTAGAATTTAATCCGGCTCGAGTGCGCACGCATTTCATACATACGTTAATGCGACTTGAGATGGAAAATCGTCAACAACAGAACCCTTACCATGTAAATTTATCAACAACTACCACCGTTTCCTCCACTGCAAACGCTTCTCCCGTTCATTTTTATCAATCTCATATGCAATCACAATCGAATTATAGTTCCGGGTACGCCTCCCCTGCCTATAATGCAATGGACCAAAATCAACAGACAGTTCCAGCAAACGATTATTACCAACAGCAACAACAGCGAAACAATACTGCTCATCTTTACGGCCCCCACACCGCCGCAATAGATGTAATTACGCATAGTGTGGGTAATGCTTTACCAACTTCTACAGCACCATTAAGTCAATATGCTGTAGATAGTTTGATCGATAGTAATTTATTTGCAGGCGCAACATCCGTCACAACGGGGTATGGTGACTTGATACCGGTATCGACGTATCATAATACGAATTATGGAAACGTTGCAACACAGGTAGGTTTTAATTTATAATGCAAACTCGTTCTTTTTTACTGCTTACGCACCACTTATTGCAAGAAAATCTTTTCTTATCGGTTTTCTTAAATTTTTTACAGGTTTCCACATATAATTCCTACCCCAATGCTGCTCCATATATAAGTGTGAATGGTACAAATTTGTTACATACGCAACCGACGACTTTTAATTCTTGTTCTATGCCTTCTGATCGGCCTTACGGTACAGCAACTACTACAGAATCGATAGAATCGTCAGTAGTTGAGTTTACCAACACCAGTCAAATGACAACACTCGAAACAACCACCGCACCATCTTATCCACCCTTGTCCAACGAGTCCTTTGTATGTGCAATGGAAACGGAAGCAACAACTAATTTTATCAGTTTACGTACACCCTTGGCGAGTTCCACGCATCTAACAGAAATCAACGATTTATTGCAATGTAATCGTAACACAAGCTCAGCGTTGGTTGCTGTAACCCAAAAACAGACAATGCAAGGAGTTGTAATTCGCCAAAAGGAACAATTAGACAATGAAATAAATGCTAACGGACATGAATGCGAGACTTATAGTAAAGATGTTTTTGATGATAATAATTCATTACAGTCAAAAGGCATATATGAAGAGCTATCAACGTTAACAACAGAAGAAAAGGCTGAAGGTATTAATGATAAGTTAAACTGTGAAGAAATGTCAAAAACGCCATCAATACCATCCACTACTTTATCCCTACCTGAAGAAAACCAAGAATATTTGGATGAAAATCACGCATTATGCGGGGATTTGTCCGCACAATCTTGTAATTATGTTGATCACAATAAGAGCTTGCCGGAACAATTTGTAAAGTGCGAAACGGAAATCGCTGACGCTATTATAAACGTGGTTAGCAATTAAATGCTATAGTAAGTATTGATGTATTTACTACAGATCTGTTTACATCTAGTTGCTGGTATAGCAAAGTGTTTTTGCAAATAAGTTCTACATAATTTGTAGGCTAAAGATTTTAATTAAGTAGCCTCATAACAAAAGGAATCAATTGATTAATAAAAAACAGCGGAAAAGCAAGAAAAACAAATTAATCAAACTATAAAATTAATTTACAAAAAAAGATGATGCAGTAAAAAAAAAAATATTTAAAAAAAGAGAAGAACCGTTCTTGACCTCTTATATGAAGAAGGAAAAAATTTAAATGCGTAGAATCTTCTCTAAACGTTGTTCATAAACTCTTTTAAACTTTCCCAAACTACACTTTAAAAAGAAAACACTTATTATTATTAGTATTAAGTTATTTTTAAGTTCGACTTTTTAATTTTCTTGTTACAAAAAAAAAAAAACCCGAAGAACCTATAAACTGTATTTAAAAACTTACACTCATCTCTAAAAATATTTGTAGTTCAACAAACAATTATAAAAAATAATGAAAAAATTTATAATTTATTCAATTTTTAAATAAAAAAATATGAGAATAAGCCAGTCACTGTTAATGACACGAATGTGCAGTGATATATTAAACAATGTGTGTATGTTCTTAAATTATTTTAACTCTCGATGGTGGAAAGCAAATAATTAAAATTCTAGCAAAGCCTTAATAATTATAGGTTATACAATTACCTGAAGATAAGAAAAAAGCATTACTTAGGGAAAAGAGAGATGTGAAAAAAACCCTGTGTCTTCATAAACTTTCTTGGCTACTTTGGATGCGTGAATACGTCAAAAACTTTCTTGGATACTTACGAACAAATGTAAGGAAAGAGGAATATACCTTAAATTACGCGTAGAGCTTTAATAACGTATAAAGAGCGATTGAGCTACGTATAGATAAGCATGGCCATAGGGTGGCAAGACTTCACAAAGAGCTTTTTGTAGTACATTGGTATTCGAAATGAAAAAGCGGTCTGGTAGCTGTGGTTCCTCTACATCATCTACATCGAGGAAGTCATGGCCATTGTCAGCATATCGTCATACTCATTGTCTCCACCCAAACATGTAGCCAAGTTGCGAGCTATGCGGCGGCTTTCCATTACGCTTTCGGGTTCGTTTTCGGTTTAAGAATAGGTGTAGAACAAAGGATAAAGATGCTATGAAAAAATTGTATTTAGCTTAAAAATAGCCCCATAGTGTCTCTCTATCGCTTTAAACCTTTTACGCTTTTTTAGACCATATTACATTAAGTTTACGCAGATGTATCCAATATCAAGCCGAACTCGAGCAAGGGACATCTTTTATTATAACAATCAAAATCGATTATTAAAACAGTTTAAGGATCCCTGTCTGTCTGTCTGTTTGTCTGCCTTATGACAGGGCGCAGTTTACCAGAAATGTTTACAGTTTATTAAATTGAAAAGATGTTTCAATTGATAGTCGAATGCTAATTAAAAAGCTGTGGACCCGACTGGATATTTATTACCGCTTGTAAGAATTTTTAAAAAGTGCGCGCAAAAATATTTTCCATTTGTGATGCTAGTCGATATAAATTAGCAAAAATTAGTATTTTGCACACAAGTGTATTTAAAAAATTTGAATAGAACGGATTATTATTTTAAAACTTTTTCGTATAAGGACAAAATGGATCTATTTTTTGAACACCTGCATGTATAAAAATTCTCTGGAAAGTTAAATTTTGTGTGTTGACAAGGTATGCGTTGTATATTTTATGACGAAGATAAGTGAAGAACTGCATTAGGCGAAGTCGTTTAGAGTTGTTATTAGTTAGCCCTGCTCGACTAAAGCACTTTATTTTGTTAAATTAATTCGCTTTGATATTAAAGAAGTTATGCTTCATTAAAAAAAAAAAATCAAAAAGCATGTAACGAGCAATTTAAACAAAATAGAAACAAAATAGTAGCTGAAATGTGGGCAATGCTTGGGCATCACCCCCACATTCTCCAATATTCTCCCATAAAAAGCCTACCGCCAGAAGAATTCATAAATACAAGCACTTAGCACTTCAGGAGCGTTTTATATTCATCATTAAAATGAACCTATTAAATTTACTCCATGATTGTAATCAACAAAAATACTATTTAGAAACCCGACAAAGTATACATCGACAAAGATGGATATCAAAATTATGTGTGTACAACCAACGTCGTTGTTCTTTCATCGCAAACATAACTTATAAACCAAACGAATATGGCTACATACACATTCCGCGTTTACTTTAGTAAATCCAAGACCACATCTTTTTCTAACCTGCTCTGTGTTTATTATGCCTTGGACTATTAATTCATCGTTTGCTGATTCCAACACATGTTCCAAAGTTTGTGTAGGTTTGTATAATATGTATTCGTAACGATAAACTTCACAATTTTCTATAGCGGCTTCTATAAGTTTTTTACAACATACACCCGGTTCCGTAAACGTGAGATTTTCTTCAACCATGTTAATGTGCTTCAGTAATAAATTATGAAATGTGGTCAATACAATCGATTGCAACGCGAAATGAGTGCCAATGTGTTCGAGTAATAAGCCAAAAATCGGAAAAAAGTAACGAGCAATCTAAACTAAGATAATAACATATGCACAAGAGCCAAAATTTACATATAGATGAAAATATTACTATATTATTATTACTGTATTACCTGGCACGGTTTCCCACACGACCCTTGAGGGACCGTGATAGGCGCGTTGCCAATTGTTTTGAATGGCTGGCTCCCGCTTAGGTCTACACCATTATAAATTTAACTTAAAACTATAATAATATAACAATGATAATAATAACTAAAAATAAACCACGTTTATACATAATACACACACAATACATAAATACATAAAAGGTACATATAAATATATCAGGATCGCTGTGCCGGTGTGTTGAGATCTGGAAAAGAAAAATATCGTGGTAACTGCATTTTATCACGTCACGAAGTCTGTGAAATGAGAAATTTCCTCCCGGAGTCTATTAAATGAGAAATTTCTCAAGGAGTCTGTTAAAGTAGTAGAAATTTCCGCTTAGATGAATTAGAAATTTCCTCGTAAAATCACTCAGTTTCTAAGATCAGATTTGATTTTACTCTTATAAGAAAAAACACAATATTCATTATTTTTTGATTAAAATAATATTTTTGTATATATTTCTTGCAAATAATTACTTCATTACCATCTCTAACCGTTTGATCGTTATCAGGTACAAATAATAAATTTAAAAGAAAATGTAAATGCCTTCCTTTGAATTTGTCGACATTATCGACGCGGCCAAACAAAGAAGAGGCAGATTGATTATGTTGCAAAGTTCTTGGCAATGGTTTGTAAATCTTCACAGAATCATCCTCTTTAGCAATTTTATTGTAAGATTGTACTAATTCTTCAATGGAATATGGTTCATTAAATTCTATGCGCATCAGACCGTATTTTGAATTCAAAGTCTGAAAAGATGTGCATCAGTAAAACTATTTCAAGCAATCAATTAAGGGGACATTACTTTCCATATACTTGACATAGCTTTGACAAATGAATCTGGTATTTGCTTTTCACGCACAAAATTTCCATCCACTAGACGCTCGTAATTAACTGAAACCGGCACCAACAACGAATCCGCTATACTGAGATCCATAAAAGCATCGGCAATCACCGACAAAATGCCACCTTTAGGCGTGCAAGGTTTACCGATCCGCGCGCGA
The DNA here is from genome assembly GCA_000688715.1 of Glossina pallidipes. Lineage (NCBI taxonomy): Eukaryota > Metazoa > Arthropoda > Insecta > Diptera > Glossinidae > Glossina > Glossina pallidipes. The sequence goes on from KK499765.1 coordinate 5,553,718, forward strand.
CCGACTTCTGTGGATAATTCGACGTTGTGCCCCATCTCCAGAGCGTGTTGCAAATATAAATGCTAGCTAGCTAGCACTTTAACGTTTCGCGATCATTACGAAAACGTGTTAAAAAATTGTCAATCTGTATAAGTCTTTGATCCGATTAAAAATTGAATTTGGACATTCAGCGACCTGCAACTTCCCTCAGATATTATCAAAAAAATCCAAACCTTTGAAAACAAGCATTTGAGGCGATTTAGTGGCCTTGTGCCCTCGATGCCGTTGCACATACTTAGAATTATCTTCGGCGAACTTCCATTGACTGAAGGAGCCCTCTTATTTAGTGTTATGGGGCTAATCAAAATTAAGGCTGGCCTCTCTTTTCAATACGGTCGCCGTACTGAGTGAGAACTTCGCATAGAGCTATACTTTCTGTAAGCGCAGATTTTGTCACTAAAAAAAACGGCACTCCTTTCCCGATTACATCATTGAAAATAACAACTTTTTGTAGCTCTAAACATCCTAGCGCCACATGCATCGGCCGAAGGGATCATTCCTGCATCCCCTCTACGCCGCGAGAAACTCGAGGGCTATCACAACAATTCCTTCGAAAGTTATGCCACTGATGGCTCTGTAAGTAATGAAGTAACCAGTTTCTCAGTGGTGAAATATGGTCGGGCTGTCATCTGTTCAATTGAAATTTTTCAAAATTAATCTACCTTCACTGAATAGCCTGTCATTTAACGCGCGGCAGCTCCATTGACAGCGAATCGGTATACAAAATTCGTCATTTTCTCAGACAATAAATCAGCGCTTACAAATAAGAAAGACACAACAAACCAACACGTCTTTGAAATCCCAGACGTGCTTGATAACCCTTTTATAGATGAGTGCCATTTTTTCTGCCGTACTGCTATGGCTTCCACCTCAATAAAGATGCTGATTTCGATGCTCGTGAAGCGCAACTCGATGGGGAAATAACATCTGTGCTATATCCACCAAGTGAAGATCTGCGCAAAATTAAAAACGTAGATCTAGATGCTGAATACAATACACTGGCAAGAGAAGAAGCAGACTGTTTTTTTTACAAAATATATCACTTCATGTCTTTCTAACCCCTACCTAACTCTTTCTTTTCGTCCTGACAGATCAAAATTTCTCTGCCGTCTAATGACTGATCATTCCTACGATAAACCTTATCTTAAAATGATGTAAGCGATCGACAACGACAGGTACGACATATGATGAACAACTGAGTCGGTTGAGCATTTCATCCTCAGCCGCAAAAATTTTGATATCATCTTCACCTTCGGTTTTCGGTAGGTACGATAATCTACATGATAACTTTTGTGCTCACGATCATGCTCATTTTACAGAACTAACAACCTTCATCAAAACTACCCATCTTTTGTTCTAATTTATGTTTCATCTATCTTCAATGCGATTCTACGGTTTAATGTTCCTAATCGTCCTTCTAGGCACTTCATACTTATTAAGCTTAATCACTGTAAATGCAATCACGTGCTGTTTAACCCGCTCAGAGTTGATTGTAGTAATCTAAACGAAATCTATCACATGATCACAATATCTGATTCATTAAAGGCTTTCAAAACAGTGTTACTTAATACAAGGGACTTCCCCATGTCCCATTTAAATTAACTTCGAATCCAAATAAATTATGAATTGGACAGTAAATTTGGCTCTGCCGTTGTCGGTTGCCATGATTAACAAATTTGGGTTTACTCGCATCTAGGTTATGGATTCGTCCTTTGGAAGGGGGGTGCACCGTAGCAAGCGGCTTGCATGCTTTTCTTTGTACATATGAATCTTAACTTATATTTTAATTTTATTTATAATTTGTAGTAATAACGTCTGCTATCCCAGTACTCTACTTATTATTCTCTCCCGGTTAATTGCATTGAATCGTTAACGCGTAAAATTTCACTGTTGAAAAAGTAAAATATATAAGATACACGCACATGATCGCCCCTAAGGCAACTCATCTACACGGCAATCTAAATTTTTAAATTTAAACAATTCTTCTTCCAAGTAAATTCTAATAGATTGGCGAAGAAACTCTCTCGCACTTTACTATCTGTAGATAGTTTTATTTGTCACGTCATGGCGAGCAGGCGCAAAGCGTCATGTGGAGGGTCTTATTATTTTGCATACTTCTTGTGGGTTATAATGCTGTTTTGTATTTTAATGTGTAATATTTTATGTGAAAGTAAATTTATAAATTAAAGTTTTCCGAATATAAAAGCGACGTATATAAGCGATTAATCAAATGAGGCAACGCACTCCTTTTTGTAAACGATTATGCATGTATTTATGTGTTCTAAAAAAAAAATAGTCGTCTTTCTTTAAAATAGTTGCTACTTTGTATACGAGCTTTTTTTCTATTAAACAATAAAATGATAAGGAAACCAGTAAAGTCGTCGAAGATTATTTGTGTTAATATCCAATAAATGTTATCATTAACAGTACAAGAGCGATCTCCAAGGATATCTGACCAGAACCATAAATGTAAATGTGTCACATAATAACGATTATAATGGACGAATGGAGCAAGGTAGAACAAAATATATCGAAAAGAATTAATTTATGGTGATCTTGCTGAGAGATAGTTGGAGGCCCAATTTCAAACTTATCAAAAATTATATATTCTATTCCTATTTGTTTGGCTTTGTCCGGAAATGGGGCTGAATAAATTCTGCTTAAACTGTTTTATAAAAATACTTTATTTTTTTGCTAAAATGTAAAGTTATAGTTAGCTATTTAAAAGTTTTGAATTTATAGGCACTATATGGCATATATAAACCATTAAAGGACGGCTTCATATATTGAGAATCTGCCGAAGCTGATCGTAAGGAGCTCGATAAATTTGATTGGCTTAAAGATGATATTGAAATGTTGACAATATCAAACCTGAGGACGGTTACAACGCTGGCCAAACAACGACAATAACATCTGCTGTATAGGTAGCATTGCCGGCATCGGACGAGGCAATTTGGTTGTATCCTCTCTAGGCATGCATTTCAAACATGATGAAATTGTTGCCGATGTTACCGAAATTGTGGAACCCTCTGGTGTGGTTACGTCAAAAAATAAAATTAAATTTGACTAAGATTTTCTCTAAATTAATACTCTACGCCCTCTACGCTATATCTTGAATATATTCAGACATTCTTTATAAACTAAACAATTGATATTGGTGTTTTATTATCAATTGATATTAGTGCTGATAGAATTTTTTTCACAACATAGCCCTGATGCAACAAGAAATTCAGTATTTCTAAATTTATTTTGCACAAATTTAACGCCACAACGTTTTAAGACATTAAGCAAACTTGTTGGTACGGCTGTATCAGGATCAGTGGCGCCGTTGTTATTGACATTTACATATTCTAGTATAGCCCGTAATGTTTATTACGATTTGTAACATAGACATTTATAGTTTTACTTAATTCCCTTGATTGAGGGCTACATTATGTTAATAAGCTAGAATTTTACATTTATGATTAAAATTAAAAAATATTCTTAATAATCTCATTTTATTTCTCCTTACATGGTAGACATGCGCGCAAAACGCATAATTTGATCCCAATTTGAAGGAGAATCGGAACTGATTTGTACTCTCTGCCAAAACTTCGTCACACTCGACTTTCGTATTGCTTCTAGCACAGCTTGCACATAAAGACCATCTTCAAAATTAACGGCCGCTTGCACTGGTTCTTTAAGCCAATTGGCTTGCTCGCTAGAATATGATTCCTTTAGAGCACCCACCATCGGGTTCTCATGAATCGCGAGTTTGTGAATTTGTTATAGTTTATAATGGAAATTGATCCATAATAGCATTTTGACATAAAAATAAACTGCATTATTAAATTTGGATCATATGAATTAATTTGTTGGAATTCATTCCAACATAAAGGTCCTCACGAAAAGCTAACAAAAAAGACCCAGCAAAGTGAAATTTGTTGTAATTTTGACGAAAACAATGTGAAGAATAATAAAATTTTTGACGAGAAAATTAAATTTACTAAATTTAGACCAAGTTAGGTCAACTTTTCTATTTTACTAGTTACTTGGGAAAATTGTTCTTTCAAATTTCACTGTTTATCTCCGATAACAGAGAATAACTTTTATACTGCAAGAAATATGACTCTTTCGCTCTAATGAAACCACAAATTCCATTATTAGCCATACGAATCTATTATTACGTACATAAGCGTATTCGTTTCGAATTATAGCTTTGAAAATAAGCTTGTTATTGCTGATTCTACTTCGCATTATCAAACCATTAAAATTTTAATCTTCGCATGTCCGATTAAATTAAATATACCCTTTTGTCAGTTCATAGTAATTTTTTTGTTTCTTTCATTTTCTTGAACACCATGATCTTTCTATACGTCGGCAGTAACCTTCATTTAAGAATTCTATAAATCTTTAAATAAAATGGAAATAGAGGGATAGAAATCCTTTATATTATTGTTATTATTATTTTTATTATCATAATTAATTTAGTCAAAAAAATAAATTTTAAGACTAAAGTCTTAAAGCATTAACATCTAAGGTTTCTTTCGTTAGCTCAGCTCGAGTTTTAACAATGTTGTCAGTACCGCGGCCAGCTGTGTTGCTGCCGCAGCTACTCATATGCGTTTAGCTACCGAACTTTGCGCCCGCCTCGAGCAATTGTCGACCTCAGCGAGTTCAGCTTCAACTCAGCTTTAACCGTATAGTGATAGTTGTGCAGAGTCCTTAGCCGCCGCTGCCGCCGCCACCACCACCACCGCCTCCCAAACAATCGCTAACTGACAGACTGACTGAATAAGTTGAATGTTTGCTTTTATCAATGCCCTGTCATATTTCTAGCCATTCATGTGTTCCCTACTCGTTCTATAAGAAAATGGGGGGCAGGTGTTCTTTAATACAGTTCTCTGTGTGATCTGCAACTCAATTTAATTCATGATGGTTAATTTATACATTTAAGAATATAATTTAAGAGAATCATTTTTTTATTTTTTATTTTAAAAACAGCTACAGAATGTTTACAAATCAATGGGTGCTATATAGAAATTTGGGAGAAAAACAGCTGCAGAATGTTTATAAATCATTGGGTGCTATGGAGGAATTTGAGAATGAATCAATGGGTGGTATGCAGGAATTTCAGAGAAAAACAGCTACAGAATGTTATTTACCATAGGAGACTCAAGCTTCTCATTATACGAAGTAATCTTAATTCCAAGGTTCTTAGTATAATTGGAAAACCTGTTCTCTTTTGCATCTAGAATTTATTAAGCTGTCTTTCCAATGCAGCCTACAAAAAATTGAATATATCCAGACATGGAACATAAACTTTTATTGGATAAGCAACATCTAAAGTTGTTAGTCGAGTTCCTTTGCCTAATCGGCCACTTTTATTAGTTGAAGTATAAAAATAAATGTTATTTGTAGTATAATGTTCTTCTTCATCCACTAAAACTACTTCGCTATGAAAATTCTTGGCCTAGGTGTCATTATTTCATTTCATTTAATTAACCAACAAATTCAAGCATCCTCTTAACTTATAAGCATATAGCAAAGAAATTTTATTCACGGCGTGTGGTTCTTCTTAACCCATTGCAATATTTTTTCGATAATAAGCTCAGTACTCGACAATGCCAATGTGAAGCGAATATTTATTTATTTATCTGCCCCCGAGATGAGCAACCGACTCGAGAAATTTTGAACTGCAATGTGCAACTGATGGCGAAGAAAGAAAGCAAGAAAGATGTGTACACGTGCACTTCCCGTGTTATCGAACACAGAGAAGGCAGTAGGCACTTTCAATAAAGTCATTGTTGAGCAAGCCCTCTTGTGAAGTAATACCTGGGAGAGAGTGTCTACATGTGCTGTGAAATTCATCCTGCAAACGGCTATTATGCCCATAATCCCAGCTTCAACCACCGTACACAAACCAGATATTCTTAATTTCGAAGCAAGCAAATTCCTGATTCATTTAACATATTCCATGTCCATAGATATAGGATTAATAAATTTCAATGCTATAAACAACAGGTAGAAAATTGTCCCTACAAATGCAGTCGTTTTACAGATTTGTAGGCTCTTTGTAAATGGTATTTATTTTTCAGAATGATTGTTAATTATTGAACTTTTTTACAATTTTTAGAGGTCATATTTTCGCTCTGAAGATATTCAGTCGGCAGATATTTAAAAATATGCTCAAAGAACATACTGGAGTTCTAAAATTGCAAGATATCGACCAACTATTAGACGGCGCCTATGTATATCTATAGAATTCTAACTCTATATTCACAAAAATGGAAAAGAGAGTGGAATTTGGGAAATGGAAGAGAGTGTAACATCAAGTTTAGATATGGGCGATATTTTAAATGGTTTGTCTGCCCATCAGCAAGCTTATCAAAGCTATAAAAACTGGTACAGAAAACGTTAATTTTGCCCATATGCTCATAAGACGCGATGCCACGAATTATCTTCGAAAATAATTGTGGAAACGTTTCATATAAAAACAAATTCGCTTGTTCTTTTGTCTGTTGAAAACACAAAAACGACCAATAATAATTGAATATGACTTTGAAAATCATAAATTTTTTATTAGTTATAAAAGAGTAACGTTTCGATTTTGCTGCAGATGCGCACTGTCACAATACTGTTATTCTTCTTAAACTACAATTATCTTGCAATTATTGCTCCTTATCCTCTTTATAAATCACACCAAGTTGAGCTCTAATTTCGTCTTCGATTTGAGCGAACAGTAAACTGTCGTTATGACTGACATGTTCGCTTTGCAATTTGCCCTCCAATATGCATTGACGAGCCTCTGCGGCTTCATAACGCATTCCCTCGGAATTTGGGAAATTTGTAGGGTACTTTCCTTTAGGCAAGACCCATTCTTTCTCTTTACCATCGATGTCAATGATCTTAGTAGGGCTCCAAAATTGCAAAAACTGCAGTTTTGAGAAAAGCGACAATTTTTAACAAGCATATATATTTTCGTTAACTTTCATTTAAATTACAGTTATTTCCCCCTTTGTTCCTTTGATAACAGCTTTATTGTCTAAAAGTCTTTCACCACTGAAATGACATGTAGCCTTGCGATTGCCCGAATAGCGTAACTCTGCTATCGCTTCCACATCCACACCATCAGCATTTAAAGTACCTTTGGCAACGATTTGTTGCGGCGGTTCCTGAAATGCCCATTGCGCGCATTGGATAGTATAGATGCCTAAATCCAAACAAGTTCCACCACCCAAACTTTTCTTCCTAATTAACAAAAAAATGCCCGACGCAAATTTATGAAATCCGATTAGAAAAGTTTTCAAGCTTACTGTAAACGTTCCACGTGCCTCAGATCGACACAGAAAGAAGCGCTCACTTCTTTGATTTCCCCTAAAACTCCAGTGTCTATTTGCTTTCGCAAATATTGATATGCCGGGAAAAACCTCGACCATACAGCTTCCATAAGGAAAAGTTTCTTCATTTCGGCATATTGTATTAATTTCTTAGCTTGCTTGTGATTCATACACAATGGTTTCTCGCATAAAACATGTTTTCCGTTTTTCAACATCAACATGCATATCTCAAAATGTTGCGGATTTAATGCGGCCACGTACGCTATATCTGAAAATAAATTACAAGTGTAATTTTTTAAAATCATTCGAATTTGCATAGAAATACACACAAGTTTTAGTTTTAGTTTTGTCAAACTTACGTTAATTCTTCTTCTACTTAGCAAATCAGAACCGAAAATTCATGAGCACAATTTTGTTATTAAATAACACAAAATTGATTTAAAATCGGAAATTTGATCAAAACTTTTATTTCACAGAAAGATTAAAGCTATTAACATTACCCTTTGGATAACTATGCTTCAATTATCAAAGACCTCTTTCTGTCACAATTTTTCAAATTGCTTTCGACGAATTAAAAACGATTAAACATTAGATTCGAAAAAATGATTCATGTGTTCTTTATATTCTGGCAACGTAGTTGACACTTCTAAACAGTTAATATACTGGAAAATATCGTAGATATTGCATAAAGGAACATGAAAATCATAAAAGATCTATACTCGTAGAATCCGTTTACAAGTAATTCCCAATCACAAAAGGCACATGCAATTAATATCTCAGCTGATGGAGAAATCGTCGCTTTGGCATAAATTCCAACTAGTATAAAAAATAGGAAAACCTTCCTCAAAACAATCACAAAGGGCACATGCAATCAATATCTTAGCTGATGGAGAAACCGTCGCTTTGGCATAAATTCGAACTAGTATAAAACAAAGAAGAACCTTCCCCAAACCAATTCCATTGAACAACTTAGGAAAATGCTTATAATCTGCTTTTGCGTGGCGGTAAGTAAGCAACTATCTTAACAACGTTATTGCTGATACTGATCTCTAGGCCCTACAAAACTTAGACTATGAATCAAAACACTAACTCATTTCACCTCTTAAAAGTTTAATTTCGGCGAAGGCGTTCCCTTACTAAAATTAATTTATTTTGGACGTTATAGGCGTGTCCTTCGAAAATGTTTTAGGCTACTTCCAAACTTGAAACACTATCCACTTTATAGATTCTTTGGAGCCTGCTTTTACTCGTTGCAATCGTTTTGACAAAATGACCCCCATCCTTCGATGATCCAAGAGAATCCGTTTAAGAGCGTTATGAGAATGTTCAGTATATCAATAACTATTTATTTGCAGGTATCAGTGATATTATCCAATTGTTTGAATTAAACTTAGAAAAAATTGTTCCACATTAATCATTTGAAAATTACTTCCTCCTTTTTCTCTCATTCCTTGTTTTTTTTTTTCGTTTATACTCACCGATATCCCATTCAGCCAGCTCGCAATAGCTGCCAAAAGCATTTGGTATTTCATGCTTCTTGGCAAATTCTTCAGCTTTTTGTTTATCACGAGCTGCTACAGCTACGATCTGGTGCTCATCAAATGGTAAAGTGCTTAAAGCAACGCAAAAATCGTGACTTATTTTACCAGCTGTTACGATTCCCCAACGTAAAGCAATCGTCATATTATCTTAATTTAGTTATCTAAAAAGTCTTTTAAATAAAATATATTTCCTGCTCGGTTAATATAATTTCGTTTGCCGGCTATTATTATTGCAATAATGGGAGTGCGGAAGCAGCAAGATTTTTTACTCACAAATAGGGGTTGCGACATTTTGCAACTCTTCATAATTAATTTCTAAAACATTCAGAGAATATTTTTTGCAACCCTGGATTTTAAAGTAAAATCTACTATGCGTACGTAAGCGCATACGGCGACAGCTGCTTTTTGTTTACGTGCAATTTATTCAAGTTAAGCTTGGGATTATTACTATTTTGCTGAGATTTTGCGATATATATTAATAAAATTGTTAAAAACTAGTATAAAGCTAAAAATGGTTCGAATTAATAGTGAAAATAGATTGTAGAATTTGTTCTCTGTAAAAAAATAAATAAAAAATCACATTTTAAGAAGAATCAATTTCTTTTTCTCGGATCAAGAAGAACAATCCTTCTTTTCAATTCAACAATTTGATTTTTCTACAATTTATTTTCAAATCTTAGCAATTGATTAATAACGCACTATAGATTAGTTGTAATATACATTACGCAACTGGCACACTATATTTTTATACGTTCAAAACTGGTACACTTTATTTATGTACATTCAAAATTGCTGATTGATGATTATTTTCAATATCAAGCTGAACTGTTATAAAAAACCCTGTAAAAGTGTGCAAAAATAACACCTTAATAACACATCAATAATCGAACTGAAATTTAAAACTCAATACGAAATCATTTCAGAAAGGCAACCAAAAACAGGACACATGACTGTTTGTACAACGCACTTGACACAAAAAGTGCATTATATCAAAATAAAAAAGATAACGACTGAAACATCAGGAAAAGCGAAGCATCGCATTTTGGGAATAGAAACAAGGTTACATCCAACTGCGGACCTCGCCTCACTCAAAAAGATCACTCGATTCCATTGGCTGGTTGTCATCCCTAAATCTTCAAAACTCAGTCTGCGATATGTGGTTTGGCCACAAAGCCGCACTATCTCCCTCGAAAGTGGTGGCATCAAAATCCCCAGGGTCAGAGCTTATCTCTACACCAGGACTCTGTATGTGTATTTATCCAGTCCAGAAAAAATGCTTTCCCAATAATCGAACTTGGCAGAAATTTATACCATGATTTTTGTAACTTCGATTGTTTTCGCTTCTGTGAAAACTGTTTTTTCGCTCTGATTTCATCCACTCAAACGCATGTCCCAAGAATCTGCGCAAATTCGGTCTCCTACCTAAGTTCTGCAAAGTTGCAGAAGTCTTCTATTAATTCGACAATTTTTCTAACTGTCCTATGCCGTTGAACACAGACTATTTGAGTTTTCCCGGGAATGTTTTGCCTTCCCGCCTGAAGGCGTTAACTTCCCGGTTAAGCCATATATCGAGCTGACATTACAATGCCGCCAATGTTGGTATTTCGGGCACACTGATAGGGTGTGTTCACGCCAAAAGCCGCTCCGCCTCTGCTGTGGCGGAAGCCACGAATATATGTCAAATTATTCTTAAACTAAAAAATGTATCAATTGTAAGGGTGATCGTTCATCTAATTCGAAAACTTGTCCTTCCTGTAAAAAGTTTATTAAATCCAAAAAAGATGCAGTAGATCGTTTGAAGCCGCAAATACATACCTTCTCTGGAAATGCTAACGCTCACGCAAATAATAACTTTTTATTATCTCTAGAAAGTTTCCATAAATTGCCTTCTCCGACTTTTCAACCAACCATGAAACAACCAAACAATGAGTGCATTATCTCAATTCCAATCAAAAAGATGGTAACTCCTGAAATCACCATCTCCACTTCCAATATAAAATCTTCAAATCCCGAGACTGGGACACCCATCACAGACAATATTCCTTCCGATCACGAAATGATCATTGATTCTAACACTCCCTCTAACTTATCTCAAATCTCCGATCGTATTCAAAAATAACGTAATATCAAGTCGTGCTCTGAACCAAATTCTACTATTAACTCCGCCACACGCTTATCTCGCGACCATCATATGGGAATTTTAAGTCAAAGACCCACTTCGGATTCGCACCTAAACTACCGCCAAACTGTGGCTCGCTGTAAATAAATGCAAAAGATCTCCTTCTAGAATAAATTTCAAATATTTGGCCGATATTAGAGTAGAATATACTTACACTCTCAGGCTGGAAAGACGTAAAGATTGGAAACAATTTTGCGAAAATGTCAATAGTGACATGTTTAATCACAGATCTTTGGCGCACTGTCAAAATTTTCAGAGGTATCACCGCCCCCCCTTTGTTCCATTCCTTCGCAAAAGTCTGATTTCTTTGACAAACTAGACCTTCTGTAATCCCCTCTGTTTTACTCGATGAGGAAGGTGATAATTTTTCTCTTCTCATTTTCTCTGTTCTCTTTGCTTTAATTTATATATTAATAAAATTTTGAGCTCTATTTCCGAAAACATTTGAATCCTGGGCTCTTGCCATTTTTAGTTCCAACTCTGATCCAGATTTATGTAGGCGCATTTTGCAATCAGTCCCCGACATTATTTTCTCTCGTTTTGAATCAGTTCAACTCTTTCGGTCAATAAAACCAATTGCTTAAACTTTTCAAAAAAAGGAAGGGGCCCCATTATTACTCCACTACTTATCTATGGTTCTTCCATGCCGTTTGTTAAAATTTTCAACTTTGTAGGCTTTTTCCTGCACTCGAAACTTTTGCCAGGAACTTACTTTGTCAGAATTGCCAAACAATGTTTTCAGCTCTTTAATATATTCGAACCCATTTGTACTATTTCTTGTGACTCTGACCCCTCTTGCATGATGAAACTGTACCTTGGCTTAATCAGATCAAAATTAAAATACGCCTGTTCACTCTTATTGGACATCCCAAGAAAGGACCTTGTGAAATTATGCAGGATCCAATGGAAATGCCTCCGTCTGGCTCTTGGTGGCATGAATTCTAAACACACAATAAGTTTGGAACAAATGGTGAAGGTTATGACTCTACAAGAAAGATTTCATTTCCTCGCCAATTTCTTATCTAATAAAATTCTATCTTTTGAGGTACTTTAAGTACAACTTTATATCACTCAATTCCTCTCCCTCCCTCTTTAAAATTTTTGCTGACAAAACTAAAGCTTCAACATTCTAGAAACTGATGTACATGGCGCATCCAAAATTCCTTAAGTAATTATGTTCTTGCCAGTGAGAAAATCAACAGATATTCCGCTAGAGGTACACCACCGAACATTCGAACTTGGTCAATACCAAATGGAAACATTTTTCACTCATTTTTACTGATGGATCTAAGATCGATGTTGTAGGCAGCGGCGTTTCCTTTCCAGATATTAACATAGAAGCCTGCTTCTCAAATTATCCATGTAGCGTTACATTTTCGGCTGAATGTCTTGCGATCCTACAAGCCGTCCGCTTAGCGAGTACGCAACGTTAAGGGACATTCCTTATAGTGTCGGACACTAAAACTGTCTTATCCGCTTTACAATCAGTTCCCTCGGGTAAAACTCATCCCTACATATTAGAAATCAGAATCTTACTTTATAGCCTCAAGTCTGATACATTTTGTTTTCACTTTCTCTAGGTGCCCAGTCACATGGGCATTTTTGACAATAACATTGCATATAAAATTGCATCTTCCAGATCATCTCATTTTAATGATCGAGCCGTGATTCATGCAAATCTGAGGACAATTGACAAAAAGTATTCAATTCTTCCTTGGTAATAGCGATGGAATAATTCACCTTAGCGTCGTCATTTATACCCTTTATTTCCAGAAATAAATAAAGGCCCTTGGTTTAGCATTTTTTATCATTTGCGGTCCCAGACGTGAGCTGACCCCATCAATTCCTTGGTATAACTTTTTATACTCAGACACCACATCGCATCTTACACATAGGAATTTACTTCTCGCTCTTCTGTTCTGTCATACATGGCGAACGAGTAACATGCATATTTTATTAAAAACTATAAAAAAGTAATGTGGCGAACGTATAACACGCAAAATTAAAAAAAAAAGAAAATCTTCAATCAACTAATCACGAAAATAAATAAATAAAAACATCATATACCAAATCCAACCCAGCTTTATTAAGGCCCAAACGAATATTTCGCTATACCTCTTTTTAATTTGTAAACAATTCCATGTTTTCTTTTGAACTCGCTCTCTTTGATTTCGTTAAACCTACTTTTGAATTCGCTATAACTCTCTTTGATTTCGCTATACCTCCTTTTCAAGAACTCTGCGTTCACATTTGGCCTTTTCTAAATATCTCAAGGGGTTGGCAATTCGCTGAGTAACAGAAGAAGAAGACGACAGCTGCTTTGTGTTTACGTGCAAGTTATTAAAGTTAATCTTTGAATTATTACAATTTTGTGAGATGTTGCGAAATATATTATTAAAGTTGCCGAAAACTAGTGTAGATCTAAAAGTGCGTACATTGCATAACGTAATTTTTATCAATTGAAATATTTTCTATATAAAAATATAGGTTTTTTCCGCGAATCTTACTCAGAGTTCGGCTGAGTACATAAGTGAAGATAAGTATAAATTACTGTCAGAAGAACATATAACAGAAGCTGTAAAATTATCTCCAGCACTTTCTATGGTCTCGTCGGAAATGTGGCGTACAGCTCATGAGACTTTCCTTAATCACGGTTTGTCAACTCAAAATTTTCTACAAATTGCCACTGGCAATCCCAAAGTGTTAATGCGTTCGCCAATGAAAGTTATTGAAGCATTAGAATTTTGGCGTACTTGTCAATTCGGTGAATATGGTTTATTCCTTTTAATTACTAAGTACCCTGAATTGTTGGATGTAAATGATCAGCAGAAACTACTGAAGCATATTTCTTTTTTAAAAAGTTACGTCAATACCGATAAAAATGTATGGAAGCTTTTAATGACTTGTCCATCCTTAATGCAAGATTCTGTAAAAAATATTGAAGCCAGAATGTCGTATTTCAAAAATGTGATGTGTTTGGAAATACCGGAAATTATTAAATCCAAGGCTTTAACAAAACCTTTAGAAGAAATTAAATGTCGTCACATATTCTTGGAGAGATTACGCTTATTCAAGCCAAGACCGAAGAAAGTAGATCCCGATCAACTCACCGACAACCCCCGTTTATATAAAATTACCGATACTTCAGACAAAACATTTGCTACGAAAATATGTCATGTAACTGTAGAAGAATACGAAAGTTTCAAAACATTGTTTCGTAGAGAAATAGAGCGTAAGGAGGAAGAAACTGAAGACTTAAGTGATGATGATGACAGTTAATTCCAAAGTGATAGGAAAAATATATTTAATTAGTATTTTAAAATCTGTGTTAAATAATTATTGAAAATTGCAATACAAGTATACGAGTATATCTCCAAAGAGATCGGCATCATTAGCTGGTTCAAGAACCATTCAGGAGAAAGATATCAAATTGAATAAATATGTTTTTGTGTTTCTATTATATTATAATTTCGTTAACTCAAGCTTAAGACAAGCATGAAGCACTTTTCTCCTTGCAGGTTTGCTCTATGAAAAATAAATTGAATTCGAGTCCTTAATTTTTATTATGTCCAGCACTAGATTTGCTCTCACAGCCAAAACACGCGGCTTTGATATATATAGGATGTCAGCTAAGTCTTGCAACCTCATCCTTTGATTATCGAGAATTATTCCCAGAATGTTTCGATTTTTTTTTAGTTTGCATAAGAGAAATGGATAAAGCCTGCAAATTTTGGCGCGTATACATCACCAACATGAGATAAAGCAATTTCCATGATGAATTGTTCGATTGATTATGAGATTGAGAATAACAGTTAGATGAATTTCCGCAAGAAGCCGGAGGATCAGATGTCTGGTAGATGAGATTTCCTTTGTTCAGTGGCCAGTCAATACGGTACAGTAGAATTTTGTAGAAGTTTCCCAGAAAAAAGAATTAGAAGCTTTTGGCTGTATAATGTTGCAATGTCTACTTGTTGCGAAAATTTCTTCGCTTTGGTCCGAAAAATATTGCATAGAAAATATAGCAAGCGGTCAAAATCATGTACCCGATTGAAGATAATCACGCTGAGGAAAAAAAAATACAGCCTCCAAGCGAGTAGAAGTATTCGGCGATAATAAATATTTGTTATATATTTATGGTTCGTTGTTAGCGAATTTTTATTCCATCGATTTGCACCAAATATTCACTGATTATTATTGGTAATATATTTATCTTTGTCTAATTTAGTTATTTATATGTTTATTAATACAAATAATGTTATTAATGTAAATATGTTGTTAATTAAGATAGTAGGAGAAAAAAATACTAAAAGGAAAAATCAGCATCTTTGATAGAAGTAGTCAGTTGTTTGACATGTGTATAATTGCTAGCAATAATAATTTCGTAAAAGTTATTTTATAATTCAAAGAAAGCGAAAGATCGTCTATTTTATATTGTTTTTTTTTTTTTTTTTTTTTTGGGATATTGAGTTAAGATGGACTAAGCCAATAAATTTATGACTTATTTGTCCAGATAATAAACCGTGGTAATTGTTAGCAAGCCGTGATAGCTAAAGCCGATATATTAAGTGTAATTGTAGATTTTTAAGTTATTGAAAGTGATGTAAAAAAAAGTGTTGCAAGATTTAGCTGAAAACAAAAAAGGAATCTTATAGAGATAAAATATGATTGCACGTAAAAAACAAAAAGAAACAATAATTTATGATGCATTAAAAAGATAAATTCGGTTTTCTAATAAAACAATCTAGTACCCCGAGATGACGTCCATTTTTTGCTACAAAGAGATCGAGGAGACCACCATATAACTTGTAAAGCCAAAACAACTCCTAATACCATCAAGCTTGTGACATCTAAAAATTAGATGCTCAGCAGACTAGCGAATATTACAAACATCACAAATATCACACGGTATAGCGCGAATCATTTTTAAATATACTTTATCATAAGTGTGACCACTCATGAGTCTATAAAGAATTTTGATTCCCCGAAATTAAAGGAAGAATTTGATAAGGGTTTAGATTGAAATGTAGGATTTATTTTATAGAAAAGGCGATTGGATTGAACAGGCGCAATCTCTTTAAATTCATCATTTAGTTGTTGAAAGATGTGGCTACGAACTGCCCGCATTGCTTCATTGGACTATATTTGATGGACGAAATTGTCCCATCAACTTGAGCTTTTGTTGCATGAATGTCCGCTTTTCATTTAAAAAAAAACGCTGTGACCGAGTATCCAGACAAGGTGATTGTCATCCACTTGGGATTCATGGAACATTCTGTGTATATCAAACACATACTGATGATCTGCATCTTGTTTATTTATTAGAAATAGAGCTGACTTGCCATCTGAAAAAATTAAAAAACCATTTGATACCATCAATAATAGCCGCATTAATGATGGCGAGCAATTCAATAAAAGTCGACGAAAGCTCCTCCGCCACTACGTATCTATGTGCTATGTTAGATAGGTGCTTCACTACCGAGAAGCTAGATACATAATGTCCGATGGAACCGTCAAAGGCATATATATCATGAAGAAGGCATATACATCATAGATGTAATAAAGAGGCAGCCTTTTTTGACATAAGATCCTCATACATAACAATTTGACATTTTGCATTGAGGTAGAGATCGATTCAAGAATATTCGTGAAGAATCGGCACTTGTCGGTAACAAAATTCCAGAGAGGAATTGAATTTATCATGTCAAAAATATGACACAGTATAACACATGTATAACTGCAAGAGACAGTATCACTGAGAGATATAACTGGTGAACTGAGCTGAAAAGAGAAAGGACTCATTGTCTTAACATTAATTAACTCCTTGGTAGTACAAAGAGAAAGTTTGTTCACATTCAAAATTAAATGCTCAGCTGGCTCTGCGGTGTTGCATTCCTCACAGGTATCACAGAGCAGCCTTGAATAGACGTTGCCACATATATGTTTGCTAATCAGTCTGTGAAGTATTTTACGTTGCCAGGTTGTGAAATTGGCATCCGGCATGTGCTCAAAATTCAGGAAAAGATTTTATAAAAAAGGTGATAATTTTTTTCTCGAGCAATTCCATAATATTCATCTTTCCATTCTTGTGTGATGTTTTTCCGAATTAGATGAGGAGTATCATTGGGGGATAATTGATGGAAAGGAGTGTGCCATCAAATTGATGCTCACGCGCATCAACCATTTCATTCAAACTGGAACCACAGTGGCCTAGAACTCAAATCAAGAGGCATTTTTTAAGGAGAGGATCATTTAAAACATCATAGATACATACATGTTGTACGGATCTTTGTTTTTGATTAACATCAACGCCGATTTGCCATCAAAGAAGCGAAAAAATATCTTTGTCGTTGGAGTTAGCGAAAACAATGGCTTGTCCGATAACAAGGACCTCAATAAAGGTGGAAGGTTGTGTGTTTTCCAAGACATTGAATTTGCCTAGTAGTAATTCAGGGTATCTGACAGAATTTATCGAACCGTCTGTGGCATATGTTATGAAGTGATTTTCTAGGTAGATATTTAATTTTTGCAGACATGCAGATCCAAATCTTGAGTGAAGTAAATTCCTTTTGGAATTGGCTAAAGATTTAACGATATTCAGATCAGTTTTGCATTTGAAATTGGTCGAATTCCAGCTAGAGATGGTGGTGATTTTTTTGCAAATGTGAACAAATTTCTGGTAGCGTCGAAGGGCCTGTATTTTTTTGATTATGTATTCCGGAAAATTGCATGAAGTGGACTAGGCATATTCTATTTTTGATCGTACTAAGCATTTGTACACATTTAAAGCTTTCTTTGGGGAAGTCCGTGCTGCAAATTGATGATGAGTTTGATGACATTTGTTCCAAACTGACAGTTCTTAAAAGTTTCCTGTAAGGGTTGGACTTGCATTAATAATGCTGCCAAGAAATTTGAGAGATGTTGTTTGATTAATCCTTGTTCCATTTATCGAGATATTGATAACTTTATTAGACCCTCTTGAAAAGTGGATCACCTTAGATTCATTTGGGTTGAAAGACAGATTTAAGTCGGCACAAGCAAGTAAAACTTGTGCTGGACTTGATATCAAGGTTATGAACTGCTGCGTCAAAAAATGATCCTGCTGATACAATTAAGAAATCGTCCGCATATTGAAATATATGTTACGAGGTGAGGCAGACCTCCGCGGACTTCAACTGTATCCAGGCCCATAACTAGAATTCGAAACGAGAACAATTTTAATATCGACAGCCTGACGTATAGTGGAGTTTCAGAATCTCTTAGATTCTTGTTTGCTGTTCCAAATGGCATCACTGCGTAAAATCTTTGGGGTCATAAGGTAAAGGAAAAGCATCATGATTATATCACTTAAATCTTTTAATCTCATATTTTATCAATGAGAAATCGACTTCTTACTAAAAATTACAAGTCTTACTACACAAAATATCACTTTAATCGTACACTCCTTTATTATTTTACCCCACTATTCCACATTGCGACTTGTCAAGTAGAGATTGTAGCAATACCTTTTCTTTCTGTGTAAAAAATAGTATATGCAATCGACAACCTTGGCGAAAAGCTTTGACAATATACAGTAAAGATAAATAATTTTTTTCTTACGAATGATTTCCCATCGTAGAATCAATTTATGTAGACTATGCAGGGGTTTAATTTCTCTTCAATCATATAATGTTCACTCGGCATTTTCATAAAGTACTAGTTCGCAAGAAAACAAGAAAAATACTTTGGAATAGAGAATTTGTGCATTTTTTGTAAATTTACTTAGATTTCTTCTTCGCTTCGTTAATCTTAGATGTATGGCTAACCACAATGGCACATGCACTAACATTTCAGCAAATTGCCCGATATTAAATACAGAGGTTCAAATAAAAAATTTTCATTTCATAATTTAATCAAATCTAACGGGACTGTTTGCTCGCCAATAACAACAACCGACAATTGTGAACTATTGCGGACAGAAAGTGAAAATGCTGACGAATCACAATTAAGAAAAACGGCAGGTAAAATTAATGCTAAAAGTGTAAAGAGACGGAAAAAGGAGCTAGTAATAGGACCTAAATCGAAGAAACGGATTATTTTAAAAGTTCCTCTCTAATAACTTTTTAAATGTTTACAAGAATAGTAAAAAGCTATAAAATTCTTCATTTTGTTTATGTTTACAGTTACTATTGAAGAGAAAATCTTCTTCTGATCTCTATTCGCATGGTAGCATTGTAAAATTTAACAGCACTTCCACTCTGGCCTGGTGGTTCTCATGTGGTTACAGACATCTTTTATATACAAAAACGATAAAAAAAAAAATCAAGACGAATGCAAAACATTAACAATTTACCTTCAAACAAAAAACACCTGTTTTTTTTTCTTGAACGCGAGGGTCTGTATATTTGTTGTTGCCAATGTTTCTGCAAAGACGAGGGCTTATGTATTTTGTTGTTGCCAAGACCAGATATGTCAAAGTTCTGTAAAGCCAAGGATGAATTGTGCGAATACTGCGAAATGATGAGGTGTTTGGCCGGCTGTTCAAATGAGCATAACACTCTAAACAAGTCTTCCTCGAATAGAGAACGGGAATTAAATATCAACAATATTATGGCCATTAAAAACATTTCTTACAAAGAAGTGAAAGGAAAGTTTTTCGCAAACTACGTTGAATGTTGATGGTAATTCCTACGATGAGAATTTCCCTCCAGTGGGGAACTCGTTCGCCATTTTGGCCAAGATTCTAGCAAGGAAAAAATTTAACGCGGTCGTTAACAAAAATCTGTCATATCGAAAGTTTTTCCCAGTTCACCCACCAAGCCGTCTGTAACAAGATCTCAGCGGCCAGTGATTTCGAACAACAATTTGCGTTCTTCGGAACTTGATAGATCAATCTCCGCGATTGAAGAATGTATCCGGCCGATGACCCCTTAGAATCTTGTTAAGCAATTTGAAGAAAAAATGTCTTATTGCGCCAAGTCTCGCTATCGTATGTCTAATACTATAAGTAAATCCGCTGGGATTCCGTTTTTATTTAAAATATGATCTCGCTTTTACATTATAATAATCATAATGTTCGGCGCAATTTATCATTTTTGGATTTTCACTTGATCTCGAATAATATTGATTTCTGCATCTTAAGCGAAGTTTTTCTAAGAGATGACAATTGGCTAGAGATTGCTTGTATGGCGATCAGCTCTCGACCCACAAAGGGAAGATCCCAGTAAATGCCATCAATGCCAACAGTTTTAATATTTTCAATAATGGTAGTAGTACCTTTCACTGTAATCGGAGTAGTCACCCAGCGAGAAGTGTTTTGAATTGTCTTCCTAATACAACTATTTTTTCATTCAACTGGAATACGGCTAATGTCTCGATTGGCGAAAGTCAACACCCTCTCATTTTATTTTACATTTGCATTAATTCCTTTAAAAAAAATAGGAAATTTTATTTCATGTAATTTCTTTATGGACCGCCTCATCATCAATTTAAAGTACTTTTCAGTCTGAGAATAAGGTCTGCTAGAACCAACTTTCTGATATTTAGTCCTTCTCACCTAAACCTTAGTCGAAGTCTTCGCTGTCAACATACTTTCGCAAATGCAAATTGCAAGAAAAAAAATGAGTAAATATGCCAATTCAGCCAACTTCATTGAATGTATGAAAACACTGAAGGAATTGAGGTCTGCAATTAGAAATGCGAAAACGACACATAGAGCTATCATGATTGAAGAGTCGTGTGGTAATGGCAACTAGCGTTTTTTCTGCAATTACAACAATCGTTATCGAAGTGTTAGTCGAAAATTAAACGGTTGTGCTGTTTGGAATGACCATGATAATAAAAGATACTTAGATACGCTCAACAGCTATATTCTAAGTTCATCTTGTGTGCAATTAAAACTGCTTGTTAACTTTATACCCTTAGATTTGCGATGTATCAAAGTAGTTCCCATTCCTAAGGCATTTGTAGACTTAAATGATTTACGCGATTTCACTAATATCTGTGTTCATAAAGATTATCAACCTCATGGTTATGGAGAGACTAATGGATTTCGTGAAAACCGAGAACATTATTCCACCTGGTAGTTATGCCTATCAAAAACACAAATCTACGAATATGGTGGTCTTCTCGATCTCTTTGTAGCAAAAAATGGACGACATCTCGGGGAACTAGGTTGTTTTATTAGAAAAGCGAATTTATCTTTTTAACGCATTATAAATTTTTGTTTCTTTTTGGTTTTTTACCTGCAATCATATTTTATCTCTATAACATACCTTTTTTGTTTTCAGCCAAACCTTGTACCACTTTTTTTTACATAATTTTCAACAACTCAACAATCTACAATTACACTTAATATATCGGCTTTAGCTATCACGGCTTGCTAACAATTACTACGGTTTATTATCTGGACAAATAAGTCATAAATTTATTGGCTTTGTCCATCTTAATTCAACATTCAAATAAAAATAATTTTCATCGATTCTTTGTTTATTACGCGATAAACTGGCTAACAATTCGAAATATTGTCGGTATGATATAATTTTGGAAGAGTCGTGCGAATTGTCAATGCATATCGCCAAAATGTAGAAATAACTAGCGAAGTGAAAATCTTTCATAGATAAAGAGAGGGACGCCAACAAATACAATAAATAACATGGGAGTACAACAAAAGAAATGTTAGTTATTAAACTTTCAAACGGAAACTAAAACCCAATCATTGAAAGAAGAAGAAGGGCAAATAATCAGGGATTAACAGGAACTGCATTGCCTTGGAAACAGTCGTACACAAGCAAGTCGGCCCTAAAAACGCAAGCAAATGATTCGTACTAAGTCATCCGACGAATCTCGATTGGAGAGTTAAGCGAAGAAAGTCAAGAAAATTTTAAGCCTAATTAAACGTCGAGTTGCAAAAGAGCCATGGAAAATAGTAGAAACCGGAAAACAAGAACAACTTCTATGAAGACCTTATGGGAGAATCATGATATTAAACGTGCGAAGAGTCTTTGATCTATGACAATATCCGTTCAGTGATGAGGGGACAAACAAGTACTTGCCAAGATGACCAATTAGCTTTGTGTAAAGCGCAAAAAGTTAGTAACACTTTATTAGAGCACATCATTGATGTTAAAACGCGTGCTGGACGCACCGAAGAGACGATGAAAGAAATTGCAAGGGACATTAAACAATTAGACCGCCTTAAAAGAAATCTTCCCTCAGCTATAACTACTTTAAATCACTTGATTGAATGAAACTATGAAACTGGCCAAGAATCTTTACACTTTATGGGGTGTTTGAGGATTGCTATAAGCGTTATAAAGATATTCAAAAACAAATTAAATTTTGATACACTATTCCATTTTCCTTTTCGTACATAAGCTACAACGTAGCCGATAGAATATGTGGTAACATGTTTGTTTATTTATCTGGTATAGTTTATGGATAATGGTCAAAAAACCAATCTGTTATTCCTTTTGAAAAACAGAGGTGTTCTCAGTTTACGGAGTATTGTTGGCCCATTTTCAATACAAACCTGCGTACAAAAACTCCCAATGTGTCTGCCAATTTTTCAAAACAATATGAAAACATTGAGTGTTTTTTATTCGTAAATTTTGAAAGCGAAAACATACGTCTGAAAAGCTTTGCAGCAATTTTTTGACACAATAAATATCCCAGACCGTAAATATCCGTCAACATAAATATCCCAGACCATAAATATCCCCGACCATAAATATCTGCTATAGTATATGTCGACTAAATTTTATAATAACAAAAACAACTCATTAAATCTCCAAACGTCTTTTCTTAAAGACGCAGAATTTTATACAATTTGATATGTTAGTAGCAGCAATAAAGAGCTTGGAAATTTTAATTGAAAAACGTTTGTACGGTGTAATTTTAAATCCTTTGCAAGCCATTACAGAAGTATATCAGCATTTTCAACATCAAAGGGATTAAGAATTTATCTTAAAGTGTCGGCACGGCAAAATAAATTTTGGCTCAACAGATAATTGAAGATTTTGACTATTTTTTCTTGACAAATCGATTGGTTAAAAGAAGTTTTCAATGTTGCATCATTAACGGTGACTAAAGAACAGTCGTGTTTGCTTTCCTAAGCCTAGCAACTCTTCGGGTTTGTTTTAATATTACTAAACGTTTTAAATTGTTAGACGAGTTTCTCTACTAAATTGATTGTGAGAAAAGCTGGTTGACCACAATCTTGGTTGCTCGATCGACCTTCACTCAGTAATGCGACGTGAGAATTACAAACGATTAATAAACGTAAATAATAGAATCCTCTTTATCACTAATCGCGCTGTCTTCAATCTGTGTTTATTATGAAATAAACTTGGCTGAGATTTCGTTAAGTTTGAAAATAAGCTAAATCGATCTATAACCATGACTTTGTTTTTCTCCACCGTCCCTTCCATGTTTAAGTTTCCAAATTATATTAAAAAAGTAGACGTGACGTCACCCATATTTTACAAGAATTAATATCATATTGGCAAACGTTCAGATTTGCAGTAATTTATGAATTGATCCGAAGCGACCTAAACATTTCATTTCGTATTCCTTTAACCAGCTAACTGTGTATGAGGAATACATTCGCTATGAAAAAAGTTCTAAAATTTTGTGTTACAACGAGTACACACATCGCTACATTTTTGTAACAAAATTTAATTTAATATAGAGATCGACATAGTTAAATGGTTAATCATCTATTTTGAAACGCAATTATGAGGAGTACATTCGCTATGAAAAAAGTTCTAAAATTTTGTGTTACAACGAGTACATACATCGCTACATTTTTGTAACAAAATTTAATTTAATAAAGAGATCGACATAGTTAAATGGTTAATGATCTATTTTGAAACGTAATTATGAGAAAAAGTTATTCTGTATTTAAATATTTCAAAGCTGCGGTTTGCTCTAGCCGGTAGAAAAATCTCACTCAAGTTTAACTGCACATTTGGTGCTGCTGGTCACACCATAGCCGCCATGGCTTCTTTATTAATAATAAGGTCAATCTCTCTTAAAAATGGCAAAAATCGAACCTGTGTTAAAAATGATAAAAATCCAATATCCTTAAAAACATTTTCTGCATGCTTATTTCCATTAAAAAAAAAAAAAGCCGTCTATTGAGAAGACAGAGAGAAGTCGGGAGCTACCCGTCAAAATGCTACATTTCATAAACTTCATTGTTTTCCTACCGCAATAAATTTCTAACCAATTTCTTGGTAACAAAATAAAAAGTTAAAACGACCGTTATCTGCAATGCAAGTGAAAGAGGAAATTGTTATAATATGGAGCTCAAAATAAAGCAACATTTTTTATTAAACTACCGTTAATTGATGGCAAGCAAAAAATAGTACGATAGTTTTTTTAATTACGTTTAAGGGACGGCAAGCAAAACATAGTACGAATATTATTTCATAGTATATGTATATGTTCATTTTCTTGAATGTTCGGTTTCTAGTCAAACAACCGTCCTGTGAAGAAACAAACCAACCTTTCCGCATATTTCTGCCGTTTTTTTTAATATTGAGTTAAGGCAGTCAATTGACGATAGGTAATTATACGTATATACAGTGAGGTATTCTAGCGCGCGGAGGTATTGTAACGCGCGGACTCTACTCATTAAAAAGAACAGATAGGATAATCCATTGTCTCTCTTACGTTTACTCTGTTTAGGAGCAGAAATAGCACGTACCCCAACAAATTTGTACGGTGAATCGCTCCGTTATTGAAGGAGCCTGAATTCTTGAAGGGGTCAAAATGTTCCACTGCCGTAGACTGCATGTTACTGCCGATGTTCCGCTGGGTCAACTGTTGGTGCATGGTGGCGTGAAAGAGGCGTATGCGCCGTGAAACGCTTGGTGGACCTCTTCTTTTCTATTCTATACTAAATCTATACTAAATATATACTAAATTCTATACTAAATCTATTGTTAGAGATGAACAGTTAAAAATGGCTGCGACGTAACATCTGATAATGCGAAACGCAGTTTTCAATTAAGCGGTCTGTTTGCGACCGACTCCCGTTTATATTTAACGTCTAATAAGCTGATGTAGCTTTGTGCGGACAATGAACATGACACTGCTATTGAATTGTAAGTTATTTAATTAATGTCGAATCTAGTGGAGATCGAACATCCAGCTGAAAATATAGCATTGATAAATTTTCTGGATGAGACACATAACAAATGCGAACTTTAGAGATACTATTTCGAAACTAAAGACATAGCCGATAGCTTCTTAAATGCTATCGCCCAATCGTGGGAGAAATTATTCGGCGTGCCTCTGTTTAATACGTAATTAGTTTTAACAAATTCACAAGACCAAACAATAATGTATAGTGTTTAAACATTGTTTGTAAAAAATAAAACGAAATTTCGAGTTATTTTCATCAATTTTCTCACGAAAAGGATTTGGCCATTTCAAAGTACACCAAATAGCTTTGTTCTCATTTAATTAAACGGCTCGAAGCATTCATTAGCTACTTGGTGTATATTGAAACTAAACAAATATTTGTCGATAATTTCACCTCGAACAAAGGAAACGCAATTTGCAAATGCGAAATGTTTTCTAGGCGTTTTCGTGTGCCTCACAAATGGACGCTGTATATGTAGATTTTAGCATTGCATTTGATAGAATTAATCATAAGCTACCGAAGATTTTCTTTTGACCTCAGTGGTCGCGCAGGGCGGTCACTTATAAATGATCTTACATCGGTGATTAAGTCCAGTTATTGCTAATGTATGTCTTCTCTTTCACTGTGAGAACGTATTCCTGTCGTCTGCAGTCTTATTTAGACAATGTGGCTGCACGGGTCTCGGTTAACTTCACGGAGTTCAACTTAAAAAAGTCTAAGAAGCTCTCATACGCAAGGATCTCTATAGATTTCATTTTCCAAAAAGAACGAGGAGCGTATTTTATGGTTAACGAATGAACTAATACGGAAACAGGAGTTGGAGCAGCTATTGCTGCAGAAGAAAAGGGAATTTGAGTACTTTTTGTTATTGCAGCTAATATAAATTATAGAACAATCATTTTTTATTACATCTAAATAAAAAATATAATTTCAACTTCCATAGTTTATTATTCAAGCAATTCTTAATAATAAAGCAACATCACCAATTCGATTTGATAGAGCAGTCAATATTCCTGCATTAAAAGATTTTACATTTTGAAAATAAATTACTAAACAATAAGATACTAACCCTAAACCATCCCACCCTAATAAAATTCTAATTAAATTAGGACTAATAATTAATAGTATCATCGAAAAAAAAAAAATTAAAAAATAAAATCCTAATAAAATACTAATTAAATTAGGACTAATAATTAATAATATTATTGAAAAAAAATTATATATATATAAAAATTCCAATTTTTATATATTTTTATTTTCAGGTGAAAATCAGAGAGAAATCTTGCGTAGCCGGCGAGACATGCAAATCGAGAACACTCCGAGGAGAAGTAAAAAAAAAAATATATTTATATAAAAATTTTTTGGAAGTATAGAATTTTTTGGTGGCATAAAATTTTTTGGAAGTATAGAATGCAGATTAATTTTCACCACAAAAATCACAGCTAATTTATTCTTTTTTCGCAACGTTGGTTGTAACCGTTCGTATTAACGATAAAATAAAAATCAATTGAAAAAAATAGAAATTTTCGATGAGAAATTATATGGCCAGTGAAGGTAATTCTTAAAGCGAAGTTATTAAAAAGTAAAGAAATGTGGAAATAACTTAACTTTTGGATCAATTCATTTTCTGTGGCACGTTAATAAGCAGTTCACAGTTGCTTTATGAACTGATTCTAAGATCGCAATCTTAATAACCGAATGGACAGTTTTTCAACATTCCTCTATGTCGCCGGCGTATTCTACATGAAGAAGCGAAAGAGCTGATACAGCTAATAGAAGCTGGAAAGAATCGTAAACGTTTATGCGGCGCTGCATAATATTTGTGTCCACCACAAAGTGGAAGGAGATCATTTCAATACTCCAGCACAGGCGGCTTATGAAAATCATGCTGTTGACGTTTTTGTGGAGGCACCTCAACTGAGAGAGTTGGATAACCAAGTTAGAGCTTTGCTGGTACGAAATTTATAAACACAATCTTAAAAATAGAAGTCATTTTTAAAGTTCTAATTGACACACAAATTTACACAAAAATTAAATAAATACTGGGTATTATTCCTTATTTTAATTAAAAGAAAACTGCTTATTTTCTTTTTGCTTTTTCATATATGAGCCTAAAAGAATAAATTTTGGCATATAGGATTTAAGAGAACATTATACAATAATGAAAAAGACATAATTGATATGAATCGATCCCCAACAACGTATTGTACCAGAACTGTTAACATTCATTTTCGGGGAAAATCTGTAATAAAAAAATGTGCAGTAACTAACATCTTCTGCAATAAAAATTTTAAAAATTTAAACACTGCACTTAACTTGATTATTTTTTCCATTTTCCAAACTCTATTCATTTCATCTTGCATGCTTGTTATTATTTACTATATATGGTTTGTTTATATAAAATAAATAAACATCAATTCGAATTTAATTTTTTACGCGTTCCTCAGATATTAATGTATTGAAATGAAAAATTTGAGGGCAAATATCGGAAAAAGGGTCACGTTAGTACTTGATTAGCCTCTTGGCGTTAATCAAATAACTCCCAAGAAAAAGAGGACGACATGCACATAGTCGCCTGTTTACATGATTATTGCCTTCACTTAGTGTGGGTTAGAGCGGCATATACAAGAGAAAGCAACTGTAAATTGAAAATAAAATAACATGCGATCAAAATTGTTTACATTCAAACAGCTGAACTAAAACAAAAATTTTAATTTTGTGAAAGCTATATAAATTAATTCTTTTTTTCTTGTTTTTTACACCAAATGCCTAATTACTCTTCTTAATTTGCCAAAGCTTGTAATTAGTTGTGTGTTATCAATCTTTCCACACACCATCGTATACTGGCGCTATCATTGATAAAAGGCCAAGGAGCAAAAAATAATGAAAACTCGTCAGTCTGCTGAATATGTTGTCTTATCGGCAATTGGTCCAATCAATTTTGGGAAAAAAAGTTAAGTAAAATGTTGTTATTAAATGAACAAGTGAGGTTGAGAAATACATACACATCAGGCGGAGTGGTTCCTTTTCTTATATTATGTCACTTGACAGTAGAGGAACAACGAGATTGGCAGAAAAGGAGTCTTATGAAACGAAGAATGGCTCTTCGGGACATTTCAAAACCTCTTACGCACAAACGAACAACGTAAATTATAATATACGTACCAATACAGTTAGATGTAAATATCTGCCTCACGTGTCAAAAAAGTCTTTTGAATACGTCTTATGAAAAATTGTGAGGGATGGAATAAGCAAAGCCTGCGTTCCTCCACTTTTCCGTTTAGCTCTTACTTTGGACTTGGTGGGGTCTGTAGGCTATCAATGGTTGGCGGGTAGCAACTCTTACTTAAGTATTGCACAGAACATCATTTCTGCTGATCTATCAGAAATTACACAAGAAATGGGAAATGTTAATGGAATATATCACTATATTATATATAAAAGTGAAATGATACTTCTTAAAATTCGAAATACAATTTCACCATTTGTAGTTTTCACCAAAAACAAAAATATGAAATTATATGGGTTATATGAAAATATTTCACTTCATTTTATTCCGTCAAAAATTTTACCAAATTTAACGTTTGCATAATTTTGTTATTGATTGTATCACAGTAAACAAACAAAAGTAAAATTTGCCCCTTATTTTTTCGAAATTAATTTCGAACGACCAAAGCCAGACATAATTCTCGACCAAATAGTTTTCAAGATGCGCTTTTCAAATGAGAGTTAGTTAACTAAAAAATATATTATTAGTGCCTTAGTTAATTAAATTACTCGAAAATTGCAAATCAGCTTTAAGTAGAACTCAGAATAAAACAGTACCATCGGTTGTAGAGCAGTATTAGCAAAAATGTTAGAATTGGCGGATTATGGCAACCTTATTTATAACACTGCTTTAGACATTGCAAAAGGTAAATCGCCATTTTGCTCTTTTCTTACTTCAAGAAAATTTTCACACGACCAGCAAAAAGTTAGTTCCTTGAAAATTGAAGTGTAAAACTACTTTACAATATAAAGCAATAAGTATTAATGAGAATTAATACATATAACATATGTTATTATGTAAATATATAGAAAAATTGCATTAATTTTGCGAATTTTTGGTGGAAGAAAACTCAGTTTTTGATATAAAGAAGTATACCAGGTGTGTTTTTTCATTTGTGCAGAAGTGCCCAAACCATTGAGAATGGAAAACGTTATAGCCTTTAACAATGAGGTAAGAAATTCAACTGACAAGCAGCAATAAGCTTTTAAAAAGCAGTTTCTTATACCTAAAAACATCACGGAACTGTTTCTCCCAAAATCGTTCGCGCTTATGTTTGTTTAATTATGAAATTAAAATCAATGTTCGCACGCGCAACATAATCTAAATGCTGTGTAGTTCAGCTTTTATGTATGCATATATCCTTCTGCTAATACACATATCTATCTTTTTTAAATATATTTTTAGCTTTCTGGGCTTTACGATACCAAACCACCTATCTCCAAAGCTAAAATGGCAGGTATTACAAAAGCAGCCATGCGTGCCATTAAGTTTTATAAACACGTTGTGCAAAGTGTGGAGAAATTCATATTGAAATGTAAACCCGAGTACAAGGTGCCCGGATTGTATGTAATTGACTCTATTGTACGCCAATCACGTCATCAGTTTGGTGCTGAGAAAGATGTCTTTGCACCTCGATTTGCCCGTAACATTAAGGAGACTTTTGCAAATTTGTTTAGATGTGCTTCTGAGGATAAGAGTCGTATTATAAGGGTGCTAAACTTATGGCAAAAAAATAATGTGTTTGCTCCGGACGTAATTCAACCGATATTTGATTTAGCCGATCCCAACCATCCAATATATTCTATGCAATCTGGAAATGCGGTGAGCGTTAGCGGCGCCGTTAGTCTTTCTGTTACGAGTGGTAATCCAATAAATTCAGTTGGTTTGAATGATGTGCCATGTACGACCTCAAATGGTTTGAATACTTCGGGCGCCGGTGTCAGCTGTAGTGGAACTAGCATGGATATGATTACAGGCGGTTCAAGCCACACTGCTGTGCCTGTTCTGTTGGAAGACAAACTTAATAGCGGCGCCCTAACTGATTTATCGGTAAGCTAGCCTCTCATATGTCCATAATTCGCTTTTAAACATTAGTTCAAATGTTGATGAATTTAAAACATTTCCTACTTCCCTTTAATGCTGCTTGCTGCTTTCTGTTGCGTTCAAGCTAGTCAGTTAGTCATGATAGCAGTAAATCACATAATTTAAATAATTTTCGGCATGTGGATCATAGTAAGAGTAAGCGTTCAGCAAATAGCAGCGGTAGTGGCATAGCGCATCTATTAGCGTCGCAATCAACAAGTTGTGCAAAGTTAAGAGAACACACAAAGCTTGCTTTGGATCCAACAGCTGGAGGAACAACAAAAGTTCATCATACGCAAACGTACACTAAATATCACCGTAGTTTGCAAGAGGATTATGAAAACACCCAACAGATAGACGACAATATCAGCGAGGGATTGGAGTCTCCAAAAACTAGCAGTAACCTGTTAGATGTAAAGAAACTTCTTTATTGAATTATATTTCAGGCAATAAGGGAACCGTTAATTTTTCTTTTAACAATTATTGAGACTTACGCGTTTGCTTGTAAACGTGGGAATTGTCGAAGATTGATGGAAATAGTTTCCTCTATTATTAAACTTTGTGCAGAATTCATTTTATAGCATGTTGCAATTATTTGACCTGCTTTCCATTAGGTTTGAAGTTTGTTAAACTTTCATTTCGCTGCATATGCAAATTACTTTCAAATGCAAGTGCATAAAGAAGTTTCATTTGAATGAGTGATGATTTGTCCTCCACCATGGAGCAAACACTTGAAATTTTTTAATAAAATGTAGTCCAGGACTTTTCATGGTTTCTAGGTTTTTTGTTAAAGAAAAATGCGCGGAATAATTTTCTAAATCTTATTCATAAGATAAAAAACTAAAATTAAAGTAACAAGTTTGATTTTGAATTTTTAACGTAAACGCTGTCTTAGCTCCATTACAGAATTGAATAACTATTTACTCAAAGCAATTATTTTCTTGACAAATAAAATTTAAAGCAAATTTCAACTACACGCTTATGGTAGGTTTTGTAATTTGTGCGTCTGATTTAAGCTTTCAAGTCTAGACTTTTTTGCCTTTACTAATATTTTAATCGAAACATACTTACCGGTTACCTAATCTCCGGCTTTCACAACGCTAACGTTTTATTAAATCCAGCACTGCTTACCTATTAGATCAAAAACGCCTTGTGATCTCACCTGCTAATTTTCAAACCCTATCTTATAGAGATACAGCTTTAATGAAGCAAAATAAATTCTTTGCAAACAATTGATTGCAATTTTTGGTCTTGCTCGCAGACTTAGGAAGGGCCAAAGAAATCTTTGTATTACTCCCTCTATTAATAAAGACCTCATTTAAGTATTATTCCATAGCGTATTGAAGTTTTTTCGCATTTGTATGCCAATTTGCTTGAAATAAAACTTTCCAACATTTTGACCTACTGCGGCATGCTAGCAAATATATTTATAAAGATACTATTAGAAGTAGATACTAGTAGTAGTAGATTCTTTCCCCTTCCCAATGGCGTTTTTGTGCCAAAGAGGCACGTCTGCGTTGTAAAATTTGCTAATGCGTATTGATGAAATTAAAAACTAAAATTAAAATAGCAAGTTTGGTTTACAATATTTAAAGAATGTAAGCTTTAGCACAAAATTGAATAATAATTAGCTCAATATAACTCTTTTTCTGACTAACGAATATTAAGACTAATTTCAAGTACACAACTACCGTAGGTTTTGTAATTCGCATTTACGATTTAAGCGTTCCCGCTTACGATGTTGTTTTCGTTTACATGGCATGACATTCTTAAATGGCTTATGAACTTCCAAATTGCATTTAGATTTCAAATTGAAAAAGCAAATGCTTCTGCCTACCAGTGACGTATTCCCCGTTTGTACTATTTTTCCTTCTTCGCATGATTTGCAAAGTTCTGTTTTTGCATGTTTGTATATTTCGTTTTAATACTGGACGATGCTTATAAAAATAGGAATACTCAGTTCAGACCCTATGAACTTTACAAGTTATTAATTAATGATGGAAATTTAAGTAACAACCATGCGCATGCCTATAAGAATCACGATTATTCTACCTTGGACAGCGAACTTTCTTTTACTCTCGAGTTGACGCGGAAACTTAATAAATGATTTATGTTTACGTGATGAGATAAAACTTGAAAGCCATACATCTGCCACAATAATATATTAGGCATATATGATAAATTTCCTTTTATTTAAATTTTTAGTTGACAATGGACTCTGTCTGTTTGGATACTAAGTCTTACGTCATTAAGCATTTAAAGAGAAAAGCGTGGGTTTTAGGAGAACTCTCTTGCATACATTGGTAAGAGAAGAACAACATAAGGGGTGGGAAAATTTTGTATTAACAATCTTCAAATAACGTAATCAACAGCTTCAAATTTTACTTCTATTCTGTCAGTAAGAAGGTGCGCTAAATATTTTCTAGGCGTCAATTTTGAACGCAAGAAGAACTGGCGGTTTATTATCCAACAACAAAAATTCTATTGAATATTATCCGGAAAATTATTTCCGTTTAAAGGTGTTTTATTTTATTATTCAACGTTTTTATGTCGTTAGCCCATGTTGTGCTAATGCTGATCAAAGCTCAGTTGCTTGATATTATGTTAGTTTCATATACTTTAACAGATAATAAGTTATTTATTTTCCGTTTTACATACTCGAACGGATAATTTGTTATTTAGCCGCCCCCTTCAGTACGCAAGCAAACGTCAGTTTGCGAACTTAACACAATAATCAACTTTCTGCTTTGCAACAGAATAAAGCTTTACGACTGGCTTGTATGTTTTTCTGCATTTTACTTTTTGTTTAAAGGTATAGTAAAAGTATCAATTAGTTCCAAAATATTTCCTCAATCATGAAGGAGATTTGTTTCTTTCTCTACCCGGCTGCTAATAGCGGCGATAAACGTGGGAAGGATTAGGAAATTGTACTGTGGATTTATGTTAAATGTTTAGCACGAATATTTGTCAGAGCCCTAGAACGGTTGAAAAGCATTATTGCATTTCAATGGTGAAAACTGAAGCTTTCTTCAATTCATATACAATGTTTTATACGTATGTTTTTAAATATAGTTATTTTGCACATCGACAACCACTTTCCACAAATATTTTGGTAAGTGAATCTCTGTGCTACTATTTTTTTGGACGGTGGAAAAAACAGAGAAAATTGACACTCTGCTGGTAATAGTAAAATTCTCCCTAATCAGTTGAAAAGTTTTTTATAACTGGCTCCTGGTTGAATACCGAATTTGTCATTATTGGCAGCAGCATCATTTGCTGGAAAGTTGATCGACATTTGTGCCGTGTTTTCAGTTAAATTATTTTGTTGTATCCTAAGTCATTGGGAAAGGTACATTGATGTTTTTGATTTTGAATATGTTCCATTACGTACATGTAACAACGTACTTGTAAGCGAATCGTCGACTTTGATCCAATATTTGAAAAAAATTGTTGTACGACTTAGTTCCTGTTACAAATACAGTAGACATAATGATAAAAATGTACATCCATATTCTATGGGTAAACTTATAGCCCCTTTACGAAAATTGCAAAAATCGACCACGCCTATCCATCAGTATGGAGTACCAAAGTTTTACTCGCATGTTTTTTTTTTCTTAAGAACACGTTGATGAATATGAAACGTTTGACACCCTAATACAGAACTATCGAAGTGTGCGTTGATGATTTTAGATAAATTGTATACGTTATCTTGTAGTCTTGTCCTTTAGTATTCACGACTGAAATATGGAGGTGCATGCGTCCCTCGTATAACACGGTGCTTGTAGAACACGGTTTGAATATTATACGGTACAAGAACGGGGAATAATTGTAAAACGGTTTTAATATAACACGATTTCAACAAATCGAATATGCATTAGAAATTTGATTTTTTCTTTGAATTGCGTTCAATATGGGAAATCCCCAACTTTATTGCTGCTAAAAAATCTCTCATTTCATTTTAAGAAGTGACAGTTTTGTTCTTTGTAAATGAAATGAATAAAGTTTTTGCTTAGTTTGTTTTTAACATTTTGGAAAGTAAAATTTAAAAGTGCATAACAATTTCCATTTGTGGTATATAAAAAATCAAATTGTAACGTTTATAGTAAATCTAATTTTGGACCTCAAATTTATATTATGTCTGACAAGATAAAGACGCAACAATTTAAATGAAAATTATATAGTATAAATTGCGAAGAAAAGCCAACATCGATTGCAAAATCATTAAATTTAAACGAAGCTGCTATCCGAACTGCATTAAAAAATGAAAGCGAAATTAGAAAAAATGCCGCCTTTAGTTGTTCGTAAGGTGCGAAACATGTATGCCGCAAATCATTATGTTGAATTTCATTTTTTTTTTTAAACAAAATTTGAAGTCAACTCGCTTTTTTATTTATATAGTATTTGGAACAAAATTTCAGTTATCATGCAATTTTACACCTTAAGACATGGTTTCAATATAACACGGTACACATTGCTTTTATTTATACTATTTGAAGGTTTTCTATAACACGGTTTCGATATAACACAAGACAAGGCATCGATACTGCACGGTGTACCTTGTTTCGTATAACACGGGTTCGATATAGCACGGTAAGAAGAAATCGTGTTATATGACGGACGCCTGTACACCCATTTTCTCATAATGCTCGTAACACCCAAAAAGAAGCTTCTCAAACACCCTATAAAGTATGTATATTCCTCATCAGCAAGAAATTCTGAATTGATTAAACAGTGCTTGTCCGTCTGTGTGGTGTATGTTGGTGACGTTCTCATGGTCGCAAAAATTAAGGTGCCGACTTCAAATTTGGCAGAAACGTTAGAAGTCTTTACACGCAGATTGGGATTGAAAACGCGCCAACTTGGTCAGCGCACTACTCCGCAGTGAAACGTAAATTGAGCGCAACTCCGTTTTTCTGAACAAAAACGTAGTTTTTTGCTCATTACCCACATATTATAAAAGATAGAAGGTTGAAATTCTCCACATTTACTTTCCGAAACACTTTACTATTTACATGCAAAAATGGAAATATCGGCCTTTCCCACACAAAGTTACAAGTAATTAAATTTGCCTTTTTCACTTTTTTAGGGTTTTATGCTTATTAATCATAAGTTAAATCCGACGCAATGCTCAAAACTATTTTGTATTGTATCTCAAACGAAGATATATTATCTGCCGAAAAGTGCAATATATAATAAATATGGTGGTCACTACAACACTGGTAGGTTAATTTTTTCTTAATAATACCAACGATGTGGGTATCAAAAAAAAGACTTGAGGAATAGAAGGCGACATAAACGTGTTAATTGTAAATTGATTGTGGTGGACGTCACGAAGTAGTGTATTAAGTTCTTCGTTACAATGCCGTCGATATGGAGGTCACATAAAAGGGTTTAAAAAGCAGAATGTGAAAAGCAAAGTATGTTAACTCTAAATTAATTGTGGTGCTTGCCACGAGATGGAAGACTAAATTTTCTTAACAATACTTTTATTTAGCGAAATAAAAGGTAAAAGGTAATTTTTTCCCATTCACTTTTTTATGACAATATATAAAAACATGGGGCGTTAAATATTTTAATGGTGATGCGTAAAATCCGGCACCAGACGAATGTAGCTTTCTTACTTGTTTTTATATGCATTTTTCAATAAAGGTAATAAATAAATATTAGGGAAAGCCGTATTAAATAATAGCAGCATTGTCCCATAATGGGAACAGTACGACAAACAGATCTACTGTTTAAACAAATAAATAGACAGTGCACAAGCTGAAAGAATTAATTGAATAAATTTTAGGAACAAAGATAATTTAACTTCTAAATGGTAGATCGATTATATTACGTCTACGCAATCTTCTTATATTATCGCATCTTTTTAGAAGAGAAATTGCTTATCGATTTAAGTGATTGATCAGCCTGTCTAATTATTTTGAAGGTAACCGTTGAAATTGTATTTTGTCATACGAAATTTCAAGGTCCATCGTTGAATCGCTTCGTTGGAATGATTTTGTAGTTCAATTAGATGAAAAGGTGATTTCTCCTCAGTGAAGGATGCATTGAAAATGTTGTCAGTGATCGGCAAATTAGCAATGGAGTATGGACTTCCCAAAAAAATCAATGTTGTTCTCTATTTGAAGGTGTACAAGTCTTAGTAAGCGTAAAGGTTTCTTTCCGATGAGGAACAAAATTTGCAGTTTTCCGTATGACATTTTTCCAAACGTATCTTATCATATAGGAGGGATTTCGCGCGTTTGGTTGCATTGATTTTTATCTACTTGTTCCTTATTGCACTTACATATAAATGTAGGTTTGTCGCAATTCTATAAAAATTTCCTTTATGCAATCTCTAAAGGCCTCTATGTTAGTTTTATAGCTAAGAACCCTTTTGAAGTTGATAATTAACAGAGAGTGATCAGAAATGTAATCATCGCTTTCATAAACATGAAGAAAATCTGGCATTTTCCTGGTTTTATAGCTAAGAACCCTTTTGAAGTTGATAATTAACGGAGAGTGATCAGAAATGGAATCATTACCTTCATAAACATGAAGAAAATCTGGAATTTTTCTCTCTCCAATTGATCAGTGTGTAGGCTTTCCAGGATGTAATACGGGATAGATACTATTGTGGATGGATTTGTAGAGCCTCATTTCTTTAGGATTCAATTATCTCGAATACCATCGTTGATGT
Source organism: Glossina pallidipes (assembly GCA_000688715.1). Lineage (NCBI taxonomy): Eukaryota > Metazoa > Arthropoda > Insecta > Diptera > Glossinidae > Glossina > Glossina pallidipes. Next base: position 5,590,734 of record KK499765.1, read on the forward strand.
TTGACGCCAAATTCACCTCCATCGATAAATTTTACAGACAAATGCCGGAAGAGTTCGCACTTTACTTCAAATCGGTTTAGAAAGCATACTGCGCAATTTGAAATATCAGAACGGTCGTAACTCGTTACTATGCACTGTTTTTAAATGTTGCACTATTTCCTTTGATTTTAAAATGTGAACGACTTGTAAAATGAGGCTCAGATAGAGGAAGAATGTTTGTAACATTTTGCTAAAGGAAAATTTCTAACTCTGCTTATTGGTTATTTATATAGTGGTTCGACGATTTATTCGCGTAATTTTATTTTGTGTTTTAGTGACTAATTAGTCATCAAAATACTGTTGAAACTCAACAAAAATTTACTTACTATTTCTGTGATGAAGAGCAGCTTTGTAATCGTCGGTTTTGTTTAAAAAATAAAATTTTATTGAAATTGAATTTTTTTGAGTAATGGGTCTAATGATCTCTTGGGAAATGAACAAGCTGATTTGGCAAGCCAAGTCTCGGCTTCGACATCATTGACTACATATGGCACAATGGAAAAAATTGGGTCTTCAAAAATATTTATATAAGAAAAAAAATTAAAGAAAAAACGACAAAAATCAGCTGTGTAACCATCCAAACTCCTTCCATGTTACTCTTAATCTCGTTTATACTACAATATCCAAACAACGTCGGGAGAACAAAGATCAAAACATTCGCAAGGACTGTTGCAATTGTTCTGTATCTTTTAGAAATTTATTCAATAAATTTTAGTGTAACCACACGCTTTGGGAATGCCAAAACCTCTCCAAAATTTGAAAATCGGAGCGTTTATCCCTATGGACATCTTGAAAGTAGCTGGAGAATATAATATCCATAAAATATGTAATTTTGACCATTAACTAACTGACCATAGAGTCCATCTTTTTAAAAAAGTGAAGCAGATAGTGCCCGTTGCCCGTACTCACCCTAATGTAGTCGTAAATTTTTCTTCTTCGGTTTAAGTAAATTGTAATAGTAATAATAATAATTTTCACCATGCTAAAGAAGAGTAAAGCATATTCAGAAAAAGTATATTCCCAAGTTGAAAAGCTTACATTTATGCTAAATAATTTTTAGATTTCTTTGTAAAAGTAGTTATTGCTGAATTAATGTTGAATTTTGATAAAGTTAGTAATGTATTTCTAGGGATAAGAGGCAGCTGTTGCGTTTATGTCACAATATGTGCATTCGAAAAAATACATTTTAACTGGAAATTCTAATTTTTTTTTTCTAGTAAGATTTTTGTCAAATTGTTACTTTAGCCAATATTACGTCCGCTAATTTTCATTGCCCATTTTGCTTCATTAATAATTTAAATTTTAGCAGGGGGGTAAATTTAAATTAGTTAAGAATTTGTTAGTGACCAAGAATTCTGTATATGCTTGGGGAATTTAAAAGAAAAGTGCAATAGTTGGCACAGAAATTTTAGACGATTTTTCATTAAGCATTATTTATTATCTCTGATTTTATATAAACTATCCATTCAGTCCTTCGGTAGAAAATTTGCTGCAACCTAGTTGACAAAGTAAGCCAAATAATGTGCTTTTTGTTTTTAATTTCCGTCTAATTTAAATTATATGTTTTCAACATACTGTTTTCATAATTTTACAGAATAACAATTTGAAACAATTGCTAAATGATCCGAACGTGTTGCGTCAATTGCAGACCTTACAAAATTTTCAAAAGTTTAAACAAGAAGATAAACAACATAACTTACGATTACACGAAGAGGCTTTCGAAAAACATTTGCATAGTGTCTTAAAGGTATTTAATTTTTTTTTACGTAAATCTATTTCTTTATATTTATATACAATATGTATTATTGTTCTTATGTAATTTTTAGAATTCAGGCCCTGGTCCGTCCAGCCAAGACGTAAATGATTTTAATAAGGAAGTCGAATTTGTTTCAGAGGAACAAAAAATCGAGGTATATCTTTTCATTATAATATTTTGAAGGGTTGATTTTAATTATTTGGTCCAGTCTTATATTCGGCTTTGGCTGAATGCATTAATATCCACCACTTTTATACCATATTTTAACCAACCTAATGCTTGCACTTTGCAAAATCCGACAATAAAAGAACAAAGGGACGGACGTGGCTTTAAATTTCATTCCATTCAACAAACGTGCATCAAACGTGCCTCTAGTGTGCACATCTCGACGCCATAGAAATCAAGTTATGCAGTTAACGTATACCTTTGGACACATTTCTAACCGATTGAGTATGTTTGTCCGTTCTTTCAAAATCCTAATCTTTTCGGTAGACTGTTAATGTTCAATGTTCTTCCTAAAAAACTAATACAGTACATTATAATGTGCGTATGAAGTGGTGGTGGTGGGTATCTAAGTAGTCTAAATTTCTTAGCTGTTTTGTTTTATAATTTTTGCTGACGTGCCATTTTTTATATTGAAAGAATATAAGAAGAAATCAGCACCAATACCTTATGTTGTTATACTTAAATAAACTAGTTTGTTAAAAGTTAGAACCCAGAATATGAAATGAGATAATAATTAACGAAGTCGATCTAAGAACAATAACTGCCACAGATTTTTTGACATTTTGAGTTTATTTTATATAACTGATGAGATTCATACCATATAATTTAATTAACTGCGAGTAAAGCAAAATTCTAATCAAAAGAAAAATAAAATATCTTTTGTACCTGAAATACTTTCACTTATGTGATTTTCTTCCATATACTACATTATTTATACTTTTATTATCTGAAGACGTTTGTGTACATGATTGCGGTTTCGTTTACAACTGATGAAAACGTATAAAGTCAACTGCAATCAAGAATAAAGGTGATTTATTTAATTTTTAATAATTTTATAAAAGTATTTTTGTTTGTCTAAAGAGAAATCAAAAAAATATATTTAAAAATCGTGATTATGTGGTTAAAAAACATGCCCTATTTGAACTGTCTCCTTCTCGAAGTGTTACAATATATTTACATTTTAAATATATTGTGACACAAGATTCTTTGATTTAAAAACAAACGTGTTATGATAACATAAATATTATGAGAGCTTAAGTGAAAAAGCCTAGCCAATACTGTGGGCAGTTCCCCTTTTACTGAATCAATATCAGGCTCTATCATTCAAAGTTTATTAGCGACAATATTGTGGGGATAATCCATTATAAGCTGTAAAATAAGACAACAAATATGTTATTGTTTTTAGACGAATGTCTTCCTTAAAAGCAGGCGTATCCTGACGTTTTTAATGTACCTAAAAATTAATTAAAATATGTTATTGTTTTTAGACGAATGTCTTCCTTAAAAGCAGGCGTATCCTGACGTTTTTAATGTACCTAAAAATTAATTAAAATATGTTATTGTTTTTAGACGAATGTCTTCCTTAAAAGCAGGCGTATCCTGACGTTTTTAATGTACCTAAAAATTAATTTTATATGTTTAATATCAAGTAATGTTCAAGCGAAACAATAAGCTCATTTTATTCACTTATTTCCGTAAGCTTATGACTTATGTGCCTTTATATGACTACAGCTTTGTGTGGGCTTTTCCTTTACTTGTTTTCTTATAACATCATAAGTTTTTCATTTACTTCTTTAGTAAGCGAACTTTATTACCAAAAGTGAGTAGACGGTAATCAAATGCTCATTTGAACATTTGAAAACTTTCTTTGCAAGTTTATCTAAGGGTTTTGTAGCCCTCATTCCATTTAGTTCATATAGCAGCAGGAAAGTAGGATCATTCTTAGAAACATTTGCTAACGCCGCTTCAAGAAGTTCCCAATTGTGTTTGGGATAATATTAATTCTTAGAACTGCTAAAGGATGTTCTATCATTTTTCATGTGTTTTTAAAATTCACGAATTAAAGAGCTGAGCTTTATATATATGATAAGGATTGTACATTTTTTTAAATATTATTAATTATTCATTTTTTATTTATTGATTTTTTACTTCTTATATAACTTCTAAGTTTCCGACAAGTTCTTTCCATTTTAATATTTTACATATACTATCTATACGTAGCGTCCGTATCCATTGATTTAATTTGATGGGCACAGTTACAAATTTATCACATTGAATATTTACTACAGACAAAGTTATTTTTAATATGGTTATTTATGCAAATATAAAATCAAAAAAGAATTTCAAATACCAAAACGACTTTTTAACATAGATAAATTTTTGTTACCAATATAAAAGCAAAGGTAAGGCAAAAAGTTTTAAAAACCTTCGGGGAATCGTGCTTTGAAAGGTATAACAACGTTTGAGTAGACAGCTGCTGGTAAGTTCTAATACACAGTTTGTAAATTATTTCTATAAATTTGCCAAAATTTGCTCAAAGTTTGAACCTGAAAAGTGAAACAAATGCCAGTGTTCCATGAAACGAGTTTAAAAAGATTAAAGTATATGATTTAAAATTTTAAAAAACACACACGTCAACAGCAACAAATAATTTACTATGTATGCATTTTTTGCCTGTCCTAAGTTTCCCATTTCCCTGCGCAATATTCCTTTGTTCAAAATTTACCTTCGCCGTCCCAATTAGACTCTTTCCATTTTTATTTACTGTTAAAATTTCCCTTTTGAAGTGATCTTTAATTTTTGGCGGTTTGCTTAAATTTCATTTATTGTTTAGGTTATCAATCTGGATGGTAATGATTCTCGTAGCCCCACACCGGAACGTGATCGCTATAAAAGACGCCGTAGCCGTAGTCGCTCGCGATCACATGAACGACTAAGTCGTCGTAGACGGAGCCGCACCCGTTCACGTTCACGCAGTCGTTCGCCACGTCTAAATCGACGACGTAGTTCTCGTGACCGTGATCGCAGCAATCGTGACAGGGATAGAGATCGTGAACATGAGCGCGAGCGCCGCAAAAAAGGTTTGCCTGATATCAGAAAGGAGCATTTAAGTGGTAAATTTCAAATAAAGTTTTTATAAAATGCCTTAAATAGATTTTCGTTCACTTTCAGCTAGACTTTCCATTTCAGTGTAGTGGACAAGTTGCTATATAATTAAAAAAAGGGAATTATTATTCTTTCTTTAAGCGATTAATTGTGGGCGCTAGAACTTCCGGCAAGATTTCTTCGTGGATGGTGCTTACGCTTACTAATTTCTCATCATGTTGTTGAAGTTTTTAGAAAACTTTTGAAAATGACGTGTTGTGTGTTGCGTTAACTTTTGTACACGAACATTCCCGCAAAAGATTTTAATTTTCTTAACATTGGCATTTTGTTTCAAACCAAAACATCAGGTTCTCGTGCGACAATATTTTGAGCAAATTTAAAATCATTTATATTATTTAATAACTTAGATAATTGAACTAATATCAGTAATTGTTATAAATAGCAAGGTTTTACTAAACATACAACTTAAATGTTTGTTGCATACCTCTTTAGTCGATGAATATGCATCAGAGTTATATACATAGAATATTATTTACTTTTCCCAAGCAAAATGGGGAAATGAAGTGTCGCAAAATTTACAAATGATTGACACGTTAAAGTATCGTTCAAACCATTGCTCTCATTGATTAGAATTGTCATGAGAGGCTTTGTTACCGCGTTTTACTATTCGGAATTCCATAGTTTGTAGGTAACTGGTTTAGATAATACCCTCTCTAAACTGAACCAGCTTTGTTACTTGCCTGCTTGTAAAGTTGTTGATATTGACACTATTTATTGCAACAGGTAATGCTGCATTACTTTCGTTAGTCCGATTCATGCTAATGTCTGTTTGTCTAACTACCACCAGTAAAAATATTATAATCGCAAGCAAGGACGATTATTCATTTATCCTACCCATTATTAATTTACCCTAAGGCACTTCGTCTTATAAAATTATGCATTTAATTTTGTAAAATCATTGGTAGTTGGGATTTATTTTTATGAGAAACCATATAGTGAGAGTTGTCCAAAATGTGAACTGGTCTACGTGATCTATGTATGTTTAAATTTCTGCTTAACGATTTTAAACATGTCCGGCGTATAAAAGCTTACTTTTAGCTGAAGTAATTATATATGACACGTTTCTAAAAAAGAGACCAAATTTCTTTGGGTTAATTTTAATACCTAAATGCTATTGTGGACAAATTTTCATCTTATTTTCCCGCAAACTTTATATGGAACAGATTTTAAAAAATAGGCCCTAAATTAATTTTGTGAAACCACTCTTATCATAGCATTTTTTTGCATATAAGAGTTTATTTTTCACGAGATGTATGCAGCGTTGTTCAAAATGTAGATCAACGTAGTTCAAATTCGCTAAAGTTAACTACTTTGTGAAGTTACTATTGCAGAACAACGTTTGCCATGGGATATTAATATTAGATTTTTTTCCATATGAAGGCCCAGTTTCCATAGGAACTTAAGTGGGAGAGGACTCAAAAACTCTGTCCTCCCATTCAAACTTCTCACATCAATTTAGAATGTCAGATCATCCCGGAAACTTTTGTCGAGAAATTTTGAAAACTTAAATGGCTTCGTTTTTAAGCAGGACGCTATATGGAGCGTGCTCAAAAAATTGGTCCGATCTAATCCGTTTTGGATACGATTCACCCATGGCTGAAAATACACGCCTGGGTATTAAGTTTCGTCAACATATCTTCATTGTAAGCAGATCTTTTACGAGCGAGCACTTTTTTAATTTACGAAAGCGAAGCTGGCTTTGGGGCAAGCTGAGCGAATGGAGTACCCAAGTAAGCAATTCGAAATTTAACCCTTTCATATTGGTTGTCGCAAGGCCAAGGGGCAATTTGTTTCCTGTCTAGGTGAAACAGCGCATTTTTTAATCTAAACGCGGCCATTGCACTTGATTTCATTTTTCAAGCGTCGCAATTAATTTGAGTACATTTCTGCATTGATTTATTTAACGAAAACTTTGAAAATTTTGCCATGTGCTCCCTGTAGGCCGACGGCACGAACCCGTCACGAGATAATGTCTTGGAATTTTAGAAGATCTATCTTCTTTTCTAGTCCATTGTTCTGACTGTTCTCTCCCCTAATGTATGAAGTATTTGACACATGTTACATACACTGGCCACAATTTTAACGTGACCAAGTTTTTACTTGATATTAGGCGTTTTTTCAAATGGCATCTATTTTTCGGACCCCCTTAACTAGTACTGAGGAGGTTATAACGTTTCAAGGACCATTGCGATGTTCGTCTTGGTATTTCCTACGCTTCAAATCTGACATCCAATATTCGGTAGTTATAAAAGGCGGTAGTACAATTTTCCAGAGCAGAGTCTCGCGCCACCTTGCAGTTGATGAGGCCTTCCAAATAAAATTAGCGTATCACGCAAAATTTACAGAATATGTATGGTAAACAAACACTGACTGACAGGTCGCCTTTATATTTCAAAGTAAAATTTTACAGTAGTACTACTTTTGGATTTTGGTAATTTTTTTTTAGACAGCCGCTGTCCACACGGCATGTGCTTCCGGGACTATCGTCGTACCGGGTGGTAATATGATTTAACTCGAAATATATCTCCTACACAGGTATGCGTGGCAATGTGTAGGAAGGCGGGCGATGGTGAATTTTTGTAAGGCGTTGTAACCGTGGTCTTTAAAAAGTTTAGGTCATTTTCAAGCTCTTGTGCAAATTTGAAGTCGCTAGCTTCGTTTTTGCGCCCATGGGAGTATTTATAAAAAACATTACGCAGACGGACGTGTTTAAATACATTCAGAATTTGAAGTTGGTCAAGAATACATACGCTTTGTGGCGTCTCTGAAGCTTCCTTCGGAGTGCGGCAAACGTTTTGGCAAAATAAATAAGTATTGTAATTTTCATTTTCATCTCATGTCGGGGGAAAGAACAACTTGGATGGATTAACAAAAGTATCGAAATTATAATTTTGAATGAGCATTTTTATAATTATCATGCAATAAAATGAATGCAGTAAGAATATTATACAAACTTTAATGTGGCGGGGTAAATTGGAAATGCTCAAGATTTGTTATTACATCATAATTTGGATGTGGTTCGCTACCAGCTATTCAAAGAACTGTGTCTGCATATTCATATGTTATACAAATTTTTCTTGTATGTTTGTAACAAAATACTTCAAGATCCAACTCGGCATCAATTTTCTTTCTTTTTAAATCGCCCAATTTACATCCTAATGAATAAAATAAAAAACAGTAACGCATTTTATATATGTTAGCTGCGCAGCTGAGCGGCTAGTGAAAGCAGATACTATCTATTTGCAGCAATGCTATGTGAGAGAGAATTGAATAATTTGACATATACTTAATGGGGCGCGAAATACTGTTACTCAGCGAAAGCTGAAGTTTTTGGTTCACATAATGATTTTTTAAGCATAATGTTTTATTTAGGGGGTAAGTGCAAAAATCGTCTTGTCCAATCCCTTTTTAACAAGACTCGCTCTCCGACGTCACTGTGTCTAATTTCGTCAAAGAATTGTCTTAGATTTCGCAATGCAATTTCTTGTGGATTATTACTTATGGCTTTGATTGTCTCGTCTATTACTATCAATTATGAAATTTCGTTTTTGTTTCCAAATTATTTGATGTAAATGATTGCATTCAGACTTGTTTATAAATTGGGGTGTTGGTCTTAAAACAATGGAGAATTCCTGGTTCGTTTTAGTAAGCTTACGTTTTATTAATTGTTTGTTTTCGTGATAAAATACGAAAACTTATTCCTTGTTTCTATGTGAATGCATACTTCATATGTCGCGTCCAAAAGCAGACCTATGCATCCCTATTTTTTTTTCGTTACCTTTTCTGTCAATTTCTTATTATCATACCTTCCTGCCATATAAATGCTTATTTTTTATTTTGGTTATTTTTGATTATTTTCGTTTTTTATTTTGTTGTTTGAAAAAATAGGTCCACGTAATCGAAGTTTGGTAAAGTTAACTTTTATGCCCTTTCTATTTATAGACTAATGGGTGGAATTCAAAAAATAAACTTGTTCCGTCTAAATTTGGTGAAGTTAATTTTGGTGTCAAAAAAGTATAACGGATAAATTTTCACCATAAAATAATAAAATGTAAACTTTTCTTGTATCTAAAGGCTTAGTTTTCGTAGAAGCTTCTATATGGAAATGGTTTCAAAAAATTTACCCTTTCGGTAAAAATCTTTCACAGCAATCTAAAACGGCGTAATATTATTACTTAGCGATTTAGTCGCGATGTTTTGAGAAATTCAATTGTTTTTGAAATAAGACTTTATACCGGGCAGTGGTTGCAGAGGTGAAACCATTGCACCGTGGTAATTTCTACGGACAAAACGCGTCAGTATACCAATTTTCATTAAAAATATCTCAAACGTTGCGAATTATGCGTTGATCTCCGAAATGAATGGGCAGATTTTCGACGGACAGGCCAACTTATATCGATCCAGAAAACGATTCCGAATCGATCAACATAATGAAACGTGGGTGTATTTTCAGATCCTCCGCGTGCTATATGCTAATGTGCAGCATTAAGACACTATTAATTTTCGCAAATACCATATCTTTTGCTCTGATATATTACATACTAAATACTTCTGCTTTTGATGATTGTGTGTGGCAAATTGCATATGTCGTGCTATTGCTGGAATAATATTTTTGGAGATTATTTAAACTCTGCTTACCACACTTAGGTGTAGCCGAAACGCGATACTTTCAGGTTTAAACTATCGCAAAAAATAAGTGGGTACAGGTTTCACTGTTACTATAAATTTTTATTGATTCGAGGATTCCAAGAGTAGACTTCATTCGGTTTATAGTGCGGATATCACTTAGTTTAAAAAAATATTCTTTTCACAGAAATTCAGTTGAGATGTTTTCCTTTTTAGTGTGCAGTACGACTTTGTGGGTTGGTCATCTATCAAAATTGGTCTATCAAGAGGAACTTTCTGATACATTCGGCGAATATGGCGACATTATTAGCATTGATCAAATCGTACCTCGTGGTTGTGCTTTTATAGTTATGAATCGTCGCCAAGATGCCTATAAGGCCATGCAGAGTTTGAAGAACCACAAACTGCAGGGCAGAGCTATCAGTATATCATGGGCGGCCGGTAAAGGTGTTAAAAGTAAAGAATGGAAAGATTTCTGGGATTTAGAACTTGGCGTAACATTCATACCGTGGAACAAGTTGAATGACTCTACAGACTTTGACAGCCTTGAAGAGGGCGGAATGTTTGACGAAGATTCAATGCCGTCATGGATGAAAGATAAAATAAACAAGATAAAGAATTTGAAAGAAAAAGCCATGGAAACAGCTATTATTCCCAGCAGTTTAGGGAGCTCATCTGCTGGTATTGCTCCAGGAACGGGCCAACCAATGATATTCAACATCGATACCACACAACCACCACCCCTACCACCATCAGCTCAAAGTGGAGGTACGTATTTATTTGTATATAAATGTAGAGCGGACATGGTTGGCGACATTTTAAATATTTTTTATTTTCTGCATTCTTTAAAAACCCTTTTTTTTCAAACTAACCGGAGAAATTGTCAAGACTAAGTTTTTTTCCGGAAATAAGAACAAAACAGCCAAAAGACTGTTGCTATATTGAAGTACACCTTTCAGATGCGGGACCGTAAATGAGATTGGGTTCAAAAACCATACTTGCGCGCCCAGTAGGTATCGTGAAACTGCGATCAAATTATATTATGGACCATTTTCAGAATGAGCTGTTAAAAACTTTTTGTTATGCAAAGCCATACCTGTCTTACGAACGTTTACAAGTGTAGGAATTAAAAAAATCGGGTTATACCATCCACATTTTTTACAGCAATTTAGAACGCCCACACACTTTTACTAAGGCAAATTTTGCCGGCAAACTTTGAAAATTGCTTTGTTTACTCACGCCGTAACTTTTTCAAAAGAAGGCGTCGTGTGTGGAGTGTTCGCAAGAGGTTGCTCTTTAGGCGAAAACATCTCGGTATGGCCAGCTTCGTCAAAATATGTTAAATATTACGACTTGCAGGTTATACACAAATATAGATGGACAGACATAAGATATGCGCAGGGATAGACAAGCTTAAATCCATTCAGATATCACGGATATTGTAATAGGCGTGTCTACCATGAGTCCTTCTGGATGTCATGTAGATCCGCACAATTTTAATATACCTTTTAGCAGAAGTGGTTCAAGGCATAAGTAACAGCAAAATACCATTAAAGGAGCTTACGTATTTTAATGGTTTTTGAGTCTTAATTACCTCTTTATACAATTTTTTATAATTTTATATGCGTTAATTTTCAAATAAGTACTAAAGCATTTTGATAAAAAAACTTCTATATTTTATACCAACTTTTTTAGCTTGTAATTTTGAAGAGGATAGCTGAATAAAAAAAAATTTTGTATAACTTTTCTTTTCCGACAGGAGGACCTCCACCAATGTTACCTATGGTCCCTAGCCAATTCTCAATAGCGCCGCCTATGGGCGGTCCCCCTCGTATGCTAGGTCCCCCTATAAGTATGCCTATATCGGGACTACATATGTCACCTAATATTGTGCAACCTCACGCTGCCATGATGATGATGCCCAGTTTTGGTCATATACAAAGTCAGGTTGGGCCAAACGGTCCTCCAGGCATGGGTCCCCCTCATATTTCACCTATGGGAACAACAACGTCTGCTACAGTCGCTCATGCTCAGTTCCCACTATCCCAAGGTGGGCAATCTGTTTCCGCTCTGCCTACTAATATAGCGAGTATTAGTGATGATCATATGGATATTGAGATGGAAGATGCAGATGGTGTTACTGCTGTCAGTCAAGCTAACGTTGATAATTCTTTAAATTTTAGCCAACCGCCGCCATCTTTTACCGCTCCTAGTAATGCCGTAGACGAAAGCAATGTGGCTCTTGTTGTGAGCAGTGGTAGTGAACTTTTCAATAGAGAGCGTATTCGCACGGGCAATTCTGGCAATTCCTCACGCTGGGGTGGACGTAGCGGTCCAGAGGACAACAACGAGAGCAGATGGCGGGAAAGCGAAGCAGGATCAACGACGTTTCAATCCCAGGGAGGGCGTGTCAGCAACATGAGTGGAGTTTCAATCGAAAGGGTCGACTTTATGAATGGTAAGCACGTAGACTTCATGTACTTTATTTTGTATTGACCTACATTTCGATTTCTAAACTAAAATTCATAGTTTAGGACCCGTATATAAAACAATCGTATTGCGAATTTTTGTTTCGGAATTTCAAAATTTACAACTGAATTTTATTAATGTAAATTTATAATAGAAGAACATAATAGAATGCCATACTTTGGCAAGGTGTGTTTGTGACAAACTGCTTTGACAAGTCTTTTTAAATATCTTGCACTAATGTCTGTATATTCTCCATGCAGTCCCTTTTCGCGAGCAAGAAGAAGTAAACAGGGCGGTATAGTCTATAACTACTGACCAAGAAAGAAAGGGATCAAATGCTCCTTTGGCGCAAACACCGTATATTGGAGCAAAAACTTTCCAATTAATGCATATCCTTTTCCTGCCAAAACTTTTTGGCTTCCATTTCATCCACACTGGTTTGTTTGGCAGTCCTTGTATTTTATTTTTGAAACATTCACTACCGTGGATGTATACATAAATTGAAGCACCACACCACACAAAGGTTAGAATTCCAAACTTATGGCTTACGACAGAAGTTGGGCTGAGATTCGGTAAAACCGTTTAGGTACAAGCATCATCTAAAAGTTTGATGGAAAAATGGTCGCGATTGAACAACAATTACGTAATCAGCTACGAACACGGCTTCAAAAACAAACTAATTTGAAAATCTTTTCTCAGTTTTTATTGTTTTCATTCCGTAACAAATTTGATGTAGAAATGCTTCTTGTTATCCATTCGGGAGCTGAATAGTACTAAATAAAAATTATTTGTTGGGGGAAAGATATAGTAACAGGTAAAGCGTATTTTTTCTTTTTTGGCAGAGAAAATCACTTGCATTGGTATAGCTATATGAGTGTAGCTAATGAAACTTGCCGGGGCTTTAAAAAGGTTGATTTTTCTTTTATTCTGCATGTATACGAATAAAAACATTCAGACGTTGACTAAAGAAATGCAACTGTTTGCCAATATGTAATGTTTGCCCGAACTAGTCGAAAAAGCCCGCGTGTTTCAATAGAGAATGTTATTTTATTGATAAAAATTGTTGGATTTGTGCTACTTCTTATTTTCAAAAATTGTGTTTCGGGTAAAATGCTTTTAACATTTCAAACACCTGTAGTACTACATAACCACGTTTACAAAATAAAATTTTTGGACAATCTAAATTTTCACCGCGCGTCGAATATCTAAACAATCACTTAAACTAATAAAAAAATTAAAGGTCGCATAAATTCGCATTGGTTCTCCCGTTAAGAACTCTTTCACCCTTGCGAGTTTAAAATGTGAGGCCAACAAACAATTTTTACACGACTGTTAAGTCTTTTCATATATGTTAATACACCAAATTTTTTTTTTCATTTTAAAGTATATATTGGACAAAAATTTAAAAAGGAAATTTGCAAAAAAAACCGACAGAGTTGCATTTACAGCACACTAATGTTAGTTCTAATTTTGTTCCACCATTGCATCCAAACAACGTTGAGAAGATCAAGATCAAAATATTTGTAAGAATTCGCCTTGGACAGCTAATTGCAGCACACGAATGAACCCTTAACAAATCTATTTATTCAGTCAAGCGAAATCTTATAATCAAGCATGCACACTTTGTTGTTATGAAGACCATTTTGGAATTCAAATATTCGCAATCGGCATGATCTGCAAAAGTTTTGAATTTGCCTACAAGACATAATATCAATAAAACGATCAATTTCAACAATCAACTACTGGAATAATCATCTAGTCTTTTTTGAAAATAGAACTGATATTCTTGCCTGCTAGTTTTCATCATGCCTTAATGCAAGAATTTATTTATTTGAGATAAATAAATAATACTAAAGATAAATAAGATAAAATTTCTTTTAGATTCAAAATTACCTTTTAACTCGTCAAAAACCACACTTCCTTTTCTCTCCTCTCGTCATGAAAATCTACCGGATTTTCAGAACTGACTGAACAGTCTACAAAATTCGAGTATTTTCCTTTTTTTAAAGTATATTACCGAATGACGTGCTATAAACGTCAGTACAGACGTACGACGTAATCAGAAGTTTGCAACACAAAACGAGTGGATTCTAATTTAAAACCTGTAACACCACCTAAAAAATTACCATTACTTGTTTTGGACGGATGGTAGGCATTAAAAATTCCTGTGAAAACGACATTCCTGTTTGTTAAAAAATATATTTGTAGAGGTCGTGTTTATCAAGGCCAACAAATCATTAACTAATATTTGAACACTTTATATTATAGATTTTGACAGTCGCATGGGTGGACCTAGGGGCGGAACAAGTTATAATGGTGGAGAATTCCATCCTACTATACCACATCGATTTAACCAGCCTACAAATCTTATGCAAATGCGTATACCCCCCCCAAACTCCTTTAATCCAAGAGCTCCTGGGGGGCCACCTATGTTTTTGCGCGGTCAAAGTGCCGCAGGCCGATGCGCTGGTAAGTTTTGGCAGGATTATTCTGAAATCGTTTTGCTAATTGGATGATTTCAAGGATTTTACAATCGGAACAATTCTTTCGATCGAGATAGTAATAGCTTCGGCGCTAGAAGCAGCCTCCGTGGGCGGGGCGGCGGGGCTAACCGCGCACGCCACAATTGGGACGATGAAGAAGTTGACGATGTAGGCGGTTTCAAAAGACGTGGGCCGGGAACAAACCGTTTTCGTGAACGTGAGGGTGCTGATGATCGTTTTTGCATACGTGAAAATAGGGGTGGCCGTCGAGGAAGCGTCATCTCGAGAGATCGGAAAGATAATGATCGCGAATGGGAATGCGACAATCGGGTACAAGGGCCTGTTGGCAATCGTTGTAACTCACGCGAAGATACCATTAAGCCAGCATATGACGCTCTAAACAAAACGTCTAACCCAGCCGTAAGCGATACTGAAGACGACTGGGATCGTGAATTGCAAGAATACGACTCCCATAGCGGCAAAACTGAAAAATTGCAAGAGTTCGAAGCTAAAGGTGAACAGGGGGAAATTGAAAAGGATAACAAGGAAGTTGGTGAAAACATATCCGTAGAAAAAACGGTGTTAAGCCCACAAATGGAAAATGAAAATGCGTTTAAGGCGGGAGCACAAGTAATGCCAAAAATATCTTCTATGGAAAACTTGGCCAGTAATATAGAAATGAAAACAATGCCAGTCTTCACCTCTGACATTTCAACATTAGAAGTTACCAAAAAGCCAGACATATTGAGCGCCGTTGACCAAACATCACAGAGCTTTGCTGAAACTGTGATTTTAACTCACAAAAACAATTCTTCGAATGCTATCCAACAACCCCAAGATGCCATTGATGGAAGCATAGAAGAGGCTAAAAATGCAACTGAAGCTTAAAAAAAATCCACATCTTTAAAGAATTTCGAAAGTATAACATATTCTGTTTTTTTTTCTTTTACAATAATGCATATAGAAAACTACACACATATACACCCTTATAGATATATTTTTATTCGTAATCAGCAGCATCATTCCGAATTCAATGAATCAACAAATATATAAATTAAATATGCTACTCAAAGAAAGAAAGTTTTATGAATCATTTTAATACACATGTAATATTCATTATAGTAAGAATATGCAATTATTTTAAACAAAAGTTATGGAAAGTGTAACTATTACCAAATGACTTCAATATTACACGTAACCGTTGAGAAGAAATAAATGTATTGCTTAGTTCAATTATGAGATTACATATTACATAATGTGCTAACTAGAATACTTTTAATGTGTTGTACATTAACATTTGTATATGATAAATTCTTCTTAAACTTATATTTGCTGCAATTTTCTCCTTTCATGTAACTACACTTACTCATAAAAATATATGCGGAAACTTCTCAGAAAAAAAAGTGAGAAAACTACATTACTTCAAGGCGAATCATGAACATCATCTGAATCGAAAAATGGAGAGGAAAGCGCAAGCACATACGAAAGATTGTAAAATTAATTTATGTAGGGATGACTACAAACGTCGATATGCGCTTTGTTAACTGTGTCAGATGTCATATTATTTTTCTATGGGGCTTGTATGTAGTTTAGGTAAAGAATTGTCAAATTTTACACCGAAAATTGTAGCGTGTTGGTCACATTCAAGTGAAATTTTTTTTAGGTCCTTGAAATTGCAAGACTAGGCGATCAATAGTTACCTTAAGCTAAAATGGGTTAAACATTTTATGCTAACCAAGAATATATTTCTGATAAAATCTTTTATATACACGTTATTATAACTGAAATAATAAGTGTGGTGCACTTCTATCATTCACAGGAAAATTTTAAAGTAAATGCATTTTTTTCATCTGTAAATGAACAACTCTTGTTTGTTATTAATATTGCATTGTTAGCTGCACATAATTACTTATATCCAGGGGATATTTCATACGCTTCAGGCTTCGAAAAAATAGAAACCAATTAGTCAAAAATTCTTTGAAACCAAATTACGTGTTAATCTCCAGCATACGGAATCCGGCCTTAAAATGAGCAAATGAAAGCTATACTTAATGTTCAAGTCAAGTATTTTAAAGAATCGCGTTATTATGAGAGTTGTGGGTAGTTAGTACTGATACGCAATTTATTTGGTTAGGAAGCTGATCCGCACTTTTTGGTAAAAGATCTTTTTAAAAGAATGAAGTGACAAATCAAGTGTCTGAAAAGTAAAAAGTGGTGACACATGTTTACGTAAATTAGAAAAAGTTTCTGTGCTGCGATACCGTGAAGCCGTGAATAGACCTCCCAATAACAATATTCGTTAGTCTTCAAAATACTTAGTTAAAGTCACTAAACAACGGTGTGGTAATAATATTTTTCATTTAAAATTGGCATTTTTTGAAAATAAGTTTTTCTAAATAGAACTTTTTGGTTTCCTTTGTAAACATGATCTCTTCAGCATTACTTCTGAGTAATGTGTGTTATGCTTGAGTGTAATAAGTTGTATTTAATATGGTGCTGTTATATTTAATAAGGTAACTGCAAATTGCAGTTACTTCCCTTGCATCTAGCGGTATATTTGTGATTGGTAGAAGGTGGGGTTTATTTATGCGTTACGTCACGTTACTTTTAAGATATTTTGGCGAAATTCGGTACACTGACGTGCTTCATCCCGGCTATGCCCTATTCAAAATAAGATAGATCAGGCCGTTTACGTTAGAACCGCTGATTATTAATGCTTGGTTATATTAAATGAATGTGAAAAATTAGAATCCAATAGACCAATATTTTGAATCCCCACCTACTATAAACACATTTCTGCGAAATTATTAATGCTTCGTCATATTAAATTGATGTGAAAAATTAGAATCCAATAGAACAATATTTTGATTCCCTATCTACTATAAACCCATTTCTACGAAAGGTAAGTCTTTACACGGCAATTTTGGATATTTTTTGGTGAAAATTGGTCTGCAATAGCAATTTATATAGAAATTAACTGTGTTAAGCCCGACAACGTAGCCGTATTTTTTGAATATCACCCCGTATGATGATTCTTATGTAAACATGGCAAAAAGTCTAATTTTTGATAATTTTTAAATATTGGTCCGCAGTAAATTTTAGACGGAAAATTAACCATGCTGAATTTGGGCCACCAATTTTAATTTTGTACACCCTAGCTTAAAGAATTGTTCTGATGGAAAATATGCCTTTATTTGGCAAAAAGATCGAATGTTTGTTATTTTATAGCAACAATTGATAAAGAATAGGAATATCTCTGACAAGAAAATTGAAAAAGTTGAATATGAGACACGTCAGTTCACCTTCTATAGCCGCATCCATGTAAAGGCTCCTAGAATATGAATGCGTTTACCTGCGAACGAAGTAAAGTCATTGTTATTTCATTCCAAAAATAAGAAGGAAACTTGAATGGTTGAAGTGGGTGTGTGGTATTTATATCTCATTTCAATTATTGCGATGGTTTTGCTTCTCGTCTTTTTAAAGCATGGGAAGATTATTTTATGTAATTATGAATAATATTTCACATGAATAATTCCCTGTGTGAGAATACGTTGTTCTATGAATTAGAAAGCAACCGTTTTCAGTTAATTACAAATATGCTTAAAGTTATATGACGAACGGTCTCAAACTTTGAATTGTTAAACTAATTTAGAAATAAAAAATATATACTTATATAATTTAATGAACCATCAATATTATAAATTAATTAACTATTCACACAACAATTTGGATCAATCTTAAAGCAATTTTAATATTCCGGTATTATTGAATCTACTTTCATCCGTAACAAATAAAGATGTAGACGAAAACACGAAGCCGTACTTTGGAATAGACAAAACAACGATTGTAAGTAGACAATCTCTAGATTGAACATTTTAGGCAAATATAATCTCGCAAAAGCGATCAATATGGTACGTCTAAATTGCCACTATAGGATGGAGCAATGAGTGTATTAAAACTATTAAAGCAGCTGACTTACGTTATAAGAATCATAATTTAAATGTGGATTTTAAAAACAAGATATTATATAAGGCAAATTACAATCAGATCTCTGTACTTTTTTAAACCTGAAACACTTGTTATTATTAGCAGTGAAACGTTTAATAATTAATGAAAACGTACACACTAGTGTTATAGGATTTTCTTCTAATTAAGCATGTTCACTTTAATATTAAACGTTAGTTTTGAAGATTTTTTTGAAATGTCTAACAAAATAAGAATATGCTATTAATACAATACAGGAGAAATTACAAATGCGGAAACAATACTGCACAAAGCGGGTTGGTATGATTGTCAAATTTGTTTAAGAATTGTGAATACATTGGGAATAATAAATGCTAGCCTATATGGCAAACCCAATCCAGCGTTTTTAATTTAATATCCAAAAACAGAATATAAAAAAAGAAAACGAAGATTTCACATAGTTGCTTTTTACAAGTAAAGCGTCTCTGCGTGAATTGTTGTTATCATTCTCTGTACAGTTTATCGTGAGAGTGATATCAATTTTCACAAGACGGAAATTATTTAAATGAGTTCAATCTAGAATTGGTAAACTTTCTGTAAGCCCTCATACGGTCATGAAATTGCAAAGTAATGTTAAAAAATAAGGAGTAAACCCGTTACAGCAGAGCAAGGCATTCCATACTCCACGGCAAGTCGCTCGCTATTTACTGGCCTTGGTAATAGTACATACCAAAAATTGCGCATTGTATTTGTGCAAAGGCATACTTTTTATGAAAGTCCTCATACTGAAGGACGCCACAAAACATTTTGCGGCATGATCCAAGTTTAGCAAACTTACTTTATTTTCCGAAACTTATTTTATTTTTTGCTTCCGTCATAAAAATCCTGAAATTAGGGCTCTCTCCATAAAAGAACTTTCTTTTCATGGTAACCGCTATATATGTTAGGATCAAAAAAATACACCTAAGTGGTCCAAATTCTCTACCGTTAAGTTTTTTGCTAGATGACTACCATGGACCACGTTTCGTCATATAATATTAAAAATCAGGGCTGAAAGGTTTACTATCCATAAGAAATTTTATATGGGCGCGGTTCGAGAAATAAACCCATGTTGTTCAAATTTTCTCCACTTAAATTTAACGTCAAATTACTATCATGAACAAATTTTCATCTTAAAACATTAACAGTGTGGTGTTTTGGCATATAAGAGCCTACTTTTCAGGAGAATATTTATTTACGATGGTGTTCAAAAAATTGTATTGTATGGATATTTGACAGAAATTCAACATAGTGTGCAGCGTGACTGATTATTTCCTATGAATAAAGGATTCAGTTATTAATTCTTTTTGACGCCAAGGCATGCTCGGCTTGGAAACCTTTAAATTGAATTGAATTCTTTACTGATCTTTGGTTGCTTATATACTACAAATTTTGGATAATTTTATTTATATTTTCGTTAATTTGAAATGTGAAATGCTGCTGCCGGCATTACTCTATATCGACGTTCATTCCAGAAAAGCATTAGTGTTTGTTTGCGTAAACGCTTATGAAGAAGTACAAAATTAATAAAGAAAAAAATTTCTTTGACTGATAATTTACTTCAGTCAATACACGAAAAAAAGAAAACATATATTTATTGCAAGCAGGAAGCGATTTCAATTATTGCAGTTCACTATAGTTAATAACGCTCTACAATTAGTGTGAAGACATCTAACATTTCGGGAATATCACATTTACCAGTAAATATTAGTCGCACACTTTCCAAAAACTTTTCAAACAAACAGCCCTCAGCAAAGGCACTCAGCTGAGATTCTTTAAAACAATAGAGAGCCATCTTTACGGTAAATGTTTTTAATATGTTTAAACTAACACCGTTGCCAATTTCTGGTAGTAATGAGAACAATGAAAGTAAATCATCTTCGAAGCAATTGGGCTCAAGTTCGACGAGGAAATTTTCTATTATACGGCGGGTTGTAGCCGAATGCAAAAGTTGATTTTTTGCAATTAAGATGCAACACCTGCGCGCTTCAAACGATAAGTGAAAGAAACTGTGCAGAAAACACCAGTCTAAGGGCGGTATAGGCTCGAGGAACTTTTTTGATATAGCTCTTAAGGTGTTTGTGATTGCGTGAGGTTCAGTAATTTTGACCATTTCCGATAAAACGACTTCTTTTAAAAAGTCCTTATACGAATAACTGTAAAGTGGTGTAGGATAACTAACATGAGCCGTGTTCCACTGTGGTGCTTTTACTTGTTTTGATTATATCATTAGCTGATCGGGTAGCTAATAGAAGAGTATTTCTCGGAGAATAAATTGTCGGATTATGTTAAACTGCAAATTCAAAGGTCTATCGAAAATACCAGCGATGTGGATATCAAATAAAACAACCTGGAGAGTAGAATGCGAAAAGCATAGTAGCGAGGTGGGTATGCGAGATTGGGCCTTCGTCGAATATAAGTTTCTTAATTGTTTGTTTTTTCACAAAAGTTGTCGCAATTGCCACTGAATAAAAATCCTATTATTATTTCTTCATTTGTTTTTGCGATAAAATAATAAAAATTATACGTTTTTTCTCTACAAAGGCAATCTTTTCTTTAGAGCTCTTATACGGAATTGCACCCAACACATAATCCATCATATTTAATATTAATCAGCAATATTTGATAAGTTTATAAGAAAACATTTGAGCGACAAAAGGAAATGGTAACTGCAGGGTGTTCTTAACTATGCTGTAAGTTTCTCATTTGATATATGTGCTATTTATAAAACTATTTACCTTATTTGTCTTTGCCTAGCAAGTCGGAAACGAAGCGTACCGAAAATGTTTGGAATCTTTCACCGGTGCTGTAGATGGAAACAGCGTTATCTTACTGCGTCCTCATAATTCTGGATCGCAATATTATAATTGCAAAGGTAACACAATATTGTATTCTGTTTTAGTCTACGAATGACGCAGGTCACCGCCCACTATATGATTGTATATTATATACAGTAAAGTAAAGGTGTAGATATTAAAAAATATATTTGTTTTACATTGGTTATTTGCTTAATTTTATTTTTC
Source organism: Glossina pallidipes (assembly GCA_000688715.1). Classification (NCBI taxonomy): domain Eukaryota; kingdom Metazoa; phylum Arthropoda; class Insecta; order Diptera; family Glossinidae; genus Glossina; species Glossina pallidipes. The sequence continues at coordinate 5,612,303 of KK499765.1, forward strand.
TTTAGAATAAAAATGAAGTGCAGCTCCCCATTCACCGCCTCATCATAATGCAGGATTTGCTGTATGCCATTGGTAAGTTTGTGTTTATCTTTACTTATTATTGTTAATAATTTATTCATATCTTTTTATTTTATTTTAGATTAAAAAACATGCATACGCCTCCATATATCGCTTTAGGAAATGCAATACCTTTATAGCCCAACGGTAAGTCTGTGGTCATCATTATATATAAAATTCAGTATTCGCAGTTCACAATGACAAGAAAAAAAATTTTGTTTAAAGAGTGTCGCACTGTTTTAGCCAAAGAAATTGCAAACTTATCAATTAAGATAAAAGCTTACGGTCTCAATATAAATTTTAAGGAAACAGTTTTTATTTTCTTTCATTCACAGTATTTCTCAGTATTTAATGAATATATAAACAACCAAATGAAAAATAACATTGTATTGATCACTTTTCCTGACAATCCTTTTGTTGAATGAGCCGAATTTAGAAAACATGCCACTATGTTTGTTTAAGGAGAATTCTTAGAACAAATTGTTTATGAATGCTTCGCTCGTTCATTTTAAAAGCACAGAAAAATTGGCTAAAGAAATTTGGAAAGATTTTTTAGAGAGAAACGATATCAATTCTTCAGCACTGTTGGAATATTTGGATATATTGGTTAAAGATGAATTACTTGAATTTCTTTATTTTAAAATGTACATTGAATGTACTTTTAAAAGAGGGTTTGAGTATCCTCTAGATCTAAAAATTACTTCTAACATGGTTTGCAAATTGGTTAACTCACTTGAAGTGATTGCAATATCGCATTGTGTGGTAAGAAATAGAACAGTGGCCTCTATTCTAGGTTTAATTTTAAAGAGAAACAAAATGGAAACGCAAGTAAAAGTAGGCGAAGAAATTGACTAAATGAATGATTCCGTAATTTTCTTCGATTTTGTAGTTTCAATTTTTCAAACAAATGTTTATTTGCTTACCCCGTTGGATCTCGAAAATTATTACCTAATTTTGGCAGTCAAGCAGAATTTATTGTATATTAATTGATCAGACGAAAAACTTTTTGATTACTTCGTTGTTGAGAAGTTAGAAAACCATAATGTTTCTTTTATGAATATATTTTGAAAAATGATAGATTTTCAAAATGTAGTTCTACACATTTGAGCACCGCGTGATGTTGCACTGAAAAATATTTTGAAACAGTTGGAACAACGTCCTTCATGTTCAGAAAAAAGAATTAAGATTGATGAGAATGTTTATGAGGACTCTGATAAGCGCCATTTTAAAGAGAATGAGTTAAATTTTGAATTACTTAAGAGCAACAATCCTGTAATTTTAAAGCTGGGAAGATCATGTCCTGGACAAACCTTCGTTTCTTTAAATAAAGAAATCATCAAAATCGAAAGATACGGTCAAAAAATAATATTATTTGCTGAGAATTTTTCATTTACCAGACATTTTGGAAAACATTTATAATTTAACAAGAACGCCAATTTTTATCACAAATTTAGAAGAAAATCAATTAGAAAGTAAAATACACATTTATCAGGTAACTTTTGGAACAATTGCTAAATATGGATACCTTGTAGATTTCTTTTTTTACAATGTTCGGGATCATTAATCTTTTTACCTGGCGGGATTGATTTAAAATATAATGCTCCTTCTTTACAATAAAAAATACAAATACGCCTCGATTCAATGAAAAATTCCATCGTCAATTCGTATACGAACAAAAAAGTGAGCATTCATGAGGTAGATTTTTTGAAAACTGCTTTGATATTCCAACTAACATTAACAGAAGTGATTTGGTTTTATTTTCAACTTCGTTTTACAACCAAAATGTTATTTTTGTTCTCACTGCTCACCCTAATACTTATGAATTTAGTCTAACACAAAGCCCTTGGTAAAAATTTACCAATAAAATGCGTAAAAAGATTCGTTAGTTGCCTTTTTTTTCGAGGGGTTTTATCATTTAGAACGCCTTTTTTTCTCAAAAAGTTAGAATATTAAGTTACAACATAAAAGAATCAGATCTTAACAAAATGAAAGCATCCTCAAACTTTATTCCTACGATTTTGCAAATTAGCTCGGAAATCAATGAAGGATTCGTGAATAACCAAGAAATCAATAAATTTTTAAATTTGAGATTAAAAGATAAAAAAAATTTCAAATTAAATAAAGTAGGATACTTCACTTCTTTAAGAATCATATACGAATTCCCTATGTGGAGTGACTCTAAAAGAATTTTAAGAGAATTTATGTTAGATAAATTTATTACATTTAATCTTAGAGAAGAGTACTGCAGTAAGTAAGTAAATAGAAGAAATGTTTATGGCACTTCTTTTGGTATATAATTATTTTCCAACATTTTTGCTGGTTGGAATATTTTTAGGGAAAGAAATATTTGCTTTTGGCAATTAGTTCTTCTCAGCTGAGACAACATTCCCGTTTACTTATGACTTCTTATTTTAGCATAACATTTATTGGTCCACATTATGTTAGAAATTGTATGGGTAATTTTAATTCCGTTCAAGATTGCGAGAAGCTTTATGTATAACAATTCCAACTTAAAATCCTTTTGTTTTCTCGGTGGAAAACGTTTGATCGCGAATGACAATAATTCTACAGACGATATTGGAATGATTTTTTTTAATTTCACTAAAAAGGTAGCCAGCAACCTCAAACTAATTCTGTACCCTCAGCTTTGCAAGCAAGATTTGCTAGGTTTAAAGGAGTGTTGGCTGTCAAAAGTATTAACAAATCATAGAATTATGGAAGTAGTTTCCTTTGCGCAAAGAAAGCCTTGCTTTTTAAACAGGCTGGCCGTCTTAATTTAGAAATTTTAAGAATAAAAAAAAGCGATTTTCTAAAATTTAGTGATTTAACATAGAAGCCAACAGTCCTTTCTTTTAAACCACTAAACACTTTTAAAAGAAGTCTTAGTGAAAATTTAACAGAGTAAAATGAAGTAGTCGAAAGAGCAAATTTCCTCTTAGATTAAAAAGAAAAATATCGAATTTTTGCCAACAAAGAATGACACATTGGAGTTCCGTATTCTGAAACTTGACACAGAAGAAAGATGTCTTTGTCGTCAATACTAATTGCAGAGAAAGCTGAAATTATAATAGAATATAAACGAAGGCATTTCTTAAAGCAGGTCATGTTGCGGGATTGATCGAAAAGACTCTCCTAGCCAAGAAGTCCCTAGTGAATTTTTCTGGTAATGTTTTGTTGACGGTCCTTGATTAGATTCGATGTCGAAAGGAGATCTTTAATGCCGCATTGTCTTAAACATGGATGTATTTTAGCGAACGCACGCGTGTAGTCCGCAACGCATGAATCAAATACTTTACTTTAAATAGAGATTCACTGCACATCGTTTCTTTTTATATCTAACATCGAAGGAAACAGACATTTTGCTAAGTCCTTTCCCACATCCAGAAAAAGGCATTGAAAGCCATGATATGTACGCGTATTTTTGGTCGGTATAAAGTGCTGAGTCTTGCTAGGCACGCCCATGTAATTTTTTTAGATGACATCATTATAGTCGTAAAAATTAAGCATGACAAAGAGATTAAAAGCCTTTGCACGCAGGTGGGTATTAAAGCCAACCCTATCGACACACACAATATTATGCCAACTTCGAACACATCTTTTTTTACAAACAAAAAAATGGCTTTGAAATTATAGTATGTTATTTAATACGCCATATTTTATGGGCGATTTTACAATGTCTATACAGGAAGGAAGAAAATCGGCCACCACAGTCGAATGATAGTATTAATATAAGCAGAATGAAAATGACACCTTACCAGTTGAACCTAAAAGCAAATGACAATCTTATACGGCTAATAAAAAAAATAAAACCTTAGATTTAAGCGTATATAACAAAAATTTAATATATATACCCATATGCCTGTTGTAACATACTAGTAATAAGCACAGGTTTCAAATTTATATGCTTTTGAAACAGAATGGCTTCTAGTTTACGTCGTCTTGTAGTCACACCTTTTAATCGATATACCTCATTTTCAGCAAGAACTTCGAGCGCCAGCTTGCGTGCGAACGCTTCTAATGTTTTTGTCGATTTGACGTTAATACCTTAATTTTTGCGACCAAGGAAATGTTTAGCGCAGAAATTAGGTAGATGCCGAGATGAATAAATATAGATCGGTTACGAATTTGATACTTTTCAAGAACTTATATAAGGAAAGGCTTTCTAAACGTCTTTGAAACGCCCTTCTCAATATTGTAAATGCGCTTCTACAGAGACGACAGTAAAATTTTGTTTGAATCTGCACCTTATAACGTATAAGTACAGGAAGATTGTTGCGTATTTCAGTTTATGAGTCACTGGTTTGTTTATTAATGGGCCTTATTGCGTTACTGTTAGTGCGCAATAAAATGCAATAAGGATAAGCATATTTTCCGTACAATATTTTTATATATTACCTACTCATTATCGCTCATTACTAGCATCTCCAAAAACGATAAAATTCCTTACGTCTCACCAGCAATTCGCACATTGGATTTGGGCCTACTAAAACTTTCTGCTAATTCGTTTGGTAGCCGCATATCGACCTCCTTTCTTGTTATTCAAGGACCATAACAAAATAAGTTTTCTGGTTGATTCGGAGTTTTGGTTTGCGGTTTGATAACGTTTGTGGCTATAGGTAACAAATTCAAATAAGCGATTGAACGTATCTTGTCAAAAAACTGACGGAAATTTTGATAACAAAATGTGTAGTTGCAAGAGACAGTACCACTGAAAGATTAAGCTTTCTGGAAAAAGGCCGCATTGGTTATTTTGAACTTTATTATACCCAAGCGGTGCAAGAAGAAGCTCTTTCGGAGACGGACCGACCACTAGAAATTACATTGAGCATATGTTGAAGTGTTTAGAGGGTAGGTCCAGCAAAGCGCTTTAACGCTCTATTTTCGAATGTTTCCATATTCTTCCCGATACATTTTGGAAAATTGCAAGTTGTACAGTGTGCAAATTTAATCTTAGACCTTTAATGCTTTGTACATTGCCAAATCTTTCTTGGGAGGCAAACCTGTCTGTTTGTTGGTCATGAGATTGATCACGCTACGTGTTCTAATATAATACAATAGCGTAATGATAATGTAACAATTACACAACACTGATGGGAACATCATCAAATAACATATGTGCAATAATAATGACAATGCGTTGTATTCTTACACGGTATAATAGTGCAATAATAATGTTATGAAAACAAAATATAGAGGCAAAGAGAATGTTACATCTATATCTTAGTTACAAGTAATAATAATAACAGAATGTACTCTAGTACAATAAAATACTAATTGAACATCGAAATAGCATTTAATAAAAACATAGCCACCTCGGGAAGGCTAACCGTCAGAAAGACCAAATTACAAAGAAAACTTAGAGCCACACTCTGGATAGAAATTGTTGAAAGGCAATCTCAAGGTGTTACCCTTTGTATCTTTGCCCTATTTTATAAATACTTGATTGCACTGGTATCATTTTGGAACAATGGCCATTTCCTATCAATAAGGATAAAATGTGAGGCCATGTGTACATTATTTAGAACCTCGTTTTTTCAACATACACGCGAACTAAAAAGAGGTGAAATGATAATAGGACGTACTAGTAAAACTAGAAGATATTTTTATATAGGCGTATATATTGTGCATTGTCTTTAGGTCAAAATTCATATAAAGGTGTCGATTAAATGGAGAAATAGGAAAATTTGAATGTATGTTACAATAAATAAAAAAGGCAAACGAATTACAAATCGACTTATAACATTTCTATCCGGTATCTTCCCGCCATTAAGGATATAAATAGGTACCGCCAAGACCACAAATTCGCCAAAAAAGTTTGCATAAGAATGTACTAGGTAGTTGAAAAGGAAATTTCCCGATCTATCACGCGAAAAGTGAATGCAGCAAATGCTGGCGTCATGGCGATGGCGATGCAAAGAACGCCATGCAATTGCACACGAAAATTGTTAAAATATGACGTTTTTGCCGGTTTTTACCCTAATTAAGATTACGCGTATGCATACAAATATTATTAATTTATTTACAAGTATAATGGTATGTGCATACATAAAAATTTCCAAATGTCTGCAAAAAGGAACTACCCGTTTCCTTTTGCAAAGCAGCAAATGTATTTCAAATTCATAGACGCTCGGTGTACAGCCAGTTGCAATAAAAGTAATGATACTAAAACTGTGGAATTTCATAGTTTATAGTATAGCGCATAATGCATAGAAAATAATACAAAGGGTCGAGTGCATGTCATTAGCTGGGAATAAACAGATAATGGGTAATTTCCTTGTCGAGGAAGCGGAATTTCCCGTCTAATTACTTTCTCCGGTGCGAGCTGCATGCTTTCAATTAGCATAGCATAGAAACAAACAAACGATAATATGTCGAGACATTGTGTTCATATAGAAAATATGAATTTCTTGCGCAATCTACGCATTCCTTTGGACAGTGATAAGGGTAGAGCTGCTAGTGAGCGACAAAGTATTTACTTTCTCTTTCGTACCCATTAATTGTGCGATAAAGTATAGTATTAAGCTACAAAAAGGAGTCAAGCTTTTTATAAAATTTAAAAGATTTAAAAGTAATTTATTAATTTGGCCTATTCATTGTCA